>OY796893.1:26071449-26707065 GCA_963680785.1 Diplosoma virens
TACAAACAAATTTAACTTCATTAATTTTATCTCGATAATTTGTAATTAATGCTTTGTTTGTAATGCTTTACGTGATAATGATTATCCAGATTGGTTATTAAATAAAATGAAAAAAGAAATTAAACATAAAAAAGTTAATAAAATTGTTTGCATGAGTGAAAAAATATCTAACTATGTCGGTTTACCATATATTAAAGGTTTGAGTGAGGAATTGTCTAGAATTTTGAGGAAATTTAATATTAATGTGTATACTTACCCTTATAAAACAATTGGAAATATTTTACCTAAAATAAAAGACTCTGTTGATGATATATATAAGCGTAATGCAATTTATAAAATTCCGTGTAAAGATTGTTCAAATGTATATGTTGGTGAAACGGGCAGATGTTTTAATACTCGCTTATCGGAACATAAACGTGATTTGAAACCGATTAATTTGGCTAAACTAAAAAAAGACGATTTGAATAAAAAAACTGCATTGGTTAAGCATTGTTTTAATTGTGAACATAGGATTGATTTTGGTAATTTTGAAATATTGGATTATAACATTGACTATGATAAACGCAAATTTTTAGAATCATTATATATTAATAATACAAAAAATTCAATAAATGATAAAGATCGTAATGTTTTTCCAAAAATATATAGCAACATAAAAAATCTCAACTAATGTGGGTTTTCAACCTGTTAAATTTGTTTCTTTTGCACTAAGTAATTATGAAATCGTTATGTATGTTCGCTTCTCACCTTGTGTTTGTTGGTTTGTGTTTTTAACTTCTTGGTTTTTAAATACGGTGCGCGTTGTGTTCTGCTTTTACCTGAAGAAGTCCGCCCGATGTAACGGACGAAACGTCGTTGAGTTCTGCTTTAATAAATATTACGCCTTTTGTATTTGTTGAAGTTTTACTTGTCTCTGATTTTACCAGAAAAACAATGAATTTTAAAATAAGTAATATCCCTGGTAACAGTGTTTATATTAAGCAGCAATTCTGCTACTACAGTAATCTTATTCTTAACCACTTTGCATTGACTTAAAGTTACTGTCTTTACTACCGCTAAAATTATTTACAACTATAAGTTGATTGAGTAAAAAATGTATAGAAATAACATATTCAGTATTTAATTTAATCGCAAAACAATGTGAATATTGAAAATCACGCTTGGGGCAAGCATTTTTATGATAAACTTTGCCCACAAGTTTTTGTAAATCAATTTATTAGACTCACTCGACGCAGCAATCAACTGACATGTTCAATTTGTTTCTCTATTTGCTACTATGATAGCAGTGACATCAAATTCGATGCAGTTATAAAAGTAAAAATAAAAAATTTGAGCAAGTCGTGGGCCGTGTAAAAACATTAAGTGGGCCACAGTTGGACATTCCTGTTCTAGAGGTTTTAGCCTCTTTCAAATCTGCTTTCTCGCCGCGCGAAAAAAAGCAATTTATGATTTCATGGTGTATTTTTTTGTGCAACATAAAACTCCAAAACTGCATTCAATTTATTTATAGCCTTGTAATCTCTTGAAGACAGACTTGAATTCAATTTTAATTTAAATCAAACACAGATTCTTAAAATCAGTATTAATATCTTTTCAACTTGGCTTTCAAAATTACAAAGAAATCGTAAAAAAAAATTTGAATCTTTTCAACTTTACGATCTTACGTTCTCGGTGTTGTATTTTAATTGGTAGAATATATTTTTGTGTTTACTGATGTTCAAAACAAAATGCGATAATTACTATTATTAAGCAACTACGCCGTCAGATGGAGTAAGAGGGAGAGTTTTTTTTCCAGATTTTGTTAAAGCAATTTCTGTGATTAACTGAACGAATCCTCAACTAAAGTGAATTAATCAATTATTTTAACTGTTAAATTTTAACACTTTGACTTGGAATTACTCAGTAATTTAAATTTTTATCAATTTTAGCTTTTACAGGCATCAATTTGAATGTCGCAAGACATTGTATTGACAAAAAGTAACTTGTTTGATTATCGCCAATATATTTTTTCTAACTTTTCTTTCTCGCGCAATAATTCCATCCATTTCAAGTCCAGATTTTTTTCAACCCTTGCACAAAGTAAAAATATTGTTTTTAAAATTATCTTGTATTGCCTCAGCCTTGTTTGGGAGCATGATTTAGTTTTATTCGTTCGATTTGGCCCCAATTTAGCCACTTAGCGTTAGCTTTTGTCCAGCATAACTTTTTAACCTGCACACTTGTCCAGTTTTACAATTTAGGAAGAGAATAAAATGTTTTTTTAATTCATAACACGACTAAATATAGCAGCATAAATGTATTCATCATAAATTTAAAAAAAAAAAAAAAATTTAACAAAAATAAACAAAAGAAAAAACCATGATAAACGTTTTCGGCTTGCCTCAGCCCTCTTCAGGTAAATAAATGATTTAAAAAAACAAAACTATGTACTGTAATTTAAAAAGACGAAGTCAATGATTTGAGTGACGTAATTATTTGTCACATCTTTTTTACACGCGTTTTTTTTCAACATAAAGGAAATCATTTGAAATGCGACCGCCATAATGACAACAACAATACCGATACATCAAAACCAAATAACACAAATACTAATCTAAAATATATTTAATAAAAATGATGAACCATTAGCAAATAATTGTCGGTTAAGTTTGGGGTTATGTTTTTTTATCAATAACGCTTCATGAAGTTTGGTTTCAAAATTAGAACTACATTTTTTGATTATTTTAAACGAATTAACGCTGAATTTTATATTGGAGCAACTATGACATGACATGATATAATCCTTGACGGAGCTTTCTGTCTTCAAAAGGAAACCTAAGTGCTGCCTCACCCTAGTGCTCAGATGACGAGTTGACATACCAATGTACGTCAGGTTCGAATCGCACGAACATGAAAATTGATACACAATGTTTGAGCATAGTGCGGGGGGAACACGAGTCTTCAATTGAAAATAATGTGAGACTTTAAACGTTTTATAGACAGGATTTATTTTTAAAGTTATTTTAAATTTAGATTTAATAATGTTTTTAAGTTTAATTAAAAAACGTTTGGAGTCATGGCCAAAATATGGGATATTTAGGTTGTAAACATAATCGGGAGACGAAGAATGAGAATGCATACTTTTTTCATTAAACTTTTTTAAACATTTTTCAAAAAACCAAATTGGGTAGCCGTTAGACGCAAACATATTTCTAAGCAAACCAACTTCACTAAGAAATAACAAATTATTAGAACATATTAATTTAGCTCTATATAATAAACAAGATATTAATCCGGATTTCTATTTTTTAGGGCAATACACATAATGCGTATCAGCTCTGGCCGAAGCAAATATATCAGCTCTGGCCGAAACTACTTCGTGATTTCTGCATTTTTTTGATAGCTATGACATCACAAATATAATTCTATGCTGTTTTGTTATTTAAGATGCAGCTATATCAGTGAACCCGACAAAAGTTACTTTGAACAATTCACAAAGGAAAGTTTGTATTCTAAAAAACTTATTTTATTTAACTGAAAACTGTACATCAGAATAAGCATCATCTGAAGTCCTAACTTTAATTCGACTTCAAAAAAACAGATTATACCAAAAAAACTATACGTGATTACAACTTATTTGCAGAAAAAACAATACAAATTTGAATTTCTGTTATTATGTGACGCGAAAGCACCAAATGGACGCGCTTTTAAGCCCGCCGGGATCATGCTAATGGAATCGTGAAGCAACTGAAACCAATGCAACGCAAACAATGTCGTCTAAAACAATAATTTTATTCAATTTAAATTCACTTTTTAATGTTTTTGTTGCATTTTAGTATGAAATTTTAATTTTTTATTGGTATTTAAATTATAGCCTACGCTTTTCTACGAAAAATCTCGACCATTGATTAGTTGTTGGAGTAGAATGTCTTTGTTTAGATGTGGTTTGGTTGATAATAAGGTAAACGCTTATTTCGTAGATATTTACAGCAACAGAACCTGATTATTTACAGCAACAACAACAACAATAAATACCAGAAAGAGTCAAATGCCGCCGTCATATTGACAAATCGACAAAAAATCCTCTACGTTTTCTGTCAATAAAATGACTTGATCCACGGTTGACTTTTCGCTTCGAAACTCAGCTTGCTCTTTAGGGAGCAATGGATCAATAATTCGTTTGACACGGGCGCAGATAAGCCACTCCAGGATTTTGTAGAAGACCCAGAGCTGAGATATCAGTTGATAACTCTTTGGATCGCTTGGCTTTTAACCGCATTGGGGTTTACTCTGACTTAACTTCGAAACACTGGCTTTATCGGCATTGGGATCGCGACTACAAGCGCTCTTCTACAGATTCTGGAAATTTTGAGTCGGAGAAAACAAGAAGAAAAGAGCTCAAGTAACTAGGTCTTAAAAGCAGCTCCAACGTGGTCATTTTTAATACTAATTAACCTGCGTAATGATTTTAATAGTTTCGCATTTCAGTTCGATTCCTAATTATTTAATTAATTTAAAATTTATATTTTACTACTTTTAATTTGGTCATGGCATCTAAAACTAAAAAAAGGAAATTTCATATACAGGTAATTTTCCGCCCGCTGAATAGACTTAAATTTATACTGTAAGTTGGTTCATTATGAAAAAATGTTGGACATTTCTGGTCTAAAATTTTATTAAATTTAGGTTAAATTGTAAGAACTTAGTTTCTCTTTTTTGGATGCTGATTTGCATGCTGAAATTTCCTGTTGGAGAAAATTTAGTTTTGAATATCGGTTGAAGGGGTCCATAAAATTGAAAAGGTTGAGAACCACTGGATTAGAGTGCGAAAATTCGATGCTCCGAACTGCTTCGAACCATCGATTTCTGCGCTTCTGGTCCAGTCTGCTAGTAAAGTTGCAGCAGCCAAACTCGAGTCGTCTGTCTGAGAAGACTGCAGAAAAGTTCTATGTTGGAATTCACCCTCCGCATCCCAAGTCTGCAGTGCGGTGGTGTTTCTTTGTTTAATACCTGTCTTGCACGAAAGTTAAACTGGAGATTGTTACCCAAGACATGCTGCAGCATGTTTAAGAAGAGCAGGAGTACCGACTTCACGTGTGCCGTGTCACAGGCGGTGCGCATATTGAACATTTGTAAAACCTTTCATGAAATTCAGGTGCCCTTGAATTTCTTATTCAAATTTACAGGAATAAATTTTTTTTGGTCAACATTAAACCTGTTCAATTTCATTTGATTCGATTATGTAGTTTCTGTAATATTTACATGTCAAATGATGTCAAATTTTTTGAAACACCCTGTATATACAGGAGTATATACGTATATATACAGGTGTATATATACAAGTGCATATATACAGGTGTTGCATATATACATATATATTTATACATATACTATAAATCAATTAAATTTAAGACTACAAAATTTAATTTAACATTGATTCTATTTGCCCTAACAGACTGTTTCGCCTATCTGGGCTCGTCGTTAGAAATCTGAAAAAACAAAACACGTAAATAAAAACACAGTTTAAACAAAGCAATTGAATGCCGGCGAAAAAACGTAAAACAACAAGAAAAGAAACTACGGCTGCAATATTAATCGATGAATGAATTTTATTGCCAAAGACAAAGTTTTTTACGTATCTTCCTCTATTGTTGGAAAATAATAAATTGTCGTGATTCGTGTATGCCGAATGCGTGGTTGCGGCATGCTCGGCTTATGCTTTGTTTTATCGGTCGTGCCCCGCTTCTCATAATATTCATCGTGTGAAATTTTGTGTGATGGCGTTTCTGTGTCCCGATTTTGTGTGACGGCGTTTCTTTGTCCCACGGTGGGTGATTTGTACATTCAGCCATACTCACTATATATAGTTACGTGGCTGTGCCACTCAGTGGACAGGTCACAAAATAATGCATAACGTGATAATGCTATAATAAATTCAATAAAGTTTATTTGATATAAGTTTTGGTTGTACTGTGTTAGGGTTAGTTTAAACAAACTCTCTAATCCTAACTGAATAAATCAAAAAGTTTGCATTAAAAAATGCGTTAAAATGGTGATTAAATAGACTGCACTGGAAAATACGGTGAAAAGATACTAAAAAATGTGTTTAAAAATAACAATTATCAGGGTGCGAATTAGAATTAAAACAATGAAATTTTTTACCGGATATAATTTAAGATTATTTTTAGTTCAATAAGTAAGTAGTGTAGAGGTGGATTGTTTTATTTGCTGATCAAGAAAGCGGGTAAAGGCGAGATATAAAAGTAAGATAAACCGAGTGTGTAAATTAGTAAATATATTTATTACGTTACTGATTTACTAATACAAATATATTACTAATTTACATATTACTAATTATACTTAAAGTAAGTCATTACAAAGTTGTTGAGTAAATATTCGCAGTTGATCGATGCGGTGAATTGCTTTGGAATTTTGTGAAGCTTGAAAGTCAAATTCTAACAAGAGTTGATCAAGTTTATTGATTTGTGAATAATATATTATTTAATGTTAGAAACTGGGGTTTCATGCTATTTGTTGAGAGAAATTTCCAAGAGAGTTCATCGTACTTAGACCGCACTAACTGTATAAAGAACTTCAGTCCCAAGGCAAACTATCTCTAGAGTCAACATAAAAAAATAAGAGCACAAATTTGCTTCAGCGCTAGTATGTGGGTTAAGTTCAACTGGTCTTTTGAGATCCTCGTGTAAAGTTGTGACAGTTTCCTTTACTGACTTTTTTGCTTCGCTCTGCGCTTAAGCGCGGAAAAAAGTAAAAAAATCAATAAACAAACAAAGAATGGTCTATTCTACGCTCATAGTAAAAACGAGCCTTTAGCAAACTAATTATGGTCGAACTAACCAAAGCGAGGACAAACGAAGCTGTCCATATTGTTTGGATGAGTGAGTCAACGTTGAAAAGGATCATCAACAAGTTGAACGAAAAGCTTCTTGAGGAAAAAAGACCTGACCAAACGAGCAAATTGATCAATAATACGATGTCTAAATGGACTTAATAAAATCGCGTCAAAGAAAGGAATACTTCCGGAATCAACAATAATGTCACTTATATAAGAAATGATCAATTGGACAAGGTCTATTGCATTCAATAAAGACGTAATATTTTCTATCATTTTAATGTAAAAAAGATTAATTTTTTAGCAATGTTTTACATCTTCAGAAAATGGCGGAAGCAAACCTATCGAATCAATTATTTATTTACAGAAACTAGAAATTTGATATAATTTTTTTGTCAAGGGTTATGTACCAACTTTGATTTATTGATACTATTATTTAAACACTTTGCCTTTTTTTCCTGGCTTATATAGAAATCGGGCAAACAAAATTTTTATGAAATAGCATCCTACAGAAAAATTTTATCTCAAAAAAAAGCAACAAGAAATTAAGTTCTTCAAATAAATCTCACTAAATAATAGAGCCCCAAACAAAAAAAAAAACTTGAAACAAAAATTTTCTTGATAATATTGGACAATTTTAAATAAACCGATTATTTGTGGAATATAACCAGAAAAAAACTCATCTTTGAGCTTTTCGTCCGACACTTGTCAGGAGATAAACGTCGGAATGAAGGGAAAAAAAATTCAATAGATTGTCTTATAAAACTAAACGAAGATGATTGGATGTTGAGAAAGGCGTCAAAACTGTAATCAGCGCAAGGTTTTCAAGTTGTAAACAAACCTTTTTGGCGAAAGAATTTGGCTTGGATAATTTGATGTAAACGGCGTGTAAAGCACAAAAAACAAACGGCCAAATGAAAAAATAGTAAACTTTTTATCACTATAATATTGGGCGCACATTGAGTTATCTAAAAGGCGTTGACCAATCGAATAGGGTTGAAGATTTTCTAAAACGAGTGGAGGTGTTGTGAGAGTTAGGAATTTGGCCAGTTCAAATAAACTTTGGCACGTGTTGACGAATTCTGTCGTGTAATCATTGTGATGTGTGTCCGAGGTACCGACACTCACAGTAGTACGAAAAGTTATAAACTACATTGCTTAAAAGCGAAACAGGCAACACATTTTTTTTGACTGTAGGAAGAAGTCGGAGAGATGTTGCAACAACACGTGGTTCTACTGCACAAAAGCATCTTTCCACACTGGCTTAGATTTCACTTTTATGTTTAACCGAAGGAGTTTCCAACAAGGGCAAATGAAGACAGACAGGGCATTTCTTCAACGTATGTGAAGTAGGTGATGTAAAATTTTTCAACTTGCAAGCAATTGTTTTCTCAATGACATGGTCATTGGTAGTCATTCATGAATAGTATGAAAAAGATTGTTCTAAGTTCAGGTTGCAGTCTATCGTCTGAGCAGATCATTAAGGCTCAACGTACAAGGGAGGTAATTAAACTGATTTTTCGTTTTCTGGGGTTAAAAGATTTCCACTTCAGGTATTGTTATCTAAAAATGTGCTTATGGTGAACAGATGTAATAAGTTTGGAACGGATCTTTTCCATCTGTACATCAAGAAAAGGAAGGAATCTATTAAGTTCTTTTTCAAAACTAAACGACAAAGAAGGGTGCAAGGAATTTAATTAATGAAGAAACTCATAACAAATATTTTTACTATCAAAGATAGCGAAAGTATTGTCGACGTAGCGGTAGTACATCAGTAGTTTCTTCACTCTTTCAAGTAATAAAGATTCATTGTAACCAACAAAAATGTGGACCAGTGTCATTCATTCCTACATTTATCTCTTAACTAGTGTCATACGAAAAGCTTAGAGATGGGTTTTTTTCTGGCTATATTGAAATTCTGTGCCACAAACCACATGTTTAAATATTTGCGCAACTGTGTGGAGATTGGCATATCGATTCTTGACCAAACAATTCGTTATATCATGCGCGGGCAATATAGTGAAAATTACAATTTGGGCTTCTCTTGATAGTTTTTGAAAAGATTCTATAATTGTTCTGACAAATAGAAGTACATAGCTTTTTTCGGATGTAACTTAAGCTTCAAAATGCTGTTTTATGATGAAATAACAATGTACCCTGAATAATAAGCATATTTATTTCTTGAAAACTTTGCATCTGACCCTTGTTGGATTGTCAAAATTTCAGGATTGTCAGAATGAAACAAGAGCAATCCGATCGTGCTTACATAGAGAACGAGAGCGTGTCTGATTAATCAAAAAAGGCGACACATCAGAAGCGAAAGAATAAGAGCTTTAGAATGAGTTTTAGACTGTAAAGAAATTCCTTGGGTTGACATAGATTAAGTTGAAAAGATTGATAAATAGAGCTCTAAGAGCCGAAAGGTGGAAAGAAGTACGTTTTCGGGCAAGGATAGAGAATTTGGGGTCACTGTATTGGCTGGCACAGGGAGAGTTTTGCAAAGGATGCTGTCCAATAACAAATTCATGCCAATTAAGAGATGCTGTTTGTCTTGCAGGCACGTGAAAGATTGCAGCGGTTTCAAGAAGAATCTGAGCTCAGCCAATCAAATGCACTCTCGTTTTCTTTTCTGGTTGCTTGCTCAGCCAATCAGATACGCTCTCGTTCTCTATATAGAAGCATCATCGAATTGCTCTTAATTCATTATGATGATTCCTCCCAACTAGTGTTACATGAAAATTCTTCGAGGAATAAACACGCTTTTTAAAGTTATCTTAAAGTTTTGTACCGCTAATCGACACTGAATAATATTTTTAAATGGTTGAAATTGATTGTGCAACTTACGATTTAATGCAACCGCTTTGAAAATTCACACAATGAAACATTTTGAAAGCTCTTTTAAATCTCGCTACTCGATTTTTTTAATAAATCTTTACACTGCACTTATTCTATACTTTACAATTACGATATCATAATAGGATTGTATTAAATTTTAAAAATAACTGGAACAATTTGGAAATGTTTTACCAACAAGCTTAATAGCAACGTTTTTCAAACAAAATTGCATTGCTTTGCACCAACTTCGACTTACATGCATGTGCATTGGTTAATAAAATGAGTGCGCCAAAGACGTTTGCTTTGAATGCACGACGCAAACAAACCCTTTGACACGTTTCTATTTTGAAGATTTAATCGGCCGGTTAGAAATCGTTGACGAAATGTAACTGATTCGACTACAGTATATTCTTCAAATAGGCCAAAAATGTATTATATTAATTCATTTTAACTAGCATTTAACCTTTATTAAGGCTTTAAAAGCCTATTTTGTTGGCATCTAAAAATATAATCATCTATAAATCAAAATAATCATCCAAAATATATTGTCGACAGCGTGGTCAAGTGGTCAGAGCGCGGGATTGGGATTGAAACGGTCGAGGTTCAAAACCTACTCGCACCATTCTTTTGCATCCTTTGGAAAGACACTTTATAACACACTTTATAACACTTTTGGTGGTCTGGGTAAGAACTTTTAAATTTCTATCATATTTCTATTAAATTTCAAGCAAACAGCACTATCTTGACATCTCCGGAAAAAGTCGGGGTAATTGCTTACCCTATACATTGGCGCCTCTGTCGCTTTCCTGCAAGTAAGGAGGATAAATATAGAAATAATATATAATAAGACATTGAATTACAAAACATAAAAATATACTACTTTTTTGTAAGAACTGAAAACGTCTTTTTGAAAACCAATTCCAATGACAATCATAACAATTATTAAAATGCACGCTTAAAAGAATAATAGATTGAATTGATCTAAGCCATTGCCGAGTTCGAAACCCATAACATTCACCCCCACAGAAATTATTCGAAGCACTACAAAAATAATCAATAATATACAGAGTCGTCGTAACGTTCAATAGGATGACGAACTCGCGAAGAGCGACTCAACTAAATTTTAGTTTTAAGAACTTTGGTTTGGTCCTGATTTACGTCGTTTTCGATTTCAGGATTATTGTCGGATTGATTTAAAGAAATATTAACGTCATTTTGCAAATTATTGTTTACAGTTTTGTTTTGTTTATGCGACGAAGATTCTGCTACCTCCTCATAATAGTTTATACGGTTTTCTCCCCGAAATGTGTTTGCCTTTGAAGCCAAATCTCCAAGAGAAACTGGGATATCTCTACCATCCTTTAATCTTACATGGGCATATAGTGGGGATTAGTTTCTAATAGTTCGTCTTCTTTAACTAGTAAATTGGACTTATCGTTTCGATTATTATTTTTTACGTAAACGGGTCTTAGTTTTACCCCAAATGGCAACGATACATCATTAAATGATTTTCTCTCATGGAAAAACATACATTCGCGAGGATTGCAATTTGTAACAGTGCATAATAATGAACGAATAGAATGTAACACATTAGGTAAAGCCAGGACGTCCCGTTAGGGAAGGGAAGTGAGGCAGTGCTTCACCGCTGGAAATTAAATAAAGCAGAAATAGAATATTAAACTCATAGTCTTTGAAAAATAAATGCAACTTGCTATTAGTTGAAAAAAATTAGTAAAAACCACACCGTACTTGTAGTAGTTTAATTATTTTTGCTATTTAACCCTAATTTTGGACGGTTTAATCGTTTTATTTTCAGCGCTTTAATGATTTTGTCAAGCGTTCTTGTCAACAAAATCGCTAATGCACCCTGTTGAGGCAGCTTCAAGATTGCTTCCCTTTAGATAAAAAAAACAAAAAAACAAAGTGAAACAATATAGCACTTTTTTTTTGGTGAAAATAACTGTTGAAATGAGAGAGATTTGAGGCATGCCGCAATTGTGATATCGCTGACTAGAAAAAACTTTTTCATACTCCCGACATTTGCTAAAACAAGATAAATTGTTTTTTTCTCAGTTAGCCGGAATACACGCATTGCGCAAATGCAAAGCGATAAATTTATTGTAAGAGGGTGACCCAAAAAAAACAGAACCCATACAAATTTTATTAAATCTTATCAACATCAATAGAATTTCAAGGTACTTCATCGACTTAAATATCAATCTTTGTATCATCATTCCTCAAAGTTTCAGTTATTTTGGTTGCTTTATATTAAAATTATGTATTGTTTGAAATATGCTCCCAACGGGCGCAACAGCATTTGGGGCAAACTTGCAGATGTCACTCAAAATTGTCAAATGTCAATCATTCCAACACATTTCTCTTTTAGGATTTCTCAAATTTTTGCTGTATTTAATGCCCTTAGTTCATCAATGTTTAAACTATAATGGCACTAAATACAGCAAAAAATTTGAGAAATCTCAAAAGAGAGATCAGTTTGAGTGAGTGACAATTTTCCGTGACGTCTGCAAGTTTGCCTCCAATAGTGTTTCGCCCATTGGGAGCACATTTCAAACAATACATAACTTTAATGTAAAGCAACCAAAATAACTGAAACTTTGAGGAATGATGGTACACAGATTAATATTTTAGTCGACCAAGTGTCACAAACTTTGTTTGGGAATCCCAAAGGACCAGTTGAGCTAGGTAACCCGAATACCTGCGCTGAAACAAAGCTGTGTCTAAATTTTATTTTATTCCGGCTCAAGAAGTAGTTTTGCTATGAGCCTGACGATTTATACAGTCGAATTAACGAAAGCTCGGATTGATTTTTGTCGAAGACTCTTCTTCACAACAGGCAGAGACCACTGTCTCTAATAACAACGAATGTATTACAAAATCACGACCGACGAAATTCTATTCCACGCTTTGCCAAACTGCAAAGCGAAATCAACACTATAACTCGACTCAATCAACACAAATAATTCTACCTCTGTAGAACAAAACTGCCAACCACTGGCACAAAATAAATTCAACAATTGTCCACCGACACAAAATCTAACGGTCCACCTCCTGTGGCCAAACAAATCACCTTCGCTCGAGCCGCCACTCAAGTCGCTTCAAATTACCTCACAACGATAATGATCATCATAATAATTTCCTCGCTACGCATCGGCTTTATATAGAAAACAAAATCACGTGACGTAAATTCAAGATTCAGCCAGAAAGCCCTGGAGAGTTCGTTACGCGAATCAAGTGGAATATACGCGAATTTTCCAGTACAATGATGTTAGTCAAAACATATTACGTCAATACAAAGAGAAAAAAGAGAGAAAAAGATACATGTATCGAGCCATATAACAAATTGGACGTATATCGCAGACAGCGCTCAAAGAGCCGCATTTATTCTCTTATGATAAAACTACGAACTGCTTTTAACGGGGATACACTACATCGTTATGATTAAAATTATGAATGAAGTGTGACACCAAGTATCTTGAAGTTCTATTCATGTTGATAAGATTTAATAAAATTTGTATAGGTTCAGTTTTTTTGGGTCACTCTGTATTAATAATTAAAGATGATTTATTATCTAAGCTAAGAAATTTTTCAATTAAGCTTTCAATCTAATTTTAGTATATTTATAATTCAGTGTTTTAACCTCAATTTTAGGTAGCATTTTTACTTTCCCTTGTGAAAGGAATTGAAACTGTAACGGTAAACGGCGCTGAAGTAGCCGATTACCGCAAAGTGAAGTGTCGATCAACGCGCTTCCGGCTTCGTAAAATTAAAAGGAAATAATAATCAAGGAAAATAATTTAATATAAAATAAGTTATAACTGAAACGTTGAAACTTGGAAATAAAAGCGAAAACGAAAGCGGAAACGAAAGCGGAAACGAAAGCGGAAACGGTAATCTGTAAATAAATAAAAACAAACTAAAAATTAAACACAAAAAGAAAACGCATAGGTGTCTTACCGAGCAGTTCACTTCGGTGCTGACTCACGGGGAAAACGGGAATATCTTAACTTCACGCTAAGTCTACTCAGACTTCAACCAGCTGCCCACAAACACTGCAGCTGGTCGCCTCACAAATTGAGAAGTGTGAACAAACGCAAAAAAGCCAGCTCTAAAATCAACGCGCCGCAGACACAACTATGCTTCAAGGTGAGATTAATTAAAAATAAAGCGTAAAACAAAAAAGGCGCTGGCAGCGAGTGCTCGCGCAAATAATGATTAGAAACTCAAGAGAAATAAAATAAAACACGTGCGTTGGTAATTTTCTACACTCCCAACACCCGAGAAATTAAAAAAGAAAAAAAATAAAAATTACCAACGCTGCACACAACACAAATAACATTAACGGAAACATTTCTAAAACTTATTTTACGGTAATTGCGGGATCACCAGAGTCCTTCCGCGGCATAACATCAAGATTCGCGGGAACCACCAAGCACAGTTTATGAACGGGCCGCCGTACTTCAGAGCCACGCGTTTTTACTGCGACTTGGCGCACCAAGCTTTGTTCGTCGGGGAACAGCTTTACAACTTTGCCAAGACGCCATTGCGAACGAGGAATCGAATCGTCCACGAGTAGAACAACATCGTCTTTTTGAAAATTGGTTTTCTTCTTAAACCATTTTTGGCGGGCGATTATCGTCTTTAAATATTCTCGAGACCATCTTTTCCAAAATTGGTCAGCTAGATATTGTACATTTTTCCAACGTCTTTTGGGACAACAGTGCTCATCAGAAGGAAGTAAAGGGGGGAAGTTGCCAGTAGGACACAATTTCAAAAGATGATTGGGCGTCAATGGTTCCAAACCATCTGCATCAGTTGTGATTGGAGTTAAAGGGCGAGAGTTTAAAATAGACTCTGCTTCCAATAAAAAGGTGTGAAGTTGATCGTCATCGAGAGTTCGTTCCGTCATCAATGCAGTTAAAATTCGTCTGACTAACCGAATCATTCTCTCCCAAGCACCACCCATGTGGCTGGCATTTGGGGGATTGAAAGTCCATTGAATTTCCTTTTGAAGGAGAAAATCTTCAATCTGGTGCTGATTCCACTGGCGCAGGGCTTCACGAAGGGTCTTCTCGGCGGAAACGAAATTGGTTCCGTTGTTGGAGAAGAACTGCAGAACGGGACCTCTTCTTGATAGGAAACGACGTAAGGCGTTGATGAAGGCGTCGGTTGTCAGATCCATCGCGACTTCAATATGAATTGCTCTAGAAGTTAAACAAGTAAAAAGGCAACCATATCTTTTTACTTGAGAACGCTGTTGTTTCACGAGCAACGGTCCGAAGTAGTCAACGCCACAGTATGCAAAGGGATGAGTATCGATTTGTAGACGCGACGGGGGAAGATCAGCATTCTTTTGTGATCCCGGCTTTTCATAGCGTCGTCGGCAATGCATGCAGGAATCAAGCATTCTGCGAACAACAACTGTACTTCGTAAAATCCAATATCGTTGTAGTAACTGGTTCAACGTCATATTTGCTCCGCCATGACCTGTAATGCAATGACAATGAAGAACAATAAGATTGGTTAAGTGCGAGGTGTGGGCAAGATAATTGGGTGTTTTAGATCAAAGGAAACAGAAGCTCTATCTAAACGGCCGCCTACTCTTAAAAGACCGTTCACAATAACAGGATTCAGTTTTAGAAGTGGAGATTTGGAAGGTAAAGAAAAGTTTTCATTAGTTTGCATCTTCGACATGATGTCGCCGAAACAGTTCCATTGCTCATATTTAATAAGCTCAATTTCTGCTTTTCGAAGATCAGAGACAGACAAGGAACGAGAAAAATGATAGACAGAGTTGGAATTTATTAAAAAGATCTTAAATTTTAAAAGCCAAGCAGTGGCTTTCTTTAGCTTAAACCACGAAGAAAAATACGCAATGAGCTTTTCAACTGGATCAATCATGTCGGTAATCAAAAATGCAGACGCAGCTTTTTTATCAAATGCTTTTACATTTTCTACATCTAATGTCGTCTCTGCAAACCGGCAAGGCCAGCTGTCTGGCGATTCACTCAAAAATTCTGGTCCAGAAAGCCACGATTTAGTTTTCATTAGTTTGTCGGATCTACATCCACGACTTAAAACATCAGCGGGGTTGAGTTCACTAGGGACGTGCCTCCAATTAGAAGTACAAGTGCTTTTCGTAATAAACTTTAAACGACGGGACACAAAAAGGGGAAAACGCTTTTCTTCATTTCTTATACTTTGAAGAACTACAGCGGAGTCTGTCCAAAAAATAGCTGGTCTCAACCGCGGTAAGTTTAGTTCGTGTTTAAGAAAAATATCTAATTTTACGGCAGTCACAGCAGCAAGAAGTTCTAGACGGGGAATTGAAAATTCGTTTTTAGGAGCTAAATGAGATTTACTAATAACTAAGTTACAATTGACATAGTCATTAATATCGCTCGAACGGAGATAACAAACGGCGCCATACGCATGCTTAGAGGCATCGACAAAATAATGCAATTGATAGTTTTCACTGCCTAAATTGGTATGCAAACTCATCCATCTTGGGATAGACATCGACTTCAGATGCTCCAGCGTTCGGTTCCATTGTTGCCACTTATTGAATTCTAAGGAAGGAATAGGTTCGTCCCATTCTAACTCCAGCTCGCATAGTCGTCGATAGAGAAGCTTGGCTTCAACAATCACTGGGCACAGAAATCCAAGCGGGTCGAAAATGGAGTTGATCGAAGACAAAACACCACGTTTCGTACATGGTTTATCCGGGAGTTCTACTACAAAATAGAAACAATCAGTATTGAGGTTCCAATTTACTCCTAAGACACGTTCACTAGAATTTTTGGCCAGAGCGTTAATTTGTAGTGATTTCGAAAGTTTATTCTCAGGCAAATGTTTTATTATTTCAGGGCAGTTTGAGCACCACTTCGTAAGATTAAAACTTGCTTTCGACAACAGATGCTTTATATCTTTCATTAATTTAAGTCCGATTTCAACGTTAGGTACGCTAATTAAAAAGTCATCAACATAAAAATGTTCTTCAATTGCAGAACTGATATAAGGTTCGAATTGAGCGCCGAAATCAATGGCCGCTTGACGCAACGCAAAACTTGCGCAGCATGGAGACGAGGTTGCACCAAAAAGATGAACTTTCATTCTATGCACTACTGGTTGGCTTTCAAGATTTCCATCAGGCCACCACAAAAACCTTAAACTGTCACGATCACGAGGTGAAACTTGAACCTGGTAGTACATCGACTCTATGTCGGCTGCCAAAGCTATTTTTTTTTTACGAAAGCGGGAAAGAATGGCAACTAAATCGTTCATCAGGTGGGGCCCCTGCATCAGAGATTTATTTAAAGAAATACCTTTATACTCGGCACTGCAATCAAAAACCACTCTCAACTTGTCGGGTTTATGGGGGTTTATTACTGAATGATGGGGAATATACCAAACCTTCTTAGAAGTTATTTGAAAGTTGTCGTGAACAAGTTCTGCGTAGTTTTTGTCTAACATTGTTTGAATTTGAATTGAATATTTCTGTTTCAGATCGCTGTTACGCATTAATTTTCGCTTTAAATGATTTAATCGCTTAAGTGCTAAATTTTTATTGTTTGGCATAATCTGGTCTTCATACTTCCAGGGTAGTGGTAACTCGTAGTGGTCATCAACTAGCTTGATCGAACTTTTAAGCATTCTATAAACTTTAAAATCATTCATCGAAATTGGTTTCGAATAATAATTATCTTCGTCATAACATTGAAACTGAATATTTGAAAAATTTCTGCGTGATTCATATATGAAATTTCTATCATCCTCCTCGAAATTGTCGCGTAAAGTTGAAACGTAGTAAACATTTTTATCACTACTGGATACTGTGCAATTAAATTTAGAACAGGGCCCAAGTAAAGACCACCCCAAAGGTGACTTCACAGCGTCGGGTGATAATTTATCCGGAGCAGATCTTAAATCTTCTAATCTAAATACTCTAGGGACATTAGCACCAATTAAAAGCTGTACGTTTTGCCTGTCAAGCTTCGAAAAATTAATATCAGCTAAATAGCTATGATCGCTTAATATCTGTGATGTGGGAATTACATTTGGCTGTACAGGTATTTCATTTACAACTGTAACGTTTGGAAGCTGGACCCAATCTCCGTCAAACAAACCTTTAACTTCCATCTCTGCAGACACAGTTCTATAAGATTTTGTCTCTGTCAACGTTTGCAATTTAAGCTGTCGACTCGTGCCGCTCAGTTGCAATTCCGTTGCCAAACTGCGGTCGCAAAAACAGACGGTAGAACCTTGATCTAAAAATGCGTATACCTCTGTTTCTTTACCTTCGCAGCGAACGCGCGCCGGAACAACATTTAAAAAGACATGCTGGACATTACCAGTCGATTTATTAAGTTGAACAGAACTACAGGCGTCGACGTAACCCGTCACTTCAGTGTCAGTAATTTTATGAAGAAGAGTGTGGTGAAAGGTTCCTTTGCAACCAGTAATTAAACATTTGCAACTCGATTTGCAGTAACGAGCGAAATGCTTACCGCTTAAACATTTAAAACAAAGTCCCTTTGCTTTGACAAATTTGTACTTTTCTTCGTACGTTAAATTTTTGAACTTATCGCAATCAATTAGCTTGTGTACTTTTTCACAATAAAAACATCGACTTTTTTCCACACTCAACGCGTCTTTTACATTTTTTGTCGTTGCAGAAACATACGCGCTTTCGCGGCGAGGTTTGTAATTAGTTTGAAACGTTTCTCTACCAAAAATAGAATTAGCAATTCGACTTTTTTCTGTAACAAATTTGGACAAATCAAGAAACTTCGCTCTCTCACCAGTTTGTTGTTCAATTTGTACCGCATATTCTACCCAAGCTCGTTTCAAATTAATTGGCAGTTTGTTAACAACGCCCATAATCAAATGCATTGAATCTAAACTCGAAACTTGTTCAATGTTTTTTAGAGACACACAGCACTTTTCAAGAAGTTGAGACAATGATTTAAGCTTATTTTTGTCATCATCGGGAATTTTATGAACATTTTTTAATCGCTCTTCGCAACATCTAGCTATTTCGTAGGGATGACCATATTCATCAAAAAGAATATCCCATGCCTTTTGAAACGCAGTTACAGGCGACTGATTCGACACATAACTAAATTTAGATTGTACATACGATTCACAATATTGATGCAACAACGGAAATAATTCGTAATCTTCAACCTTTCCTAACACATGAGCCTCAAACTGTCTAACAAACAACCAATATTCCATAGGATCACCATTAAATTTTTGAATTACAACCGGCGGTGCAGGACGCATTTTAGAGGCATTATATTTATGAAAACTAGTTGGCAAAGTTAACGAGGGTGAATTAAAAGCTTCTTGTCTTTGCGCTTGCTCTGTGTTGCGATAATCAAATTTAGACTTAAACTGACTTTCCGGTTTTTGACTAAAGCTTGAATTTTTAACTTTAATACGCAAATCTTGATCAGGAAGTTCTGCAAAAGTAACGGGAAATGGTCTATCGATTTGAACAGAACTTTTGGGAATGTCAGTAAGCAATGAAGTACGAGGCGGAAAATTATGCAATGGCGTGTTTTTAACAGTTGTAACATTTTCACTAAACGGTTTGGAATAATCACGTATTTTTAAATGCGGCACCTTTCGTGTGCTAGTGCCTTCCTCTGCTTTTCCACAGCTTAATTCTTCCCAAGCTTCTGCCTCGATCCTTGCTAATTCTTCATTGCGCTTTTTATCTAGTAAAACTCTTTCTAATTCTTCTTCCTCCAATTTCATTTGTCTATTTACCTCTTCCATGGCTTCATTAGCTCTTTTTCTTGCTTCTTCTACTTCTCGCTCAGCCTTTTGTCTTGCTTCTTCGGCTTCTCGCTCAGCCTTTTGTCTTGCTTCTTCGGCTTCTCGCATAAGCTTTCTTTTCATCTCTTCAGCTCTTTCTCTAGTTTTTTGTCTCGTTTCGTAAACTCTGGCACTTTCTTGCTGGACAGCTGCCGTGGCAATTTTTAATTTTACAAGTGACCTTTGTTTCTCACTACGAATCGAACTAGAGGTAGATTGACTGCCAGTTCTTACCGAGGAGCGTTCATACGAAAAAGCGCGACTCTCTTTGCTTAATTTATCCTCAGTATCTTTTATCCAGCGTTGAACATGCTCTTCAAACTGCTGATTCTCTACAACAATGCTGTTCTTACTAAAATTTAAATTCATGGCTTCTTGTTTATCAAGAGCTTCTAACAAATTAGTCAAATTTTCAAAATTTTGACGAATATCAGATAAAAGGGTTAACAGCGGTTTATAACCCTCAGGCTTCATCATTAAACTCTCTGCTCTAACATACAAATTTTGCAGAGCCTTGTAAACTTCATTTGGGTCACCCAACGACATTATCATAAAAATAAGAACAATACGGACTCACCGAAATTGCTCGATTACTATTTGTAACGGTAAACGGCGCTGAAGTAGCCGATTACCGCAAAGTGAAGTGTCGATCAACGCGCTTCCGGCTTCGTAAAATTAAAAGGAAATAATAATCAAGGAAAATAATTTAATATAAAATAAGTTATAACTGAAACGTTGAAACTTGGAAATAAAAGCGAAAACGGTAATCTGTAAATAAATAAAAACAAACTAAAAATTAAACACAAAAAGAAAACGCATAGGTATCTTACCGAGCAGTTCACTTCGGTGCTGACTCACGGGGAAAACGGGAATATCTTAACTTCACGCTAAGTCTACTCAGACTTCAACCAGCTGCCCACAAACACTGCAGCTGGTCGCCTCACAAATTGAGAAGTGTGAACAAACGCAAAAAAGCCAGCTCTAAAATCAACGCGCTGCAGACACAACTATGCTTCAAGGTGAGATTAATTAAAAATAAAGCGTAAAACAAAAAAGGCGCTGGCAGTGAGTGCTCGCGCAAATAATGATTAGAAACTCAAGAGAAATAAAATAAAACACGTGCGTTGGTAATTTTCTACAGAAACTAATGAAACAATTTTCACTGTGAAAGACAATAGCCTTTCCAACTTTTAGTTTGAAAACGTAGAATATCCGACTGCATCTTTACACGACCGTCGGGGACTCAGTTTCGAGTTGATTTAAGCCAGTAATTCTTAACAAAGACACGTCTCTCTTAAAGAGAGTTAAAAAAATTTGGGGAGGGGTCAGTTTTAATTACACATTTTTAACGATGCATATTTTTGCCAACTTCAAAAATATTATTTGTCTCCCAGTAAGTGTGCAATAAAATTAAAAGTCTAGTCTTTCCCTTTCAAGAAAATGCTTTTTAGTCCTCTCTCCGCAATTTTGGTTTTTTTATACTACGACTTTCTTTTTACTTCACGAGAGAAGTTTATTAGGAGACACCAAAATTTTTTTAAGTCGTTAGGAGGTCATGGGTCAACGCACAATCAAAATTGTTTTCGGCTACCTGCTAAAAATATCTACAGGAGGTCATGGTTGTGGCAAAAAGTAGGTGTTTGGAAAAAATTTAAAGGATTTAAGCCCTTTTTGGCCCCCTAGATCCGATCATGAAAGGTTAAGCAAGCTCGTGAAATTGAAGGCTCTCATTTAAATCAAATTCCTTAAGATTTTTAAAACCTAAAAAACTGATTTGTTTCTAAATAAACATGATTTCGCAATTCTAATGTAAAGGAAAACTTTGCAAGTTTTTCATAAACAAAACATTGGCAGCGTGGCCGAGTGGTTAAAGCGCCGTGCTAGTGATCAACATGGTCTCGGTGCAAAACCTACTCGCGCCATTCTGTTCTGTCCTTGGAAACTATGCGGCACTTTCCCCTGCTTGGTGGTCTTGGCAAGCAATAAAATTAAAACTAAAATTATTTAAAAAAATTAGTGCTTCACCAACCACAAGCTTTACGGCACGTCATTGACTATCTTATTTGTCGAAAACTAGTACATTCGAAGTTTGCCAAAAGGGCAGGTATTAATAAAGTGCAACAATCAATTAAGCGAGTTTCGCATTCTTTAATCAAAGCACTTTTATAAACTTGGTTTGCGTCTTGACAACGCTACATCTTGCTTTTACAATAAATTCTTAAAACCAATTACTTCTTTATTACTTCGTAAAATTAACTTACTTTTTAAAATAATACACTGTTTGCAGGATTTTAATTTACGTATTAAAATGACGAATCTGATGAAATTGTGTTTCAAAGACTTTAAAAAGGCACAATTACAAACGTTTAAAATGTCAGCGAAACTTTTGGCTGAAAATAAATGTTTAAAATCAATTTATTGCAAAGAAAAAACATCCGAAAACTTTATAACAATTTTGTTTTGTTATATTTTCATTTTCAAACCAATAAAAGGTAAAAATAATCAAAAAACAACCGCTGCATTTAGCCGCCTCTTTCTATTTTTTTAAATTTACTTTTAACTCAAACAATAAACTAATTATCAAATATATTTTAAAGCAATCTGTTCGTTTTTTGGGAAAGCATTCAAATTTCGTACAGCATGAAGTATATACTGTAAAAAGTCTTTGGTAAAACATCAAATTTTGTTCAAGTTAAGTTTTTCCAAATTACGAAAAACATTGTTGATATTAATTAAAATGGTTTGCTTAAGAAGGCGTTCAGATCCACTCAATAAATCGAAGCTTGAGTGAATCAATCGAGTAAATTAAACAAAAACTCTCAAGATTTGTTCTTGGTGAGTATGCGATAATCGTAGAAATATGTTCAATCGGTACTCTAGGGTTTTGAAATAAGATCTGGGTTTAGAAATCAAGTCATGTTTATAGAAACTCGTATGATTATGCAAAATCTTTTACAGGTTTTTAAATAAAGATTAACAAAATCAGCTCTGGTTTTTGAGAGGAAAGAAAAATTGTTTGTCATCCTTTGTTCTACTATTTATTGTACTGTGCTCAGTCACGGAAATGCAATTGTGAACGTATTTATTATAATTTGATTTTTATTGTTTGTATACGAGCCCACTTCGCATGAAAGAAACAAAGTTTTTCATTTAGTAGTTTATGGTAGTCATATCACGCTTTATTAAATCATGAAATATGACCTGTATCATATTTCATCTACAATATGAATGTGGATTGAGCTTATGTAAACCAACGCAAAGCGATGATTTTCACCTGCTGGCGTGGTTAAGAGCGCTGTGATTTTGAACAACACGATCAGAGCTCAAAACCTGCTCGCGCCATTCTGTTGTTTCCTTGGGAAAGATACTTTACGGCACTTTTCTTTGTTTGGCGTCTTGACAAGAAGTTCAAACCAAAATGAATAAATCAACCGGAGAGCAATATCTGACACCTCTGGAAGCAGGTCGGGGTAACTGCTGGACAGTTGCTCTATATATAACACCTCCAACGCTTTCCTACGAGTCAGGAGGTATTTCTTCTAAAAATTACAAATTTGAATATTTAGTTTATTTAGATCACTATAATTAAATCGACTTCTCAAAACTTCCAAATAGAGAAAGATGTCGTCAACTACATGGCAGAAGTAGGAGCTAGAACGATACCTGCCACGTATGTCACCAACAAAACAGCTCCCGTTGTCATGCAAACCACAACAATACTTTCGCGCATACTGTCAATATAAACGAAGATAATAACATATTTTGTCAAGCTTCATTGATATCCGAATTTTGTGTAGCGGTCTTTGCTTTAAACTTATCTCAGTTAAATCTAATTTAATTTGCCGTAATTTGTTTTAAGGACTTTGAAAAAATGATTTAAAAAAGTTATTCCTTTACATTCGTCTAAAAAAATTATTTTTTTATGTACTGGTAATAAAATGAAAAAATCTCTAATCTGTAGAACCCTAAGTTATTTTAAAATGATTTGAATTATTTTACAATATCTGTATAAGACGGCAGATTTGTTAGGGGTAAGCTTAGTGGTCTGGGGGCTGGTATGGGCAGGCTTACTTATGTTTATAAAATTGATAGACGATAACGGTGGACCAATTATTATAAGTTATGCTCTGTTTAGTAAAAAGTTAGGTGTGTAAAGAAAATTATTATTTTTAAAAATCTTAAAAAAGAAAAATTATAATTTTTGATAAATTGTTTAGCTTTGTCTCTTTGAAATGACGCTTTTTAATATTTGCTTGTATTTGCTGCTTTTGACTAACCACTATGAAAGTAGAGTCTCTTCAAAAATCTTAATTGACAATTGTAGCGCTTGGAATTGTCAAGACAAAACAAACAAAAAGCACAAGCATTTTTCGCCCCCTCTCAAGTCCTACAAAGTTTTCGAAATGTCCAGTCTAAATTGAGTATATAGTACTTTAATTTAACATAGTTATTGAAATGAAATATATAATTGAAAATTTCATTCTCCATATTAGGCTTACTTAATTCTTCACGAAATTACTATGTAATTATAATGTGCATATGATGCATGTTTTTAGTTTTTAGTGCATTGGTCACTTTATTTTGTGTTCGTTTAATGCAGATTATAAGAATACTAAAAAAGTGATTTTATTTTAGAGATACGACATCACTTACAAGTGTGGCAATGCCAAGCAATAAATTGATTGCTTTATAATTAAGACTTGAAAAATAAAAACAATTGGCATTTTTTACAATAAATCCATCAGGTTTTTTAACCTTTAATAGAACGGTGATAATGATCAAAAAGCACATAAACATAAATTAACCGCAAATTTACAACAAAAGATAAAAAATTTAACAAAATTTTCTATCACAAAACCAATTTTAGATTTAACTTTTTCGTTTTAAAACTTTAATTAATTTTTGTAATATAATCAAAATTAATTTTTTTATGAACATTAAAGACCAAAGCAAAGCAAGTTGTTGTAACAATTCATTGGGCCAGGTAACACTAGAAAACTCTTATGATATCAAATTCAACTGCTTTGTAATGACTCGAGTTCGTAAAATAAATCATTTCCTGAAACATTAGTTTTCCCAACATCAACACGATCATCACGTATTTGTTATTAATAGAAGCAGACGTTATAAAGTAAATTATCAAACCAAATTCGATGTTTTTGTATGTGTGAATTATACGTCTTAAAACAATTAGATTCAATGTTTGCTTGCAACAAATTGAAATATTACAAGTTTCAGCAATAAAACTTGTCAGTTTGATTTATGATTTATTTATGATTTATTTATTCAATAAAATCTGTCAATTTGGTTTATGATTTATTTTTGATTTATCTCTGGAGTCACAGTTTAACAAATCAGATTTGCATTAATGAATTAAAATTTTTTAAAAAATAGAATTTTTTAAAACTTTTTGCTGAAAAAAGTTAAAAATGCAGTGAATTATTTTAGTAGAAAACTATACAAAGGCAAATAATGAAATGTGTCGATAGCTATTACGTACGAATTCAAATTAATCTAAGCTATGCACAATAGCATACCGAAATAAATATACTCCAAAAATAATATTTCTGTAATCTTTTTAAATGTGGCACAACTCAAAAAGATTTAAAGTTATTATTTATTTAGCATTAAAATATATATAAAAAAAGAATTATATTTTTGGGTATAAATTAAATTATTTAAAAACTGCAAAACAAAGCCAAAAGACGGTGTCTTTTATTCTTAATACTTCTCGTTTATTCATCTAAAAGTATGGTTAGAATGCCCAAATGTCTATATTCGCAAGAACGTGAAAATAATCACTTTATCCAAAATTATTTAACATTGCCCCAAAATTTTTTTTTAACTTTTTATCTTTCCTTGTGGGGCTATTGTCCAGTTTTAATTAAAGAAGTTAAATTGTTGTTACCTTTCTAATGAGAAGATTTTTCTGTACGATGTTACTAAATTCATAAAATTTTTGTTTGCCCGGTGACATGGGTCGAAAAACCATGCAAAAACGGGAGCTGCCAAAAGTGATTAAATAATATTAGATCATAATTTGCTTTAATGTCTAAACAAAGAAATTAAGTACAATTTCTAGTTATTCGAAATCAATAATTAGTTTGGGTTTTTTCTTTACAATTTTTTGACAATTTATAGACCACTGATAAAAGATTTTAACGTTTTTTGTGCCACAACTTTACTATAGAAAATATTTTATTGCCAATAAATAATGGAACTAAATTAGCTAAACCCCAAAGTAAAACGTTGATAAAAACGATTATCAATCTGTAATTAGGTTAATCTTGTTTATGATTCAATCAAAGATTGCTACACTAAATATAGAGCTATTGGAAAAAAATTCTATTAACTAAAGTTTATTGGTTGCCATAAAAAAGATCAACAGAAAAAACAAATTAGAACGCTTCATATAAAAGATAAAATGCTTAATAAAAATACCGGTAAGATAAAATTAATCATAAAACATTTACTCTTAAATATTTTTGCAGTGAAATTGATTTTAAATGGTTTATTTTTGGTTTGTATTTTTTTGTATATTTTCGATTTCATTATCGAATACCGAACATCAGCCATCAAAAAATGTCCAAGTTCAAAATAATTTTACGAATTTTTCTTACAATAAAAACTATGACATTCAAACGAACTTATTGAATGCATGTCCAAACTTTACAATTGGATACTATGCAGTGGACAAGGTAGAAAATCTAAAAGCACGTGGATGTCCACGACAAGGTGAAGAATTACTAGTTCCAGCTGTCAAGTTCATCAATTTATTTAATGTAACGTTCTGCAATCAAAATATAATACAAGATACTTGCCTGAATAGTCTTCGCAGTTTTATTAAAACGCAAACAGGAAACAGTTCAAATAATGCAACTTGGAAGATTCTTGTAACAAATCTTGATCCAGCTTCAATCGAAATCAACCAATCGTTGGATCCGTGTTTATTCTTTGCTTTATATGAAAAAATCTTTTACTCTTATTGTAACGTTGTCAATTATTTGCCGTTTTGTTCAAACAAAAGCATTCGTTGTATTGAGGGAGTTTTTACCTGGAACAATATTGTTGACGAGTAAGTATTATCAGTTTGGTCTTCTTTTGGTGGGGAAGATGTGCTTTCCATAAAGTATAGTTGTATTTTTCGCGCCAATGGTCGGTTAAATAGTGACTTTTAATGTAGCGCAAAACGCTTGATTTTGTTTAAGCCTTCAATTATATCAATAATTTTTTCAAGGCCTAATTAATGATTTTTAAAAACATTTTAAAGTTTTGTTTTATAGTATCTATCCTAGTAGAACCATTAATCAAAATTAAAAATTAGAAAAAAACTTTTACTGCTAAAAACCCCTACAAAGATTTTTTAAGTAACAGTTTTGTATATATGTTACTTTTAAAAATTTTTAAACCACAAACTTTATCTCAAAACCCTTATAATTTTTTAGAGTTACTAATATATCACTCGAATTATTGAACAAATTTCTAAACTTTTTAGGATTTTTATAAAATCTCTTGTTTAATGTTCTACTGAAACAATCGAGGTGAACTAACTGCGGGTAAAAAATTTTAAATGGAAGAGATATTAAAGATTTTAAACGGAAACTACTTAATTCTGACTGATTGAAATCAAAATCACTTAGTTCTTATAATAGAGTTTTTACGAAGTTTTTTTTAAAAAACTATACATCAGTATGCTGATCCGGTATTAATTTGAGCATAAAATTTTTTGATCATTTGTTAATATTTAAGTAAGCTTTTTCTATTATAAATTGCTTGAATATTGTCTATTTTAGAAATGAGAAATAATTTTTTTAAACTCTGAAAAGAAAAGTAACAACAATAAATATTGCTTGATGAAATAAATTTAACCTCATATTAGTTGAAAAAGTAAAAGCTATGATTGAAAAAAATAATGTTTTTTTGCAGTTGTCGGAAAACCTTTATCATTCTTTATATCGTGGCTGGTATTATGGCTGTGGCTACGACAATTTCAAACGTTACGGTACTCATTGTTCTTCTTACCGACGAGAAATTGATGAATGCTCAAGCAGTTTATCGAATATCTTTGTCTACATCAGATCTTTTGGTTGGAATCATCGTTTTTCCGAGTTTTATTTTTACTAACTTCATTTACGTAACGGAAGATATTTTGTTGCAATTGAACAGATGGAAATCATATTACTTTGCAGTTGGTTTTTTTACTCTTTTGAGCTTTCAAGTTTCTATGTTTACGCTTGCAGCTGCCGCTGTAGACAGATTTAAAGCTATTTACAAACCATTTGGATATGATGCTATGCAGTCAATTCACTTTGCTAAAAGAATTTGCTTTGGGTTGTGGATAATATCGATACTACTCGCTGTACCACCATTGGGTTTTATTGATAAACACTTTGCATATGAAGTTATTGCTGGAACATTTGTGTTTCCTGTGAGTAGACAAAATTCAATTTTTTTGCTGATTTATGTCGGACTGATATTTATTATCCCTGTTTTGACAATGTGGATATTTACGATTTTAACATTTGTGTTTTTCAAAAAGAATTCAAAAGAACGACAAAAAATTAAGATAAAAAAAATACAAAAAATCGAAATGAAAATACAAATACGACTTTTGTTTACACTAAGTATCATGGTGTGTCTTTTTAGTGTTTGTGTGTTACCACCAGCAGTAGCGATTTTTCTAAGGATACCAGAAAAACTAATGGAATATAAACCTGAAGAAAATGTGTTTTTGGCTTTTGTTGTAATGTCAAATAGTCTTTGGAATTTCTTTATATACAGTTTTCGAGAGAAAAGATTCAGAGAAACATCAAAGAACTTGTATAAGAAATTACTATGCTGTAGTAGTTCTTGATCGTAATTAAAAGTGCCTTCTTTTTGGTGTTCAAAAGTCCTACAAGTATATGGTTATTAATTAAAGTATTCACAAATCGCTAATTGTTCAAGGCCATGTTTTGATTCGCAGCTATATTTTTGGCTTATATAGTTTGATAGTGAATATTTCCTCATGACAAAGCGCGATTAAACTCTAAGCAACAATTTATATCAAGGGCTAGTTTCCACTACGAGCGTGGAATGAAGCATTCTTTGTTTGATTTATTGATTTATTTACTTTAATTTCCTTCCGCGGTTAAAATAACAAAAACGCTAAGCGAAGCGAAAAAACCAACAACAGAAACAAAAAATTCTCCGTTTTACGCTCGTAGTGGAAGCGAGCCTTGAGTCTTTTCAAAGCTGTAACATTGCTGAACAGTGACGTACGTATGTTTGTAAAAACACTGTTTCAGACATTTCTGCAGTGAAAACAATTATTGACAACGTAAATGTTTTAATAGAATGTTAACATCAAATTATTTATGAAGAAAAAATCTCTAAATAAAAAAAAGTTAACATTAACGAAAAGACTGGGCACTGATATTCAGAAATTTATCTAATTGCCATTATTGAAAAATTAAAGATGAATTGCAGAAAAGCAATAAAAATCACACATTTAACTAAATACACAGCTAATCTAAAGATGCAAAACTCATTTGAATAAAAATTATTCGATATTTCTTTTTAAAAAAATAATATTGCAACTGAAATACAACATACTTAGAGAATAAGAGGTGCTAAGATTAGAGAATACAGAAAAAGGGGTACTAATTATGTTTGGCATGTGTAAAATTTGCGTTTGAAAATACCATTATAAATACAAAGGCAGAAAAATGGTCAATCTTTACCTTGAAGTTTAAACGAAGACGGACAAACGAACAATTTTTGCAAGCATTTTTTCTGGGCAAAATACTTCCAAAACCAGCAATTCTTTTTGCTGTTATACCTATTTAAAAAAGTTTTGTGTTTTTCATTTAGCAAATGACCCAAATGTAAAACAAAATAGGATATCAAAATATGGTAACTCCAAATGTTTTTTAAGACAGTTTTTGTATGTTTTGGTACATATTTGATTTAAATGTTAAAAAGGCTTTTTAAAAGAAAAAGAAAAATAGGAAAAAAATTTGAAAAAGTCATTGCAGCATAGCTTTGTTTGAATAAGTTGCAGTTTTTTCCCACTATCAGCAATGTATTTGCTATACCTAAGCTAAGCGTTTACTTCCAGCGTTAACGTGTTTGCTTTAAAATTGCTGTCTGAAAAGCTACAACGTTTTGCAGAAAAGTGCCGAAATTATTTACAATTTCGAGCAATTTCTAATGCATTAACTATTTATAATTGTTTTGGTGAATTTTTTTGCTTTTTATCTATTTCGTGTTACTTTTTTGACTATACTGTATTACTCTTTGCATTTTTCACTGATTCTCTAGATTGACTGGTGTTTAATAAACGTAGCTTTTTTTGTATCAAGTAAAGTATAACTAAATAAAAAATTAAGGAATCACCGTCATCTCTCGATCATAGAGTTTTATACGATCAGTTATTAATATTTAAAAAATATTGAAAAAGCTGCTCACAATTTATTGCCTCTTTCATTTTTGTCAAGGTTCTGCTTTAATTTTTAATTTTCTAAAATTAATTTTTTCATGTCGTCAATGTGATTTGATTTTTCAAAAAAAGTTACTTTTTCAATTTTTAAATCATTTCTGCATTTAAATTCTAATGTTTGAAATATACTGTTCGTGTAATTATTCAAATTTTTAAATCTATTGTAAAAAATTAAAAAAAAACACTTGATCTGCATTTTTTGGTAGTACTAGTTATTTTTTCTATTTGTTGCATTTGTGATTGAATTGAAATCAAACAATTCTACCCGCAAATATGTTTTCTGACTGTTGCTTTTATGCAAAAGAAAAAGGTTGTTGTTCTTGAATAAAAGCAAATCAACCTTATGTGAACTGAATTGTTTTTTTTTGTGCTAGTTGGGCGTACAATATCTTTTTTAAAAAAAGTATACGTTCGATCAATGCACTTGATATTATTAATTTGTTATTATTACCAAAGAGTTCTGAAATACTCTTATTTGGAAAAAAAGTGCTTTGATTCGAATAATCTTATGTCGGCTGGTTATTCATAAAAATTTCGACCATTTTCTTAAAATGTTAAAGTCTTTTTTGGAAAAGAAACCATGTAGTTCTTAAAGCAAACAAGTTTTTTCTGGATTCTGTGGAGTTGTTATCTATGTGAGTAATGACCAGTAATAATAAGATTTAATTTTATTTGTTTCGAGAATTCCAAAAAAGGTGTTGACACCATGTAATAAAAATTGTAAATTACGATAGTAAAATAAAAAAATTCAACGATAGATATGAAAAAAAAAAAATTATTTGGACAATTATTGATAAAAATTATGCTTAAATGTGGCAAATATTAACTCTTGAATTAATAAAATCTTGAATAGTGCTGATTCGCACAGCCCTTCCACTATATTGGGTTTTGGGCTACCACAGCAATGCCCAAATTTGCTTATATTGCTTCTTAAAATGCAGAATATTATGGCTAAAATAGTCATTAAAAACGTTTTGTATATCCCATTTGAAAAAATGCAATGAGAACAATTTTTCAATGAATTCGGAAATGTTATCAATTTCAAATGTAATAAACAGCTTGCAATTTTTCTATCTCCGCAAAAGCAGTGCTTTACAATATTACCTATGAATTTCAACAACAGTATGGAAGTTTTCTAAGTTAAACTATTTTAGAATTTGTCGAATTTTTTTTAATAAGAAATAAGTTTTTATTTATACATGTAAGTGTGGCATCTACGGAAAGTTAAAAATAATAGCTGACAGCCATAATAATGATCAGTGGCGGCTCGTCCATAAGAGCTGCAGCACCCCCAAATATCTGCAAAGCAGCAGTAAATATTATCAGCAAGGCTTTAAAGAAATTTTTTAAAATTCATTTTAAATTCTTTCATTTTTCTACACTTAAATTTAAGTCGGGATTTTAAAGCAAAGTTTTTTAAAATTTTGAATTGGCAACTTCTTGAGCTGTTTTAATTGCAGCTCAAAACTTTCACGCAAAGTGACGCAAAATGGCAAAGTCCATTGACGCTTTATATGGAAGATTTTATGTACGCTGGAGCTGTAGTTTACTGCAGCTCATTCATGATAGAATCTGAACTGGTAACGGGATTAAAAATGTTTGGACAAGAATTAGCTAGTTCCAGGTTCTGGTTATTTAGTTTCTTTTGGCAGAAATAGCTATCTGCGACTTGTGTTATTTGAATTTGACTTTTGCGGTTAACTTTTATAAGAATTTCAAGTTTCATGTGATACCCAATTTATATTTTGTGACGCAATAATTGGGGACGACCTTTTGCAACAACATAAAAGTGTAAAGTTTGAATTTCAAGGTAAACTGCCAGAACTTGTTGTTTCAACCATTATTTCTGTGGCCAATGTACCTTACCAGCTATTGTTCGGCGATAATTTGTCGGCGCGATGCAAACGTATTGCAATAAAAAGAAAATTTTCATCCGTTGATATGGAAGTTATAAAAGCAAAAATCTCAAGACTTCTGCCAGAAGACCGAATTTAGCCGAGTCTTGCTTAAACTCCCTTTGGAGGGCACAGCCTCTTGTGGTCGACAATGAAAAAAAGAAGCGAATGGACATTGCCTACAGTCAGACCATCAATTTATTTACGAATTTAAACACTTTCTCTTTGCCTAGCATATCGTCAATCGCAAACCAAGTTGCCAAATGGAAATATATTAGTACAGTTGACTTAAAATCAGCGTCTCATCAGATTCAAATTTGACCGAAAGATTGTCCATAGAGCGCTTTTCAATCAGGATCGGAATTGTATCAATAAAAACTAATGCTGTTTGGTCTCACTAACGCCGTCCCAGCTTTCCGCGAGTGATGAACCAATTTATTAAACGTAATGATTTGAAGTACGTCAATGTTTTTTTAAACAACAAAACTGTCGGAGAAATGGACCAACTATCTCATGATGAGAACTTGAAAACATTAAAGAAAGCGACCAAAAAAAAAAAAAAATTCGCTTTCAATAAAGAAAAATGCCTCTATAGTTGTACTCAAATCAAACTTTTGAACATCTAATTGGAAATGGCGTAATTAAACTAGATCCCAAGCCCGTCGCAGCTTTGAATGATACAACCTACAGCAAAGAAGGAACTGCAGCGAGTTTTAGGTTTGTTTAGTTATTACTCAAAATGGATTACTAATTGTTCTCCCCTTATACGACCGTTTGTTCAAACTGATTCTTTTCTATTATCAAAAAATGCATTAAACGCTTTCCACGTAATTCAAAACTTATTAAGAGGAGAAAAAAAGTTTCGAGATTGACGCTAAGATTTGCAGCCGTGAAGTTTTTATAATATACTGATATAAAGTGCAAAACAAAATATTTAAAATATATTACAAGCTGCTTGAAAATTTTCAAAAATAAGCAAATAATGAATTTTTATTAGTAATATTTGACAAGGTAAAATTTTGACAAACTTTGATTTAATTCAAAAATTTAACTTTATTTTGATCTATATAACTCTGTCAAGGATTTCTGAGCAACCAAAAACAATCAAAAGTCATTAGACTCCAGTTTTATGACGTTCAAAGGCCTGAAAAAATTGTGACTTTATTGACTTTTTGTGGACCTTAATGAAAACCTTTTTGGAAGACGTTTGCTTGTAAAATGTATCTCAATTCAAGTCTTTCATTCTAACCCACAAATATCAATCTACAACTGGTAAAAATTTTTACTTATTTATATAAAAAATTATTTAAAAATTTTTAAGAAAATATTTTTAACAAGTAATAGACTGATTACAATCTGATAAAATGAAGAACTTAGACGGACAAAATAATTTTTTCATATATATCTTAATGTTGAGTAAATAACCATTTTAAATTTTTTAAACTGTGCTACGGTTTAAAGTATTACAGAAGCATTGTTTTATATACTCCAATTTTGAGATCCTATACCGTATAACCTAGATTAATTTTAATTTGTTTGTGCTAATCACCTGCTATCTGCTTTTGTATGTGTCTTCTACGATGTCAATTCATTGCACTTTTAGCATTCTGTAGCAATAAACTTAAAAAAATTCAATTTATCAACCTAAAAATGATTTATTAAACTGTGGGTGATGGAGGCGCAAAATTGTCTCGTCCTTCCAGCTCCTCACAAACGCGCTTCACGACCAGCACCAAACTTTACGGTTTTATTTTATCATAACAAAACAATAGTTGCGACGCTAGTCGGAAGCGGTTTTCTACACAAAAATATTGCATGAATTAACTTAAACGCGCAAACACACTACCCACTGACTCACCGACAATGTTGGGCGGGCGAGCAAATCAAAATATCAACACGATTGCCAAACTGCTACCGAATGTAGCCAATGTTTAAGGGGACTAATAATTGTTAGCAGCTTATTCAAATAGAAAGTCTGCAATTCAAATTGGATCTCTCATCGATTGCAACGCTTATCTGACTAGTTCTGAAAGAAAGAGCTATGTCCAAAATACAAAGTGGCAAGCAACCCTTGCCCGATACAACGTGGCATCATTCGATGCCAAACAGCCGCGCAAGAACGCACCAAAAGGCAGCGCTGATTATTCAACGCAATAAAGGCGCATTGGTTCGAAACTCGTAGCCAATTACCAATGCGGTAAACATTTACGTACGGCGTAACACTGTGACTGCAGAATTTTATAAATACACCATAAGTCAAATTGATAAATTTTATTGCTGAAACTTGTAATATTTTCACTTTTTGCTTGCAAAAAAAAAAGAATTTATTGTTTCAAGATATTTAATTCAAAACACACATGTAAAAACATTAAATTGTTCGATAAATTTACTTCAAAACGTTTACTTTTAATAATAACAAAGACGTGATGATCGTGTTGATGTTGAAAAACTAATATAACACAAAATGATTTATTTTAAGTATTAAAGTCCCTATAAAGCTCTTGACTTTGATATCTTTAGGGTTCTAAAATGGTTTCAGGTCCTGCTATTGCTATTATTACTCTCTGTGCTTTGGTCTTTCATTTTTTAAACAGTTAATTTCGATTTTATCACAAACCTTTAACGACATCAAAGTTTTAAAACAAAAAATTTAAATTTGAAATTGATTTAATTATAGAACATTTTATAAAATATTAATCTTTTGTAAATTTGCGGTTAATTTTTGTTTATGTGCTTTTTGATTGTCATCACCGTTATAAAAAGGTTAAAAAACCTGATGAATTTATAATAAAAAATGCCAATGGCTTTTATTGTTTAACTCTTAATAATAAAGCAATTAATTTATTGCTTGGCATTGTCACACTTGAAAATGAAGTTGTATTTCTGAAAACAGATTACTTTTTTAGTATTTTTATAACCTGTATTAAACAAATACAAAATAAATTCAATAATATGCACTAAAATTAAAAAATGCACTATAATGCGCATTACAATTATACAGTAATTGTCTAAAGAATTAAGGGTACCCACATAGTATGTGGCCTATCAAATTTTTTTAATTATCAAAAATCATTAAAGAAACAAAAAAAAAAAAACTAACCCTAACTTTAATCTTAACCCACCTTATATAACAGTCACATGATATCGTAGACTACGTTCAATCTGGGAGGCCAAATACTGTACCAGCACAGAATTAGGTACGCGTAGTAAAGAGAATGAAAGTTTCTAAAAACTACAATAAATTAGAGTACAATTAATCCAATTTATACCGGACATTTCGGAAACTTTGTAGAATTAGAAAGGGGCGGAAAATTTGTTTTACCTTTACAGTTCCAAGCTTTACAATTGTCAATTAAAATTTTTTGCTGAGACTCTGTTTTACTAGTGCTCTGCCAAAAGCAACAAATATAAATAAATATTTTCAAGCGTAACTTCAAAGCGACAAAGCCAAGTAAATGGGCATACTTGCTGCTGTTTTATTTTGCTGGCTGCATAGTTTGGCAACCACGAAAGGGAAAGTGAAACTATTTTTGCATTTCCACTACATATGTTTTTACCAGTGAATGTAAAGCTTTTTTGTTATTTAGAACTGGTCTAAAGCGACAGATTTATCACAATAATCGTTTTTGAATGTTCGTTACAAAAAAAAAAGAAAAAAAATTGAATTTACGAGTATCTTTAAAAATAAGTTCAATATTATGGTTACTATGGTTCGCATCAAAGGAACACAGTTTAGTTTCATTTTTTGCAAAATAGCAATTTCACATAATCTTTTTAGAAACATTGCACTTTATGCTATGTTAAAGTCTTTCACTTATCTAATTTGCCACTTTAACAGTGATATGTTATTTCGTATGAACTAATTCTCGAAGACCGTGTAAAGTGTTAAATTTTAAATGTAGGTAAGTAATAGAAAAAACAAACAAATGTTTTTTTTTTTTCTATAAATAGAGTTTCAAAAAAATGTTAACACCTTTCTCTTGTTTTTTATGAAAATGTCGAAACCATAATTATCTATTATAATTGAAAGTAATCAAACTTGATTTAATTGCACGATGCTCATGATTGATATTTTGCGCCCTTGTATCCATAAAAACAAAAAAAAATTGTCTTCCTCAGCGGTAACATTAATTTGGGTTTTTAAAAACAATATTTTTTTACACACCCATTAACTTTTTACTGAACAGTCCAAAAATTTCAGTAATTGGCTCACTGGTATCGTTCTTTAATTTTATATACATCAGCAAAACTGCAGATACCATACTAGACTTCTAAGTTTATCTAAAGCCAATCTGTCCTCTTACACAGATTTTGTAAAATAACTAAATTACTTTTAAAATAAATTATGTTCTACAGGTTAGAGATTTTTTAGTTTATTACCAATATACGTAAAAACAATTTCTTTAAATAAATTTAAAGTAATAATTTTTTAAAATTATGCTGGATGACCACAAGTTTAAATTTACTCTATTATATTTCGTAGGTATTATTTTTGCATTTATAAAACCCAAGCAGAAATCATTTTTTCAAAGTTCTTTAGACAAATGGTTTACTGGAAATTGAATTAAATTGAACTGGGATAAAGTTAAAGCAAAAACCGTTATGAAGTTCGGTTATCAAGGTATTTGAAGCGTTTCCTAACGAAGCTCACCGAAATATTTTATTATTTCCATTTATATTGACAGCATGGGCGAGAGTATTGTTGTGGTTTGTATGACAACGGGAGCTGTTTTGTTGGTGACGTACGTAATAAGTATTGTTCTAGCTCCTGATTCAGTAATGTAGTTGACAACATCTTTCTATACTCAGAAGTTTTGAAAAGCAGATTTAATTATCAATGTATTATGACAAAAAAAACTAAGTAATTTAATTTCATAATTTTTAACAGAAATACCTCCTAACTCGTAGGCGCTATACATGCGGCAACAGCCGAGAAATTTACCCCTATCTGTTTCCGGAGATGCCAGGTATTGCTGTCCAGTTGATAGTTTATTTTCGTTTGAAAAGCTTGCCAAGACCGTCAAGCAGGGCAAAGTGCGATAAAATATCTTTCCCAAGGAAACAACAAAACGGTGCAAGCAGGTTTTAAACTGTGATCGTGTTAATCATAATTACGGCGCTCTAAAACACACAACCATGTTAGTAGGTAAAAGTTATCACTTTGTTTGGTTTAAATAAGGAGAATCTACCTTCATAAAGAAGATAAAATCGGAATTACGTAATATTTATGTTTTAATCAAGCGTGATATGATTACCACAAGCAACTAAACCACAGAGTTTTTCTTTTATTATAAGTGGACCTGTATACAGATAACAAGAATCGCATTACAATAAAAACGTTCACAATTACGCTTCCGTGACTGAGCACAGTTTGATAAGTAGCAGAACAAAGGATGAGATCCAATTCTTTTTGTGATCTCAGAAGCTAGAGGTTATTGTATCTTAATATTTATTTAAAACTTGTAAAAATATTTTGCGTCATATGTGTCACACTTCATTCCTAATTGTGTCACACTTCATTAATTGTCGGAAGCATGGTCGAGTGGTTAAAGCGCCGTGATTGTGATCGACATTATCTCTATTCAAAACCTACTCGCGATATTCTGTTTTGTCCTTAAGAAAGACACTTTACGTCACTTTCCCCTGCTTGGCGGTCTTGGCAAGCAATTTTATATTTCAGTAATATCTCTATAAAACCAAAAACTGAAATAAATATTTGAACTATACATCAATATCTTGGCAATTTTGGAAGCAAGTCAGAGTAATTGTTTGCTCTATGTATAAACGTCTCCGACTGTTTTCTGCGAGAAAGAAGGATAAATTTTGGGATAAATTGATAAAATGAAATGAAACGAAATAGTTTTAATCTTAAATTTGTAACAATGTAGTTGATATTCAGTATTAAACAGTAACTTTAAGTCTTTGATTATGTCATAATTTTTTTCATTGTTAGGTAATGATTGCATAATAAATAAATCAAACTCCTTCTTAACTTTTGTCGGCAAGTTATTCTTATAAGTGTATTTTAAAGATTTGTTTTAACGTTTTAATTCTTAGCGCATTATTTTAAAACACTTTATTAACTAGTTCCACCAGACTGTTTTGCCTGTGAGGTTCATTAGGATAGAGTTACCATATCTAAATAGGCGCAATCCCTGACAGCCAAAAAAATTTGAAGGGAGGGACAAAAAAATTGTTTGAGATTCCAAAATGAAGACCAAAAAAAAGGGTCCTCACTTAGAATCACTCTCAGATTTTCTAATTTTCGTCCCAAAATTATAGTGGTCTCCACAAAATACGCAATGTTTTAAGTTAATTCTGAAATTCCTGACATTCGCGTCTTTTATTAAAATTACTTCCTCAAACAGAATTTCGGACATGTCCGGAATTTTCCAGAGGGTATGGCAACCCTAAATTAGGATAAATGATGAACCTCAGTGGAAAAAGTACAATCTGTTGGGACTATTTTAATATAATGCTTTGAAAACCAAACTTATATATATCTATATACATTAGGGCGGCGCTATAACCTTTGATCAAAAACTGCTGCAGTACAGTAATTTTTTGTACAAATTCTTTGACGTTTTTCTGAATCTTTTATCTCGAAAACTATAAATAAAAAAATTCCAAAGACTATTTGACGTTAAAAAAAAGGCTGAACAAACATTTGCTGCAGATGTATGTCCAATTAAATTGCTTTGTTTCCCTAAAAATATCACAGCTGGTGGTAACACACAAACACTGAACACACCAACCATGATACTTAGTGTAAACAAAAGTCGTATTTGTTTATTCGTTTTTAGTTTTTGAATTTTGTTAATCATAATTCTCTGTCGTTTCTTTGAATGCTTTTTGTAAAACACAATTGTCAAAATTGTAAATATCCACATTGTCAAAACAGGACTAATAAATATCAGTCCCACATAAATCAGCAATAAACGGGGATTTTCTCTATTCACAGGAAACACAAATGTTCCATCAATAACTTCGTATACAAAGTGTTCATCAATAAAACCAAATGGTGATATAGCAAGTAATATTGATATTATCCACAACCCAAAGCAAGTTTTTTTAGCCAGATTAAGCGAATGTATGTGATCGTATTTTAATGGTTTGTAAATGGCTTTAAATCGGTCAATTGCAGCAGCTGCAAGCGTTAACACAGAAATATGGAAACTTAATACCATAAAAAAACCAACTGCAAAGTAATATGATTTCCATCTATTCATTTGCAATAAAACATCTTCCGTTAAGTATATGAAGTTAGTTAAAATATAAGTTGGAAAAATAATGATTCCAACAAAAAGATCTGACACAGCCAAAGATATTCGATAAACTGCTTGAGCATCCATTAATGATTTGTCTGTAAGAAAAACAGCTAGTACTGTGACGTTTGAAATTGTCGTAGCCACAGCCATAATACCAGCCACGATGTAGAAAATAATAAAAGCCTTCCGACAACTATAAATAAATAGAAAAATATTAGTTTCTCAAAACACAAAAAAGTTGTTTTAAAAAGTTGTTTATAATTATGTTGAAAAGATGTAATTAAGAGCTTTTAGAAAAATCAATTATTTAAAGGTTTTTTAATATTAATAATTTTTTAATAATAATTAAATAATTTTTAATTTCATTTTTAATATTTATATAATATTTATTTTTAATTAATTTAATTTTTAATAATAATTTTAATAATAATAATAATTTTTTAATATTAAAAGCTATTAGAAAACAAAACAAGCTGTTTAGAAAAATTGCTGGAATGCTTCAATAGCTTGGCACTGAAAACTCAATATTGCTTATTGTTGGAACCACTTTTAACTGAATCATGCATGATAAAATATAAAAACACTTACTCGTCAAGAATGTTATTCCATGTAAAAACTCCCTCAATACAATAAATGCTTTTGCTTGAACAAAACGGCAGATGATTGACAACGTCACGATAAGAATAAAAGATTTTTTCATATAAAGCAAAGAATAAACACGGATCCAACGATTGGTTGATTTCGATTGAAGCTGGATCAAGATTTGTTACAAGAATCTTCCAAGTTGCATTATTTGAACTGTTTCCTGTTTGTGCTTTTATGAAACTGCGAAGACTATTCAGGCAAGTATCTTGTATTATATTTTGATTGCAGAACGTTACATTAAATAAACTGATGAACTTGACAGTTGGAACTAATAATTCTTTACTTTGTCGTGGACATCCACGTAGTTTTAAATTTCGTACCTTGTCCACTGCATAGTATCCAATTGTAAAGTTTGGACATGCATTCAATAAGTTCGTTTGAATGTCATAGTTTTTATTGTAAGAAAAATTGGTAAAATTAGTTTGAACTTGGACATTTTTTGATATCTGGTCTTGGGTATTTGATAATGAAATCGAAAATATACTAAAAAATACAAACCACAAATAAGCAATCATTTGAAGTAAATTTGACTTAAAAAAAAATTGAGAGTAAATTTTTTACAATTAATTTTGCCGTTTGCACTTTTTAAATATATCGAGCGTTCTTTTTTGTTTTTATTTTTTATGGCAACCGTAAACTTTTGCAAAATGAATTTTTTCCAATATCTTTACTTTAGCAATCTTTCTTTAAACATGAACAATATTAATCTACTTTCACATTGATACTAATAATCGTTTTTTTCAACGCTTGTCGTTATGAATGGGGCTTAGCTAATTTGGTTCCATTATTTACTACCGATAGAATATTTTCTACAATGCAGTTGTGGCACAAAAAACTTTACAATCTTTTATCAATATTCTACGTTTTCAGAAAATCTTAAAAACAAAAAATTGAAACTAATTATTGATTTGCAGTAACTAGAAATTGTATTTCATTTTTTTGTTAAGACGTTAAAAAATTTATTATTTAGTTTAACTACTTTTGGGTGCTAACCTTTTGCACTGTTTTGGGCCCTCGTAGAAAATTGGCATTAACCTGTGCGGTCCAAGCAATAGTCTGAGATGCAAAATCAATTTATGTTGTTTAGTCCAAACTCATGTCACACATGCATTTACTTTATAACCTTTCTAAGAAATCCAAACCCTATGTAAAAAATGAAAAGAAATATTTTTTATCGATTTGGACTTCAAATTGATTATAGTTCAATTAACTTCGGAAAATCCTCTCAATGCTTGAAAATTGTTTTATAAAATCAATGTAAACATAAACATCTTTAAAAAAACTTAGAAAAAAAATTAAACTTAGACTGACCGAAATAGAAAATTCAACTGGACCATAAAGGTTTAATATACTTATAAAACCGCAAAAACCTTACGCATTAAGTAATATTGTACAGACAAATCCTCTTATTCAAAAATTGACATGAATTTAAGTTCTTTAATTAAAACTGGACAATAGCCTCACGAAAAAATTAAATACTAATTTTTTGAACAATGCCGGGAAATGTTGGATAAGGTGATTCTTTGCCTAATTTTGCAAATATAGAAAATTAAACTTTTTAACCATACATGAGATATATACAGCAAGTAGTATCTACGGTATAATAAATGTCATAGCGTTTTGGATGCCTTTCGCAAGTTTCGAAATAATTTTATTCATACCGGCAATAAAAAATATCATTTTTTTGATAAATATCTTAATATTAAGTAAAGAACAAATTTAAGTCTCTTTAAACTGTGTCATAGTTTAAAATATTACGAAAGCATTATTTTGAGTGCTTTTTTCGAGATGCTACACTGTACAGCTTGAATTAACTTCATTTTGTATGTGCTAGTCACTTGATATATTTCATTATCTGCTTTTATACCGATAAATGTTTTCAACTCTATAAATTCATTGCAATTATAGAGTTTTAACAATAAACTTGAAAATAAATTTCAATTTATTAATGCAAAAATAATTTGTTAAACTGTGACTCTAGAACCTTCATAAATAAACCATAAATTAAAGTGATAAATTTTATTGCTAAAACTTGTAATATTTCAACTTGTTGCCAACAATAAGCAAATCTAATTATTTTAAGACGTTTAATTCAAGGTACACAGGTGAAAACAATGAACTTCAATCGATGATTACATCAAATACGTTTGCTTCTATTGAAAAGAAATACGTGATGATCGTGTTGATATTGAAAAAAGTAATGTATCAAGAAATGGTCTATTTGAATTACTGGAGTCCCTATACAAGGCATTTAACTTTGATATCTTTAGGATTCATTACTGTTTCCAGGCCTTTATATTGCAAACCGCAACGAGAGCACATTAAAGTTTTAAAAGAAGAATATTAAATTTAAAAATCATTTTGTGATAAAAAAATATGTAAAATTTTATCTTTTGCTGTTGTTGATACCAGATATATTATTAAAATCGTTATTCATGTTCTTCTGGTAAAATTAAAGTCTCAACAGCTATTAAATCTTTATTCAAAGATAAAAGCAATAATTAAAACTCGATTGTTTCAGTTTACTATAAAATCAGTAAACCTTCTTCAGGAGATTACATAAAAACAAACATGATCGGCAGTGAAATCGTAGCGAAGCGAAAAAAAAGAAAAAAAGAATATTTTTAATATACAGTAACATCTAACGGAATTTTAAAATTTTTCTAAGCAGTTGGAAAAAAAAACGGAGCAGATTTGTTGTTCACACGATTAGTTTCTAATCGTACTAAATTTTTGGGTTCACATCATGTATGTGTTCTCTACATGTTGTAGAAAATGCCCTACTAGTTCCACCTATGTAAATTCCATCATAATGTAAACCAAGAGTTTCAAAAATTACTTTTTGCTGTTGCTTTGTTTCAATTGGATCTTTTAGGTTCGGTAAAATATGCTTAATGGTTTGAACAGGTTTTGTACATAAATTTTTGTAATTACAGTCGTGTGCAAAAGTTTAAAACAACCTAGCATTTTTTATCTAAAATATACAATAAACTAATTTTGTTCTATTTATGTTATAGTTGGTTTATTCAAAGTACTGCAATAAAATATCCATACATTGAAAATAACACTGAAGGTCAAAAAAGTAAACTTATCAAGTTAAAAACTAATTACATTAGCCAGTTTTTTTGTAATAATCCAGTACTTGGTATGTCCATCTTTGTTTTTGATAACTGCTTGCAGACAACAAGAAATGCTATGCACCAGGTGTTTAAAGTATTCAACTGTAATCTTTTGCATCCTTATGCATTTAATTGCTATTTACAAGTCTTTAGCACTTGTGGGATTTTCACCTGCAACTTTGTCTTTCAGTATTGCGCACAAATTCTCAATTGGATTGAGATCTGGCTGCTAACAAGCCAATATAACATTTTGATATTCTTCTTCTTAAGGAAATCACTCACTAACTTTGAACGGTGACTGAAAGCACCGTCTTGCATGACATATTGCATTGATGAATAGCCGTGTGAATTTCAAGCATGTCCTCCAATATTTTGCAGTACCTGATGCGGTTCATTTTTGTTCGGATTGGTAAAAAGAAAAGACCAGCTGTGCCATTAGTGGACATAATTCCCAGATCACGACACTGGGAGGATGATTTATGGTATCTTGTGTATAGCAGTTGTTAAATTATGTTTCAACAAGCCTACTAATGATGATTTTCTCTTTGCAAACTGCTGGATTGTGGATTTATCCGAGAAAAGGACTTTACTCCATCTTGCTTCATCCCAGTCTTTTTATTGCTTGTCAAAAACCAACCTTTTCGGTTTCATAGGGTTAAGCAAAGGTTTTGGCATGTTCAAACGCTTTCAGGTTCAAATCATGAACTGACAGTTTTACGATGAAAATTTGTGCCTTTAAAAAGCAGTGCTGGCGTATTTTATAACAGCTATTCGCCGAATCAAGTTGTCATCAAGAGGGCTTTTTTTTCTTGGCCTTCCATTCCTTTTCTTGTCATGGTAAAGTCCAAAATTTTGAAATCTAGCAATTGCTTGATGAACAGCCGCTTTGCTTCAAGACGCGTTTTGCAAATTTTTTTGGGAGAAAATCTGTTTTTGTGCAAATTTATAATTTGGGCTCTCTTAATTTCAGGAAAACTGGCTTTTTTGCCCATTTTTGGACCCTCGAAACTATAAAAGTATTGAAGAAACAACTCAAATATTCTTTGATCAAGCACGCACTTAGTATTGTATTGCTAAACACATCTAGCTAGACCAGATGTTATTAAACGTTTTGAGATGCGCCCCCTTTCATCATCAAAATAAAACTCGGGCCCCCTTGATGGTACCAACAAAACCCAAGCCCTATTATATTACAAAATTTAACAACATTGAAGGGAAGAACAATACCTAAATTTTGTTAATAAGAAGGACTTCAGATCAGATTAGGAGAGCACCTCAGATGGCTCGGCTTTGCAATCAAGTTTGTTCCTGTGTTTTGTTTTTATGCTTAGAAGTGTATAAAAGCAACTTTCGCACAGGTAACTTAATGAGAATGGAAGGAGTGTACGTATAGCTACAGCACCTGCAATCTTGTATATGTGCACATATTTGCCCAGATATATGTTAGTGACACAAGTTCAAAATTATTTTTGCAGTTTAGTAATATTTTATATCCAAAAATTTCTCTAGCAATTCTTTGGGAAAGTATCCTTGTTCAGACAAAAACAATTGTTTGTCATTTTCAATTCTGGAAGTTCAGTGTTTCTCGAATCTAAGAAGTAGCGCTCGAATTCTTGTTTAAAAATTCGAAGGTAACCCTGCACCTCAACTTTAAGCACGCCTATAAGTTCAATTTTGTTTTTCTCAAAGGCAATATTTAGTTAAAAAAAGAAGCTGCGTTTTCCTTTAAATTTTACAATCTTAAATTTTACAATTTTACAATTTATAATCCTTTAAATAGCCCAGTTTTGCCACAAAAGCATTGATGGTATCGTAATCATTGATAAAAGGTGATATTCTTGCTTGCTTTGCAAAGATAAGTTTAAAACAATTAACGCTTTGAAAATATTCTGGAAGTTTGCTAAAGCAAGATAAAACTTTTTTACTTTGATTGACAAAAGAAGATCAGGTTTTTATAAGCTTCATAAAAAAAAAGAATGAGTTTATCTTTCACATATATGTTGGCTAACATGTTAATGTTTGATAATTATTAAACGGATATATGAAAAAGAAGAGTCTCATAATTTGAATCCATGTTTTTGGAAAGCTTGATAAACAATTTTGTACTTACAGCAGTTGCTTGAATGTAGTTGACGGCCTGTATGATTGTTGCAAATCCATTTTTTAAGGCAATAAGTAAAGTTTTGGAGCCCAGAGTTTCTCGGTGAATTACGCATTGAGATCTAACTGCTATGGCAGTTTTCTCTTAGAGTTTTGTCATGAATTAACTTTGAGATCCAAACATTGTCAACCAACCATTAGTGCAGGCAATAGCAAATTTTTTCAAGGTATACTATTGTTGCAACAAATGTGAAAACGACTTTTGGTACATCTTATGCTCTACGTGTGTTCTCTAGAGGTCTGCAAAACAGCATAACCTCTTCAAGTGAAACGAACTGTAACAATTGGGAAATATCAGTTGTTGCATTACAATGAATTGAAAAAAAGCTGGTAACTTTTTACCACTTAACACTCGATGTCTTTTGCGAGCATATCAATGTGGTGTTTTATTTCGCTTTTCTTGATACCAGGTATATTATTAAAATCTTTATTCATGCTCTTCTGGTAAAATCTGAGTTAAATTGTTGTTAATTCTTTATTAAAAAGTAAAAACAATAATAAAAACTCAACGTTTCGGTGTACTATGATTCAATAAACCTTCATCAGGAGATTAAGCAAAACACAAATATCATTCGCAATAAAACCACAGTGGTAAAACAAAAAAAAGTATTAAAAGTACATTTGTGATCTAAAACGACATCTAACGGATTTAAAATTGAAAATTATAATAAGCAGTTGGATAAAAACAATTGGTTTTATCATTAAAAGCATCATTATTAAAATGAATAAAAAAGGACTCTAAAAATCTTCTTTTTACGAAATCTGTTTCTTTTGGCAAAATTTTTGAATTATTCCAATCCATATGATGATTTTCCGAATATACATGTTTCACCAGAGCAGAATGGTGTTTTAATCGTACAATCCGAGTGTAAACTCTTCGCCAACTTCTTGCAGTATGTTTTTTTCAACACAGGACCAGCTGCTTTTAACATACACGGTTTATTCAATGTTTCACCAATGTTATGAGATTTCTTCTCTATAGTAATCATGTAAACGATTTCAAATAACGCTTCTACAATTTGTGCAGACTAAGATACGCAAAAGCACTGGCTTACTTGCAAATTTTAACTTTTTCAGACGGTCTTTGGCTTTGAAAAAAAGCTAAAAGGTTTTTGTTATGGCGAGGGTGTTTTTTCTAAAGATGAGGCTAAAACGACTTGGTCGTATTGCTTGATTGCTGAGGTTTTCATGGCATATCACGCATTTGTCGTCGTCGTCATGGTTAGAGATCATCCGGTTGTTCTTATTTAATCAATTGATGACAGTGATGTTATCGAGCATGCATCTGGCATTGTTATCCAGGTTTGACAGACCACAACCTCCTTTTGTTGCCCAGTGTGTAAAGCATGCAGAAATGATGTGGTATGCAGTTCACTCATGTCCACCACACTCGCAATTACAAGAGGAAACAAGACCCCATTTATTCAAGGGTACCGAAAACGCCCAACTCCATTTCGCAAGCGGTTGAGTTTTACCCAAGCAGGCCCAGCACTTGGAATAAAATTATAAAGTTTAGATGAGCTATTCAGGTATTCCATATTCCATGTAAAGTCTGTCTACCAACCAACACAGATATCTAGTTTAGATGTATTATTTATTAATGTCACGCTACGATTAAATTTTATCAAATAAAGACATTGCTCCTTTTTAAATTAAGTGTTTAAATCGACACCTTTTTAAATTAATTGTTTAGATTGAAACCTTTTTGGATTAATTGTTTAGATTGAAACCTTTTTGGAATAATTATTCAGATCGTAACCTTTTTAATTTAATTGTGTAAATCGCATTAACGTTGACGAGATTATTTAGAATTTATTTGTGACTATTTACCGTTGTTGCCCTGGACAGTGGACAGCTGTTTGGATTACGGATTTACGCCGTGAAGTGGCTTTGTTCTCGTTGTTGAAAAAGAACGGGTGTAAAGCGTTCCTTCACATGTGGTCGCTACAAAATGTGTATATATACGGGGCGGCAACGGGAAGATTATTATTAAGAGAGATTCAATTGTAGATGCAGGATTCGAGATGATGAACGTATTCTGTGTATATTTTATGTATGTGAATGTATCTGTCGGGACAGCAAGTTGGTATTAAGCGTTAGAGGGAAAATTTATAAAATTCATTATATTCTTTTGCGGCTCTGTAAATTCGGTTAGGTAATTTGTATGTGTTTAATCTATTGGTAAATTGTAGCATCTCGCGTATAATTTTGGCGTTTGTTCTTATTTTAATCTTTTTGTCTTCGTTTCTTCAATATAATTGATTTAAATTTTAATACCTGTCTGTCCTTCTAATTCGCTAGGCCCCGCCAGTTCAACACTTGTATAAGCTCCTTTCAACAGGTTAGTGATTTTCTGCGATATTTACGTAGGGTTCGCCTCTAGTATCTTGTGGTTATTTTGGTACTAAGTAGGTAGAGCGTGACAATTAATTTTCGTGCGGCAGGTACAAACGGGCGGCTCTTGCCGCGCATCCAATGGCCTGACCAAATAATCGTGCAAGAGATGCTAAGAGTCTGAAATGCTGCGGTTGGCCAAGAGAGGAGTGGCTTTCACGCGAAAAAGTTTATCTGATTGAATATCGGTAAGGATGGACAGGTTATCCGTTGGAGAGGGACGCAGGCATGCGCGAAGCGTCATTTAGAACACTGTCAATAAAAAGTGTATGTACAAACACACAATACTCCGCTGTGGACTAGAAAAGAGATAAGGCAGCTATGCGCAATGTTTTAGGACCAGCTCCCCATCTTGATCTGCAAGTTGTCTTGAAAGTGTTACGCGCGAAACCGAAAGCCTGAATTTTGCTGAATTTAATTAGATTAAATGCTCTTTTTATAAACCAATTCGGGTAGTTGTTATTTTTCAACGCATTCGCAGCATTTCTGTCTCTTCTTTTAAAATCTTTGAATTTAGTAATTAGTTTAGATACTCTGGTTAATAAACTCCTAGCAACATCTTATTTTTGTTGCTGCTAATAGCAAAATTTGTAATTTAAATAACGGTTGGCGTGGGTTTCTTTTCCGTCCATTTTAGTTGATAATATTTCATCTTCTTCATCACCAGCGTATCTAAGAATAGTACTTAGTCTTCTTTCTCATATTCGATGTTAAATTTGATGCCTGCATCAATGCTATTTACTGTATGTAAGCGAAAAAGTTTTCTACCGTGTCTGATTCTATTATGACAAATGTATTGTCAATAAATTTTGTCCATGAGTTTGAAAGGAAGAAAAAAGAATTTATCGCTTTGATCTCAATGTGCTCCATAACTAAATTTGCAATAGTAACAGAAATAGGAAAGCTCATTGGAACACCAAATATTTATTAATAAATTTTTTCTTGAAATGTAAAAGACGTATTGTTCAACAGAAGTTTGAAGCAATTTCAATATTATCAATTGTCATTTCAGTACGTTCACCGAGAGTAAAATTGTTTGTTAGTTGTTTACAAGTAACATTTTTTGCAAGATTAAACGTAATTTTGGTAAATAATGATACCACATAAAAAGAAACTATGCATTCATTACTTTCAGCATTAACATTTTTTAATAAATCAGTAAACTGGTAAGAATTTTTAACGATAAATTAAGTTATGGATAAGTTATAACATATACAAATATTTATCTAAAGTATTATTAATGCTGGTTGGCAAGACTAAATTCACCGTTAAAAATTCTTAGGCAATTTGCTGATTTGTATATCGGAGTTGGAGTCGGAACATTTTGAATAGATGGAGTCGAAGTTAAAGTTGGAGTCTGAAAAAATTCTTCCAACTCCACAACCCTGGTTTTAAGTCATTGTGGCAAAAAATACGGCAGTGATGATGTAATTTCTAACATAATCTATTACTTTGAAGCAAATTTCATTTTGTAAATTACATAATCAGCTTTGCAGTTTATTATACGATTGTATTTGTGACGTCATAAACCGCTTTGTTCAATTTCAAAACCTAAATAATAATTTACATAAGGATTCTTGTTCGTTCAGCTTTTTATCTAGCAGTTTTGTCTGATATACTGTATATATACGGTTTGCTACTCATTTAGTCTAGCCGAATAATTGGTTCGAATTAAAGTGTAGAAATTGCTTCGTGTTACTGTTGCCTTCGGGGCTTTTTTTTAGCTGTTTAAGAAACAGGTTGATGCAGTAAAAGTGACTTTTATAATGATATAGAATTGTTTGGAGAAATTTATAAGTTAAATATCAGCCATCAGGGTGCTAATTCATACTTAAAGTTAGTCAGTACAAAGTTGTTGAATAAATATTGGTAAATGTTGCCGCTGTGAATTGTCTTGAACTTTTGAGAAGCAGTCTTACGAGAGTTGATCAAGTTTGTTTGATTTTGTGAATAACATAGTCTTTGTAGTTAGAAGCTGCGATTTCTTGCTATCTCTTTAGATGTGAGTATATTTTTTTCTAACGTTGAATGCTACCATTTAAAAAATTGAGATGCTGAAAAAATAAACAGTCAAATATTGTAACTTTTCAATCTAAAATTTACATTGGAAGAGGATCCTAAAATGCGATGGTTTTATTACTTCAAAAGAATCTGACTGTCACGCTCTACCTACTTAGTACCAAAATAACCACAAGATACTAGAGGCGAACCCTACGTAAATATCGCAGAAAATCACTAACCTGTTGAAAGGAGCTTATACAAGTGTTGAACTGGCGGGGCCTAGCGAATTAGAAGGACAGACAGGTATTAAAATTTAAATCAATTATATTGAAGAAACGAAGACAAAAAGATTAAAATAAGAACAAACGCCAAAATTATACGCGAGATGCTACAATTTACCAATAGATTAAACACATACAAATTACCTAACCGAATTTACAGAGCCGCAAAAGAATATAATGAATTTTATAAATTTTCCCTCTAACGCTTAATACCAACTTGCTGTCCCGACAGATACATTCACATACATAAAATATACACAGAATACGTTCATCATCTCGAATCCTGCATCTACAATTGAATCTCTCTTAATAATAATCTTCCCGTTGCCGCCCCGTATATATACACATTTTGTAGCGACCACATGTGAAGGAACGCTTTACACCCGTTCTTTTTCAACAACGAGAACAAAGCCACTTCACGGCGTAAATCCGTAATCCAAACAGCTGTCCACTGTCCAGGGCAACAACGGTAAATAGTCACAAATAAATTCTAAATAATCGCGTCAACGTTAATGCGATTTACACAATTAAATTAAAAAGGTTACGATCTGAATAATTATTCCAAAAAGGTTTCAATCTAAACAATTAATCCAAAAAGGTTTCAATCTAAACAATTAATTTAAAAAGGTGTCGATTTAAACACTTAATTTAAAAAGGAGCAATGTCTTTATTTGATAAAATTTAATCGTAGCGTGACACTGACAAGCTCTTATCGTAACTCGTGTACACGGGTAAGTACTTTGCCTCTTGACAGCTACCTCACACTGATGTGTAAAAGTAGCCGTCTGTGTTGAGACTCCATATTGGTGCAAATCTGTTCAAAGAGGTGTGATTTTCCAGTTCATCTTTAGAACAACTTGATCGAAGGCCTCTCTTAGATCCTCTCCTAATGTTTTTGATATCAAGGCTCTTTATAAAAGAAGCAATAGCATTTTTGCTTTGTTCCTTTACAAAAACATTCTTGCCTTATTTCTTTATAAAGAAACAAAGCCTTTGTTGCAGCTTATCATAGAAGGAGCTCTATCTGTGGCGATTTCCACAATAACCACTATTTATTAGGGTAATTATTAAAAATGTTAAAAATGCCCTAATCTTTTATATTCCAACTTATTTCTTTTTAAAAAAGAAACTGATTTGTTATTTGATTTTTGTTAATAAAATGAATGTGTGCTATGAGTTGCGCCTTGTTGGTAATGTTAATTGACTCATCAACTTGCCGTGCAAAATCAGAACACTGGAGTATATTTACACTAGGGTTTTTTACTTTCCTACCTTATTCTGGAACCGGGAAACGGAAAAAATCTTAATCGATCCCGGAATTCCGGAAAAAACCGGGATTATTTGTATTATGTTTTGCAATAGGCTTTGATTTTGGTGACTGTTTCTTACTTACAATTTTGGCTAGCAGGCAAAATAAGTGACTCACCCTAAATATAAACTTTCATATTTTGAGCAATCCGTTCTGAGATTTGGTAAGAAGTAATTTGAGCTTTATCAAAAACAGTCATTAAAGTTTAAAAATAATCAGGTGCCTTTCTTTACTGTTTGGATATTTCTTTTAAAATATGCAGTTATTTTGTGGATTCGTTTTGGTAATGACAAAGTTTTAAAATATTTAGCAAGTTTAATAGATAGTAAAGTTCATATGACGTTTTTATTCCACAAACTAAACATACTGGCAGCAGATTATCAACATTTCCGGTTCAAAAAAGTTATAGCTTAAATAACTTTCATCGTATTGAAGAGTGTTGAACATTGAGAAAGTTGAAGGGAGAAAACAACTTTAAATGATGTCATTCTTGGCAACAATTACGTAAGGCAAAAATAAAACAACTTTTGGTTTAAGAGATCTTTGCGCACTTTAAAGATGTAATTAGCGAAAACAATTACGAAAGGCAACGAAAATAAAGCGACTTCGATTTACATGACATTGGCGGGAAAATCAACTTTAGTTAAAAAATCTAACCTTGACTAAAATCGAGTCTGCATTAACAGTCACAAAGAAGCCAGCAAATTGTTTGTGAGGAAATGTTATAATATAACCAGAGGTGGGCAGAGCGCAACTTGAACCGGAAACCGCAACTTGTGCAAATGCGGAAGTTGCGCTACGCTTTTGGTTAGAGAATTATAAATTGCGCTTGATTCGCTGCGCATGGAGAAGTAAAGAGACTACTTGCGCTTTATTGCGCTGCGCATTAACGATTAAACAAATCAATTGCGCTTTGTTCCCCTGCGCTTCATCTAGTTTTATTTTGCAAAAGCGCAATCGAATTTGGTTGTTTTTCAATGAAGGCAATAAGCCTTTTCCAGCCACCTTTTTCCAGCCACCTAGATATGGCAATTGTTGCTAGCCGTTCCAAGCTTTGACTTTATGAAGTTCGTTTTAATAGTCAAGTCATGAGACGATACGTCAAATTTCGGTGATTAAAATTTAAGTTGAGATTTTAAAATTAGTTTAAATTTTGCAATCTGTTAATTATGTAATGAAAACTAAGTTTTTGCACTTATTAGGCTGGACTTTGCTTGTGGTCAGATACTGTATCTATTTATTTAAAAAATTTTTGTGAACATTTTTTACACTGTAGCTTGCGGTATTTTTCCTTTTAAACTTTATTTATGTCCAATGTTACATAGGTTAGATTCAAAACCAATACTAAACCGACGACCAAACTATTTTGTAACTGTAGGCTATTATGATAAGCAGAAAACAGAAAAGTATGATACCAAAAACAATTATTACATTATTAAAATATTTTTGACTAATTTTAACAAGCAGTTCTGTAAGATAAAGGTTGCAAGAAGCTATACTTTATCAAAAGGCAATGAGTAAATATTTATAATAAGCTATCTGTATTTTTCCCGAGTAATTGAATGGATAAAACTTTCAGAACATATTAACAAAAATTAACTGAAATTCATTATGTCATAGAACTTGACTACAATAATATTGGAGGTACCAAAATTTGTAAGAATGCACATACGCACTGAAACAAACCAAGTGCAACTATATGATTTAAAACAAGAATTGTAATTACTCTACTTATTTCTACAAAAAATGTTGACACCGACAGATAAATGCTGAATATTTGTAAATTGAATTAGCAAAATCTGCTTACCATAATAGCCTACAGTTTCAAAATAGTTTGGTCGTCGATTTAATTTCGGTTTTGAATCTAACCTATGTAACATTGGACATAAATAAAGTTTAAAAGGAAAAATACCGCAAGCTACAGTGTAAAAAATGTTCACAAAAATTTTTTTAATAAACAACTACAGTATCTGACCACAAGCAAAGTCCAGCCTAATAAGTGCAAAAACTTAGTTTTCATTACATAATTAACAGATTGCAAAATTTAAACTAATTTTAAAATCTCAACTTACAGTTTTTTAACATTACCAGTACACGCAACCCCAAAGCGAATGCGAAATGTTTCAACCATAATTTTGTTACATTTATAATCAGTTATGGCGCATGCAGATAATAAGAATTGCATTACAATAAACACAATCACAATTGCATTTCCATGACTGGGTACTCCGTAATTAATAGTAGAACAAAGAATGACGTCCAAATTTTCTTTCCTTTCAAAAACTACAGCTGATTTTATGTTTATCTTTATTTAAAAGCTTGTAAAAATATTTTGCATTATACGTTTTTTATAGACGGAACTTGATTTGGGAACCCAGATTTTATTCCAAAACACTAGAGTAGCGATTGAACGTATTTCTATAATTATTGTTTGTTCACCAGCAACAAATCTTGAAAATTTTTGTTTAATTCACTCGATTAATTCAATCAAGCCTTGGTTGGTTAAATAAATCTGGACACCTTAGTCAGCAAACCATTTTACGATTTTAGTTTATATTAACGTTTTTCTTTGAAATTACATTGAACTTAATTTGATGTTTTACAAAAGACTTTTTACGATAGATGCTTTATGCTGTACGAAATTCGGATGTTTTTCGAAAACAATAAAATGATTAGTTTAAAGTGTATTTTTTAATTCTTTTAATGTTTAGAGGTGCTTTTTTGTCGCAAAAAATGATTTTAAACATTATTAATATAGTTAGAAGCTTCGTTGACATTTTAAATGCCTGTAATTGCTTTTTAAAAAGTTTTTAAAAAACAATTTTACTAGATTTGTCACCTTGATATGTCAAATAAAATCCTGCCGTAAGTTCTTTTAAAAATAAGTTAGGCCCATACAAAAAATCACAATAGCAGCTACCTTCAAAACCAGGTTAAATCAATAATGTGCCGCACAAATTTGAGCTCATTTTATCGACAATGTTCGGTTGGTTGAAGTTTTAGATACAAGCACTTGTTATGTTGCAAAAATGTAGTTCGGCGCTGATATGGTTGGTAGTCGAACAAATGATTGCAAACCGACATAATCTTGATCAAGTTGCATTTTTCGTCACGTCTTGATTGCTGTTTGGTGCAACTGCTTGTCATACTTTTTCTATTATAGGCTACAGTTAGAATTATTTATTCAGTTGTTCATAATACAGTTAGAATTACTTTTATTTATTATACTGTAGTGTTATTAGAATTATTTATTTACTTATCGAATATTTATTCGTTTGTTCATTATCTTCAATCTCGATCATAATTATATAAATGACACAAAAATATCATAATTACTAAAATAGATAAAGAAAAGGAAGCAGCAGCGCAACATCGAACGTTAAAACATGGAGAAGATAATTAAAAGAATGCCGAAAAATTACGGTGAAAGCATGGCTGTAACAACTTGATCAAGTGAAAGATAAGAAGTACGCAAAAAAGAAAGAAGATAAGAATATATAAAATATCACGAGGCAAATTATAAAAGAAATTAGAGATTGTTTGACCAGTACATGACCAGTGTTGTTGTGGTTTCGGTTTATTTGATTATCAGTTAGCTGGAAGAAATGTATGTTATTAATTCTATTACGTTTAGGCGTTTATCGTTTTTAGTATACTAAACTTTGATTCTAAGAAATGTTGCGTGCAATAGTTTTATAGCAGGCACTTTTATATTGCATATGATATGTATGACGTTGCAAAAATTTTAATCAAGAGTCAAGATACAAAGATACTTTAGGTTTTAAAACTTTGTTGTTAAGATTTTCATCTTAGTCATTTTGAACGTGACAAAAGTTATAATTAAAGCCATTTAAAAAGTGATCATATTTTTAATTGTATATAACAATGGGGATGAATAAAAATGTTCTTTAAAATCTCATACTGTAGCTTTAAATCAGACAAATGACAAAAAATATTATCTGCTAAATTTTTCACTGGCATAATATTGGAGGACTACCAGCAAATTTACGTATTAAACTAAAACAAAACGCTTTTTAAAGTTAAAACAATATTGCTCGCAGGTAAAATCAAAAGAGACATACTTTTAACAAACTATCTGATAACAACATCGACAATTAAGGCTTTGTTATATAATCGAGCTAGTAGATGGATTATATACCAAATGTATAGCATAACGACAACAAGTTTTTGTCGTTATTTTGAATTTTTTTTATGTATTCGTACATAAACTATTAATGATAACTGTAAGGCTTTTTAAAACCGATATAAAAAAAAATAAATATATTTGTAGTTTACACAGATGCTCTGCTTTAAAGAATTAAAAAATATTATAATGTGAAGTATCAAGTTGTGCAGTTGACGGAAAAATGTTTCCTAAAATGACCATAAAAAATAATTGAATTCAAATAGGTTGTTAACTTGTTTTACTCAAGTACAACACGTTTTGTATACTTTATCAAAACAAATATTATAAAGCGCAATTGCAGGTAAAGTTGTTTACTTCAAATTGACACATGCAATAAATAAAAAATTAACAATAAAAGCTGCCGAAAAAGCTGATCAAGCTTACTTTAGCAAATCTTCAACAACCTTTAAAATTTACTGATTTTGAAAATTTCCGACTACATGTGAAGTGTATTTTAAATGTTTGATCTGATAATACCAATGATTCTAAAATTGAAAAAATACTTTTTACAAAAATCAATATATTTAAAAAAATTAGTTAGCAAAAACTGAAAATTGATGCAATACTGGACAGAAACACCGTGACAATAAACTAAAAGCAGTTTTTCGATGCTACTTTATTTCGATTATTTATTTCTTTCGAATTCTATTTATTCTTCTTTGGAATCTCGATTATTAGTATGTGATAGTAAAAATTATGCCTTTTCAATGAAATTTTAATGGATCTCGATAAAAATTTTCAAAAGATACAACTAGATGATTAGTATTTGGCACAAGCATATTATCTTTAAAAAATGAAATCAAACAATATAGAAGCAAAATAATTTTAAATTTGTTGTTAGCAAGCTTTTGTAATTTGAGTTTATGCTTTTAGGTCATTTACTTAGTTCAAAAGAAATCCTATAAATGGTATGCTTACTTAAAAAACCTTAAGCATAAAATAATTGCAGATTGAAAAATATATAGGTTTCATTTTCATTACATTTATTCTCATCTTTACAAAATCAATATATAATTTATTCGGGTGTTACACAGTGTTTTTAATAACCAACACAAATGAAACTAGAGCAGAAAGTCCAGCCCGTGGTTCTTGGTGCCACATTTGGCCTGCGTAAGGTTTTGAGTGGCCCGCACGATGTTTTACGAAACGACGTTAAGTAAATAAATTAATTAAGTTTCCCAAAAAAAGTTCGTTTTTTTTGAAGAAATTAAGCGCAGAAATGAATATTTGGCAAAATCAAGACAAAAAGGTGTTTTTTTATAAAAATTGGTCTCGTTATTTTATTTGCTTGATCCGCGAATAGTTCCAGCTCTCGATTCAAAAAGGTTGGACGTTCCTAATCTAGAGTATTGCTGTAAATTCTAAACAAGAATATGACAAAAGTTGCAATATGAAATAAAAATAAAAGCAGCAAAATCGCAAAATGAGATGAAGAACAAATCAGAGTAATAGAAATAACATAAATCGGGATTTAGTTATTATTTGAAACGTGCCCTTGTTACCTCTAATGTGATGTTTATCGAAGAATAACGATATTCTTATATGAAAGGGCAAAACTCTCATGCACATTTTTGCACAATAATGACCAAACTAACACGTAATGTTGGAAGTAGCCTTTTTGCTTTGACCTATATGATATCCTGTTGACAACGCAAAACACTGGAACTCATTCAGACACTGAGCAAGTTTTTTTAAAAACGTTTCAACATTTCGCCCTTAATAAGAGCTGTTTCGAAAGCTTATTTAAAATTTACACATAGACATAGTGCAATAAGTAAACAAAATCGGTTGCTAAAGGTAAAAAAAAGTTTGAGGTTTACTATTTCATGTTTTTTGCTTCATAAAAATAATTTTAATGTTAGCATTCTATCAAAACATGCAACGCTTTCAATAACCGTTTGAGCTATAAAAAAGTTTCTAAGCGTGTTTTTCACAAACACATGTCATTTTGAGCAATTTTATAATTTCGATTTAAAAAAGATTTATAGTGATTTGTTGAACCAAATTTAACCATGATTTTTCATAAAAATTAAAAATAACTGACGACTAAAACAGAATGGAGATGAACAATAAGGGCTGAAAACATCTTGATTGACAATGGTACATCTCCAGAAGCGTTAAGAAAATGACTGGGACGGCATTATCATTTTTGATTAAAAACTACTACAACACAGTAATTTCTTGTATAAATTCTTTGACGTTTTTCTGAATCTTTTATCTCGAAAACTGTAAATAAAAAAATTCCAAAGACTATTTGACGTTAAAAAAAAGGCTGAACAAACATTTGCTGCAGATTTATATCTAATTAAATTGCTTGGTATCCCTAAAAAGATCACAACTGGTGGTAACGCACAAACACTAAAAACACAAACCATAATACTTAAAGTAACTAAAAGTCGTATTTGTTTATTCATTTTAAGTTTTTGAATTTTGTTCATCAAAAATCTCTGTCGTTCCTTTGAATGTTTTTTGTAAAACACAAATGTCAAAATTGTAAATATCCACATTGTCAAAACAGGACTAATAAATATCAGTCCCACATAAATCAGCAAAAAAATGGGATATTTTCTGTTTACAGGAAACACAAATGTTCCATCAACAACTTCGTATACAAAGTGTTCATCAATAAAACCGAATGGCGATATAGCAAGTAATATTGATATTATCCACAACCCAAAGCAAGTTTTTTTGGCCAGGTGAAGCGAATGTATGTGATCGTACTCTAATGGTTCATAAATGGCTTTAAATCGGTCAATTGCAGCAGCTGCAAGCGTTAACACAGAAACATGGAAGCTTAATACCATAAAAAAACCAACTGCAAAGTAATATGATTTCCATCTATTCATTTGCAATGAAACATCGTTGGTTAGATATATAAAGTTAGTTAGAATATAAGTTGGAAAAATAATGATTCCAACAAAAAAATCTGATATAGCCAAAGATATTCGATAAACTGCTTGAGCATCCATTAATGATTTGTCTGTAAGAAGAACAACTAGTACTGTGACGTTTGAAATTGTTGTAGCCACCGCCATAATACCAGCCACGATGTAGAGAATGATAAAAGCCTTCCGACAACTATAAACAAATAGAAAAGTTTTAGTTTTTCAAAACAAAACAATTTAGCTTTGAAAAGTTGTTTATAATTATGTTGAAAAGATATAATTAAAAGCTTAAACAAAACAAACTGCTGTGTGTTGTAATAGAGAAATCGCTTGAATGCTTCAACAGCTTAGCACTGAAAACTCAATATTGATTATTATTGGAACCACTTTTAACTGAATCATTCATGATAAAATGTGAAAACACTTACTCGTAAAGAATGTTATTCCATGTAAAAACTCCCTCAATACAATAAATGTTTTTGTTTGAACAAAACGGCAAATAATTGACAACGTCACGATAAGAATAAAAGATTTTTTCATATAAAGCAAAGAATAAACACGGATCCAACGATTGGTTGATTTCGATTGAAGCTGGATCAAGATTTGTTACAAGAATCTTCCAAGTTGCATTATTTGAACTATTTCCTGTTTGTGTTTTCATGAAACTGCGAAGACTATTCAGGCAAGTATCTTCTATTATATTTTGATTGCAGAACGTTACATTAAACAAATTGATGAACTTGACAGCTGGAACTAATAATTTTTCACTTTGCCGTGGACATCCACGTGGTTTTAAATTTTGTACCTTGTCCAAGGCGTAGTATCCGATCGTAGAATTAGGGCATGCATTCAATAAGTTCGTTTGAATATTATAGTGTTTATTGTAAAAAAAATTGTTGAAATTGCTTTGAAGTTGAACATTTTTTGATATCTGGTCTTGGGTATTCGATAATGATATCGCAAATAAAGTAAAAAATACAAACCACGAATAAACAAACATTTGAAGTCAATTTGACTGCAAAAATAGTTAAGAGTAAATTTTTTACAAATAATTTCATCTCTTGCACTTATTAATAATGTTAATAAAAACGTTTTAATTTTTCGCAACTTTTTTTGGGGTTTCTTTGAATTCATTCTTTGCCATTTTATTTGCTGTAGCAATTTTTCATTAAATCATAAGTGAGCTTATTAACTTATACGTACATAATCGTTCTTAAGATGATGCTACTGATATAAACAGCATTATTTTTTTGGCAGACGCTTTGTTTAAATCAGTTTTTAACATAAAGTTTTCTACATGAAATATGACGTGTAAAAGGTTTTAAATCCTTTATCAGTATTTTTAATTTAAGAAAATACTTAAGACAAATCAATAAAATTAAGTACTAATTTACAGATATCAAAATTATAATTTAATCTTTCTTACTCGAGCTTTACAAACAAATTTTAATCCTTAATTTAACCCAAAAAATCACTGCTTAAATAGAGATCTTATTAACAAGATTGCTTTTTTGTTTCATAGAACGCAATACTTTAGACCTCAACACTTTTAAATTTATATTTTTTGAATTACATCCTTCCTAATTTTTTTTTTCATTTTTTCTGTCTGACCGCTACATTTGCATTATTGTTTTACTGTATTTTTTCTTGTGCTTTTGCTCACTATAAACTTTATGACGTGTTTCAGTTAAAAGGATATCCTTGTTATTACGTGTTAGGAAATGACAGCATGTAGTCCGATAGACGAACAGTGAAATCTTTTTCTAGTTCTTAATTTAACTGGGTACGAAAACTTTTTCTACTTTTAAAAATACAAAAAACTTGTAATTGAAAATCATTTATAAATTATTTAATTACTATTAGATTTTTTACTGTAGTGTTGGCTTGAATTTTTATGAAATTAGGTTTTTGCATAAACCCATTTTGCATAAGCCTAATCGTTATATCTACGCATCATATAGAAAAAGAAAAATTGAACTATTTTCTGTTGCCAAGTTTGTGTCTATTAGATCAACTGCTTACTATATATTTTTAAAGCTGATTGCATAAAGTAAATTACTGATTTAAATCTTATTTTACTTTTTAAAACTAAATGCCCCGTTTCCATCACGAGCGTTGCCGGTGGTATTCTCTGTTTTTTTAAATTGTTTGCGTGAAAAACGCTTAAACGTGAAAAAGTAAAAAATCAATGAAAAAACAAAGACTAATCCCGCCAACGTTTGTAGTGGAAACGGGCTTTAACGAGTGCTACAGAACCAGATAAAGCTATTTACGATAAGCTCAAACTTTGGTGTTCTTTCGGCAATTTAACATCAATTATTCAAAGTGTAAACGAGCACCCGATGATTGCAGTAGAACTTAAACAAAAGCTTTTATTACACAATTGCAATCTATTGTAGAACTCCGTATACCAAAGTTAAAAGTAAAACATCAAACATAGAGCACAACTTTATTAGAATTGACTAGAAAATGCGCCGAGCCTACCTTCAAACACAGATTTCACAGTTTATTTGAATAAATCACTTGATTATTTTAAAACATTTTTGGTGTTAGACTTCTACCAACAAAAATTACTTATTCTATCTGAATTTCCGGCTTTTTTCGCCATGAATTGCGAAAACTCTGTTATATATTAAAGCCACGACAAACAGCTTGTGGTTGCACGGCCACATACGGCCTTAAACAATAGTTATTCAGCCGTTCACATCAATGCTGATATTCCGCGGTTCGCAACGGTTCGAACAAACCTGTTCTCAACAGCTTAGCGAACCGGTAAATTATTTGCTCAAATTGAAATTATTGGATGCGAAAGTAAAACTGAATAACAAAAATTCTCATTCTGGCTCTGAAAAGAACCTGTTCTTAACTTTTTAAATTCCACCATTGATTCACATATGTTACTCACTTAACTTTAAAACGGCCGGGCATTCAAACTTACTAGAACTACGCAGCGCGTCAAATCACGCATAGAGCACTTTAAGCAGCAATTTCTTTATATAGGTAGTTGTCACAAAACATTTTAAAGTAAATTAACACTAAATATCATTTGTTGGACATGAGAAAAACTTAATTAAAATTTCAAATCATGTAAATATTTAGCCAAAAAAAATAAACAATCCAAAAGCGCAGCGTTTTTATTTTTTAGATTAATAAGATTTAAAAGCGAAAAATGATAAAACAAAGTTCATGTTTTCAAAATGGTTAAAGCAATAATTTGCAATGACAATCAAGTTTTCGGTTACATCAATTAAAACCGTTCTGGCAAATCTATTGGGTTTTTTCCCATGCTGAGCCTTGGTAGATGTTCTACGAATCTGTTGCTATGTTACGAGACGTTAAGATTTCGCATTTTCTACGCTATTTTAGGGGTTTATGATAGTTTCAGTGGAATTTTTTATACACTTAAATTTCTTCAAACACGTTTCTTGAAATTGTCCTGCTAATTTTGTCAACTACGCATTATATCAACTTCTGGGCTACAGCTAAATTTCTCGGACAAAATAAAGAAATGCTAAAAAAATATTTTATGATTTTGTGACGTCACAATGCTTAGTTAACTTTTAAAAATAGCTGATTACCGCATTGTTATATTTTCAAACGTTTTAGAAGTTCACCATAACACTCCTTCTGTAAAAATTAAGTTAAATTCTTACCTGCGTGAGTTAATTGAAGTATTTTGTCGTTCTAGGTAAATCTATGTCTAAAACTGTCATTTTCATTTCAAAACCCTCCAAATTTATTAATTTGAAAAAAAATGATTGTCAAGAAGTTTCAATTAGAATACAGTGATGTCTGACAAAAATACGAGCAGTTGAATATTTGAAATGCGTCAGTTGAATATTCGAAATGCGTCGATTGACGTGCTTAGCCGTTCTCGTGTTAACTAATCATAAATCTAATCTATTGAATTTTTTTTATTGCAGCTTTCTTTTAAAAAATTCAACTTAAAAAATAACAAATGGCAATTACGAAATATAGTTTTTAAAACAACAACAGTTTTTATCAACAGAAAGCGAGGTCAAAACAAAAAAAAATCTTTACTTACGATCAGAGTCGTCAAAGCCCTATTCTTCGCGTCTGTATCTTTAAAAATTTTGATAATTTTGAAAACAATTTTTTTATGTTTCCCCAATAAAGGCAAACTCACTGGCGGCCTTTAGTTAAACTTATTTTGCAATGCCTCCGGCAACATCAAAAAAGTTGTGCACCTTTGTATTCACCTGTCTCTATAAAGCCGATAATTGATCTACAATTTACAGCTGTAATTACTGCGTCAAAGAAAATATATTTATTTATCGTAACTAGATACAACTACTATATAAAATGTTTAAACTTTGAGAATATTTTACTTTTGAACGGTTTAAATTCATTTTTATTGTTGGAGATTTTTCAAAAATCAAAAACTTGCGGGCCTTGAGCGACTTGAAACTCTTCGTTTAGATCAGTGATAATTAAAAAAAAGTCTTTATTTTTGATTGATGGTAGCATTTTGATGTGCGTTTTGACTGGATCTAAGTCAAGAAAAGAAAAGACGAAAAAAAGTTAAAAGTTTTGTTTTACTTTAAATCGTTGGTCAAAAAGCACCTCGTGATTGCAATTGTCAACCAGTGACTAAAAAATTAATCTCTTCAAAACTGTCTGAAAATATTCGGTAGGGTTCGTTATTTCCGACAATAATTTAAATGGACACAAATAAAAAATTACCGAATTTTTTAGCGTGTCGCAGAAAACCACGTGACTGGCCGCGGCTTGATTTAAGCGCTTCTAAACAGAAACAAATGAGAAAAAATTTCTGATAATAAAAAATTAATGAGAAAATTCTATGGCTATTTTTGGATATGCAATAGAATTACAATGGAACAACGATAATTTCATGACGCCTGAAGTTTGCAGCATTTCGTATAATAAACGTGATTAAATTGTTATGAAGAATATTTACGACATTGAAATAAATATTGATACTATAAACTTTAATTATTCTCGCTAATAAGTGACAAGGGAGTATGAATTAAGTCTCTTGAAACAATAATTGTAATTTCTCAAAACATTTCCCCAAGCGTCGTAAAAAATTTAAAGTATAGAGTAAACTAGTTATTAATACATTTTATGGCTTCAGCATAGCTAGACTTTAAAGCATAGTTTTACTTGTTGAAAAGTTAATAATATTTTGATTTTTTTTACGTCAAAAAAGGAATAGATATTTAATTATCTTGAACTGCATTTTTTAGCCACCTTTAGGCTATTCGGCAGTATTTTGTTATTTTATTAAAATTGCTTAATGACAATCATTTTGTTTCTTGTTTTCTTACTTTAAAATAGTAAAATAAATAAAAGCTATTCATTAGGCTTTAGATGAAAACTTTTGTCATTAGAGAATAAAAATACTATAGAAAGCAATAATTTTAAATTTTTTTACGATTCCCATCCTTTAAAACTTTTAATTTTTTCCACCCCTCACAAATAAATTCAATCCTCTTATACATCAAAACTTTGCTAGACTTTGCAGGCCCTTTCAGATCTACAAATTCAGATCCCGATCCAGATCCACAAAGGGTGCGAGCAGCACCGGTTAAGAGCCCTTGCTATAAAATCTACGAAGGGAGACTCTTCTTTAATATTGTTTTAATTCTGATACGAAAAAATTTTATGACAATTCGATTCATGGCTTAAAAACTATCTTGGAATGGCTATTTAGTAGAGTAAAAAAAGATGAAAACTCAGATCGCACACAATTAGCAAAGCAATTTCACTTATTTCAAATTTTAGAACTTTACAATTACAAAGTATTTAAAAAATTATTTTAATACATAGACTATTTTCTTTATGCAGTATTTACTTTTTCTTGACCGCAACCCAAAATAAGAAGCCAACAATCTTCCTTTTCAAGAAATTCAAACTTCAGCTGTCAAATATTTCTTACTTATAGTTATGACAAGATCTTCCGATGTACATTTACAATGCACTTTAAACGTCACAAATCACAGAACACCTCTGGGAATTAGTAAGGCTAATTCGCATGTTTTAAAAAATCAGTGAATGTGTTAGTCAGAAGTTACAAAAAAATTGCTTACATTTTGATTCCTATTTATGAGCTAATTTATTAATTACCCTAATTTATACACTAATTTATAGAGCTAATTTATACACTTATAACCAAATCTTAAAAAAAATATATTATAAAAAAAAAAAAAAAAAGAATAAGTAAATAAACAAAAGAGAAAAAAAGTGCATTGAAATAAAATTCTTTCCTCAAGGTTTGTCACCAAGCGCACTCACTATGTTAACTAGAAGACTCAGTGGCAAACAATTTACGTAAATGAAGCTATGTTTTTGATTAAATGTGTTCACCAGTTAACAGCAAAACTTGCTACTAACACATGCATTTAGATAAGTTTTAGTTATATCAAGGAATTTTGATCTTGTAATGATTATGCCTACTATAAACAATTATGTGATTTAATTCATGGACTTAATATTTTACATAATAAATGAAAGACACCTTCCGAATAAGTTTTGCGTTGGTTCAGATTTCTCGGTTTGCAAAATTGAACTTAAATAATGTTTTGCAATTTGCATTGAAATTGTTTTTTAAATGAAGTTCAACCCGAAGTAAAAAGAATGCCTTCAAGTTTTTTTTAAAAAAAATACAGAAAAAAAGATATTCAATATGCATCATTTTACCCTTACTATTCTCATTTTACCCAATAAGAAGCTTAAAAAACGTTTCGAGAACTAACATAGATATAGAACTGTATTAAGTTTTCAAACTTCAAATAAACCAATTAGTTAACAACTTCTACAGTGTCTTTGCGTTTGCTTTGGTAAAGAAAGAAAATTTGCACAGACTGAATTTTGGGTAAAATTATATAGATTGATGGAAAAAGTAATGTAAGAAAAATGACGGTCAGTTATTACAGAAATGCTGACTTTTGTTCCACTCACGCTCTAAGAAACTACTTAGAGCCTTGAACTCCATGTTCTGCTGGTTTATTTTTTTTCCAAGTCCCATTAATTGAAAACTTTAAATTGTTAAACTACATTCATTGCCGTATACTTTATCTACATTGCCTTGAAAAACGAAAATTAAAATGAAAAAGAGATTCATAAAACTATTCATTGTCCATTTAAATATCTTGATGATTAGTAAAGATTTCTATATAGAAACTGCTTTGTTTTTATTATTACTAACGCTTTCCACTGACAAAACAACAAAATAAAATATCTCAAATGAAAAAAGCTGATGAAGCACGAATCACCATAAACTTGCTTTTTGATGTAAAAGCATGATAGGTTATTATCAAGCACTTGGCATCACGTTATGTCTGATATTGTGATACAAGCGACGTTCCCTCTAAGAGCTTGCTTAGTGTGCGCGGAATGAAAGGCCGTGTGAGCAATGGTGGATATTCAAATTTAGGGATGCGAGGCAAGGATTTTCAGAAAGAAAAGGATTTTTGATCTCGTCCATCAGTTTTTTCTCCGAAAATCAAGGTGTTCTCCAAAAAAAAAGGTCTTCACGTAGAATCGATCTCGCTATTTCCCAATTTTGGTTATGAATTTTCGGGGCGAGGATCTTTTTTTTTCAGAGAACACCTTGATTTTGGGAACAAAATTAGGAAATCACTCACGAAATCGAAGAGAAAACCTTTTTTCAGCGATCACCATGATTTTTGGAGTAAAAACTGAAAGATGATATGAACGCTATTTGAATATCCACCACTGTGTGGAGCTTGCTTCTGATTAAAAGCACATATTTACCTTGTCTTGCCAATACTTGTGCAGTGCGCGGCAAAACAAAAGTACTGCGTGGGGGTTCTAAAAGTACTGAAAAGCTTAAAGAGCACGTTGGATACAAGCTGAAATATGATAATTGAATATTTTTATAGTTATTATAATTCATTACGGCTTTGAAATGCAGCAAATTTTAAATAAATTATTTAATCGTCAATCTGCCATTTATTACAACATTTAACATAAAAAAAATTCCTTTAATCTTTTTGAATGTTTAAAAGTATATTTTAATATGTCTTTTATTAAAGAGTATTTCCATAAGATGTTAAAAACTAAAGTGAAAAGGCAACATGGATTTCATGCAATTATAACTCAATCAGTCAATTTTTAAAATTAAATTAAATTTGTCGCATATTCCTGGTACAATATTGTCATAGGCACTAGCTTTTTTCGCAGTCCTAGGCTAGACCCAATGGTAAAGACATAAAAAGTTTTCACTTAAAATTGAAAGCAAAAATATTATTTTTTTCACAAAAGCAGTTTATGATTTCATGGTGCAATTGCCCAAGAAACTTTACTTTTTTCAGCTTCTGCGCAATCTGTTCTTTCTTCTGTTTTATCCTCGAGCTGTAATGAAAACTTGAAAGATTTTAAAAGTACGAACGCGTTTATTTTTATGGGCAAAATAAAACACGAAAACTGTATTCAATTTATTTACTGTTTTGAAATCTCTTGACGTTAAGCCTGGATTCAATTTTAATTTGAATCAAACATAGATTCTTAGAATCAGTATTAATATCTTTTCAGCTTGGCTTTTAAAATTATGTAGAAACCGTAAAGAAACATTTGAAGCTTTTCAACTTTATGATCTTACGTATTTGTTGTTGCATTTAGAGTATATTTTTGTGCTTACTGACGTTCAAAACAAAATGCGATACTTAATGTTATTAGCAATTACGCCGTCAGAGGGGGCAAGAGGGAGAATTTTTTTAGATTTTGTTTAATCCTGCCCTGGTACAATAAGGCCAATCTGACCCCAGACTTATTTGATAGGATAAATTTTCTAAACAGTAAGATTATAAGCTTTACTCTCACATTTATTTTTCTTCCCAGGCTCTTGTTAACTGTTTCTATTCATGCAACTTTGTTCTCATTGTTGCTTTGGTTGTAAATTGCACATTTTATTTGTTTCGAGTCATATTGTCCCCATGGTACAATTCTCAAATGCACTTCAAACACCTCAGGTTGTAAAACAAATCATTTGCAGCTGTGAGGTTTTACCAGAAGTACCTCCAGCTGTTTAAAATATCATCCAGTATCGTCTATCACGGGGCAAGACATAGTTTTTTGTCCTAGATTACGGGACAAAAATTACAGATTCACTTGCAGTAGATGCCATATCACCAACTGCAGATGACACAGCAAGATGGTCTGTATCAGTTTCAGAAGTGAAATTTCATGTATTGTGCACTCCACTACATTCTTCAAACAATAAACAAATGCTTGATAAGAAATTGAGTTTTTCTACTAGTGTCAAAGTTTATTTTTAGAAATGGGATTATTTTGACCCCAAGGTACTGCAAACGTGATTTTTTTATGGTACCAGAGCAGGGTAAGTAATTTCTGTGATCAACTGAACAAATCCTTGACAAAGTGAATCAATTAACTATTTTAACTGTTAAATTTTAACACTTTGACTTGAATTTACTCAGTATTTTAAAGTTTTTATCAATTTTAGCTTTTACAGGCATAAATCTGTAACGTAACCAGAAATTGTGTCGACAAAAATAACTTTTTTGACTATCGTCACTATATTCTTTTTAACTTTTCTTTCTCGCGCAATAATTCGATCCAATTCAGGTCCAGAGTTTTTTCAACTCTTTCACGGGATAAAACATAGTTTTTAAAATTATCTTGTATTGGCTCAAACTTGTTAAGAAACATAATTTAGTTTTACTCGTTCAATTCGACTCTGATTTATTCATTTAGCGTTGGCTTTTGTCCAGCATCATTTTTTTTATCCTGCACACTTGTCCAGTTTATTCATGAAATTAGCTTTTCAACATTTTTGGGCTTTCGCTAATATATCAGCTCCAGCCGAAGCTATTTCGTCATTTCTGCAGTTTTTTGGATAGCTAAAGCAATACGAATATCATTCTATGCTGTTTTGTTATTTAAGATGCAGCTAAATCAGTGACCAGACAAAGATTATTTTGAAAAATTCACAAAAGAAAACTTTTATTCTAAAAAAACTTATTTTATTTAACTAAAAACTGTACATCGGAATAAGCATCATCTGAAGTCCTAACTCTACTTCGACTTTAAGGAAACAGACTATACCAATAAAAAACTATACTTGATTACAACTTATTTGCAGAAAAAAACAATAAAAATTTGACTTTTGTTGACGCGAAAAGACCAAATGGACGCGCTTTTAAGCCCGCAGGGACTAAGCTAATGGAATCGCGAAGCAACAGAAAACATGACGACGCCAATAATATCGTCTGAAACAATAATTTTATTCAATTAAAATTGTTGATAATAAGGTAAACGCTTATTTCGTAGTTATTTACAGCAATAGAGCCGTTTTTATGTTACTTAAAAAAATTTTTTTACTTTATTTTTGTTAAATTTTGACTTTAGTTTAACTTAAATTTTGGTCTGTTAAGAAAGTTGTAATAGACGAATTTTGGTTAAAATGTTACAGAAGCCGCAATCTACATTAGTTTAGAAAAGCGTTTTTGTTATTAATGTTGTTTTGTAAAGGAATCTTGAAGTTTTTATACGCAAAAAATGTCACAAAAAACTTTTCGTAGTGTTTGTATAATTGTGTATCGTTAATTTGCGAGACAAGTTTAGATTTTATCTTACTGATGACTAAAAAGTATAAATGTTTTGTTTTGTAGTCATAAACAGATCATAAAAAATACAAAATAAGGGTTTTTCTGTCATTTTGCAATGAAATTAATGAGCATTACGTTTTGTTATATCCACTACACTAAGGTACGGTGAGTTTCCCGAAGCAGGAAAATGTCATCATATTTTGTTTGAGCTTTGAGAAATAAACAATTTATTTTTTAACATCCGAATTCGGCGTGCGTACTAAAAGGTGACTGAATAGTGACCGAGAAATGACGCGATTTTTTGGAAGTTTGAGAGATAAGCTGTTTTAGTAACAACGAAGTTACATTTAAGTCAGTCTAAAAATGAAGTTAGTTTTCCAAAGACAGAGCAATTAATTAAAAACAAAAAATTTTGTGTACTCTGGTAATTCGACTTTTCGAAGCTGGAGTTTTGTCAAGATTTTTTTGAGAGATTTTAACAACAATAAATACTGTTTTTTGAGGTTAAGGTGCCTTTTCAGAGAACGAAAAGTGTCAGGATTTTTTAAAAACATTGTTTCTGTTACTTTAAATAGAATTTCAAAGGTTTTTTGGTTGCTAAAATAAAAGCATTCTAAAGTCATGAAAGTATTTCATGGTTATTGTGTGTCATGGATGTCATGGACAGTGATGTATTTTTTTTATTTAAGGCATTTTTTGGAAAGTGCTTTTTGATACATTTATTAAGATTACGAAAGATTAAGTAAAATTAAGAATGGTTTATTGATATTTTTTAAATTTACTTTGAATATCCTAAAAAGTGAAAACTGTATGTTTAAATTACATTAAAAAAAGGTTACTTAGCTGAAAAAAAAATCACAAAAGCTAGTGCTGTTGGAAACAAAATCTATCTTTAATGGTGTTGCTTTAATTGAAGTAAGAACTAGCGAAAAGTCACAATTATACAGTACATTGCAAAACGTTTTAAGAGCATTGATATAACAATAAGGGTGTAATCAGTGTTGGCCTTACAAAAAGGGTGGTGGTGCAAGAAAAAAAGGGGCTACTTTTTAAAATTTATTTTGCAATAATAAGAAAAAAGAAACAAAGTAAAAACTTTTTTGCTTCACCATTTTTTCGAAATTTTTTTCGACTGTGGTGAGCAGTACTGGTTATTCACAATTAGGGGCATGAGGCAAAATCCTAATCAGGATTCCAAAAAAATGACACAGCAAGAATTCGACTACCGTTTTAATATGTTATCAAAGGAGCCTACCATAAATTGAAAGTAAAATTATGCAGACACTTGACTTGAAATGACTTAAATCTACATATTCTTTTACTTGAAAAAATCATAAAAAGACTTGAACTCAATTCATGTTTATCATTACAAAGACCAGAAATCAACTCAAGTTTTCAAATCAACTCATGGCTTGAAAGTTGTATGCATAACATGCAATACATAAAAATGCTTCGAACCTATAGTTTTGTACCGCGAATTCAAGTTTTTTGTGGAATTTGACTCAAGCTTTGATGAATTTAGAGTAGACTACAAAAAATCATTTTTTAGTGGACTGGGACTCGACTTAGACTTAAAAGTAAACTAATAATTGAATTTGACAGTAAATATCATCATTTACACAATCTCTTAAAATTACATCATCAAAATTCTGCCATCATTTCACTGTTGAAATTCACGTTAAAACTCTTAATAGTCTCAGAAATTACTTATTAAAAAATATATTTTTTATCGGCTGCTGTGTATATTTCAATAACTGAAAATTGGACTGACTGACTTGATGAATTAAATCTCTTTAAACAGTATTTATCTAAACTAGGTGTGTAACAGATGGCCCGCGGGCCACAACCCGGCCCGCAAAGCCATTTAGTGTGGCCCTTGCAAACCCTCTGATATTTTTCCCATCATGCTTGAAAATTCTAAATCGACGGCTTATGTTTAACCCTTTGAGTGCCAGCGTATTTTTCCAAAAATTTTCAAAAAAGTGAGATTCTAAAAATTGCAATATCTGAAAATCTACAAAAGCTAGTGGAATGTGTAAACATGAAAATTGTCAGAAAAAAAGTGTAGTTTTTATATATGCAATGCTTTTATTTGATTTCTGTGGTTGAGTAAGCTTTTTTGCTAAAATGAATAAAAAAATATAAAAAATTAACCAAAATTTTGAACATTTTAAAAGTGTAACACTCCTTTTCTGTAAAATGGGGTACAGCTAAATTTCTCGGACAAAATAAAGAAATGCTAAAAAAAAATTTTATGATTTTGTGACGTCACAATGCTTAGTTAACTTTTAAAAATAGCTGATTACCGCGTTGTTATATTTTTAAACGTTTTAGAAGTTCACCATAACACTCCTTCTGTAAAAATTAAGTTAAATTCTTACCTGCGTGAGTTAATTGAAGTATTTTGTCGTTCTAGGTAAATCTATGTCTAAAACTGTCATTTTCATTTCAAAACCCTCCAAATTTATTAATTTGTAAAAAAAATGATTGTCAAGAAGTTTCAATTAAAATACAGTGATGTCTGACAAAAATACGAGCAGTTGAATATTTGAAATGCGTCGATTGACGTGCTTAGCCGTTCTCGTGTTAACTAATCATAAATCTAATCTATTGAATTTTTTTTATTGCAGCTTTCTTTTAAAAAATTCAACTTAAAAAATAACAAATGGCAATTACGAAATATAGTTTTTAAAACAACAACAGTTTTTATCAACAGAAAGCGAGGTCAAAACAAAAAAAAATCTTTACTTACGATCAGAGTCGTCAAAGCCCTATTCTTCGCGTCTGTATCTTTAAAAATTTTGATAATTTTGAAAACAATTTTTTTATGTTTCCCCAATAAAGGCAAACTCACTGGCGGCCTTTAGTTAAACTTATTTTGCAATACCTCCGGCAACATCAAAAAGTTGTGCACCTTTGTATTCACCTGTCTCTATAAAGCCGATAATTGATCTACAATTTACAGCTGTAATTACTGCGTCATAGAAAAAATATCTATTTGTCGTAACTAGATACAACTACTATATAAAATGTTTAAACTTTGAGAATATTTTACTTTTGAACGGTTTAAATTCATTTTTATTGTTGGAGATTTTTCAAAATTCAAAAACTTGCGGGCCTTGAGCGACTTGAAACTCTTCGTTTAGATCAGTGATAATTAAAAAAAAGTCTTTATTTTTGATTGATGGTAGCATTTTGATGTGCGTTTTGACTGGATCTAAGTCAAGAAAAGAAAAGACGAAAAAAAGTTAAAAGTTTTGTTTTACTTTAAATCGTTGGTCAAAAAGCACCTCGTGATTGCAATTGTCAACCAGTGACTAAAAAATTAATCTCTTCAAAACTGTCTGAAAATATTCGGTAGGGTTCGTTATTTCCGACAATAATTTAAATGGACACAAATAAAAAATTACCGAATTTTTTAGCGTGTCGCAGAAAACTACGTGACTGGCCGCGGCTTGATTTAAGCGCTTCTAAACAGAAACAAATGAGAAAAAATTTCTGATAATAAAAAATTAATGAGAAAATTCTATGGCTATTTTTGGATATGCAATAGAATTACAATGGAACAACGATAATTTCATGACGCCTGAAGTTTGCAGCATTTCGTATAATAAACGTGATTAAATTGTTATGAAGAATATTTACGACATTGAAATAAATATTGATACTATAAACTTTAATTATTCTCGCTAATAAGTGACAAGGGAGTATGAATTAAGTCTCTTGAAACAATAATTGTAATTTCTCAAAACATTTCCCCAAGCGTCGTAAAAAATTTAAAGTATAGAGTAAACTAGTTATTGATACATTTTATGGCTTCAGCATAGCTAGACTTTAAAGCATAGTTTTACTTGTTGAAAAGTTAATAATATTTTGATTTTTTTTACGTCAAAAAAGGAATAGATATTTAGTTATCTTGAACTGCATTTTTTAGCCACCTTTAGGCTATTCGGCAGTATTTTGTTATTTTATTGAAATTGCTTAATGACAATCATTTTGTTTCTTGTTTTCTTACTTTAAAATAGTAAAATAAATAAAAGCTATTCATTAGGCTTTAGATGAAAACTTTTGTCATAATTATAATGATTATACCTACTATAAACAATTATGTGATTTAATTCATGGACTTAATATTTTACATAATAAATGAAAGACACCTTCCGAATAAGTTTTGCGTTGGTTCAGATTTCTCGGTTTGCAAAATTGAACTTAAATAATGTTTTGCAATTTGCATTGAAATTGTTTTTTAAATGAAGTTCAACCCGAAGTAAAAAGAATGCCTTCAAGTTTTTTTTAAAAAAAATACAGAAAAAAAGATATTCAATATGCATCATTTTACTCTTACTATTCTCATTTTACCCAATAAGAAGCTTAAAAAACGTTTCGAAAACTAAAATAGATATAGAACTGTATTAAGTTTTCAAACTTCAAATAAACCAATTAGTTAACAACTTCTACAGTGTCTTTGCGTTTGCTTTAATAAAGAAAGAAAATTTGCACAGACTGAATTTTGGGTAAAATTATATAGATTGATGGAAAAAAAAATGTAAGAAAAATGACGGTCAGTTTTTACAGAAATGCTGACTTTTGTTCCACTCACGCTCTAAGAAACTACTTAGAGCCTTGAACTCCATGTTCTGCTGGTTTATTTTTTTTCCAAGTCCCATTAATTGAAAACTTTAAATTGTTAAACTACATTCATTGCCGTATACTTTATCTACATTGCCTTGAAAAACGAAAATTAAAATGAAAAAGAGATTCATAAAACTATTCATTGTCCATTTAAATATCTTGATGATTAGTAAAGATTTCTATATAGAAACTGCTTTGTTTTTATTATTACTAACGCTTTCCACTGACAAAACAACAAAATAAAATATCTCAAATGAAAAAAGCTGATGAAGCACGAATCGCCATAAACTTGCTTTTTGATGTAAAAGCATGATAGGTTATTATCAAGCACTTGGCATCACGTTATGTCTGATATTGTGATACAAGCCGAAATACGATAATCGAATATTTTTATAGTTATTATACGTAATTCATTACGGCTTTGAAATGCAGCAAATTTTAAATGAATTATTTAATCGCCAATCTGCCATTTATTACAACATTTAAGATAGAAAAAATTCCTTTAATCTTTTTGAATGTTTAAAAGTAAATCTTAATATGTCTTTCATCAAAAAGTATTTTCATAAGATGTTAGAAACTAAAGTGAAAAAGCAACATGGATTTTATTCAATTAACCCAATCAGTCAATTTTTAAAATTAAATTAAATTTGTCGCATATTCTTGGTACGATATTGTCATAGGCACTAGCTTTTTTTGCAGTCCTAGGCTAGACCCAATGGTAAAGACATAAAAAGTTTCCCCTTAAAATTGACGGCCAAAATATTATTTTTTTCACAAAAGTGTAACGAAGATTGAATGAAAGGTTTTTATTTTAGATTGAAGGCCAACGGATGCTTTTTTCTAGAAAAGTAAACTTAATGGAAAATTCAAATTTCTTTGTTCGTACGTGCTTTGATTTTATTTACATTGCTTTGGAAAACAAAACTTTCTATTGCTTTTGTTAGCTAAAACTTTTGCTTCCTTACGGTATACGGTTCTAGAGCAATTAAAAAAAGTGATTCAGCAACAACTCCTCAAAATACATATTGGCATACTGTATGTTTTAAATTTTGTACAGAGCAGGATACTTTGAAATAACATGAAGTTTAAATGTTTAACTAAAAGCTACGATTGTGCAGTGCGTTTAAGTAAAATCTAAGATAACTAAAATTTGAAATAAAATAAAGAGCATACAATGAATAGCAGCTTAATGGAAAAAATAAAATACAAATTTTTTGTAAAAAATGGAAAAAATTATTAAAACATAAAAAGAGACCAGTGGTTTTTAATTGGTATGTAGAACCTTTTAATGGTCTACGAAAACATATTAACAGTTTATCATCACTTACGGCTGATATCGTTTGAAATGATGGACTTTATTATTTATTTCCAACCAAAACTCAGCCAATTTACTGTACACTTGTATCAAGTTCTAGAGGTTTTGGCCTCTTTCAAATCTGATTTCTCGCCGCTGTGAAAAAAAGCAGTTTATGATTTCATGGTGCAATTGCCCAAAAAGCTTTATTTCTTTCAGCTTCTGCGCAATCTGTTCTTTTTTCTGTTTTACCCTCGAGCTGTAATGAAACTTGAAAGATTTTAAAAGTACGAACGCGTTTATTTTTATGGGCAAAATAAAACACGAAAACTGTATTCAAATTATTTACCGTTTTGAAATCTCTTGACGTTAAGCCTGGATTCAATTTTAATTTGAATCAAACATAGATTCTTAGAATCAGTATTAATATCTTTTCAGCTTGGCTTTTAAAATTATGTAGAAATCGTAAAGAAACATTTGAAGCTTTTTGACTTTACGATCTTACGTACTTGTTGTTGCATTCTAGTTAGTAGAGTATATTTTTGTGTTTACTGACGTTTAAAACAAAATGCGATAATTACTTTTATTAGCAATTACGCCATCAGAGGGGGCAAGAGGGAGAGTTTTTTTTCAGATTTTGTTTAATCCTGCCCTGGTACAATAAGGCCAATCTGACCCCAGACTTATTTGATAGGATAAATTTTCTAAACAGTAAGATTATAAGCTTTAATCTCACATTTATTTTTCTTTTCAGACTCTTGTTAACTGTTTCCATTTATGCAACTTTGTTCTCATTGTTCCTTTGGTTGTAAATTGCACATTTTATTTGTTTCGAGTCATATTGTCCCCATGGTACAATTCTCAAATGCACTTCAAACACCTCAGGTTGTAAAACAAATCATTTGCAGCTGTGAGATTTTATCAAAAGCACCTCCAGCTGTTTAAAATATCATCCAGTATCGTCTATCACGGGGCAAGACATGGTTTTTTGTCCTAGATTACGGGACAAAAATTACAGATTTATTTGCAATAGATGCCATATCACCAACTGCAAATGACACAGCAAGATGGTCTGTATCAGTTTCAGAAGTGAAATTTCATGTATTGTGCACTCCACTACATTCTTCAAACAATAAACAAATGCTTGATAAGAAATTGAGTTTTTCTACTAGTGTCAAAGTTTATTTTTAGAAATGGGATTATTTTGACCCCAAGGTACTGCAAACGTAATTTTTTTATGGTACCAGAGCAGGGTAAGTAATTTCTGTGATCAACTGAACAAATCCTTGACAAAGTGAATCAATTAACTATTTTAACTGTTAAATTTTAACACTTTGACTTGAATTTACTCAGTATTTTAAAGTTTTTATCAATTTTAGCTTTTACAGGCATAAATCTGTAACGTAACCAGAAATTGTGTCGACAAAAATAACTTTTTTGACTATCGTCACTATATTCTTTTTAACTTTTCTTTCTCGCGCAATAATTCGATCCAATTCAGGTCCAGAGTTTTTTCAACTCTTTCACGGGATAAAACATAGTTTTTAAAATTATCTTGTATTGGCTCAAACTTGTTAAGAAACATAATTTAGTTTTGAGCTTCTTTGTGGTACAGAATTTTAATATCGCTTTAAACAAAGTCGATTTTATCAAAGCCATAAGCTTTTTGTGACGTTCTCATCAGTGGCAATTGCGTCAAAATGGGACGAACCAGAGAAAATCAAGGTATTTATAGTCTCAACAGTTGGGAGAAAGGTGCTGTAGTCTCGGAAAGGAGAAAGGCACAATTGCACGAAATCAAAGAAGTGTGGTGCAATACAATGTAATCTCGGAAAGGAGAAACGCACTATGTGCAATTACCCAGGAAAAACACTGTTACTCGCAACTTAGGTTATTTGAAAAGTTTTAATGTTTACATAAACCGGATGTTTGGTTTTGATAAAAGTTGCCTCGAGTAGACACAGATGAAACGAGTTGCGTGCCACAGCAAGAATTTTAAAACGTTTGTCATTATAGTTTGCAGCACATTGCTCGTTATCAAGCAAGTGTTGTCCTACGGCAGAGTCACAATCTGGATTATTATGTTTTAGCTTACAGGATCTGCCGGGTTGAGATCGTGTAGGGCGTTTTCCTTGCTGTTGTGCCATTTAGAAACATGCTGCTTGATTCTATCTTGTAGTCGCTGTGATGTTCGTCCTACGTACCTACTGTCACAGTGGCACGAATATTTATAAACAACGGAGCTTTTCAGCGTGGTAGATAAAACATCTTTGCGGGCTACAGGCAACATGCGTTTGGATGTAAATACCACTCTGGTGGTAACGGACCCATAGCAGCTTTCAACAGCCGTTTTGACATTTTTATCAAGACCAATGGAAGCTTTCCCTATCCAAGGAACTCTCAAATACACGGGGCACTTCTCAGGGCCAAATCGTTTGGGCATAGAAAACTGAGCAATTTTCTTGGAAATGTTGCAGTCAATAATCAATTCAGGATAACCATTGTCCAATAGAATGTTCTTGATATGCTTAATTTCTTTGTTTAGTTTAGATTTCGTGTGTATCATTAGTGCCCGGTGTACCAAAGTTGAAAAAAGGTTTGTTTTTTGTTTAGTGGGACTGAAAGATTCCCAACGTAAGTACTGTCCAGTAAAGGTAGGTTTTCTATGCACACTAGTTTTAAAACGGGTAACTGTTCGTTCCAAGTTAACGTCGAGAAACGGTAAACAATTATTTTTCTCTTTCTCAAAGGTAAATTTGAGAGAAGGATGGAGACAGTTTAGTTGTTTGAAAAAGTTTTCCGACTCTTCTTCATTGCGAAACATAGCAAATGTATCATCAACGTACCTAAAATATGTGGAAGGTTTTGATTTTTGAGAGAAGAATTTTTCTTTATAAAATCCAACAAAGATGTTAGCTAAGGCTGGGCCTAGTGGTGAACCCATTGCAACCCCATCAGTTTGCTTGTACATGATGTCGTTGAAGCTAAACTCTACTCCAGATGTGGCACTTTTCAGAACTTTAGAAATAAGTGGTTGTGCATCCGAATCATCGCAATGTAAGGCATCTGCACTGTGTGCAAATGTGAAATTGTGCCTTTCTCCTTTCCGAGACTACAGCATCTTTCTCCCAACTGTTGAGACTATAAATACCTTGATTTTCTCTGGTTCGTCCCATTTTGACGCGATTGCCACTGATGAGAGCGTCACGAAAAGCTTATGGCTCCGATAAAATCGACTTTGTTTAAAGCGATATTATAATTTAGTTTTATTCGTTCAATTTAACTCTGATTTATTCACATAGCGTTGGCTTTTGTCCAGCATCATTTTTTTATCCTGCACACTTGTCCAGTTTATTCATGAAATTAGCTTTTCAACATTTTTGGGCTTTCGCTAATATATCAGCTCCAGCCATAGGCGTACGCAAGGGGGGGGTTTCAGGGGTCAACCCCCCCCTTGAAGAATGGTGTTCAGCCATATATACATGGTAATAAATAGGCTTCAATAATAAGATTTTGGTTTCTATTGTTTACCGCACTTTGAAACTTAATTACTGCTTGCGCATCAATTTTTTCTATCGCCTAAATTGCAATTTTTTCTTTTTGCAATTTTTTCTATCGCCTAAAGTTAGCTAATGTACAGCTGCCACTGTGAAGAAAACTTTCAAACTTGTAAAATTTTGAAAGTTAAGTATGGCAATGGAAATAAACTGCATGGAAACAATAGCTTCAGTTCACAAATTTTTTAATGCTTCAAAACGTCAAAACATTTTTATGCAACTCCATCAACACGATTTCGTCAACAACAAAAGTTCAAAAACTTGTTCAAATTTGTGCCATCAGATGGGTCGATCGACACGAGAGTGTTAGTACTTTTTCAAATTTACAATTTACCGTTGTAGAAGCTTTGGCAGAAATTTCAGCATGGCCAGACAGAGAGGAACTTCATCACTAGCTTTGCAGTTGCTTTCGACAATTAGGCAAAGTGAATTTTGCATTGCTCTCTTAGTTTTAAAAAACGTTTTTGAATACAGTGTTGTTTTACAAAGTTAAGCAAAAAAAGTCGATAAACTCTTTTGCGGTTGTCAACATTGCACATGATATTGCAAATAAATTGAAGTGTCTTAGAGAAAAAAACGAATATGAATTTCACTAGTTCTATATTTTTGCGCAAAAAAACGGCCAAAGCCGAAGGTTTTATTTTGGAAACACCACGCCTTACTTCATGACAGACAAATTGATGCAATATTGCTGTTGAACAGATGAAGAATATTTTAGAGTAGGGATTTTTATTCCATTTCTTGATAACTTTATTGTCACCCTCGAAGCAAGATTTACAGCCCACAAATCGATTATTGATGAATTTTAGTGTTTAATTTCTTCTGATCCAACTAGTGGACCAACTCCTCAACAAATTAAAAGTATTCAAGTTTTGGAAAAATTTTACGAAAATGATTTAACGAAATTCTCGGGAGAACTAGTGCCTGAACTGATATTCTGGTACACGAAGCTTTTTCGGTTGAACGCAGCAGAAAGACCAACTAATGCGTTGAGCAGCATCAAGGAATGCAGTTCCGATGCTTTTCCGCACATATATTTACATTGATGACCATTTTGTTAACTCTTCCAGTGACAACATGCACTAGTGAACAATTGTTTTCCACGTTACGCAGACAAAAAACGTGCTTACGAAAGACGTGTGGTACCACTCGAATGAATGGACTTGCATTACGAAACATTTATAGGAGCCACACGCCTTGCCCTGGTGACGTAATTAACAAATTAAGTGAAAAAACAGGCGTTTGAATATAAGCCTTTAAAAAAACTTTAAATACGTATTTGTTAAGTAATGAGGTTATTTTTTTGTTGGTTTGATTTTTCACCTATTGTTCTCATTATTTGCACGAGTTGCTTTTACTTTGGAAAGTTTCTTATCATAATTGAATTACCTGCACATGTCTTTTCAATAGTTAGTTTTACGGTTTGGTAAAAAAAATTCATGCTACTGCAAGATGTTCTTGAAACCAAAACACTTTATTTTTGAATGTAGGTCTAATTTTGGAAGTTTTTGCCCATTACCAGGACCACTTAGAACAGGGCTTCCCAAACTTTTAGTTGATCAGTACCCTTTGGACACTGTAGCAGGTTTGCATGTACCCCCAAAATGTTGTGACGTTTCTCTAAAGCAGGGTGGTCCAAACTTCTTCACTCTTGCGGGCCACTTTTCGAAATCGTTCGAGTTTGTAGGCCTTCGCCGGGTAGATATTGTTCCAAATCATGGTGTCCTCTAAAAAAAGAAAAAAAGGTCTTCACTTTGAATCAGAAACAAATTTTCCCAATTCATGCCGAAAATCAAGGTGATCTCTAAAAAATGAAAGCTCTTCCCTTTTCAGCAGCCACAAATTTTCCCCATTCAAACCCAAAATCACGGTGATCTGTAAAAAAGTCTTCTCTCTTAATTGTCCGGTTTGACGTAATTATAATCGACTGGATTCGAAAATTCTAGACATTTGAGTCCATTATTTCTTCCGGACACGGAATTTAACTTAAATAGGGATATTCTCTCTGATAATGTACCCCTTGAGAAGCCTAAATGTACCCCAGTTTGGAAAACCCTGACTTAGAGCAATCGCGTTTTCGGCTCCAAAAACCCCTCCCTTCACAAATTTCTGCGTACGCCACTGGCTCCAGCCGAAGCTATTTCGTCATTTCTGCAGTTTTTTGGATAGCTAAAGCAATACGAATATCATTCTATGCTGTTTTGTTATTTAAGATGCAGCTAAATCAGTGACCAGACAAAGATTATTTTGAAAAATTCACAAAAGAAAACTTTTATTCTAAAAAAACTTATTTTATTTAACTAAAAACTGTACATCGGAATAAACATCATTTGAAGTCCTAACTTTACTTCAACTTCAACGAAAAAGACTATACCAATAAAAACTATACTTGATTACAACTTATTTGCAGAAAAAAACAATAAAAATTTGACTTATGTTGACGCAAAAGCATCGAATGGACGCGCTTTTAAGCCCGCCGGGACCAAACTAATGGAATCGCGAAGCAACAGGAAACCATGACGACGCCAATAATATCGTCTGAAACAATAATTTTTTTCAATTGAAATTTACTTTTTAATGTTTTTATTGCATTTTAATAAGAAATTTTAATTATTTATAGGTATTTAGATTATAGCCTACGTTTGTCTAAAAATAATCTCGACCATTTATTAGTTGTTGATATAGAATGCCTTTGTTTAGACTTGGTTTGGTTGATAATAAGGTAAACGCTTATTTCGTAGTTATTTACAGCAATAGAGTCGTTTTTATGTTACTTAAAATTTTTTTTACTTTATTTTTGTTAAATTTTGAGGTTGGTGATGCAAGAAAAAAAGGGGCTACTTTTTAAAATTTATTTTGCAATAATAAGAAAAAAGAAATAAAGTAAAAACTTTTTTTGCTTCACCGTTTTTTCGAAATTTTTTTCGACCGTGGTGAGCAGTACTGGGTATTCACAATTACGGGCATGAGGCAAAATCCTAATCAATATCCCAAAAAAATGACACAGCAAGAATTCGACTACCGTTTTAATATATTATAAAGAAGCCTACCATATTGAAAGAAAAATTATGCAGACACTTGACTTGAAATGACTTAAATCTACGTATTTCTTTACTTGAAAAGATCTTAAAAACACTTGAACTCGATTCATGTTTATCATTACAAAGACGAGAAATTAACTCAAGTTTTCAAATCAACTCACGACTTGAAAGTTGTATGTATAATATGCAATACATAAAAATGCTTCGAACCTATAGTTTTGTATCTCGAATTCAAGTTTTTTGTGGAATTTGACTCAAGCTTTGATGAGTTTAGAGTAGACTACAAAAAATCATTTTTTTGTAGACTTGGACTCTACTTAGACTTAAAAGTAAACTAATAATTAAATTTGACAGTAAATGTTATCATTTACGCAATCTATTAAAATTATATCTTTAAAATTCTGCCATCATTTCACTGTTGAAATTCACTTCAAAACTCTTAGACCTAATAGCCTCAAAAGTTACTCATTAAAAAATAAATTTTTATCGGCTGCTGTGTATATTTCAATAACTAAAAATTGGACTGACTGACTTAATCAATTAAGTCTTTTTAAACAGCTAAGGCATTTAGTGTGGCCCTTGCCAACATTCTGATTTTTTCCCCATCATGCATGAAAATCCTAATTCTACGGCTTATGTTTAACCCTTTGAATGCCAGCGTGTTTTTGCAAAAATTTCCGAAAAACAAGCGGTTCTAAAAATTGCAATATCTGAAAATCTAAAAAAAGCTAGTGGAATGTGTAAACATAAAAGTTGTCAGAAAAAAAGCGTAGTTTTCATATATGCGGTGCTTTTATTTGATTTCTGTGGTTGAGTAAGTTTTTTTGCAAAAATGAATAAAAAAATAAAAAATTAGCCAAATTTTCGAATATTTTAAAAGTGTAACACTCCTTTTCTGTAAAATAAAGCAAGGTCGATTTACGGACTTTCCCGGACCAGTTACGCTTGTGAAACGCCAGTCATTTATTGATAAATACTAGCAATAGCTTTTTTGATAAATACATAAAGTTAAATCAAACTTTATAGTTGACAGTACTCAACTGCATGAAATTCTATTTTGCTAATTTTTCGTGATGGTAATATTTTTGTGTTGATTTCAGTGCTAGTAAAATGTCGGCAGCTAAGAAACGAAAAATTGATGATGAAGGAAAGGTATTCAACAGTGAATGGTGCACAAAATATTTTGTTGTCCCACATAACTAAGGTGGGATCTGCCTCGTTTGTAAAACTACTATTGCAATTATCAAAGAGTATAATGTTAAACGTCATAACACAACTAAGCAGTTCTCCCTATTGATATAATTGTTGGTCAGGCACGAATGGACAAAACTGAACATTTGAAAAACTCCATTGAAAAACAACAAAGTGTTTTTACCACTTACAAGAAAAACTCAGAACTGTTGACAAAGCTAAGTTTTAAGCTTTGTAAATGTATGTCAAAAAAGGGAAAGCCTTTTACTGACGGAGAATTTATTAAACAATGTTTGACAATATTTACAGAATATGCATGCCCAGAGAAAAAACATTTGGTGGAGCAAATTAGCCTTTCTCGCTTTACTGTTTCACGCAGAATAAATAATTTTTCATATAATATAAAAAGAAACTTTGAAAGAGAGATTAAAATCGCGTGATGCTTTCAAACGGGCTTTAGATGAGAGCACTGACATCAGTGACACAGCCCAACTTGTCATTTTTATCAGAGCTGTTACTGCTGACTTTGATATTGTTGAAGAGATTTTAGATGTGGCAAGCCTTTCCTCCACAACCACATGAAAAGATAGCTGTGAATAAATGCTTAAGGTAGTGGAAAATTTTAAACTGAATCCTTCTAAATTGTGTGGTGTTGCAACACATGGTATTTCTTCTATGACAGATAGGACAAATGGATTCTCCAAAAACTTTCTAAATGCAGTTGGAGCAAAAAATGTAGTTGTAAGCCACTGCATTACTCACCAAGAGAACTTGTGCATCAAAGTTCTGGATTTTGCAGAAGCCGCGGGAAATGTTGTCGGTGTGCAAATTACATTCAAGCACGAGGATTAAATCATCAGCAATTTAAAGATTCTCTAGATGAGCTGGACACTGAATATTCTGATGTTGTGTACTTCTCTTCTGTACATTGGCTCAGTAGCGCTGCCACTTTGAAGAGGTTCTGAAATCTGCGACAGCAGATAAAGTTCTTCATGGAGACAAACATCAGAATGTGGCCTTCTTGAGGAATAAAAATTGGTCGAATGACTGCGCATTCCTCAAAGACATTACACAGCATTTGTCTGATCTGAACTTAAAACTACAAGGGAAAAGTCAGCTTGTGAATAAGATGCTTGAGCATATTTGTGCTTTTGAAAAGAAATTGGAACTTTTCCTAGTTTAGTTAAGTAGAGCAACGTTGACTCATTTGACGTCTCTTGCAACCAGGAACCTAGAATTTTCAGATATGGATTGCACTAAGTATGGATTTAAAGTACAAAAGCTCCGTAATGAGTTTGCAAACAGATTTTCAGATTTCAGACAAAATTAATTTAAATTGACATTGTTTCCTCAAACCTTTGACTTGGGAGTGGAAGACTGTCCTGAAGGTTGCCAAAAAAACTCATTAACCAGCAGGCTGATATGAAAGCCAAAAGGAAATATTCTGAAAACAGTGTGATAGATTTTTACAAACTCTATGAATGTGAAAAGTATCCCAATTTGTTTCGTCATGCAAAAAGAATGACCTCCCTCTTTGGTAGCACCTACTGCTGTGAATAATTTTTTCCAAAACCGAAACCAGATATAGAAGTCAGGTGACTGATAAACATTTGACCAGTCAGTTTAGGGTGGCTACCACTTCTGCAAAAGCTGATGTTAACAAGCTATGCAAGAACTCAAAATTTCAAGTGTTCGATTAAAATGTTAAATAAATGTAATTTTGCATTGAAAATTATTTAATTTATTGTGTACAACGAAAAACTAAATTTTTCGTGTGGCCCAGCTTGATGTCTGAAGTTGTTTATGTGGCCCACCGACAAAAAATGTTGCACACCCATGATCTAAACAGTATAGGCCTACATTAATACAAATCTTGTTGAACTTGACTAACGTGATCAATTAGATCTCTTTAAACAGTATATATAAATACAAATCTTTTTAAAGAGCGAAAAAGAACTTGTACTGATTGCACAGCAACAACAACAACAATTATCATTGTTGATAATCTCTCGAAGCCTTATAATATTTCTTAGATTGCACACAGCTTTTAAGAACTTCTTTGATTATATTAGATACTACAGTTTTACAGCACAACCATTATTCAGTTATTATTTAAAGCATTGAGACAATAAGACAATTTCTATGCACGGTATCACGCTTGATTAGTCAAGTGTGTAAATAAAAGATTTACTTTATCAACATTCCCTTTCATTAAGTTTTGGACAATTATAAGATTATAGAAACATAAAAAATCAATAAACAACGTATTCTCTTAATGTGGTTGGTAGCCTGCGGGTTCGTGTTGGTCATTGGCATGTGTTCTCTTTATGGGGCAATGTACTATTGTTTGCAGTAGTGAGGTCATCAGATGCTGTCATTTGTGAATAACGGTGTGCACGTGTGATCATCATATTTAGTTTTGCTAAATTTTTGTCCCAAATTTCTTCGTATGTGAACTAGGTTTCTTTTGTACGTTCTTCCGTTTGCAGCTTGAATTATGTATGTACGTAAGCCCATCTTTATAATTTCACCTTTGGACCATTCTTTTCCTTCCGGCGATTGAAAATATATTTTATCTCCAAAGTTGACAGGAGGCAGATTTTTTGCTGTTTTGTCATACTGTTTTCGGATTGACTCTTGTCTTTTTCTTCGCTTTTCCAAATTCATAGCATGCGGTGAAGAATATTTAATTAACTTTGATATTACTGATCTAATTTGTCGGCCAAATATAGTTTGTGACGAACTAACGTTCACATCTTGTCGAGGCGTGTTTCTGACCTCTAAAAGCGCTAGATATTGATCTTCATCGTTTCGTGCAGTTGTTTTTTATAAATGCTTGGCAGCTTTTCCTGCATCTTCAGCCTTGCCGTTTTCTTGTTGGTGTCCTGGTGATGACGTAATAATGAGTAATGTGCCATTTTTTACAAAACACACCAAAATTGTGAGAAATAAATTGCCAGTCACAGTCAGATGCAATAACTTTAGGAATACCATAACGAGCAAAATGCTTTTTAAAGCAATGTATGATTTGTTTAGTGGTAATTTTGATCAAAATATTAATTTTAAAAAAATTCGAAAAATAATTAACAACGATAAAATAACGATAACAACAACAACAACAACATTTTGCCATTTGCTTCGAAAAGATCGACACCACATTTTTCCCACGAATACAAGCCTTCATTATGTTGTTTTAAAAACTTTTTTTGATTATGAATGTTAGTGCCAAAATGGCCCTGCCTAGTTTCGAGCTCAATTTAATTTAAAACACGGACTAATTTCTTTTCTCGCATTACGTCATTTTTAAAATCAGCGCTTTTTTGTTAGTTTTTGCGAGACGATTTCTTTTAATATTAGAAACTAGGTCTTTTTCTTTCTTTTTCTTTCGCTGCCTTTTAATCAATGTAACGTTCTTGTTTTGGAATACTCTGAAGTGGATTTAGTTAGTAAGTCATTTTTTGTGTAATTGTTTTATTTATTGTATTAATTAATTTTTATGTTTAATAGAAAACCGTATCCATACAAGGAACGCGTGGTTAACTTCTACTATAGATATTACGCTAAGAATCTAGCCGTAATAATGAAATTTTGATATGTTATACAGTTATCGGCAATTTGTATAATTTTTTTGATATGCTAGGCCAAAAAATAGTATCACGAGCGAGCACGGCGCATCATACTTGTCTAACCCAGATGAGCTTTATATACTTGATTTTTGAAAAAACTACGACATCCTTTCGAAATGAATAAACGTTCTCCTTTTAAAATAATTTTTTTAGAACTTATAGTGTCACGAAACGAAAAATAAGACTTAATATATTCTGGAAAATCTTTCTTTTGATCTGGCCATCCGTTTTAAATTAAATTTTTTGCTTCTTGATTATGGCGCATCGCCTCGCTTATTATTTGCAGATTTCGATCAGGAATTTCATCGAGTGATGTCACTTCTAAAATGCGAGTTGATTGTTTTTCGGATTGGTCTAGTTTGGGAAATGCTTGACTGAAAGTGTCAGCCATGATTAGCGTCTTTCCTGGAACATATATGAATTCAATAGAATAACCATTCAATTGCATAATCAAACTTTGCAATCTCCTTGGCGCTTGACTCTGGGTTTTTTTAAAATTGCCTCTAAAGGGCGATGATCGTTGTCAACAGTTACAGGTTGTCCATATGTATATTGATCAAATCTTTCTAATATAAAAACTACAGCAAAGTTTCTTTTTCAATTTGTGCCCATCGCTTTTTTGAGGCGGTGAGCGCGCGTAACGCACATTCTAGGGGCCTGTTATTTTGCATTAACACAGCCCCAATGCCATCTTTACTACTATCAATTTGGAGTATGGGTTCCTCTTGTGGGTCATAAAATTTTGGAATCGGTGCAGTGCTTATTTTTTCTTTGACTATCTGTATAGCTGCTTCGCATTCTGCTGACCAATTCCATTCTTCACCTTTACGTGTTAGTTTTCAAATGGGCTATAAATCATTTGCTAAATTAGGTAGGAAACGTGCCAGGTATTGAGCCATTCCACAAAATTGTTTTACACCGGAAACATCAGTCGGTGATGGTATTTTTACAATAGCTTCAATTTTAGACGGATTGGCTTCAACACCTTTTGCTCGAAATTAAATGTCCCATAAATTTTGTTTCTGACGTCTTGACAACAGCTTTTTCATTATTCAACTTAATATGCTGCTGCTTGCATTTTTCACGCAGCTTCAACAAATTGATTTCGTGATTCTTTTCAGCGTCTTTGATGATGATACCACGTTTTAAACAATTATATTGTGAACAACAGCGAAAAAACCCCTTATCCGATTAATGCATTAGTCAGTCGCTTTTGAAAAATTTTGTTGCTTACTTTTAAAACAAAAGGGAGTCTATTCCATTTATAGCGACCATAAGGCGTAATTATGATTGTTAATTTACTCGATTGTTCGTCCAGCTTAATGTGCCAGTATGCTTGTTTTACATCGAGTTTAGTAAAAACTTTTGCACCATTTAATTTACGCAACACATCATCAACGGTAGGTAACTTAAAATGTTCACGTTGTAACGCCGTATTTAAAGGTTGTGGATCAATAGAAATACGTAAATCACCATTAGATTTTTTAACTACAGCCGTTTGACTTACCCACTCCGTCAATTCATTTACAGTAGAAATAACACTACGTTTTACTAAATTATCAAGTTCTTGCTTAACTTTACTTTGAAGAGCTAAGGATATTTTACGCCAGGGTAGAATTTTCGGTCTCACGTCTTTATCAAATTTTGAATTTACAGTTTCTAAATCACCTAGATCAGAAGTAGTATCAAGATTGGCTATAAAACAATTGTCATTAACGGTAATAAGATTAAGTTATTGAATAGTCGATAATTAAACCAAGTAAACAAATAAAATTATTTTTTACAATAATGAAATTGGTTGCATGCACAGTAGTAGATTTCGGATTAATTACATTCAGAACAGTTTCACCTACTAGTTTCATGTTAGTTTTTTCCACATTATTAAATTTTTAGTTCTCGGGCGCACTTGTTCTCTGCGAACATAGCGTTGACAAATGGTATAGCGTTGACAAATTACATAGCGTTGACAAATTACTTATTTGACAAATACGTTGACAAATGGTATAGCGTTGACAAATTACGCATAGCGTTGACAAATTACTTGAGCACCTGTATCAATTTGAAAGCGTATTTAAATTTTTAAATTTTGAAAATTTTGAAATAATATTTGTATTTGTAATTCTTTCGCGCGCTTTTCCTTTTTCTCGTGTTTTCTCGCCGATCTTAATAAGTTTAGTTTAGCAGAGTCCGTGATGGGATGTTCCGATCTAATAAGCGTTTACAGTTAAGTTTTTTCAGTTTTTCCAATCGTTTTTTAAGTTTTTTCAGTTTTTTCAGTTTTTTCAATTGTTTTCAATTCTTTCTGGCAGTTTTATCTTAACTTTATTTTTTTTTATTTTACTTTTTAGATACCCCTAATGATCCCTTTTATGGGTGAAACAGTCTGTTGGGTTTTAGCTTTGTTTTTATTTCCGTGATTTCGGTATTGTTAATTTTAATTCAAGCTCTAGCTTTGTTATCAAGCACTTTAGAAGAACTGATTTTCCTACAGTGTTAGCAATAAGACTAAGTGATTATTAACCCAATCTTTACAACAAAATTAAGCAAAATAAGGTTTATCCCAAGAATTGCGCGATGCTCACAATGTTAGCACAATTTCTGTCCTAATAATTGCGAAACCTATGGCCTAAACATTATTAGAAAAAAAGCTTTAGAGATTTGATTTTAGTTATTACAAAAGTAGAAAAAGAAAATCCGGATAATATGGATCTATGTGAAATTTAGATAAAGAAAATCCGGATTATATGGATCTATAAACCATTACTTTTTTTTAATAAAAAAACAAAATCAAAAGAAAACAAAGAACTAATATTTCAATTATCTTTTTACTAATTTTAACGTTTCTAGTGCATAACTTAACTCATTGTCAAATTAATAATAAATATATATAAAACATTTTATTATTATTTTTACAAGGAGCTAAGTTATATACTTAAGACGTTAAAATTAGTAAAATGATAACTACAAAAGTGGCTCTCATTTCAAAATAATAAAAAGATAAAATTAAAAACAAAGAGCCAATATTGCAGTCATCATTTTACTAGTTTTATTGTTTCGACTACATGATTTAATTTATTGTCAAAATAATGATAAATAATAATCTATAAAACAACAAGAATAAATAAGAAAAAATAAGAATAAATAATCAAAACATTTTATTATTATTTTGGAAATGAGATAAGTTAAGTAGTTTATCAGGAAACTTTTCACGCCAATATCGGTGGTGTTGTCAGTGGTGCTGTCGGTGGTCGCATTACCGCTGGAACGGTGGTGCTCTATCCATCTAAGGCTAAGTCCAACTCGACGGAGGCTAAGTCCAAGTCGGCAGAGGCTAAGTCCAAGTCGGCAGAGGCTAAGTCCAAGTCGGCGGAGGCTAAGTCCAAGTCGGCGGAGGCTAAGTCCAAGTCGGCGGAGGCTAAGTCCAAGTCGGCGAAGGCTAAGTCCAAGTCGGCGGAGGCTAAGTCCAAGTCGGCGGAGGCAAAGTCCAAGTCGGCGGAGGCTAAGTCCAAGTTGGCGAAGGCTAAGTCCAAGTCGATGGAGGCTAAATCCAAGTCGGAAGCTAAGTCCAAGTCGGAGGCTAAATCCAAGCAGGTAAAATACAAGAAGGTCCATTCCAAAGAGCTGAAGAGTGGAAGACTATAATCAATATTCTCGATAAAGATCAAAGTTATTATTTGAATAGCTCCTTCGTACCATCTAGCGGTGGTTAAAAATCTAGATGAAATTAGGTAATTAAGTTTGATTACCTAATTTCATCTACAAACAGGTTCGATCCCTGAATGCAATGAATCAAATATTCAGTTATTGTTCAATGAAACCTAAAATCCAACTAACTAATCCGAGTTGGTCAATTAATTTTTGATTAAAGTATATTAAATATTGTAGTTGAAAAGCAGTCAAAGAAATGAACCAAGAACATACTAGTATAATAATTAACCTTATACTCAACCTGTCAAGGGATTATTTAACTCTATGTTGTAAAAAACAGCTTTCTAACAAGATCCCTGAATGCAATGAATCAAATATTAAGTTATTGTTCAATGAAACCTAAAATCTAGTTAATCCGAGTTGATCAATTAATTTCGATGGAAGTATATTAGATAATATACAGTAGTTGAAAAGTTAAGGTCAGTCAAAGAAATGCATCAAGAACATACAAGTATGACGTTTAACCTTATACTCAACCTGGTAAGGGATTATTTAACTCTATGTTATAATTGCAGTAAAATAGCTTTCTAACATATGTTTCTTTTTTTTTTTTTTTTCAAAGTCTTATAAAAGATTTAATTATGTTTAAAGCTACAGATAGCAGGCTATTGCATAAAAGTGCTATCGCTTTTAGCTCATGTGTTTCCAAGCAGCTATTCATGGGAGTGATTGATGCTTTTTTGCTACAGGTAAAGTAATGTTTTTAATAGATCAACTTGTTCAAGTCGTTGCTGCACTAATGGAGAATCTTCCTTGCATCCTTTTTCGTCCCAAATCAGAAACGAAAAAATACTTCGTCTTGCTGTTTTCATCCACCAATATACAGTAAATGATTTTGCTTGTGAAATGCAGAAAAACATGAAAATTATTAAACAAGAAATAGCTGTGGATAAGTTTCAACTGCGCTGGGTAGCGGTAAACGTACCGGCTGCAAGACGTCAGTTCCTCTATCTGGTCAACAACTACATACGTTTGAAAGTGTAAAAAGACGATGTCTGTGCCCTGTCGGCAGGCAACCATGAGCAACTGGAGACCTTCATCAAACTTTTACGTAATATGAACAGACAAAAAACGAAAAGCTGTCGACATTCATGGAAGTACGCCTTGATGTGTTTTTTGTGTTTTATTAATAAACGATATAGGCCTATGAACAATCACTATTGTGATAAATCACAAATAAAACGAGAGATATGACGATCGTTTTCAGTTATGCTGGCGATCGTTTGATGAAAAATCAGAAACAACAGTAGGCAAAGGTACGCCGCAACAGCAAAATAAAATAAAGTATACACAGTTGTGACCACAATAACTTTAAAAGTACTGTATGTTTGTAAGATTTTGCGATTGTATAACCAATTCGATAAAGAGTAGGTGTCCATGTTAGTCTCGAGACCAACAAATGTAGGTGGTAATCCATAATTGTCACAATATTCTCCTTGAAATTCTTGTCAAAATACACAGCGACCCAATGTTCTCCGGGTTTACTACTCGGGTCCGAGTTGATGACGTAAGCAGATGGAAAAGCAGGTTTTTCCAACTAATCCAAAGCACAGACTCTTTTAAAGGTGCTTTTGGTTTTCGAGTCCTTCTTGAGCAAACGTTCAACTTGCAACGTGTTCATGCCATGTAATCAAAAGTAACGTTTCTGTCTTGATCAATCTCCAGTAGGTTGTTATGTTTGGCAAACAAAGTGACCAAGGTAAAACATGGCAACATATGCATAGAAATTCATTCTGCTACTGTTACTCAGTACATGCTAGTAGCAGAATGAATTTCGATGCGTATGTTGTCGTGTTTTACCAATTCAAAAACAACCTCGCTCGATCAATTTTGGGCTGTGGGATCAAAGCAAACAAAGCAAAATCATTCTTGTACTGTTCTCCGAAATAGCATTCCTTGTGTGGCGATAGTATTGACCTGTTTGCGTAAACAAATGAGCATAACTTCAAATAAAACGATTGCTGGCAAAATCTGGTTGCAGCAATTTGGCAGGAATTTGAACTCACTCACGGTAAAGCGTCATGAAATTGATGCTGCTGTGCTTACAATTTAGAGAAGATTTGGTAATGACACCATTCTAAGCGTCATTGTCAACCACATCGACCACCATTTGTGTGGATAATTAACCCAAAAACAAGTTTTCTTTAGTGATGCCTCGATTTCCAGTCGGCACAGTAAAAGTCTTGACTTCCACAGACCGATGCAGATATTTTGCAGTGCCATGTTGCAAAGCTTTGACATGAGCAAGCTGTACGGCCAGGTTTGGTTTTACTTTGCGAGCAAACAAAGTCAATCTCTTTAAAGGCACTTTGTTTTGTGCTTGGTTGTCGTTTCCTTGCAAGCCAAAACTATCATTGGAACGAATCACACGCAAACACACTTTGACCCCATTCAACAGATATCGATTTTGAAAGAACAAATCAAGATGCAATTTTTCCATTATATCAATTTATTTGCTTTCTGCAGCCAAAGCTTTTTGTTTTTTATAACCTAGGTTTGTAGCACTACAACTATCAAAATTTTCTGACGTGTTGCGGTGCCACAACAGAGCGAAAAGTCGGTACGTTTTTACTTCTTGTCCAAAACTAAGAAAGTTTTCAATATAAGCTTGATAAAGGTAATTATTGTTGAACTGGGTCACCAACGAACCGTTCAAATAGATATCAACTCGCGACCACAACATATGTAAAAAATTACATTCGGAAGCAATTTCAGTGTCTTTTGTCATATTAGCTCCAGCTGCAGTAGTCAATATAGATCAATGAGATCAATGTTGTTAGAGTTTTCAGCACTAACCATAAATTTAGTATGACCTTTGAAGGTCAGCACAGACACAAGATGGTATTTGCTAAAACTTCCGTCCTCCAAACTGGTTTGACTCGGGGCACCAAAAACTATTCTAGTTGTGAGATGGTAGATTATGTCAAACTGGGGTGTACTAACGTTACAATGGTTTACGTGAAAATGTCGTGGTGCTTTTTGCGTTTCTTCTTTTATACTTTTATCGGGGCTCCCTTTTGCTTACCTACTTTTTGTTGGGCCTCTTCTACGAGATTCAAACCTGCCATTTTTGCTTGGTTGATGGTCGCTTGTTTGGCGTTTTTACCGCTCAGGACATCCGAAGCAAACTTGACATCGCTTTGCAAAATTTGTTTTGCAAGGGTTTTGGCATTTTTTTTACCAAGAACAAAACGCTTTTGACAATGAAACTAAACAGATTGTCTAATTCATAACCTTGTTGCACTTGCACCTCAGGAAAATAAGGCATGCCACGACCGACTTGAGACAAATAATAGTTTTCGTGTGCTTGCGTCTCAACAATATTTGACACGCGTGTTTCTCCATCAATATTTTGTAAAAACTTTGTATTTCCAAAGTACCTGGTTTTTATAACAAATTTAGTTTAATGAAAACAATGCTCCACCAGCGCAATTACGATGCAACCCGCTAAGCCGCAAGGGCATACTGACGGTGGTTCCGATATGCTAACCACATCGAGTCAGCTAACCCGGTCCGTGTTCATTTGTAATAAAAAAAAAAAGAGTCCTAATAAGGACGAAACAGGTCTGTCGGCACTTGCTTGTTGATTGACTTGACCATTCTTACTTAAATTTAGTTTTCTTCGTCGCAAATGCAAAATCACAATCACTTTTCCCTTGCGAAAACAAATTTGTTTTGCTTGATTGTCCTGAAGTGAGATGTGAATATCACCAAGATTCTTCTTTAATACGGATGGTATTGTATTTTGTCATATCTTTTGGAAACATAAACACTCGGCTTCCTTGTCACAGGAAGGACACCAATTAAGGATGGAAGAGTATGACCGTGCTTTTGTATTCAATAACATCACAATAGACATAGATAACATTCATGTATCCACGTTGGCAACACTTTCGGAAGTATACTCTCTAACTATCCAATACTGTGTCTTTCGATAATCCAAGGCTGAAGCCAACTCATTCGAAAAAGTTACAGTCACATCTGGTTGCATGCCATGTTCACGTTTTAATATAGGTGCTCCTGCTTTGTGACGGATGAACATTGTTTCCAATTGCGTTTGAGGATTGTGAGATCAAACACAAAGTCGATTGGTTTTGCCAAAACTCCTTCACTAAGAAGCGTTTTGTTTTTGGCTTGAAATACTAGTTTAATTTCCTGAAATATCTGATGCATGACATATTGTGGATGCTGATAATACCTCGGTGGAAGAACTGCTACAAATTCCACAACAACACGTTGGTAAAAAACAAAATATTGTTTGGTGTCTATATCTGCGGAATTTTAGTGGCGCTGGTGGAGGTTTGCAGACATTGACTATTTTATAACCGTCAACGTCCACGCACGACCAATGTCGGTGGAGATTGGTCCAAAAGCGTGTACCTTAGTTGCTCGTGAACAAACGTGGCAAGGCCATGATTTCTGCTTAAGGAAGACCCAGTTTTTTTAAAGCTCGGAAGTACTAGCTTCTCTGCATTAGTGCAATGGGTCTTCTGTATTAGGATGATGAGTGCCTCAAACTGTAGAGCAAGATAATGAAGAACGTTTATCTTGCTTGCAGTGAGGCCCTCAATGTTCAACTGGAAAATAGTGGTTCTTTGAAACTTTTTAGCAATGTGCCCTGAAAAGGGCATTTTTTTCAGACATTGCCCAGTCCTGAAAAGGACGTTTTCCGATCAGCAGACCCTCGCTGAACATCGGTATGATGATCTGTTAAGATGCATGCTATGCATTTGGTAAAAAAAGCGGAAGCCGACTGAGTCGGATCCCTGTAACGGCAGTTCTGTTTGCAAAGCCGACTGATTCGGATACCCGGAGCGAAATCTCCATATTGAAGATAGCTATCTTTTCTTTGGCTGTAATCATGTTCATCCCTGTACCCTGAATATAGCTGTTCAAGTCGTTTATGTGACTGAATATATCTACCAGGTAGACCAGGGACAAAATAATTTTTTTTCAAAGTGCTCTACTATGCTACTACCACGCTGTCTAAGAAATTGTTTGATTTTTTTGTGCGGTTCGAAAACACAAGTGAGCACTTGGCCATGAGATAGCCACTTTACCTCGGTGTGATAAAGAAGTACGTCGTGTTTAATCCAACTTTGTTACAAAAAACTTTAACCCTAGAATCGTTACCTTCTAATTTGCTAACGTGAAAGGTAAACCCGGGAAAATTTTAGTCTAAATAAAATACGTAATTAATAAAAACATACTTACGTATGCACAAAACATTTATTTTGAAAATACACAATGAAAATACAACTCTTCTCCTTTCTTTATTGCTATTTTAAATAAAAATTGCAGTTTAAGAAGTATCTTAGAAAATCCTTTCAAAAAAGTAACGAAAAGAGATTTTTTATAAAAAAAACGTAATTGCCAAAAATTAGCAAAAAATAAATAATCCTATCTTCTTATCCTCCTGCGTGTATAGTCTTGAGTGATGGTAGCATGCCTTGGCCGAGTCCTATCCCTATATTTCCGCCACAAACTGTATAGGTGACACAAAAAAGATGTTTTTTTAGTTGAAAATTAATGAATATCTGCATATATAATTTAAATTTTACAACAAACAATATATACGTATAAAACTTACATTTATATTTATTTTTACATGAAAACGTATACTTACACTTATATGTTTATATATAACATTCACCACCTATATACGGTCACCGCAAACAGGATACAAGGGGCGAGGGCACTTGCCTTGGTACACCTGTTGCATCTGTGCTGCGTCTTCCTATTACTCTTGCTGGGGTACTCAACACAGCGCAACAAAGCACCATTGCTGTTTGCGAATGATGTCCTTGGCGAGTGTGCAGCAATATTGGGACAAAAACACTCAGGTGACACAACACACGAAATTGGCAACTGTGGTAGAAATTCACCCAAAATGATTCAAGGAGCAAAAACTAATTGGAAACAGTTGGACCACACAACCACCCTTATTCACATCATGCAAAACGCTGCAGCTACTGGGAGTGTCAAGCTGGAGTCACGCTACCAAACATATGAGTTACACAACCACCTCAATTACACCGGGTGAATTCCACCCTGGTAACCGTTCTAGAATTAAACACACGATGATTTAAGACATTTTGTCTTATATAATTGATTGCACTCACAGCAATTGACAAAACATTCTTCAATTGTTCTAGTAATGATTTAGCTGCAAAGGCAAGACGATGCAGCACACAGTGTGTGACTGTAATGTGAAGCACCTCTTTTTTCACACAGGCAGCGAAATCTGATTTCTTTTCAAGCATGGCAGGAGCATTATCGGTGCAAAGTGAACCGCACATGTCAAGAGTCATTCCATCATTCAAAAAGAAATCTTTGACAATATTGAATACATCAATTGCTTTTGGTGTTGTTGTCAATGGTTCACAAAATAGGAATTCTTCCACTATTCTTTATCTTTTACATTCCGCACAAATGCTAATAACTGACAATAAAAACTGACGTCTATCAACTCATCCAACTGAAGACTCAATTTGATAGGATTTGCTTTGATATCGGCAATCACTTGTTGCAAGATGTCTTTACTTATATTACAAATCCTGAAATGAATACCATCATTTGAAAAAAGTACTAAACTTTTTTCTGCCTCAGTCCCCCGCACAGTTTTCGCCATTTCCATTGCGCATGGTTTTACCTACTCCTCAGCAATTGTATGTGGCTTATTTTTTTTGGAGCAGAAATGCAACCTGGTATGATGCATGTAACAACAACTTTTCAGCACGTGAAAATCCATACTTTGGTAAGGTACCACTTTTATAAAAAAGTGCTCTTTTGATCTTCAAAGTATTGAAATCATTTCCTGTCTTTACAACCCTGTGCTGATTATTAAAATTTTTATTCAGCCTAGAAGGTTTGAGATTTGCATTTGCTAATACTCTGCAGCATAGTATGCACTGCGGTCTCTGAGTTCCACCTTCTTCTCTCATGCAAGTGAAACCATATCTGACGTAATCTTCATTCCACTTGCGTTTTTTAAATATGACTGTTTTTGCTAAATTTTAAAAGATAATTGTTGCTAAATTGCAACTTTTAAATATCAACTGAACTGTAATCCTACATAGAACATCAAAAGTAAAAATGATTATTATGAGATACTACTGCAAAACCAGCCCCCGTAGACAAAAAGTAACGTTAATTGTTATGTCACACCACTTTCAAACTGTTTGTGATGTCTCCTATGATACAGGAGCAAACCGGTGTATCCATAGTGACATGAACTAAAAGCGAATTGCCGATAAACTAACTAGCTTGTTTGATTCTTATAAATATACTGTCTAAAACTTATGGGATGTAGCACACTTAACTACAGTAATAAAGAATTATATTGAAATAAAAATAATTATGATATAATACTAGAGCACTATTTAAGACAACTAATAGATCCAAGAAGAGACGCGCCAAATTTGGTTTTACGGTCTAACTCCAAAAAAACAAAACTTTTTTAAAAAAAAGAACTAGCTCTTAAAATAATTCTCCTAATTTATACGCAATCCTTAACAGCCGGAAACAGACTTTAGCTCTCTACTAAAGTCAGCTAGATTTTCGAATAAGTAACTACAAATCAGTTGTGTTAAAGCACAATACACTTAATACAAAACTCGCCAATTAGACAACAGTAAACTATTTTTGACAGGCTACCCCAAAGTACTTTAAACACTAATTATGTTTTAATCAAAAAATTGACGACGCTTAAACTCTACTACACTATACGCGGTTTAACCAATAATCTTCCATACACAAAAGCTGCTTTTATAGCCAGCGATAAACATTTCCGAAAAAAATGAATGTCCCAATAATTACAAGAAAATCGAGAATAGAAGGGAAAGAAAGAAACAACAAAGATAAAAGCTCAAAATTATTAAGCCAAGTCATGCTCAAATCTACCAGAATATTCGAGAAAAAAACGCCTTGCTCTTAGGATAAAAAACAAACAAGATTATAGTTATTCTAGCAAAAATTTCATAGTAAGCACTTTGAAACAGCATTTTCTATAAATTTTGATGCAATAAGTGAACTAGCAATAATAATAAAGATTTTAACAGTCACATGACACTGTGACATAAGCAAAAAGCAGTCTTTAATTTAACACCGTATCTCGTACCCCTTAGTTTGGTGTTTTGTACCCCAGGTTAAGAACCCATGTGTTAATATACCGCTATAATCTTTGTATGACACTGTTTTTTCTTATTTCCTACGAAATAAATTGTTTGCAAGATCGCATTTTATCAACAGTTAAAATTAGTTAAATTTATTACTAAAAAAATGGGCACAAAGCAGTCTCTCAGCACGGAAAAACCGGCTCAAATCGTAACTTTAAGCAATTCAAAGTTTTTTGTTTAATCAAATCGCAAAGAAGATGAAGGTTAGCAAAACAGCAATGCACAATGCAATCATGAAATTTCAAAATAAGAGTGTTTTTATAAACAGAAAAAGGTCTGGCCGAGCAAGGGTTACTCAGCAGAGAAAACCGCCTTATGCGTACGGTAGTTACTTACTTTCCAACAAGTACCTCGAAAAAAAATTTGGGCTAAGTTGATGGAAACTGGCACAGCAGTCAGTATAAAAACAATTCAACGCAAGTTCACCATAGAATTTTGCCTCAAATCATGCAAGCCAGCCGGAAAACCACGCTTGAATCAGGCGATGAAAAAGAAACATCTGGACTTGGCCAAGAGATATGCTAGTTGGGACATAGAAATTAAGGTAGAGATTTTTTCTGTCAAGGAAAGCACCCTAATTTTGGTATTTTATGATTGCACTGTGCACAGCTGTTTTGCTAACTTTTATTTTCTTTGGGATTAGACGTACAGAAAACTTTAAATTGTTTAAAGTTACGATTTCAGCCCGTTCTAACGTGCTGAGAAGACTGCTTTTACCCAATTTTTGCCCATTTTTTTACCCAATTAATTTAAATGACTTTGACCAAAACGCGATCTTGCAAACAATTTATTGAGAAAGAAATAAAAAAAATACAGTGTCTTACAGAGATTACATATTAACACCATAACATAACTATGCATTATTGCACGATAATATTCATTACTAATCGAGATACGAGTATTTAAAGCTACATGTTGCATTTTTTAAAAAGTATCCCTAAACTTTTGTCGCAGACTGTAATTGAAATATTTTAATTGCTCTGAAGACTTCCAGCAATCTTTAACATACTAATTCAATTCACTGGAATTAAGAAATAAAGTAAAAATATTTTTTGAATTTTTTGTTGTTTTAGTTAAAGCACAGAAAGAACTTTGCAATCAAAGCAAAATGCAACAAAAGTTTAGACTTACTTGGGAGTTTTTTTGAAACAGTGTTTTTGTATCCATAAACATGAATTGTATTCCAAAGTTGGATTGCATAGGCTAAAAGAACCCTTGAGAAATAAGTATGGATTTAATGGTTTGACGAATATATTGGAATATATTTTACATATTTGTGCAAAAATTTCTAAAATATCTTTGCTTAAATTGTTTTCTGATTCTGTTATCGTAAAATTTTGTACTTGACCAAAACAATTAATTACTACTAATTCATTTAACAATCTGATAAACTTGAATGCGTTAACTAGTAATTCTTTTATATGTTGCAAATTGTGCATGTCCAACTCCTTTATGTGTGACAACATTGTATTTTGAACATCCTCATTCAATGTATAGAATTTTAACAAAAATCTAGGACAAGAATTTATGAAATGACATTGAAAATCTATGGTTTCACTAGTATTACATGTAGAAATAGAGGAATCGTTTTTACGTTCAATTTTTTTTTTAATTTGAACAGATTTGATTAACGCCACTTTAAGCAATAAACAAAAAACTACAAAACCTTTTAGATTACTTATTTTAAATCTAAAAGGTAAAATATAAATACTGTTAAAGCGTAAAAAAATTAATTGTTACTATAGATAAATACTCGAACTTCTTCATTTGCCAGCTTCGAGCGTTTTTTTATTTTAGTTTTTTATCAAAATTCGAGATCAGTGTTTTTTCAACCTTTTTTTTATTAAAATTGGAGATCGTGGCTTTTCAACTATGATAAGAACTGCTTCGTGCTCTGATCTTTTTTCTGGTTTCTTGTGTCAATCCGAACTCTGGGATTTTGCTGCATGTTTTAACGTTCATTTTTTTATACCAGTCAGGAAAACTTGCGTTGAGTCATTTTCTTTGTGTAATAACGTAATAACCCATCTCATGTTTTTAATTAATTGAAATGTTCATAATTGCCCTCAAAGGAAACTTAAAGTAGAATTTTTGTCTGTTGGTCCTACTATTGTATCCACAAATTCTCTTCTTCTTTCGGCCTTTCTCTTTAATCAGAGGTAGCCACAGCGTATGATGTTTCTCCAATGCATCCTGTTTTTAATGTCCTTCTCCCTCGCACCAACTTTCCCCGTATCTTCTTTCACTACATCTAGAAATCTCCTCTTTGGTATCTCTCTTTTCCTCTTTCCCGGTAACTTCATTTTTATCGTCTTTCTTCCTACTTACTCTTGGTCTCTCCTCGTGACATGTCCATACCACCTCAGCCTACCCTCCCTCATCTTCATTTCTAACCGTTCTACCTTAACTCTACCCCTGATGTAATCGTTTCTAATCTTGTCCTTTCTCGTCGCTCCCATAGCAATGACGTAATAACCCATCTAATGTTTTTAATTAATTGAAATGTTTATAAGTGCCCTCAAAACAAATTTAAAGTAGAATTTTTGTCTGTTTGTTCTATTATTGATTATCAGGTGATTAAAGGGAAAGGCCAAAAGAAGATCCACAATAAGAAGATGTATCCACAAATCTTCTCCTTCTTTCAGTCTTTCCCTTTAATCGGGAGTAGCCGTACCGCATGATGTTGCTCCAACGTGTCCTGTTTTCAATGTCCTTCTCCCTCGCACCAACATTCCCCTTCACTACATCTAAAAATCTTTTCTTCAGCTTTTCTGTTTTCCTCTTTCCCGGTAACTCCATTTCCATCACCCTTCTTCCTACGTACTCTTGGACTCTCCTCATGACATCTCCATACCACCTCAGTCTGCCTCCTTCATTTTCATTCCTAACCGTTCTACCTTAACTGTACCCCTGATGTACTCATTTCAAATCTTATTTTTTCTCGTCACTCCTCTAGCAAACCTCAACAATTTCATCTCTGAAACTTCCATCTCTTCTACTTGCTTTTTTTGTGACTGCCGCCGTATCGAGTCCATACACCAGTGCTGGTCTCACCATTTAACTGTAAACTTTTCCTTTTACTCTAGCTGGTAGCCTCATGTCACATATTACTCCTGACACTAATTGTATCCACAAATTAAATATGATAAAACATTGGAGTTTTTGTAGAAAAAAGACTCAATTACATTTTTAAACGATAAAACAATAACACAACCTTAAGTTTAATAATAAGAAGAACCTAATAAACTATCTCTATTTTACCTAAATATAACCTTTTAAAGAATAAGGACTTCATTCGGTTTGGGCCCCTCTTTTTCAACAAATCCAAAATTTTTAGTAATTTCTAAAGTAATCATTACAAATGTTATTTTGCTTAAATATTTTACTTTTTTTATTGTTTGTTGAATGCTCTCGCGTTCCTCCAAAAAATGAAAACAATTCCTAGGTTAAAAATTACTTACCATTTTAGATCACAACTCATCAGTTTAGTATTGCACTTATGATCACTAGATTGCAAGTTCAACAATCACTTGTGGTAATCAAATCTCAAAATGCTCATGGTGACCAATCGTACTTTAAACAAGCCTTGTTGGAAAAGTGTCAATAAATTAAATAAAATAATAATAATTTGCGTAGTTGAATTTTCCAAACAGTTCAGTTTTGATGGCTGCTATCGTCTTGAAATATTGGTAAAAAATTTAGCAATTTTTAATTTCGCAAGATTGCTTTTGAATAATTTTTAATGATGACAGCTTTTTTATTATTCTATTTGCATTTCCAATTAAACTTTATTTTGGATATTTGTATTTGTTGAATGTTTCGATAATTTTCTTACTGTAGGTTCATATTTGTCTTCGTCAAAATGTTGCTGATATCAAAAATTGTCGAAAGACAGTTACCAGTATACATATAACAATAATACTTAAACGACAACAAAACGTTGCCTGCAAAATAATAGTTTTGCCGCTTTTATGGCCTTTGTACGGTTTTCAGTTGTACAGATTTGCCTTAGTTTATCGCAAATTTGTTATTAAGCTCTACCGTAAACAAGAAGGATAAAAACCACTGTCTAAAAAAGCCATGAAACTGTTTATCGTGATAGATTCTGATTGAGTAGAATGTAGAGATTGAGTAATGGTCTTTACTCTGACTTTTTTATTAGTTTACGTTCACTTATTTTTAGTCTTTATTTTCAGATTGTAAGTTTAAGCTAATGTTGATGATCACCTCATTGGTTAGATGTTTAGTTTTTTTTAAATTTTAGTTTAAACTCGTCGTCGTCGTCGTCGTCGTCGTCGTCGTCGTCGTTGAAGGGCATCTTCTCCAGGTCAGACACAACAGGACTGGGGCCGAGGGTTTATCCTTTTACTACCCCAGACTGCTGTACAGCCTGGATCAGATGCTGGCAGTGATGTCATTAAGCCAGTATCGAGTTTTGTCATCCAAAACCGTCAGACCTCGTGCTCCATGTGATGCCCGATGTATAGGGCACGCTGTTAGAACATGGTCTGCGGTTTGCTCAGAGGCGCCACACTCGCAATTCGGTGAAGGAGCGAGACCCCATTTGTGCATGGACGAATGGAAACGCCCAACACCAGTCCGCAGGCGGTTGAGCTTAACCCAAGCTGCTCGGGGTAAGCCCATCCCAACAGGCCTGGCACCGGTCTCGGGCACAAAAACATGGAGCCTGGAAGCATTTTTACAGTATTCCGTTTTCCATTTGTGGTTTGTCCATTCAGAGGCGCGGATGCCAAATCTGGCAAGGTTGTTCAAAAGATTCCGCGCACCTGGCACAAACGGGCGTCTGGATCTTAGTCTCACTTGGCGAGTATCTGAGGACCGACTTAAAAGACCATGCAAGATATGATCGGGGTCCAGAGATCCACGGTAAGCCAAGGAGAGTGTCGCTCCCATTCGGCGAAGCTCAGCTGGCTGGATGCCTGAAAATACAGGTAGGTGGTCCGTTGGAGTGGGACGCAGGCATCCAGTAACTATGCGCAAGGCGTCATTCAAGACACTGTCAATGAGACGAGTGTGAGCACTGCGACACCAGACTGGCGCACAGTACTCAGCTGTTGAGTAGACTAGAGATAAGGTGGCTATGCGTAGTGTTTTAGCACCAGCACTCCATCCCGAGCCCACGAGTCGCCTCAGCAGTGTGACGCGCGATGATAGTTTTTTGCGCAATGCCACTAAATGGTGACGAAACGTGAGCGATCTGTCCAGTTTTACCCCATGGTAAGTAGGGGTTGGACAGAACGGTAAAAGTCTACCGTTGTTGTAGACCTTTAGCTCACGTTTGGCCTCTCGGTTGTTTAAGTGAAAGGCTGCCGTCACCGTCTTAGTGTGACTGAGCTTCAACCTCCAAGTCTATAGATACACTGAAAGTGTGGACATGTCTTGGCTTAAGGTCCCCTCCAAATCCTTCCAGTTTCCAGAAGAATGCAACAATGCTAAATCATCAGCATAAGCAAACTTTTTGGAAATCATGGAAGGAAGATCGTACGTATAGATGTTAAATAGGAGGGGAGCCAAGACCGATCCCTGAGAAACGCCGTTTTTAATACGGCGTAGCCTGCTTTGCTTGCTGTCACCGGTGGTAAGAGTGAAACTTCGATTTCGGACAAGCTCCATGATCATTTTGACCATGTGCTTATCCGGAAGTAGTCTCAGCAGCTTGCAGGTAAGGCCACGGTGCCAGACAGTGTCATAAGCAGCTGTCAGATCGACAAATACGGCACCGGCCTTCTTTTTAGCCTCGAAAGAATCCTCGATGTTCTGGGTTAGCAGAACAACTTGATCTACAGTTGGCTTCCCGCGTCGGAACCCAGCCTGCTCATTAGGGAGCAGTGGATCGATTAATGGTTCAACGCGGGTGTAGATAAGCCTCTCGAGGATCTTGTAGGGGACACAGAGCAGAGATATCGGTTGATAACTCTTTGGGTCCCCCACGGGCTTTGCTGGTTTTGGGATCACGACCACAAGCGCTCTTCTCCAGATCTTGGGAATTTTGAGTCGGCGCAAACAGGAAGAAAGGAAGTCACGTAACCAGGACTTCAAAGCAGCTCCGGCATGGAGTATAAGCTCGGGGCAGATGGAATCAGGTCCCGGAGCTTTACCTGGTTTTAAATGTTGAAGTGCAGCAGCAAATTCTCTCTGTGAAATTTTGTCGGAGATAGTTACTGCGTCTGGTGTTGTGGCCCTCCAAAGGTCAGACACTTCTTGAAAGACAAGTCGAGATGACTTGCGGTCAACAGCCTCGTATTTCCCATTTCTAACCAGCTGAGATGCAATAGCATCGGCTGAAACGGGACAGTGACGAGGAGAGTGTCGTGACCTACCAGTAAGGTTGTTCAAAATACTCTACGCTTTTCGACTAGAGTGTGAGAAGTCAATGCTCCAAACTGCTTCGGACCATCGATTCCTCCGCTTTTTGTCAAGCTTGGCAAGCAGAGTGTAGCAGCCAAACTTGAGTCGTCTCCCTGAGGAGACTGCAGAAAGGTGTTATAGAGGGATTCACACTCTGTATCCCAACACGGAATATAGTTATTTCGATACCCGCGTGGAATAGTCTTTTTGGCTGCTTTCTTAATGGTGTTACAAAGTCCTGGTAAGCAACATCCACATCAAGTGAATCAGGTGGCAACAAAGTCTTTGCGAATTTATTCGTCAAAGCAATGTAGTGACTCCATTTGGCCTTGCGGAAGTTCCATCGCTTAACAGGCATGCTTGGCACTGCCATAGCAAACCTTGGTGGTCTAATAAGCGAAGGTCGATGTTGTGACCTGGGGAACTTGTCAAGGACACGTCTATCCGGTAAGCGACTGTTTGGACCTACGCTAGCGAAAGCTAGATCTGGGTTGGTACCAGTGTTCCAGCGGCCGGAATAAAAACTGGCAGCGTCCTTGGCATTATATAGGAGGGCAAGACAATTAATACTTGCCCAGCCAGCCAAGCACTCACCGTCCGGACTGTTGTCATCGTAACCTCAGTCAACATGACGACAGTTAAAATCGCCAGCGTAAAGACAGGGGTGAGGATACACTGGGAGATCCAGGGTTTGCAATCGCGTTGGCGGTGGTTTGTAGACGTTGACTATTTTATAGCCATCAACGTCAACACACAACCACTCGATCTCCGATGTTGGTGAAGATTGGTCCAAAAGCATGTATCTCAGTCGCTCGTGGACAAACGTGGCAAGGCCATGCTTCCTGCTTGAAGAAGACCCAGCTAGTTGGTAGTTTGGAAGTACCAACTTCTCTGCATCAATGCAGTGGGTCTCCTGCAATAGGATGACGAGTGCCTCAGACTGCATAGCGAGGTGATGAAGAACGTTCATCTTGCTTGCAGTGAGGCCTTCGATGTTCAGCTGAAGAATAGTGGATCTTCGGAACTTGTTGGCAATGTGCCCTGAAAAGGGCAGTTTTATCTTAACATTGCCCCGTCCTGAAAAGGACGTTTGCCGATTAGCAGACTCATACTGAACATCGGAATGGGTGGATACCCTTCCGTTTTGGTAGGTTCGGTTTCGGTCTGTCATTTTTAGAATCAATAAACAGACTTACTTACGGCCCAGGCTGCGTGAAAGCACCTACCATCTGGGTCAATTTAAACTGTTGATGCCAATTTAAACTACCATCTGGGCCAGTTTAAACTGTTGATGCGCATAATCGTTTAAGTAATTTTTTTTAATGAAGTAAGATGGAACTGCAGGAAGAATACTGTTATGTTATTTTTTGTTAAAGAAGAAGTCTTTATTTATTGTATTTATTATAAACAGCAGTAATTCAAACACTCACAGAAGTCTTCGAGAGGACATTAACAATTAATTCGCCTTTCACTGATCACGTTAGCTTGGCTTTACCCGATCCGTGTTAGCTGACTCGATGATGTGGTCAGCATATCGGAACCACCGCCAGTATGCCCTTGCGGCTTAGTGGTGTATTGCAGTTACGCTGGTAGTGCATTGCTTTCATTGAACTAATTTTTTGGATGTTGTATATTTTAAAGCGCCTTAACTTTTAAACATTAAATGTACCATTAATTGCTTAAGTATTAGTTTAGTATAGTTTAGAAAACACAATCTTAAGTCAAAACTTTACTTCCACATTGAGAAATTATAGGATTAATCAAAAAAGGTATACAGCACGGATTTAGGGTTTTTTTCGTGGGAGGGACAAGAATTTATAATATCAATCCAACAGGAAAACATGCAAAAACAAAAGCAGAAAAAACTACTTGGTTTTGTCCATTGTTTGATTAAACAGGTTAAAGTCTTTTTTCAGAAATCTATTACCCTTCTTCCAGAAAAGTTACATTAAAGATTTTATTTAATGATCAAATCTCGATGCATGAATTTATTAATAAAATCGGTCAACTTTCAATTTATTATAGAAAATAAAAGTTAAAAATTTAAAACCAACTGTATCATTATGAAAAATCGATTTCGACCTATAAAGGTCATCATTAGTTTCTTATTCAAATAGAATCTATTTATTGAGTTAGGGATAGATGGCACTAGAGAGTACCACCTGTGGCATTGTGCATCACGCACGCCGAACCCGAGCTCACTGCCCGACCATGGTTTCGAGTTTTAAACTCTCATCAGGGACAGTCTGCTTACTCGGGTTTAGTTGCAGAGCTGGTCATATAAGAAAAGGTAAATATAAGATTTGTGGTTCCTACCAAGTGCAAGACTGCACTGGTAGGAACCACAAATCTTATATTTACCTTTTCTTATATGACCAGCTCTGCAACTAAACCCGAGTAAGCAGACTGTCCCTGATGAGAGTTTAAAACTCGAAACCATGGTCGGGCAGTGAGCTCGGGTTCGGCGTGCGTGATGCACAATGCCACAGGTGGTACTCTCTAGTACCATCTGTCCCTAACTCGATATATTACAGCATCTGGTCATACGGCGTGCGTGATGCACAATGCCGTTCCTACCAGTGCAGTCTTGCACTTGGTAGGAACCACAAATCTTAGAATCTATTTAATCTATTTAATCTATTTGATTCTATTTGAATAAGAAACTGATGATGACCTTTATAGGTCGAAATCGATTTTTCATAATGATACAGTTGGTTTTAAATTTTTAACTTATATTTTCTATAATAAATTGAAAGTTGACCGATTTTATTAATAAATTCATGCATCGTTGTTTGATTAACTTATATTACATATTATTATTATTATTTTTTTTATTTTATCTCTATATTTATCCTACTGACTTGCAGGAAAGCGACGGAGGCAATTAAATTAAAATAGGGTAAGCAATTAAATTACATTAAATTACATAGTAGCCAAAATTATTTCTTTCAGGTTGTTACTAAAAGCAACAAAACGTTTTACCCTTACAAGGGCGATAATTGCAAAAAGATTGGCCAAACAGTAACCAGCAAAATTGGAAACTAGCAAAATTTGAAACAAAATAAAAAAATTTATCAGTTAGTTTTTGAGGGTATCTAGTTATACGAACACATCTTCCACATGCAGAGTGAGATTACTAGCAAGGAAAACAAGAGAAATGAAGCAACCTTGTCGACGCATTATTATTACTGTATTATTATTATCGTTATTCTTCTGCTAACTTGCTGAAAAACCTTAGAAGTGTTACACTTATAATATTAATAACTTTCAAATGATTACCCTGAAATGCTTTTAAAGATTCATTCATTAATTTATTTCATTTTATTCTTGATCATCAAACAGTTTAACACAATAAATCATAAATATTAAAAAAGATCAAGAAAAGAAAGAAGAACTACAACGTCAGATTTAAAACATGCATAAGATAATTAAAAAATGAAAGTACAAAACAATAGAAAGCATGGCCGCAACACCTTAATCAAATAAAAGATAAGAAATAAGAAAGAAAAAAGAATATATTTAATATTCCAAAAAATATATATAATCAAACAATTTAAAAGATTGTATAACTAGTGCATGACTAGTCTGCATAATGATGATGTTTAAAATTTTACTGACGAAAGAAATCGAAACGTTGCTGTTCAGTTAAAATATTCTATTTTGTTTACTAGTTTTTATTTAGAGATAACAAAATAAAATTTATGATTGCTTGATAAAATGGCCAAGCAGAGAAACTCCCTTAAAGTGTTTTTCCCGACGACACTACAGAGTGATGCCATTACGTTTCGAACAGCGACTGTGTCGATCAATATCACGTTTGCCATTATTCGGCGGTCGTACCTACTCTGCCATGCTGCTTACACGTTGAACGTGCGTATGTTTTGAGTGCTTTGCTGATACTGTTGAAAAAATGAGCCTTTACTCCGATGAGCCTATTTTTCAAATCAGATTTTTTTTATCTATTTTGTCTGTTTGCTGCAGATATGCAAATCAGCGTTGAACTCCAGTAGTCCAGCACCAAAGCATTTTCAACTCGCCTTCTTGTTTTGCCATAATCCCTCAACGAAACATGGCGAAAGTACTTGCTACTGTTCGCAGGTATTGCAGAGTAGACTTGGATCTTTTGTAAAAAACCCCGCTATCTCTGCGAGTAATTTTTTTTTGGTGAAACTAACCCGAAATCCCCCTACAACACTAGGATGAAATAAAAAAGAAACTTGTAGGGAGGATTCCGGGTTAGTTTCACCAAGAAAAAATTACTTGCTATAGATGATGGAACGATAAAAATTACTCGCAATAGATGGCGGGGGCTTTCTACAAAAAATTCGTATACTTTATATTGCAATTTCCTTAAATGCTAATTGACTTTTGCAATTTTTAACTGACATAAACAGCGTAAACTATTTTAACTTTGCAAACTGCCAATGTAGTAACAAAGCGTACAGTAAATTAATATTAAATTCCTGATTGTAGAACTGTTCCATATCAAATGTAACAAATGTTAAAGCTGCTGCAATCATTTCTCTGAACACTATTAAAGCATTACATGGTTGTACTCATCATGTAGAACTTAATCGAACTAAACGGTGTTTTTTTGTTTCATTTAAATACAGTAGAATTGATTTAACATTTCTTCCAATTTTTGAGTTTTGGTTGACAATGATTTAATTATAGTCACAACCTTTGGTTAAAATTAAAACTATGCTAAAAATAAATGCGAAATTGCATGATTTTGACAAAAATAAGTTCAATTTGTGGTTGAAGCAATGCAATGAATTTGCACAAAAATTTTATTTTAAATAATGCTGGCAAAGTCTTTAATTGTACTCATCATGATAACAGCATCGTCGTAGCCTTGGCCTTTATTTTTTGCGATATAAAAACACAACTTTCTTAACTTCACATTTAAGAGCAACACCAATTCTTTTCCACTTCAATTAATTGCATGATTTAAGCCTGCAAACTGTTTAGTTATTGCACAATAAATTTTACAGATCTTACAAGTTGACGCAAAACCTAACGTGTTTTTGGTTACCAAAAGGAAAATATCAAAAGCCTAATTTGACTTAATAGCTTGTTAAGCTTTTTAGATTGACTCCACATTAATAACTTACAGTCCAAAAAACTTAGTGTGTCGGCAGTTGGTCTAATAGATATAAAGACCGCCGTATTTATGGCAAAAGCGATCAATGCGGTCGGGGTTCAAAAGCTTATTTTTGTTTTTTAGAAAAACAGTTTCTTCTGCTTATCATTCTTACATACAGCTCAAAATATTTGTTATATCTATAACTGCAAAGTAAAAACAAATAAAAATTTTCAATTGGATAGCAATATCTTTGGATCTCCAAAAGCAGAGTGAAATAAATGTTTGACAGTTGCTCTAAGTTTAACACCTCGGTCGTCTTCCAGTGAGCTAGGAGAATAAATAGAAAAAATGTTGATAATAATAACGATTCGGTGGATTAACTTGCTTAGATTTGCTAGAAAAAGTTTTGGAGTAAATGTTTTATTCTGTTTCAAGCTTCGTGGGAAAGTCCCCAACGTCAAATCAATTTGCTGCGTACATTTTTTTATAACAACGCTTCGGAAAAAAATCGCTCAAAACTAATTTACAAATTGCAATAAAAATATGATAAAATAATATTAATTTGAAAAAATAGGAGTCCAGAAAAAAAAGATAAAAACAGTGTTCCTTCTAAAAAAACTTAAATTTTGCTCAAAAAAATTTTTTTTTAGCAAGTATAGATAATTAGAATAGTGCATTAAAAAAAAGGCCTTCACTTTAAATCTAATCCGGATTTCTTGATTTTTGTCTCTAAAAGTAGTGATCTTTTTATCAGTAAAAACATTAAACTTTTTTTAGTGCGCAAAATTAAAGTTTTTTGCGCAAATAGATCGTGGAACTGCGCATTGTGCACATTGCGCACGTCAGAAGGAATACTGAATGCAAGCGAAATGTAAATCCAAACAAATAGACAAAAAAAAACACGAAAATAAAACAAATTTGAGTGATCAATATTTCAAATTTAGTTGTAATATCTAAAATTCTGAGAGTGATTCAATCAAACATTTTTTCTGCGCTTCTGTCAGTTTGCACGCTAAGAGCTCGTTTCCACTACGAAGGAGAAATGAAGTGTTTTTTTTTGTTTCTACAGTACTATTTATTTTTTTTTCTTTGCTTAGCGCTTAAGTGCGGAAAAAAGTAAAAAAATAATATAACAAACAAAGAATGTTTTATTCCACGTTCGTAGTAGAAACGGATGTTAAAGCTAAGCTAAAAGTACAACACAAGACACAAACTATCGGAATCAGAGGTATTCAACCTGCGGACCATGCCCACTGGTGGGCCACAGCAAGTTTTTTAGGTGGGCCACACAGAGATGGTTTAAAAAAGTCTTGAAATCAATTTTTCGAAAAATGGTTTTTGTTGACAAGGAAAAAGTTGCTGAAATTGGGTGTGGAATGAAAGTGAAGACTTTTTTTAGAAATCAATACTTTTCAGAGACGAAAGTCAAGAAATCCAAGATAAATTAAAAGTAAAAACTTTTTTTTGGTCGTTACCAATAATTTGGAAACAATTTCGTGAAATTGGGTGCGGAATGAAAGTGAAGACTAGACACATTGGACCAAAACAATTACGTTTTGAGTTTTTTAGACCATGGCGTTAAAAAGATTGAAAACCCCTAATCTACAGTATCACGACAATAAGAATAATTGCATGCAATTTGATAATGATAATCTTTCTTTATATTTAGTGAACTGCTTTGTGTCTTGTTTTAATTTTTGAAATATCAAGGCTCAGCTTTAATTCATTTTATTTATTTTGCTTCGTTCGTCCGCCAAAGTGCAAATGTATATACTCTTGGTTCGCCGCGAATGTATATACATCATGCTGCACCTCGTGACACACCTAGAGAGAGTCACTGAGAGAGACCGGCCCAGAAATCGCAGATAGAGACTTCGAAAAATGCAAAAGATTTAAATATCGTGGAAAGCTCTACGTTATTAAGCTTAAATATAAACTCAGAAAAACTTTTAATAAAAGAACTATTTGTTAATTATCTCAAAATATTTTGCAAAGTCAAATTATGTCTAACTTTGCAAAATTGCAAAATTGTTGTAACTAACTTTACAAAAATAACTTTACAAAATTGTCGGGAGTGTGGTCGAGTGGTTAAAGCGCCGGGCTCGTAACAACACGGTCTTGGTTCAAAACCCACTCGCGCTATTCTGTTGTGCCTTTGAGAAAGACACTATACGGCACATTCCCCTGCTTGGTGGTCTTGGCAAGCAGTTCTAAATTACAATCATATCTCTATTAAATTACAAGCGGACAGCAACATCTTGGTATCTCCGGAAGCAGGTCGGGGTAATTGCCTACCCTATGTATTAGCGCCTCCGTCGCTTTCCTGCGAGTCAGGAGGATAAATATAGAGATAAAATAAAAATAAAAAAAATAGGTTGTGAAATAATTAAAAGATTTTCTGAACAAATACTTTTTTTATTAAGAGTTGTAACCACTATTTTCTTGTTTTCAAAGTCGCAAAGTTTTACAATTTGTTACCGAATGACTTCTTGACTTGAACAAAATTTTTACTTGAAAAAAGCAACAATCAAATCGCTTTGAGGTCAGAAAAACTTGAAGAATTTGTGTCAATCATTCTGCAACATAAAAAATGCAACTTTTTTGTATCAACACGTCAGGCGGTTTAAACATTGTGACAGACGCAATACTTTTTATGAGACGAGCCTAAATAGTCTTGGTTCGTTATTTTTCTGGCGCCATTTTTTCAAAAATAATCTTGGAATAAAAAACGCCTTCATTATGTTTGGCCAAGAGATAGTTTAAAAACAGATTAACCGATATTAAGAAAAACTGTACTGCTTTTTCTCAAAAATCTGCATCTGACGACGTTCTGTTGTTGTTATGCAGATACGTAAAGCAGCAAAAAAAATCTAGAATAAAACAAAATTTTTAGGTTTATGACAGTTTTTGCGTTTGAAGATTCTAAAACTAGTGTATTGTCTAAAATTTTCAAAATGTGAAACGGTAAGTTTAAAATTGCAGACTTTTTTGAATTATAAGCAACAAAAACTTTTTTAATTTTATCGTTTACTTGCAAACACTATCCACAGTTGACGTTTCAACTATTCATTTGTATTTTTATTATTCAGAAATGTTTTCACAGTTTTTTATTTGAATATTTTACAGCCTCGATTAAAAGTTGCAGAGTGCGAGTCTTTGGTTGTCAAATAGTTAAACGATTTAAATTTTTTACAAAGTAGTTTAAGAAATTGACCACAAATGTAAGTGTGAAAAAAATGTACAAACTTATTTTCATGGATCAATTTTCAATATACTTTCTTTTATAGGGTCACTGTCAAATATTTTTGAAAAAAAGAAAGGGGGGACCACAACACTTTAAACACTTTAAATTATTCTGTTTTATTAGAACCATATTGTTTGAGATACATTTGATTTGTGTGCTACATTTTGCGTTTCTTACTCGAAGAAACATGTTTTTGAAAGTGACATTTTTAGAAAATTTAATTATTACTTTGTTTATTTGCATGAAGTTGAAGCTGCTTTCCTTCTTTTTTGTTTGTTGTCAGATTGCAAGCGATTAACTAAGATATCTAAAAATTAGAATTAATTTTAAGAAATTTAGTCTTGCGGGCCAGGAGAATAGATATAGAGATAAAATAAAACAAAATAAAACTATAGTAAGACAGAGATTTTGAAAAAAATTCTAGCCCGCCTTAGATAAAAGGTAAATTTTAAACTTTGAATTAGTAAATTTTCTTTAAAAATAAATCATTTGTTATTAACATTATGCAAGTATTTTCAAAAATTCATATAACCTATTTTTAGATATATTTAAACTGTCGATACGATGAATCTTTGCAACAGATTACTAAGGGGTTAATAGATGGATCAAGATTTGAGCACAGGACCTTTAAATCTCATGTTCACAGATAAATCAAGATTTGAATATAAATTTTTAGTCTTAAGGTTGTACATTATAAATATCGAATTAATCAAAAAAAATTGCAAAACCTTTTTAAAGAAATTAATGAAATAATAAACTTGTCCTTACATTTGATTTCAACTGTATATCAGAGAAGACGTAATATTTTTATAGATTGTAGGTTTTTGCTACGGCTTCCTAATTACGTCATTATCTTAAAAATTCTGATTTATTTTAAAACATAATAAAGGTTTTAAAGGATTCTTTCAACACGTTGTTTTGTTAACATAAAAAGGTACCTGAACTTCATTGCATTGCCAGAATAAGACCTCAAATATTTCACTGACAGTATATTGTTATGACAATGTCTGTTTTTAAAAACTACTTCTGTACATATAGTCTACCGTTGAACTCTTTGAGTTAAAACAAGACCTCTACTGCATGACTTATAATTTTATGTTTTTTTGATAAAAAGTTAATAATATACTGTACAAATATTGTTCCAGGAAAAAAATTCACCAAATTGTCTGCAATTAGAAGAAAGAAAATACTTTCTAATTAAAAAAAAAATTGGTTTAAGATTTTTGAAAAACTTTTTAAAGAAATTAATTTAATATAGAAATAAACTTGTCCTTATACTTGACTGCAACTGCATTTCAGATAAGGTAACTGCAATGTCTAGCATTAAAAAAAATCAAAATCATAGATAAGTGCGACTTTCTTGTTCTGAGTGAGGATCAAACCCACACATAAAAGCAACCTCGTTGACCAAGAATCAAAATTAGCTTGGATTATCCAGATTTTAGGGTTAATTTATTTGAATAACAGGTTTTAAAATAAAATCTTAAAAAAATTGAACAAATAGATCTTAGTTTTTAAAATAAAATCCAAAATTTAAACTTGTTTGTCTTTGTTAAAATCACTGGTTGGAAAGCTGATTGTTATTTAAAATATACGGTTCTATTTGTTTTTCACAAGACTTCGTTTGTCTTTGTTGCAACCGTTAGTTAGAAAGCTCATTGTTTTTACTAACCTGTCTTTGAAGGTTGAAACAAGATTTATAACTAGTTTTAAAACAAGCTCTTGAAAAGTTGGAATTGTTCTAAACTTCTAAAGTTGAACTCTTCTGATTCACTTTTGAAGGTAAGGTTGATCATCAATAAGCTCTTCATCCGATTTCATATAGATTCGCTATATTTTAAGGTGACTCGATTTTAAACTCTTGAAAGGTTAAGTATTGAACAATTAGCTAAATCTTTATTAATCAACTTTAATTAGATCGGCTAGATCTTACGGTTCATGGAATTAAAATCTTGAAAGTTTAAGAATTTAATATTTAGCTACATTTGCTACATCTTAAATAACCAAGCATCCAACTTTACTTAGTTACATCTTACCCTTAACATAATTAATTGGAGTAATAGGTTTTAAAAAATCTTGACATGTTAAACATCCTATTAACTATGTGATTAGTTGCATCTTAGAATTAATTGAAGATTACTGATATTTTAATATTCATTAAATTCTTGAACCGGATATCAAACTGGATCACCTAGATCCGCTAGATGGTGCTAGAGCACCACCGCTCTGAGGTGGTGCGTTAGAACATAATAGACAACTACTTCAGGACCGCTTCAATTGGCGTAAAAAGTTTCCTCTTAAACTACTTGGGATACTTTTTAATAATCGCAATAATAATTTTTAGTAATTTAGTAATCTCAACAAATCTTGCTTGTCGTGCTGAGATTCTAGCACAGAATATATAATTTTAACTGTTGTTTTTTAAGAAATTTTAATATGGCAACAGTTGAATTTTATGTTTTGTGCTGAAACTTACGCACGACAAGCTAAATTTGTTGCAAATCATGTCATTACTTGGGGTCAGAAGTTCTTTTGCTTTAGCTTGAAAAATCGATGTTGCAAAAATAACTTAAAGCTTTCTAAAACTAAAACGTATCGTGCGTTTGCTTGGCCTCGGAAAAGTTACTTGACATCAGCAGGACAAATTTTAATTTTGAAAAAATAAGTTATGTTTCTTCAAACTACAACGGACCGTGCCATGAATCAATTTCAGAACATTTAATTCTTAATTCAGAATCAAAAATTTTGATGTTGTAAAATTAACTTCTTAAAAAAAACGAAAAAAGTCGTGTCATTACCATTTTATAAACAAAGATTGTTGATATTGACGTCAGCATTAGTGCATGCAGCAGAAAGGAGAAAAATATTAAAAAAACAGTTTTTGTAAGTTAGCAAGCCTTAAATTATTACCTTGTTTTTAGCCTACACTCAAAATTATTTGGGTGTAGGCGATTGCCTATAAGTATCTTAAAAGTTTTTAATTTTTGTTTCCGGAGCTTGTACAGCGGCTTCTCAATACCAGATGTGTCCAGAAAAGCTGGACCGTCTCTTGCCTACTGCACAAAGTCATCGTAGATGCAAAATCTGTATTGTTTTTCACAATCAATTATTCAAATACAAAATCGTGATAGCGGCAAAATTGTTTTTGTCGACGCTTTTCTGAAACAGCTCGAACAAAAAGAGACCTGCTGCTAAAAAATCTTTAAAATTTCATCTCTTTGCATGCATTGAAAATCTTTGAAAACCTGAATTGCGATTACTCTTAATTTACTTCATGTCTATTTCATTAACCCGAGTTTTACCAATGTATCCATGTGGGAACATGATATAAGTTTTCTGTTTATCTTTAAAGAAGATTGTATTTTCCTGTTTTTTTTCATATTCTCCGTATTATTATTAAAATGTGAGTTTATTAAGCCACTGCGGTTTTCTCCAATTTTTTTTTTGGTGGTAAATAGACATCAAAAGTAATTTAATAAATTTGTAAAGTTAGCTAAAATTAATTCCTTTATATTTGCAATGAGACTCTTTGCTGAAAAATTGCAAATTTTTTAAAGCTTAGATATTTCTTATCATAGAGCAAAGTTATTGCCTAAAAGCTCTATTTGTGTAGTGCACTTATTTTAACTGTTCATAAGTGATGTTTCCGTATGGGAACATTGGAGGTTTTGACTAATTGTTATCAGCCGGTAAGTCACACAGAGATGGTGTGAAAAATTGTTAAAACCTTATGTTTGGAAGTTGGTTTTTGTTGACAAGGAAAAAGTTGCTAAAACTGGGTGTGAAATGAAAGTAAAGACTTTTTTTTAGAGATCAATACTTTTCAAGGACAAAAATCAAGAAATTCGAGACAGATTGAAAGTGAAGACTTTTTTTGGTCTTCACCTATAATATGGAAACGATTTCGTGAAATTGGGTGCGGAATGAAAGTGAAGACTAAACATATTGGGTCACAACAATTGCGTTTCAAGTTTTTTGGGGCATAGTGTTAAAAGATTGAGATCCCCTAATCTAAATTAAATTTCAAAAAAAGTTTAGCTGATTTAAATAAAAAATTAAAAATAAAACTGATGACATTTTGTTTGGTAGGAGACTTTGTTTTTATTACAAACATTATTTTCCGGTCTTCTCAAATAGTAGCATCGAGCAATAGTGCGTGCAAGTAGCGAAATAAATCTACCCTGTGAATAACTGCAACGATCAAGACGTGTATTTCCGTCATTCGGGCTGACCGAGCGGCCTGGCTGTGACAGATATAGACAGCATGCGCACTTAACAGGTTAAATCCGCCCTTGATTAGATCATAGCTTCTTCATAAAAAAATAATAATATTAATAAAATTGATAATTGTTATTAAATAAAAGAGAAAGCACTTGAAGGAAACCGTTTGGGATCAATAAATTCGATTTTTAAAGCGAGACAGGAAAACATGTCGCTTAAGCCATATTGTTTAGAACCGGGTTTCTTAAACTGTGGGGTGCGCCCATTTTGTGGGGCGTAAAAGATTCATAAGGGGGCTCAAGAAAATGAGTGTAAATTAATAGAAATCTTCATTGACATAAAATAAATGAGAAAAAAGAAGGCATGACAGTGATCATTTAATGTATAAATTTATAGATGCCACAGTAAATAGACTAGTGGTAACACAATCAGGGTCGGTGCTAAGGATTGCGGGGGCCGATTAGGAAACTGATGGCGAAGTCCATAGTAAAGTTTGTCGATGTTTATAATTCACCTAAAAAATACACACACACACACACACACACACACACACTCAAACACACACACTGAAAAGCCAACAAAAAATTAACAAACTTGAAATATTAAGCATAATAAAAAATTTTGAAAAGCAATATGAAACGTTTCATGGTTTTCTTTTATCACATAATATTAAAAAATGCAATTAGAGACATGCTCTTTTAGAGAAAGACTCTTATTGTTTTTTTGTTTGCACATTGTGCAAAATATTTTCAAAATCAATGGATTTAGCGATCTCGTTTTCTATAGAGAGCATTGCCAAATTGTTAAGTCTCTCCGCATTTCCTAAATAGTTTTTGTTTCCTACATTCCCAATCCATGGCTGCTTCAAAGATGGAGTGACTAGAAATTTTTTGATAGCACCTCTATGCTTTTCATTTTCAGCTACCTTTGCCTTGGCCAATGCTCGTTTCTTATTGCCACATAAATATTTATGCACTTTAACTCGATCTCTGTTTGTGCGTGCTATGATGTAAGACTTTTTTAATAATTTTTTTAGTAAAGAGTGTAAAATTGGCAATATGAAATAAAGCAAAACAATATAAAAAAATTAAAAAGAAAAAATAAACAAAGTATCAATAGCATCATAGTAAACAAATTTACAAGTTTTATTTATATTTCCACGATTTATTTCATACAGTGCTTTAATCTTTTATATAATATTAGTCACGAACACGCCCTACTACTATCACGTAATTATAAGGAACAAAGTATATAGGCTATGTATATATCTATAAAACATGACAAATAATCGATAGCCTCTAGATTATTCTGGATTAACTGATCACTCGCCGACCGTTTGAAGGCCCTATTTCTAAAAGTACCTAAGTCACATTTTCGAAAAAATGAGATAAGCTGAAAAAATTGTTTGTTTACTCGCCAGAAATATTCTGACAAAAAATCTTTTCAGGAAATCACTTTTTGAATAGCACTGAGGTTTGAAATCTTAGCGTATTTCTATTGTAGAAGTAGGGTTTTTGAAAACTTTAAACCTCATTTTCTCAAAATGACATTATGTGACTTAGGTACATTTAGAACTAAGCTCTTCAATTGGCCTTTTTTTGTAACTTTGTCGGAAAGACCCATAATATCCACAGTTCACACTCTCAAAAATCATTTATTTGGCTCACTGCTCTTGACTCTTGCTATTTCTTATTTCTATACATGTCACCAATGTTTTATTTTAATATTATTTCTCTACATGTCACCAATGTATTATTTTAATATGCTACCGTGACCCGACATTTGACCAAAACGACATTAAATCGAAACCACACTTGATCAAAAGAACACTTGATTGAGACGACATTTGATCAAAACGACACTTAATCGAAACAACACTTGATCAAATAATAGAAGAGAAAATTTACAAATTTTAAATCTGTCCCGGGTTTTGTCGATTTTTTGTTCTAAAAACATAGTAATCTCTAGAAAAAAGGTCTTCTTTGAATTTGTCTCTGATTTTCCTCAAGGGGAATCCAATGGTGGGGCCATAGCACAATGTCCTTCTCCTCTAAGTAGGCTACTGACTACAATGTAAAAAGAATACAAAAAATGGCAGCAATACGTAGATATCTAATGAAACATAAACGTGACATAAGCTTGTTGACCCCCTAAAAATGCTTTGCCAAAGAATCGAGTTAGGAAACCCTGACCTTGACATTGACCAAAAATTATACAAATAGAAACAAACTGTCTTCTTACTGATGACCACTGCTTTTTATGAATCTAATTCATAGTAACATAAAATAAAATGACTATACAATATAATTAATTGTTAAATCGTTATGTTAAATTAATATTATGAGGAAGAATATTTCAAAAAAATCTCAGCAATTATGCAATGTGACTAAATCGTTTGCAGCCTCATTTTCTGAAAAACATTATGGCCATAAAAATAAACTTTTAGCTTTTTTTCAAGGAAAGAAAGACTGTCTTAAAAAATTGAAAATTGTAAGTAAGTAAGGGTTTTCGCCACTCTTTGCTGCAAAAATAGTAGAAGCGTCATTCTAAATTGCTCACATAAAGAGAAGAAACCTCACAACATTGGTAAAACATCAGTGTTCGAACCGTGCATATTAAAAGCATCTGGTCTTGTGCTGAAAAAACATACAGCAAGACGATGGCAAAAATTTTACTCTCGGAATCACGCTCAAAACACCCATTTTTTTAGCTTGCAAAAATCCATTTCAAAAAATTAGAAATTCTCAAAAAATTACAAACCTCTCTTTTCTTTCAATTCAATGTGATGAAACAACTGATATTGTCCAATTGTCTCAGTTCGTAATCTATGTTTCTTTCAATTGAAGAGGATATACTTTTTTTCAGACCTCTAGAGGCTACATGTAGAGCAGAAAATTTATTTTAAGGTTGTCTCCACGTTTATTGCAAGATTAGTGTAACTTGGGAAATTTTGTGGGTGTCTACATTAATGGTAATCTGACAATATTTAGGTCTCGAAGTGAATTCATCGCGAAGATAAAGAAGTTAAATCTCAATGCGTGATTCACAAAATGCTCTTAACTTTACTTATTGCTATGAAAGATAAGCTTCTATTATATAAATAGAAGATCTTTGTTCTTCTTCCACTGATGACCCAACACCTCTTTTTTTAATGCCCTGCCGCAAAATATCTTATTTCCCGTCTCGAACTGATCCTTAGTGAAACCTTAAAAAAGCCTTTTACTCTGAACCGCAACTCCCTTTATTATAACTTCACCCATCTAAAGGGTAACCCTCACACAATAACTGCCAAAATGGCTTCTCTTACGCGACTTACTCTACTCCAAATACAAAACCACTCTCTTTCCTTTCATACCCCGATTTCCACCTCAATGCTAAACGAAAACCTACATAAAATCCAAACTAATTAAAAACTTTTCTAAAAAACTTCTCTTCTAATTTCAAAACTTAAACCCTTTTCTTACTCCACGTAAAACTGTTTATAATGCAATTTGTAAACATCTTGTACACTAAATTGATATTTAAGAAAATTTCAGTTTGCTTTTCTTTCAAATTTATTATGTATTAGTGTATAAACTATATTATTAATGTATTCTTTTGATTTGTATTTACCGTTCATGTTAATGTGTATAAAGTTAGTGTAGAATATAAATCAGTGTATTTTGTATTTACGAGCGTATTTTCATATTATTGTGTATGTAAATATTTTTTTCCTTGCTCTAATATTGTAAGACCGTTCATTATCCTTAATGTGTTTATCTTTTATTGTTGTGCTGGTTTATTACATATTTACTGATTGCATGTACAGTAAAGTATATTGTTGTTCACGTTTATTGCTATTGAACTGTATTTTAAAAATTTCGGTTATTTGTCAAACTAAGTTAAAAGTATTTAAGGCAGTGCTCTTCAACCAGTGTTCACGGTGAACCCTGGGTTGCATGAAAATTTTCCAAGGGTTTACCAGTGCAAAAGGGTGTATAAGGGTACATCACAAAAATGTCGCACTAAGACTAAACAGATGCTTTTGACAAAAAACATTCTGTTAGCACAAATTAGTATTGACTGACCAATGACTTTGAGGATTTAACATTTTGAAGTGTGGAGCGTAAGAATCAGGGTGCGTCAAGCTAATTGTTTTACAGCAATTGATTAATTACACTGTACAACACAAAAAAAATTCAAGAATAATTTCATGCGTTTTAGGGTGACTTGGGGTCACTGAACACGAATCTGAAGTTAGTTTTTTTGTATCAGGCTTGAAATTTCTGAAAAATTATTTTTTTGTTATTGTGATAATATTGCCTTGGATTCAAATTGTGGCTTATACTGTAAACGCAAGTTAGAATTGCATCATTTGGAAAGTTAAAATGAGCATTACTGTAGAATTGCACCACTAATTGTCACTAAATAGTTGTCTATTTATCTCATAAAATTTTCAACTCGTTTCATTCTACTTTAGATCGACAATGAATTGTGACTCTAGTCTTATGCAATGTTTTGCTTTTTTATAGAATTGTTTAGTTTTAGATTTCAAAATACTGTAGAAATTTGCTATCTTTTTATAGTTGATCATGACTTCCTTTAGACGAAAGTGCAAAAATGACTCTGACTTATTTTGTTACATCTGTGGAGAGATGACAGCAAGCAAATATAGACGAAAAATAACTGATCGGATCAAGAAGCTATACCTAGCATACTTTGGATGTGCAGTAGCGGATCAGGACAAAAATTGGGCTCCACATGTTTGCTGTCTGGACTGTTCTAACAGGCTCAATAAGTGGTTTGCAGGTGGAAAGCCCACATTGTCATTTGCTGTTCCAATGGTGTGGCGAGAACAAAAAGATCATGTAATGGATTGCTATTTTTGCCTCACGGACACTCAAGGATTTCTCCACAAAACCAGAAGAAAGATACTATACCCAAGTTTGCCATCTGCAATTCTCCCAGTAGCAGATTCTGATCAGTTACAAGTGCCTAAACCACCAGTCACGCTTCCCAAAACTTCTGCAGAATCTTCACAAAGTTCTTGCAATAGTAAATTTGAAGACAAACCAAACACTAACTGTCCACACCTGATAACCTAGCAGGAGTTAAATGACCTTGTCCGTGACTTAAATCTTCCAAAAAGCAAGAGTGAGCTACTTGGGTCTCGGTTGCAACAGTGGAACTGTTAGCTCCTGGAACAAAAGTGACAGTGTATCGTCGACGATCGGAACTTTTCTCCAATTTATTTTCAAAAGATGGAGAGCTTTTTTCTGCAATGATATTTTCAAGTTGATACATACGTTAGTTGGAAACTATGACCCTAATGACTGGAGACTCTTAATTGACTCAACCAAGAAAAGCATCAAAGCTGTACTATTGCATATTGGAAATATTCTGCCATCTGTCCCTATTGCTTACTCAACAACGATGAAAGAAGCATTTCAAAACCTTCAATTTATGTTGGAAAAAATCTGTTACTCTGAACACAATTGGCTTATATGTGCAGACTTGAAAGTTATAGCAATCCTTACAGGACTTCAGTTGGGTTACACCAAATATTGCTGCTTTTTATGCTTGTGGGACTCTAGAGCAAGAAGTGAACATTATGTCAGAAAGCAGTGGCCTCCCAGATTGGTATCTCACCCAGGTCAGCACAACATTGCCAATATTTCCCTGGTTCCACAAGAAAAAATTATACTTCCACCTCTTCACATTAAACTAGGACTGTTTAAACAGTTTGTGAAAGCATTTAACAAAGAATTGCCAGTGTTTCAAATCTTGCAAAAAGTTTTTCAAATCTGTCGGAAGCAAAAATCAAGGAGGGCGTATTTGTTGGACCGCAAATACGAAAACTCATTTTGAACAAAGAATTTGATAAGATATTACATGGAAATGAGTTGGATGCCTGGGTTAGCTTCAAAAAAGTTTGCACAGACTTTTTGGGTTGTCATCATTCCGAAAACTTTAGAGACGTTATAGCTGAAATGCTAAACACTTACAAAACTCTTGGATGCAAGATGTCCCTTAAGGTTCATTTTTTGGATTCCCACTTGGATTTTTTTCACAAAAACATGAGTGATGTTTCTGATAAACATGGAGAACGATTTTACCAGGACATATCTGTTATCGAAAACCGGTATAAAGGAAAATGGTCTGTAAGCATGCTTGCAGACTACTGTTGGTCGATACAACGGGATGATTCGGAAATTCAGCACAAACGGCGTAGACGATATTAGATGAATAAACTTATACCGAGTGTTAATTTATCATGTACTGAATACGATTGTTTGGTTCATTTGCACCTTTTTAAAAAAGCTAGACTGCCATGAATAGTTTTAATGCATGAGCTCTCCACTGAAAAATAAGCACAGAAGGATGTATTTGATAGCAACACACTCAATGAGGATATGAAAGCAGCAAAATTTTTAAAGTTTAGGCCAGATTCCAATTAAGTGATTTTAGGCACATCTTCTGTGTGCTTTTTACTTCATGATGCCTATAAAAATGGTTGTGCAACCTTATCAATAACTGTTAAATTGGCTGCACTGCACAGTTGTAAACGAAATTAAATTGTAGAGCTTTGGCAGAGAAAAACCACAGCACCACTTTAGTCAACATATTGGTTATGTTGGGAAATTATACTGATATATAACTAAAAATGCGAAAAAATTAAATTGCATTTTTTTCAAAACGCTGACCTGATCGGTAAAAACGGAGTTCATATTTGGAATCAGCGTCCCCAAATTTACAAAAGGCACCTATTTTTGTTCTTGAATTTTTTTATGACTCAAAATTTGTTGGACAGTGTTATTTGTAACGCATAAGCAAGAGACAATGAGCCATTATTAAGTGAATTGTTATTAGTAATATAATAAGTACAGTGCAAGGTATCTCAGTAGCCGTGACAGTGTGAAGGACTTGCTTTAAAGCAGAGTTTCCCAAACTGGGGTCCGTGATGGCTGCACAGGAGGTCCGCGACGTTATGACAGGAATGATCAAACATTCGAACGTTATGACAGGAATGGCAGGAAATAGTTAAATAATTTAAATTTACTTGATGCGTCGGATACTTTATGCACCCACTGTATTTAGTCTAAAGCTTATGTGTGTTGTAGAGGTTTTAGTGTTTAGATGCTGCTTTTGGTTAGTGATAATGTGATGGATATGTTGCCAATAACCGATTACTTAACAAAGAATTTATTTTCTATGATAGACACCATTTGAAATTGTTTTCTGCACATTTAAAAAGTACTTTTTAAAAGAGAAATACGACCATTTTGAATGGTTTCTAAACCTTTTTGTTGTCAAAAAATTGGTTTATACTTTTGGTTTATACTTTTTGATTAAGCTTTTAATGTCATCAATCTTGTTATATATACTCGTACAATGCATATTTACTGATATTATACTAAAGAGATCGGTATGACCTTTGTACTTTTTATTGTTTAAATTTTTTCTTTTAATTCCCATGATATTTAATTAGTGTTTAGTCCATACCAAGACTAAATTGTAGATTAATTTAGTGTATTGATCACTTTTAGTGTTTGTAATTTCTATGATTACCTTATCTGGTATCTTTAGAGTGTTACATTTACTTTTTTTATTTTTGGTAATTTTAAACTTAAGACATAATATTGTATTTTCAACTTGGCTCTTTGTAGAGCTCTTATTTTGACTAGCAGAGGGCTTTGCATTTATTTGGTTAGGATCATTTTTACTTCCTGATCCCCTATTGGAAGTTGCTTGTTCTTGTTTTGGCTCCATTTTTTGTTAAATTTTAGCCAATCCTGTTTATCAATTTAATTATCCCTATATTAACATTGTTTAGGTTATTTCTAGTTACAGGGTGTTCCAAAATGGTCGACCCCATTCTAAATACCCATATCTCGGAAACTACTTGATGGATCATAATGAAACTAAATAATTTTATGTTGAAGGTCATAAGTTTTATTGGTTAAATTTACAAAGAAAAGTACAAATATTTGTTGGTTCTATGACAGATTTTCATAAATGTTCAATATGAGCGCCACCTGTGACTCTGCACATGTCGAGTCGGTATTTGAGCTCGTGCCAAACTCGCTGTAGCATGTTTTCGGTAACAGTTTCCAGTGCAGCTGTAATTCTCTGTTTCATTTCTTCAATGTTAGCTGGAAGAGTAGGTACGAAGACTAGTCCTTTCACATAACCCCAGAGGAAAAAAATCACACGGAGAAAGGTCGGGTGATCGTGGTGGCCATTTCAGAAGCAAATTGTCTTCTTCACTACCTTGACCAATCCATCTCTCTGGTAGAAACTCATTGAAATAGGCTCGTACAGTGAGCTTCCAGTGAGGTGGAGCCCCATCCTGCTGAAAAATGAAACTTTCATCTTCATTTTCTATAAATTGATCAATTAACCAATTTTGAAGCATTTGAACATAAACATCTCTGTTCACATTTCCTTCGAAGAAAAATGGCCCATAAACTTTTTTCTTGGATATTGCACAAAACACATTAACTTTTGGTGAGTCCCTCTCATGTTCAATTGTGCCATGAGGATTTTCTTCGCTCCAAATGCGAACATTATGTTTATTAACTTTGCCACTCGTGTGAAACGTGGCTTCATCACTAAAAACTAGCCGATCATCGAAATCGTCTTCTTCGAGTTTATCTTGCATTTCAACAGAAAATTCTTTACGTTTTCGCTTATCACCTTCCCTCAAGGCCTGAACGAGCTGCAGCTTGTAAGGTTTAAATCACAATCGTTTCCTCAGAATCCGCCAAACTGTTGTTTGTGGAATGTGAGTTTCCAAACTTGCTCTTCTAACACTCTTCCGAGGACTATGCAGGAAGGCTTCATGAACCTGCTCCACTGTCTCTGCTGATGTTGATGGCCGTCCTGGTGATTTAGGTGTGCATAAGCAGCCCTTTTGAAATTTTTGGTTCCAAGTCCTAATTTGTTTTGTAGTTGGTGCCTTCTTTGCAAACTTTGTGAAGAAGGCACGTTGCACTGTCTTCGGTGACTGAGACCGAGCATACTCTAACACGCAAAATGCCTTTTCTTTTGAAGTGAACGGCATTTCTTAACCTGAAAAGATAGAAATACCAAACGTTACATACAAAAACCTGAAACGTTTCTACACAAGCTGTGAAAATTTGGGGTCATTTTAACAAAAATTGTCAAAATTATTGGCCTACAAAATGGGGTCAACCATTTAGGAACACCCTGTAAATATCAAAATTTGATTCTACATAATTGGGGGTCCGGAAAAAATAAATTTGCAAAATGAGGTCCGTGTTTATATAAGTTTGGGAAACACTGCTTTAGAGATACACTAGCCTTGTTACCATAATTATGCGGTTTAATATTAAAACTTATTATTTAGTGAAGTATTTTGCCACAAGTCTAAGATGTCTTTATTTAAATATTTTATGAAAACTTCAACTTCTGTATCAATAAGCGAGGGCGATGTCTCCCAGGATAACGAAGGCAGAAGTAGGTCTCATGATGGTGAAAGCTTTGCTGCTGAAGCTGTTGTGACGCCTACAAGAAATATGAAACCCAAAAGCCAAGCAAGATCCATTGCAAAACGTAGAAGATGGAATGAGTTTTACGTGAAGTACGGTTTCTATCGTTCAGCAAAAGAGGAACACAATCAATATCCATCCGCTAATTGTCTGTTTTGTCCAGTCAAGTATTGCTATTCGGGTACTGTTCCTTTGAAACTCGAGCTACATCTTAAAAAACAACATCCTGAACATCAGTATAAGTTCAAAAAGTTTTTTGAATTACAGTTATCTGCTATTTGTAAACAGAAAAGATCGTTTGAATTGCAAATGATGAACAAAGAGAGCAAAGACGTTTTGTTAGCTTTGTTTATGATGGCCCATGTTGTACTAAAAAGCAAACGCCCATATACAGAGCTAGAAGCAGTGATATTACCATGTCTTAAAATAGCCGCAGATTTGATACATGGTGGTAAAGAAGCAGTTGATAAAGTTTCAAAAATTAGTCTATCTGATACCACAGTTTATCGCCGCTGTCAGAGTATAGCAACAGACTTGGAGGATCAATTAATAGAAAAATTGAAGCAAGCACCTTTGTTTACCATACAGTTAGACGAAACAACTGATGTATCTTTAGAAGCTCAACTCATTGTGTTTTGTCAATTTGCTAATATTGCAAGTAAAAAAATTACAGAGCATTACTTATTCTGTAAACCGTTGGGAGTGGACGCAACCGCAAATGCAATATTTGAGAAATTAGATGATTACTTGAAGGAGAAAGGACTTAGTTGGGAAAATTGCAAATCTGTGACTACTGACGGTGCAGCGGCAATGACAGGATCAATCAACGGCGTTGTAAAAAAGATTAAAGAACGTTCTCCGAAATGCGTATCAATTCATTGTATCCTACATCGGGAAGCTCTTGTTGCAAAGAAAATGAAAAGAGGAGATCATGGTAAAAGTGATACCACTTTTGTCAAGCTACTCCAGGAAGTAGTTGGTATTGTTAACTTTGTTCAAAGCCACTCAAAAAGTGCAGGATATTCGCTAAGTTGTGTGAAGAAATGGACACGTCATTCACAAAACTGCTCTTGCATGCAGAAGTACCGTATCTTTCTGCTTAGAAAAGAAATGGGAGCATTTTTAACCGAGCAACATGACCACCGGGCTAGTAAATTTTATGAAAATTATTGGTTGGCAAAAGTTGCATACATGGCTTCCATTTTTGAACACCTCAATAAACTTAATCTGAATTTGCAGAGTTAAAAGACTGATATTTTTGAAAGTATGTCTAAAGTCAATGCTGTAAAGAAGAAACTACCACTATGGCAGAAGCGAGTTGCATCAAATAATTTCTCTGATTTTCCGCTGTTGCATGACTTCATGAAAGAGCATGGAAGCACTTTTCAACAGCAACTAATTCCACTAAATGATGAGCATCTTAATTTGCTTCAAGAAAATTTTGATAAATATTTTAATAGTGAACAAAATACCACACTTGATGCAAATTCTTGGATATTACAACCTTTTATCTACGACACTGCAGAAAACGAAGATTTTGCATGAAAGCATTATTTCAAGAGAAATCATACAGTGACTTTTGGGTGCACTTGTTAGACATACCAGAATACAGAAGCATAGCAGAAAAGGCAATTTGCATACTTACTCCAATGCCAACAACATATTTATGCGAAAGTGGCTTTTCTTGTTTGTGCAAGATTAAGTCTCGAAAAAGAAATTCAATTACACGTATTGATCCATTGATGAGGGGAGCAATTGAACAGGAAATCAATCCTCGGTTTGAGCTGTTGGTGAGAATATGCAGGAATAGAAAAGCCATTGAATGTTATGTGCTCCATTTTATTTAGAATTGTAATTCAGTCGATTACGCTTAATGCGTCCACGGTTAATAAATTCAAATCGCTTGAAATGGCATTTTCCTAACCACTCTCCATTATACAGAAATGATAAGTGTATTTTACTGTAATATAGTCTCTTTGCATGATTATTTTTATATCGCTTTTCGCATCAGTAGTACCGTTAACTAAGTAGTGTGCATGAGTAAGTCAGACCATCTTTAAGGGTGCACCACGACAAAAAAGGTTGAAGAGCACTGATTTAAGGTTTTATATACTTAACAAACTTATATTCAAATAAGTCAGTGATTTAAGCGAATAATTTTTTTATTTTGTATTTTTGTATTTATTTTATAGTTTTTATGTGTGTACAATCACTAATACAAAAAAAATTTGGTTGTTACAGTGTTCTCAATAACCAGCACAAATGAAACTAGAGCAGAAAGTCCAGTCCGTGGTTCTTGGTGCCACATTTGGCCTGCGTAAAGTTTTGAGTGGCCCGCACGATGTTTTACGAAATGACGTAAGTAAATAGAATAATTAATTTCCCGAAAAAAGTTCGTTTTTTTGAAGAAATTAAGCGCAGAAATGAATATTTGGCAAAATCAAGACAAAAAGGTGCTTTTTTGTAAAAATTGGTCTCGTTATTTTATTTGCTTGATCCGCGAATAGTTCCGATAAGCCAAAACGGCCCTCCATTCAAAAAGGTTGGACGTTTCTAATCTAGAGTATTGCTGTAAATTCTAAACAAGAATATAACAAATGTTGTGATATGAAATAAAATAAAAGCAACAAAATCACAAAATGAAGTGAACAGCAAATTAGAGTAACAGAAATAACATGAATTGAGATTTGGTTCTTATTTGTAACGTGCCTTTGTTACCTCTAATGTGATATTTGTCAAAGAATACCGATATTCTTATATAACAGATCAAAACTCTCATGCACATTTTTGCACAATAATGACTAAACTAACACCTAATATCGGAAGTAAACTTTTTGCTTTGACCTGTATGATATCTTAAAATTTACCCATAGGCATAGTGCAATAAGTAAACAAAATTGTTTATTAAAGGTAAAAATAAAAACTTGAGATAACTATTTAATGATTTTTGCTTTATAAAAATAATTTTAGTGTTAGCATTCTATCAAAACATGCAACGCTTTCCGTAACTGTTGGGCTACAGAAAAGTTTCTAAACGTGTTTTTCACAAACATGTGTCATTTTGAGCAATTTTACAATTTCAACTTAAAAAAGATTTATAGTGATTTGTTGAACCAAATTTAATCATGAGTTTTCATAAAAAATTAAAAATTACTAACGATTGAAACATCATGGAGATAGACAATAAGGACTGAAAACATCGTGATTTACGACGGTACACCTTCAGAAGTTTTAAGAAAATAACTAAAACGACATTATCATCCTTGATTAAAGTTACTACAGCACAGTAGCTTCTTGTACAAATTTTTTGACGTTTTTCTGAATCTTTTATCTCGAAAACTATAAATAAAAAAATTCCAAAGACTATTTGACGTTAAAAAAAAGGCTGAACAAACATTTATTGCAGGTCTATATGTAATTATATTGCTTGTCAATCCAAGAAAGATCACAACTGGTGGTAACACACAAACACTAAAAACACAAACCATGATACTTAGAGTAACTAAAAGTCGTATTTGTTTATTCATTTTAAGTTTTTGAATTTTGTTCATTATAAGTTTCTGTCGTTCCTTTGAATGCTTTTTGTAAAACACAAATGTCAAAATTGTAAATATCCACATAATCAAAACAGGAATAATAAGTATTAGTACCACATAACTCAACAATAAATCCGGATTTTTTGAATACACAGTAAACACAAATGTTCCATCTACAACTTCGTATACAAAGTGTTCATCAATAAAACCAAATGGTGATATAGCAAGTAATATTGATATTATCCACAATCCAAAGCAAGTTTTTTTAGCCAGATGAAAAGAATGTATGTGATCGTACTCTAATGGTTTATAAATGGCTTTAAATCGGTCAATTGCAGCAGCTGCAAGCGTTAACACAGAAACATGGAAGCTTAATACCATAAAAAAACCAACTGCAAAGTAATATGCTTCCCATCTATTAATTTGCAATGAAACATCTTCCGTTAAGTATATAAAATTAGTTAAAATATAAGTTGGAAAAATAATGATTCCAACAAAAAAATCTGACACAGCCAAAGATATTCGATAAACTGCTTGAGTATTCATTAATGATTTGTCTGTAAGAAGAACAACTAGTACTGTGACGTTTGAAATTGTCGTAGCCACCGCCATAATACCAGCCACGATGTAGAGAACGATTAAAGCCTTCCGACAACTATAAACAAATAGAAAAGTTTTAGTTTCTCAAAACAAAAAAATGTGGTTTTGAACAGTTGTTTATAATTATGTTGAAAAGATATAATTAAAAGCTTAAACAAAACAAACTACTGTGTGATGTAATAGAGAAATTGCTTGAATGCTTCAACAGCTTGGCAGTGAAAACTCAATATTGATTATTATTGGAACCACTTTTAACCGAATCATGCATGATAAAATATGAAAACACTTACTTGTAGAGAATGTTATTCCATGTAAAAACTCCCTCAATACAATAAATGTTTTTGCTTGAACAAAACGGCAGATGATTGACTACGTTACGATAAGAATAAAAGATTTTTTCATATAAAGCAAAGAATAAACACGGATCCAACGATTGGTTGATTTCGATTGAAGCTGGATTAAAATTTGTTACAAGAGTCTTCCAAGTTGCATTATTTGAACTATTTCCTGTTTGTGTTTTCATGAAACTGCGAAGACTATTCAGGCAAGTATCTTGTATTATATTTTGATTGCAGAACGTTACATTAAACAAATTGATGAACTTGACAGCTGGAACTAATAATTTTTCACTTTGCCGTGGACATCCACGTGCTTTTAAATTTTGTACCTTGTCCAAGGCGTAGTATCCGATCGTAGAATTGGGGCATGCATTCAATAAGTTCGTTTGGATATTATAGTCTTTATTGTAAAAAAAATTGGTAAAATTGCTTTGATCTCTGACATTTTTTGATGTGTGGTGTTTGGTATTCGATAATGATATCGAAAATACACTAAAAAATACAAACCAACTATAAACAATCATTTGAACTAAGTTTCACTGCAAAAAGTAGTTAAGTGTAAATTTTTCACAATTAATTTCATCTCTTGCATTTATTAATAATATTAATACAAGCCTTTTAATTTTTCGCAAATTTTTTTGACTTTATTTATTGCCATTTTATTTGCTGCAGCAATTTAGCATTTAATCATAAGTGAGCTTATCAACTTATACGTATATAATCGTTCTTAAGATGATGCTACTGATATAAACAGCATTACTTTTTTGGCAAACGCTTTGTTTGAATCAGTTTTTAGCATAAAGTTTTCTACCTAAAATATGATGTGTAAAAGGTTTTAAATCCTTTATCAGTATTTTTCATTTAAGAAAGTTCTTAAGACAAATCAATAAAATTAAGTACTAATTTACAGATATCAAAATTATAATTTAATCTTTCTTACTCGAGTTTTACAAACAAATTTTAATTCTTAATTAAAACCCCAAAACTAACTGCTTAAATAAAAATCTTATTAACAAGATTGTTTTTTTTGTTTCATAGAACGCAATACTTCAGACCTCGACACTTTTAAATTTATGTTTTTTTGAATTACATCCTTTTATAATTTTTCTTTTTCAATTTTTTTGTCTGACCGTTACATTTTGCATTATTTGTTTTACTGTATTTTTTCTTGTGCTTTGGCTCACTAAAAACTTTATGACGTGTTTCAGTTAAAACGATATCTTTGTTATTACGTGTTAGGAAATGATAGCATGTGGTCCGATAGACAAACAAGGAAATCATTTTTAAGTTCTTAGCTTAACTATGTACGAAAAACTTTTTCTACTTTTAAATATTCAAAAAACTTGTAATTGAAAACCATTTATAAATTACTTAATTACTATTAGATTTTTTTGTAGTGTTGGCTTGAATTTTTATAAAATTAGGTTTTTGTTTTTATGAAATAAGTTTAATCGTTATATTTAGATATTATAGAAAAGGGAAAAGTTGACGTATTTTCTGTTGCCTAATTTGTGTCTATTAAATTAACTCCTTTCTCTATATTTCTAAAGCTGGTTAATAAAGTAAATTACTGATTTAAATCTTGTTTTGGTTTTTAAAACTAAAGGCCCGTTTCCACTACGAGCGTTGGCGGGAGTATTTTCTGTTTGTTTTATTGTTTGTCTTAGCGCTTAAATGTGAAAAAAAGTAAAAAAATCAATAAAAAAACAAAGAATAATCCCGCCAACGTTTGTAGTGGAAACGGGCTTTAACGAGTGCTACAGGACCAGATGAAGCTATTTACGATGAGCGCAAACGCTAATGTTTTTCGGCAATTCAATATCAATATTCAAAATTTATTCAAAGTGTAAACGATCACGCGATGATTACAGTAGAACTTAAATAACTTTTATTACACAATTGCAATTTTTTGGAGAACTCCGTATACCAAAGTTAAAAGTAAAACATCAAACATACAGCACAACTTTATTAGAATTGACTAGAAAATGCGCTGACCCTACTTTCAAACACAGATTTAAATCTTTTTTTACAGTTAATTTGAAAAAATTTAGACTATTTTAAAACATTTTTGGTGTTGGACTTTTACTTATTCTATCTAAATTTCCGGCTTTTTTTGCCATGAATTGCCAAAACTCTGTTATACATTAAAGCCACGACAAACAGCTTGCGGTTGTACGGCCGCACATGGTCTTTAACAATATTTATGCTGCCCTCCACATATATTACTCACTTAACTCTAAAACGGCCAGGCATTAAAACTTACTAGAACGGCGAAGTGCATCAATTCACGCATACAGCACTTTGAGCAGGAATTTCGCTATGTAGTTGTCGAAAAAACACTTTAAAAGTATATTAACACTGAATGTCATTTGTTGGACATGAGAAAAACTTAATTAGAATGTCAAATTATATACATATTTAGCTACAGAAAATAAACAATCAAAAACGCAGCTTTTTCAGAAAGCATAAATTTTTTAAATTAGCAGGATCTAAAAACGAAAAATGATTAAACGAAATTCATGTTTGCAAAATAGTAAAAACAATAATTTGCAATAACAATCAAGTTTTTCATAATATTTTGTTGTTCTTCTGGTACAAACAGAAAACTTTTTTATAATTTGCAATAACAATTGTTCTTCTGGAAAAACAGAAAACTTTTTATAATTTGCAATAACAATCAAGTTTTCCATAATATTCTGTTTGTTCTTCTGGTAAAAACAGAAAACTTTTTGTTAAAAGTTTGTTAAAAAAACAGAAAACTTTTTTACCAGAAGAACAACAGAATATTATGAATAATACACCTGGTAGCAAAAAAAATAGCATAAATCAAGTTTTCCGTTACATCAATAAATACAGTTCTGGCAAATCTATTGGGTTTTTCGCCATGCTGAGCCTTGGAAAATGTTCCACAAATCTATTGCTATGTTACGAGACGTTAAGATTTCATATGTTTCACGATATTTTAGGGATTTTGATAGTTTCAATGGAACTTTTGGTGCACTTAAATTTTTTCAAACACGGTCCTTGAAATTTTTCACTAATTTTGTCAACTACGCATTATACCAATTTCTGGAGTACAGCTAAATTTCCCCAACAAAATGAAGAAACGATTAAAAAATATTTCATTATTTGAAGAAGTCATAATGCTTGGTTAACTTTCAAAAATAGCTGATTATCGCGTTGTTATATTTTCAAACGTTTTAAAAGTTTACCATAATCACTCCCTCTATAAAAATTTTTAAAGTTCACCATAATCACTCCCTTTATAAAAATTAAGTTAAATTCTTACCTGCGTGCGTTATTTGAAGCATTTTGTCGTTCTAGATAAATCTATGCCTAAAATTGTCATTTTCACTTTAAAACCTTAAATATATATATTGTATATTTGTAAAAAAATGATTGTCAAGAAGTTTCAATAGAATACAATGATGTCCGACGGAAATACGAGCAGTTGAATATTCGAAATGCGTCGATTGACCCGCTTTGCGGTTTTCGTGATAACTAATTATAAATTTAATCTATTAAATTTTTTTAATGCAGCCTTGTTTTAAAAAATTCAGCATAACGAATAACAAATGGCGATTGCGAAATATAGTTTAAAAAAACCAAAAAAACAACGGTTTTTATCAAGAGAAAGTGAGGTCAAGACAAAAAAAGGTCTTCATTTGCTATCAAAGGCAAAAAAGCCCCATCTTAGCGTCTGTATCTTTAATAATTTTGATGATTTTGAAAACAATCTTTTTTTGTCCTTACCTAATAAAAATAAACTCATTGGCGGCCTTTAATTAAACTGATTTTGCAATACGGCCGGCAACATTAAAAAGATTGTTCACCTCTGTATTCGCCTGTCCCTATAAAGCCGATAATTTATCTACTATTTACAGCTGTAATTACTGTTTCATAGAAAAGATATTTACTTATTGTAACTAGAAACAACTATTGTATATAATCTCTTGACATTGAGAACATTCTACTTTTGAACGGTTTAAGTTCATTTTTATTGTGGGAGACTTTTCGAAAATCAAAAACTTGTGGATCTTGGGCGACTTGAAATTCTTCGTTTAGATCAGTGATAATTAAAAGAAAGTCTTTAGTTTAAATTGATGGTAGCAATGTGAGTTTTGGCTGGATCTAAGTCAAGAAAAACAAAGACGAAAAAAAGTTAAAAGGTTTGTTTTACTTTAAATCGTTGGTCAAAAAGCACCTCGTGACTGCAAATGTCAACCAGTAACCAAAAATTAATCTCTTCAAAAACTGTCTAAAACTATCCGATAGGGTTCGTTATTATTGAAAAAAATCTTACTGGACACAAATAAAGAATAATTGAAATTGTTTAAAATGTCTTAGAAAATCACGTGATCGGCCGCGGTTTGATTCAACTACTTTCAAACAGAAACAAATGAGAAAAAATTTTTTGTTAATAAAAAATTAATGAGAAAATTTTATTGCTATTTTTGAGTATGCAATAGAATTACAGTAAAGTAATGATGATTTCATGAAGCTTGAAGCTTACAACATTTCGCATAATAAACGTGATTAAATTATTACGAAGAAGATCTACAACATTGAAATAAATACTATAAACTTCAATTACTCTCGCTAATGAGTGATTTGGGAATCTCTTAAAAAAATAATTGTAGTTTCTCAAAACATTTTTAAAAGCGTCGTAAAAAAGTAAATTATAGGGTAACATTTTTATGGTTTCAGCATAGCTTGACTTTAAAGGTTAGTTTTACTTGTTAAAGAGTTAATAATATTTTGATTTTTTTATGTCCAAATAGGAATAGATATTTTGTTATCTTGAACTGCACTTTTTAATCTTCTTTAAGCTATTTGGCAGTTTTTTTGTTATTTTATTGAAATTGCTTAAAGACAATCGTTTTGTTTCTTGTTTTCTTACTTTAAAATAGTAAAATAAATAAAAGCTATTCAGTATGTTTTAGATGAAAACTTTTGTCATTAGAAAATAAAAAAACTACAGAAAGCAGTAATTTTCAACGTTTTTTATGGTTTCCAAAGACCATTCACCAAAACAAAGCAACTCTTGGAAGAAAAACATTGAAAAAACGCTTTTTTTTTTTGTCAACTGTATAAGCTTGCTTAGATGAAAATTGACATTTTCTTGAATGAAAAATTCTATGTCAATGTTGTAATATGCATTTTTATTATTACCGCCTCTATTTCTCCTTCTAACTTGCAGGAAGTGGTGGGGCGTCCTCTTTAGACCAACGGTCAAGCGATTATCCTACAGTAACTTACTTTCAGAGATCTCAGTACATTGCTGCCAGATAAAATTTTTTATTTGATTTTTTAGTTTTTATTTAGAGGTAGGACTGAAATTTAAAAATATTTGATAAAATTGTCAAGCCAAGAACAGAAAAGTGCTATCAAAAGTTTTTACCAAGAACAAAACAAATTTAAGTAAGTTTCGAACTGTAACCAAGTTGATCACTTCACTCTAAAGACAGCGCTAATATCCATCTACCCCATCCTGATGACTGTTTTTATTCTAGTTTTATTTTTGTTCACATTGTTTGAAAAATTGTGTCAAACTTTTCTTTAATAAACGCTAAATTTTATTCTGAAATTTTTTGGAAAAATCTTCTTGAAGCACATTTTGTATCACATATGATAGAACCATAAAATTACCCCATTTTTTATTTTTTTTCAATTTTTAGTAAATTAACATTAATTTAGATAAATTTAATGGTTTTTAAGCTTAATTTAATTTTTTTGTTTAAATTTAAAAATTTATGCAGTAAAGGGTTAATTTGTCTCATATTCCCGGTACGACATTGTCAAAGGCACTAGCTTTTTTTTCCAGCTCTTAGCTCAATGATAAAGAGTAAAAAAGTTTTCACTTAAAATTGAAGGCCAAAATAACTTTTTTTTACAAATGTGCAACAAAGATTGAATAAAAAGTTTTTATTTTAAATTAAAGATCAACGGTGCTTTTTTCTAGAAAAGTAAACTTAATGGCAAATTCAAATTTCTATGTTTGTAGGTGTTTGCATTTTATATACACTGTTTTAGAAAACAAAACTTTCTATTGCTTTTACTGTAGTAGCTAAAACTTTCGGTTTCTTACGATATACGGTTCTACGGCAAAATGATTCATCAGCAACTACTTAAAAAACATATTTGCATATTTTTTGTACAGAGCAGGATACTTTGAAAAAAAATGAAATTTAAATGTTGAACTAAAAGTTACGATTGTGCAGTGAGTTTAAGTAAAATCTAATAAAACTAAAGTTTGAAATAAAATAAAGAGCATACAATGAATAGCAGCTTAATGGAAAAATAAAATAAAATTTTTTGTAAAAAATGGAAAAAGAAAAAAATTATTAAAACATAAAAAGAAACCGCTGACTCTGTATGGCATCTGGGCTTGCTGCTTGATTAGATAAGCACATGATTAGAATGATCATGGAACTTACCGAAGTGTTACGCTTACTACTGGTGACAGCAAACAAAGCAAGATTCGCCATTTGAAAAACAGCGTTTCTCAGGGATCAGTTTTAATTCCCCTCCTTTTCAATTTCTTTATATTTACGTCTACATCTGCCTTCCACAATTTCCTGAAAGTTTACCTATGCAGACAATCTAGCATTGTTGCAATGCTCTGAAAACTGGAAGGCCTTTGAGGCGCTTAGTCACATTAAAATGGTGACGGCACCTTTATTTAAATAAAAAAGAGGCCAAACGTGAGCTAAATGTTTACAACAGCATTAGATTTTTTCCATTTTGTCTTACTCCACTTAATTTATAAACAAATTGCTCAGATTCCCTCACCACCTTGTGTCATTGAGCAAAAAACTACATTAGCGCGTCACACTGCTAAAGCAGCATGCAGGCTCAGGATGGGGTGCTGGTGCCAAAATACTGCGCACAGCTGTCCTATCTCTGGTCTATTTAACAGCTGAGTACTGCGCACCACTCTGGTGTCGCAGCACTCACATTTGCCTTATAGACAGTATCCTGAATGATGCCATGCTCATAGTCACTGTATACCTTTGTCTTACTCTAACGGACCATATTTTCAGACATCCAGCCATCTGAGCTTTGCCAACTGGGAGCGACACTCTCCTTGGCTTATAAAGCAACCCTGAGCTCTGACCATATATTAAATTCCCAGGTTGGACCTAGAATTACTAAAAATGCCTGATTCTCTTTTCACTCTCCTAATAAATCTACACGATTCTTTTTTTTTTCACAAGGAGCATTGCTGCTACTACAGTAATCTTATTTTAAACCACTCCGCATTGATTCAAAGTTACTATCTTTACTATCACTAATGTTATTTACAAATATAACCTGATTAAATAAAAATGTATGGAAATAACATATTCAGTATTAATTTAATCGCAAAACATGTAAATATTGAAAATGACGCTTGGGGCAAGCATTTTTATGATAAACTCTGCCCACAAAAGTTTTTGTAGATCAGTTTGTTGGACTCACTCGATGCAGCAATCAACTGACGTATTCACTTTGTTTCTCTATACGTTACTATGACATCAGTGACATCAAATTCGATGCAGTTATGAAAGTATAACTAAAAAATTTGAGTAAGCCGTGGGCCGTATAAAAACATTAAGTGGACCGCTGGTTGGTTCTAGGGGTTTTATCCTCTTTCAAATCTGCTTTCTCCCCTCTACGAAAAAAAGCAGTTTATAATTTCATGGTGTAATTACCCGAGCGCCATTTTCAATTGTGTACCCATGGAATTGAAATCTAGATGTTTTCAACCAATCAAAATTCCATAATTTTTTTGTACTCATAAAAGTTCTCACACAACTCTTGGAGCGATCAAGGAGCATTCTATGTTAGTTGTCATAGCAAAGCTTTTTTTTAGCAACTTTTTAAGGTGATAAACAAACCAATCTGTTTCCTATATAGCGTTTGCAAATGTACCAAAATATGAGGCTTTGAAACAAACTTTTTATATGATAGCATAAATTTTTAAACAAACTTTTAAAAATAAGCGTATAAAATATAGCCTACTCATTAAATCATATTGCAATGGTTTGTTGCATTGCAGTAAATAGTATTTAAAAATTATTAGTTAAAAAACTTCGTTGCAAGCTGAAATTAAATACAACAGCAATATAATTTAATCAGTACATTTCAAATTTCAAAATTTCAGCATGGCCAGACAGAGAAACTTCTTCACGAGCTCTGCAGTTGCTATTTACAATTAGGCGAAGTGAATTTTGCATTGCTCTCTTAGTTTTAAAAAACGTTTTTGGATACAGTGTTGTTTTTTGCAAAGTTATGCAAAAAAAGTCGATAAAACCCTCTTGAGGCCGTCAAAATTGTACATGATATTGCAAATAAATTGAAGTGTCTCAGAAAAAAAGCCGAATATAAATTTCACCAGCTCTATATTTTTGCGCAAGAAACGGCCAAAACCGAAGATTTGATTTTGAAAACATCACGCCTTACTTCAAAACAGACCAATCGATGTAACACTGATGCTGCAACAGATGAAGAATATTTTAGAGTAGGGATTTTTATTCCATTTCTTGACTTTATTGTCACTCTCGAAGCAAGATTTACAGCCCACGAATCGATTATTGGTGAATTTCAGTGTTTAATTTCTGCTGATCCAGCTAGTAGACTAACTCCTTAACAAATTAAAAGTATTCAAGTTTTGGAAAAATTTTATGAAAAAGATTTAACGGAATCCTCGGAACTGATATTATGGTACAGGAACTTTCTCGGTTGAACGCAGCAGAAAGACTAACTGATGCGTTGAGCAGCATCACGAAATACAGTTCCGATGCTTTTTCGAACATATTTACATTGATGAACATTTTTTTAATTCTTCCAGTGACAACATGCACTAGTAAACAATCGTTTTCCACAATCCGAAGACTAAAAACGTGCTTATGAAGCGCAACTGGTACCACTCAAATGAATGGACTTGCATTACTAAACATTTATAGGAGCCACACGCCTTGCCCTGATGACGTAATTAACAGATTAAGTGAAAAAAACAAGCGTTTGAATTTAAAATTGTAAAAAGCTTTAAATATTTATTAAGTAAGGTTATTTTTTGTTTGCTTGATTTTTCACCTATTGTTCTCATCATTTACACGAGTTGCTTTTAAATTGAAAAGTTTCTTGTCATGTTTGAATTACACGCACATGCTTTTTCAATAGTTAGTTTTACGATTTGGTAAAAAGAAATTCATGCTACTGCAAGATGTTCTTACAACCAAAACACTTTATTTTTGAATGTAGGCTTAATTTTGGAAGCTTTTTCCTATTACCAGGACCACTAAGAGCAATTGTATTTTCGGCTTTAAAACCCCCCTTCACGAATTTTTGCGTACGCCACTGCTTGAGTTGTAATGAAAACTTGAAAGATTTTAAAAGTACAAACGCATTTATTTTTTTGGCAAAATAAAATTCAAAAACTGCATTCAATTTATTTACAGCCTTGTAATCTCTTGAAGATAGACTTGAATTCAATTTTAATTTGAATCAGACACAGATTCTTAAAATCAGCATTAATATCTTTTCAACTTGGCTTCAAAATTATATAGAAATCGTAAAGAAACGTTTGAAGTTTTTCGCCTTTACAATCTTACCTACTTGGTGTTGCATTTTAATTGGTGCAGTATATTTTTGTGCTTGCTGCGTTTAAAACAAAATGCAATAATTATTATTATTAGCAATTACGCCGTCAGATGGGCCAAGAGGAAGAGTTTTTTTCTAAATTTTGTTGAAGAAATTTCTGTGATCAACTGAACGAATCCTCAACTAAAATAAATCAATCAACTATTTTAACTGTTAAATTTTAACACTTTGACTTGGATTTAGTCAGTATTTTAAAGTTTTTATAAATTTCCCAGCCAACTTGCCCGTGCAGGGCCCTTGAGGATAAAATGTGGGCAATGCGGGCTCGTTCGGGCAAGGCAAAACCGTTAGGGTCCGGTACAGGTCCCGTGCAGTTTTCACGAGGGTAAAGTGCAGTTTTCAAGTGGGCTATCGTCAATAACAGACGTATGCAGGAACCGTGTGGTTCCGGTACAGTTTGGTGAATAGCAAGTGCCAAAATTTTAGGTGAATTTTGATGCAGTAATTATGTGCAGGATTTGTGCGGGTCCTGTGGAGTTTGCTATGCAGGCGTTACGCGCGTTTTGAGTTGGCAATTAAAGCCAAAAATCTATACAGGTTCTGTGCGGGTCCCGTTCAGTTTGTCGTATTGTCCGAATAAGGTTTTTAAAACGCATTGCGTGTGCAAAGCCCGTGCCCGAACTGTGCAAGTCCTTCACAGTGTATCACATAACATTTTTAAAGATTATTTAAAGTTTGCATGTAGAAATCATGAGCAGAAACTGTGCGGGTCCTGTGCAGTTTTCTATGCTGGATTTATGCGGGTCTCAGGTGAGCAATCCGAGTAGGATAACTGTACAGGTCTTGTGCGGATCCCATGTAGTTTATTAAACATATGTTTTGATATTTGCAAGAATGCAAAGCAATATAACAAAGACTTGTTGGTCCTGTGCAGGTCCTTTACAGTTTCTTAGATAAAGCTTTAAAACATTATTTGAAGTTTGCATGTAGAAATCATGTGCAGAAACTGTGCGGGTCCTGTGCAGTTTTCTATGGTGGATTTATGCGGGTCTCAGGTGAGCAATCCGAGTAGGATAACGGTACAGGTCCTGTGCCGATCCCATGCAGTTTATTAAACATATGTTTTGATATTTGCAAGAATGCAAAGCAATATAACAAAGATTTGGTGTTTCTGTGCAGCTCTTCACAGTTTATCACTCAAAGTTTTAAAACATTATTTGAAGTTTACAAGTAGAAATCATGCGCCAGAACTGTGCGGGTACTGTGCAGTTTTCTATGCTGGATTTATGCGGGTCTCAGGTGAGCAATCCGAGTAGGATAACAGTACAGGTCCTGTGCGGATCCCATGCAGATTATTAAACATATGTTTTGATATTTGCAAGAATGCAAAGCAATATAACAAAGACTTGTTGGTCCTGTGCAGGTCCTTCACAGTTTCTTAGATAAAGCTTTAAAACATTATTTGAAGTTTGCATGTAGAAATCATGTGCAGAAACTGTGCGGGTCCTGTGCAGTTTTCTATGCTGGATTTATGCGGGTTTCAGGTGGGCAATCCGAGTAATATAACGGTACAGGTCCTGTACGGATCCCATGCAGTTTATTAAACATATGTTTTGATATTTGCAAGAATGCAAAGCAATATAACAAAGACTTGTTGGTCCTGTGCAGCTCTTCACAGTTTATCACTTAAAGTTTTAAAACATTATTTGAAGTTTACAAGTAGAAATCATGCGCCAGAACTGTGCGGGTACTGTGCAGTTTTCTATGCAGGCGTTACGCAGATTTTAAGCAAGCAATTTAAGTAAGAAATCTATACAGGTCCTGTACCGGTCCCATGCAGTTTATTAAACATATTTTTTGATATTTGCAAGAATGCAAAGCAAGTAGCAAAGATTTGGTGGCCCTGTGCAGCTCTTTACAGTTTATCATACAAAGTTTTAAAATACGTATTATTTGAAGTTTACAAGTAGAAATCATGCGCCGGAACTGTGCGGGTACGTGCAGTTTTCTATGCAGGCGTTCTGCAAATTTCAAGCGAGCAATTTAAGTAGGACACTTGCACAAATCTTGTGCGAGTCCCAAGCAGTTTATTAAATATATTTTTTGATATTTTAAAGAGCGGGGTTTGTTATTAAAAACTCGAAAAATATGGCAAGGGTTTGGAATGCTTGTAAACGTTAAAAACTAGTGAACTAACTTAATAAAAAGGCAAAGTGCTTTGCAAGAGTTACTTTTACTAAAGTTGGTTTTATAGTGGTGCTTAAAAGCTATAAACAGTTCAAAACTGTTTCATTCCGTCTCAGTACGAAGCCATTAGAGAGCGGCGCTAAATTTATTTAAACAAAAAATAGGATCGAAAAATCTGTAAAAGATTATGCAGCGTGCGAATTGGTTAACGCGGATGAAACAAAAGTTGTATTTTGCTATTGCTATTTGGTTCAAGTACTTTTTGATGGTACTGGGTTCTTTTGAATCTTAAAATTTAAAAGTAAAAATTAATTGCTTTTTGATTGGACAATTATAACCTATTGTTTCAACGGAAAATTACGAAACAGTTTAATTTTAGGCTTAATTGGAAAAAAATAACAAGCAGCGACAACTTTATTTATAAAATGTAGCAACTTTGCCGCGGCACCTACATCGCAAGAAAACGAAAGTAACGACGCTACAGCATCTGCCAATGTTCACCTTTGCAATCTCGATTGTTTGTGCAAGAGTTTTTCTATTAACAGTTTAAAAGTTTTTTATATTTAAATTCAGCACTGTCTTTCAGCGTTTTGTTTTATTGCGTGCCAAACAGTGATTAGTAAATATGTGGTTTAAACAACGCGTACTTACATAAAATTAACGTCCTCGCGATGACGCCATTTCTCAAATCAAGGTCGTTTATAACTCCCTGTCACAAGCAAAGTGTTGAAGCTTATCTAATCGTATTTACGTTTGCTAAAGTTTTATTACTCTATATTTTTAGATTGGGTTTAAAAATACTTTTTGCTTGAAATTGCTCAAGTTTTCTAAACTTAAAATTTTACGGCTTTTAGCTTTGCTTTATATTAAGTCGTGTTTGACAAAGAAAAACCCAAGTAAAAAATGTTTCGTTAGAATAATAGTTATCATTAAACCCCAATCAATTTAATAAATCATACTAAATTATCAGATCTTGCGGTTTTTGCGTTCGATCCATGGGGCGCGCCGATATAACGCAGTATAACTGGTTGGTCTAAATCGAGCCTCGTTAATCAGTTTTATACGATCTAACAATTTTGAACTTTTTAGCAGGATTTTGTAGTAGCTTCAAAACAATCCAAGCAAACGATTTTGGGGGTCGCCAAATTGTTTTTTTAAACCTTACATTTTCTGACTTTTAACAAAAATAAATTTGATAAGACCTTAAAAATTTATTTATCATAGAGTAAAACATTTTTTTTTTAATGGATCAGTATTCTTTATGGAAGTGTTATTATAATGAAACAAACGCTAAGTGACGCCAACTGCAGTTTTTTTGAAAATTTCTGCATTTAGTAATGCCTTTAATACGGTACAAACGGAGCGGGCGCACCTGCCGGACTCCCCGAAAAAACGTACAAATATGGCCCCCTTAATCGAAATATTGGTTTATTTCTTTACAGTAGTACCATGACGGTAGCCCCCTGTCTGCACCTTAACTTTTAGGACGAAAATAAAGATTTGATTGAAAGTGTTGACTTTTTTTTAGAGATCACTATATTTTTGGAACAAAAACATTTACGTACTAAAAAGTGGCCCCTTTTTTTCTTGCACCAAGCCCTCCTTTCGAAAAGCCATCACTGTTTACATTCTTTTCAGTGGTTCATGTTTTGTACCACTGAGTAGTACAAGAATTCCATAATAAAAGTAATATAATTTCTGTACCACTATGAGCCATAAATTTGATTTTTTTGATAATTTGAGTCATTATAGCCTAATTCTGCTTCGCAAACTAACAAAGACTTTTTTTCATCTTAAATTTAATTTTACATGTACTCGCGGCTTGTGATAAATTGTCGAAAGTATCGTTGCGACTTTGCAAAACAAACTAGGTAATTTTCCCAAGTCACGACCCCAGGTTGAGAAACGCCGTTTATCTAACTGATTGAGTCTTTTAACCAAATCAGCGTTTTGTCGAAGAATTTAAATCATGACAAAGTTTAATTTGTCGTATTTTTCTCATGATTGTCAAATAAAAATTTAATAGAATGTGATTAATTTATAAATTTAACCTTCGATGCAATAGGTATTACAAAAAATTTATAAAATTCCAATATTAAAAACTTTAAAACAAATAATTTTAATTTATATTATTATTTTTTTTAGAAGCAGTTAAGAAACATCCTCTTTCCAAATCTGGAAGAAGAAACAAATTTGAAAAAGCGTTGCAAAGTGGCTTTGTGGCAGCCGTGACCGCGACGGCAGAAGAATGAAAAGAGCAAAGCTTCAGACTGTTAATATTTTGTAGTCTTAATTTTTGTATGTTCAAATTCAAAAATAAAAAAGTAATTTTTGATTTGTAAAAAATTGATTATTAAAATGATCTAGTTTTGATAAAGAATAGGTAATCGACTAAACAAAGCATGTAAGTATGAATTGATTTGTTAGTTTTTTAATCTCGTCTTTAGTTGTGTAAAATGTTGTAATTTTCCAAGCAAGATTATTTAAAGTCACCATAAAACTTGCGCAGAAAGTTGCATTAAGTCACCATGAAAACCTTATAGGAAATCGGCATTAAACCATCATGAAAACCGTGCAGAAAATCGGCACTAAACCACCATAAAAACCGTTCAGGAAGTCGGAACTAAACCACCGCAAATCCCGTACAGGAAATGGGCATTAAGCCATCATAAAAACCGTACAGGAAATCGGCAATAAACCACCGTGAAAACCGTACATGATTCCGCTGTTTAACCACAATAAAAACCGTGCAAGATATTGGCATTAAACCGCCGATAAACGTCGTGCAGAAAATTGGCATTAGGCTGCCACAAAACCCATGCGGTTAAATCCATGTTAGGCCACTGCAGGGCCCGCGGCCAAATCGGTACGGGTCCTACACGGGCTGCCCTCACAGGGCCCGCACAGTTGCCCGTACAGGGCCCTTGCAGGGCCTGCATTCCATCGTTGGTTGGGTTTAGATTACAGGCATCAATTTGTAACGTCACAAGACATTGTATTGATAAAAAATAACTTATTTGACTATCGTCATTATATTTTTTCTAACTTTTCTTTCTCGCACAATATTTCCATCCATTTTAGGTCCAGAGTTTTTTTAACCTTTACACAAAGTAAAAATATTGTTTTTAAAATTATCTTGTATTTCCTCAACCTTGTTTGGGTGCATGATTCTTTCGATTTGATTCCAATTTAGACACTTAGCGTTAGCTTTGTCTAGCATCACTTTTTTACCCTACACACTTGTCTAGTTTGTTTATGAAATTAGCTTTACAACATTTTTGGCCTTTCGCAAACGTATCAGCTCTGGCCAAAGCTATTTCGTCGTTTCTGCGTTTTTTTTTTATAGCTATGACATCACGAATATAATTCTATGCTGTTTTGTTATTTAAGATGCAGCTAAATCAATGAACCCGACGAAAGTTACTTTAAACAATTTACAAAGGAAAAGTTTTATTCTAAAAAACTTATTTTATTTAACTAAAAACTGTACATCAGAATAAGCATCATCTGAAGTCCTAACTTTACTTCGACTCCAACGAAACAGACTATACCAATAAAAAACTATACGTAATTACAACTTATTTGCAGAAAAAAAAAATACAAATTTGACTTTGCTGTTATTATGTTGACGAAAAGCACCGAATGGACGCGCTTGAGCCCGCCGGGACCAAGCTAATGGAATCGCGAAGCAACAGGAAATCAGAACGACGCCAATAACATCACCTGAAACAATGGTTTTATTCAATTGAAATTCACTTTTTAATGTTTTCGTGGTATTTCAGTATGAAATTTTAATTTTTTATTGGTATTTGAATTATAGCCAACGTTTGTCTACGAAAAATCTCAACCATTTATTAATTGTTGGTGTAGAATGCCTTTGCTTAGGCTTGGTTTGGTTCATAATAAGGTAAACGCTTATTTCGTAGTTATTTACAGCAATAGAGCCGTTTTTATGTTACTTATAAAAATTTTTTGCTTACCTTATTTTTGTTAATTTTTGACTTTAGTTTAACTTAAATTAAATTTTGGTATGTTAAGAAAGTGGTAATGGACGAAATTCGGTTAAAATGTTACAGAAGCAGCAACCTACGTTAGTTTAGAAATGCGTGTTTGTTATAGAAACATTTATATTAAAATCTTAAATGTTGATGCATTAACGTAGTCTTGTAAAAGCATCTTGAAGTTTTTATACGCATAAAATGTCACGAAAAAACTTTTTGTAGTGTTTGTATAATTGTGTATCGTTAATCTGCGAGACAAGTTGAGATTTTTATCTTACTGCTGACTAAAAAGTACAAATGTATTGTTTCGTAGTCATAAACAGGTCATAAATAATACGAAATAATGCTTTTCTCTCATTTTGCAATGAAATTAATGAGTATTACATTTTGTTGTATCTACTATACTAAGGTACGGTGAGTTTCCGGAAGCAGAATAATATCACGATTTTTTGTTTGAACTTTGAGAAATAAACATGTTACTTTTTTAACATCCAAATTTGGCGTGCATACTAAAAGATGACTGAACAGAGGCCAAGAAATGACGCAATTTTTTGGAATTTTGAGAGATAATCAAGCTATTTTAATAACATCAAAATTAAGTTTTGGTCATCCTAAAAGTTAATTTAGTTTTCCAAAAACCGGGTAATTAATTCAAAACACAAAAATTCTGCGTAATCTGGTAATTTAACTTTCCCGAGCTGGAGTTATGTCACAAGTTTTTTGAGAAATTTTAACAACATTTAAATACTATCTCAAACGATCCTCGCAAATTGCAGTAGCTACACAAAGCATCAACAATTTCTTTATAAATTTTACACGAAGCCATAATTGTTAACTGTGTAAAATTTAAAATTATTTATTCAAAAGTCACGTTTTAAAATTTTCATGGATATTTTTTTATGATTTAAAAATTACTAATCAATTTATTCCCAAGCTAATATAACAAGTAAAACATACGGTATATTTGAAGTAGCGATTGGTTTTTTTATACTGTAAATCAGTGCTTTTCAACCTTTTTTCGGTTGCGGCACATTTTTTACTTTAGAAAAAATGTCACGGCACACTACTAACATAAAGTTAAAACAACAACAACTTACAAAATAAAAAGTTAATTTTGAATTTATGTTTCAACATAATTCAATTAATGTGAACATTGGGCTTGCTTGGATAAACATAAATTGGATATTCTGGCAGGAATAGAGGAAAGGCACACACGGAGCTCTTGTTTGACACCTGTCAATCTTTCTCTGTACTTTGTTTTTATAGCAGTCAGGTTTTGAGGAAGCTAAGCTCACACAAATATGTTGTTGAAAACGGGAGCAACAATGAAACAGCTTTGTTTGACAGAACGGGAAATTCCTTCGAGGCAGTTATCTAAAAACTGTCCAAAGGTACTTCTGCGAAACATAGTTTCAAACTACAATCTTGCCTCAATTCAGTTAATTCCTCTTGCTTTTGCAATGTCATGTCAAGTCCAACAACTGCGGATGAACTGTATGGGTCCCTCACCCAGTCAAAACGTTCCGTGCAAGCTAACGAAAAATAAAACGACAGTTTGTCCTCGAGAGTTTTCAAGTGTTTGCTTATTGTCTCACAAAGGGCAACGTTATTGGCATTTTTCTGTTTTGGGGTGAGTGGAAATATTTTAAGATTGCCAATTTCTACGCGGTGCTGCCAGAGGTGCAACTTTGACCAAAACCCATTAATTTTATCGGTACTTGTAAGCAGATTTTCATTTCGGCCTTGCATTCGTGTATTTAATTCATTCAGATGGTAAAATATATCTGCCAAATATGCCAACTTTGCACACCATTTATCACTTGCAAGCAGCTGTGCGTAATCCAACCTTTCGTTAGTTAAAACTCTTCAAGTTATTCCCGCAACTCATACACACAGGCAGCACTTTGCCCGGCGACAACCAGCTCACCTCTGTATGGAGCAGTAATGTTGCATGCTCCGTTCCCATTTCATCACACAACAGAGCAAACAAGCAACTTTTTACAGGTCTCATCTTTACAAAGTTTACCATACTCACCACACCATTTAAGACAAGAACTAGATTTGCTGGTAAAGTTTTGAAAACAAGTGTCTCGCGTTGCAAAAAGCAGTGTGTAAAGATAACATTTTGATTTCTTTCCTTCACTCTATTGACCAAACCTTTATTTCGTCCGACCTTAGCTGCGGCCCCGTCAGTACAGATACTTATAAAGTTTTCCACTGAAGATTTCTATTTTCAAGATATTCCGTTGTAATACAAAAAATTTCTTCTCTAGTTGTTTTTACTAGTGTTTTGCAAAATAAGAAGTTTTCCCTGATGGCATCTCCATCCACAAAACGCACGGTGGCCAATAATTGAACATTTTTACTTATATCTGTATACTCGTCCAATTGCAGAGAAAAATGTTTGCCAATGCGAATCTTTTCCAAAACAATAGTTTCGATATCTACAGACATGTCATCAATATGTCTGCTAATTGTGTTGTCTGAGGGAAGGACTTTAGTTACTTCTTGAACCGTGTCAGGGCCGAGCATTTCTTTTACAATGGCTTTGCAGGCATGTAATATTAATGACTCTGCTATAGTGTGCGGTTTTTTGATTTGATTACAAGCTCAGTTACTTGAGAGCTAGCTTTGAGAGCTTTCTCATTTATTTTTATGGCTTTATTCATAAAGCTGACCTGTTTCTCTGTGTGTTTGATAAGCGAAGAAAATAGTCTGCCGGCTTGTTTTCAAACGACGGGTGTTTCAATTGCAGATGGCGTTTAAGTTCGCTTGGCACCACAGCACTGTTGGATAGCTTTTCGCCACATACTACGCGCAACGGAGTAGGTTTTGTGGCATCCGAAGTGAAAATAAATCCGAACAAAAGATAACTTTTGTTGTATTTTCTTCACATCACCGTTTTTGCTTTTTTTTCGACCACTGCTCGTACAAGAAATTTCTTCCGGAAAAGCATTATTTTGGTTAGGTTCAAGTTCGGCTTCTCAACTTCTATTCAAAAATTTATCCATTACTTTTACTACCGTACTACTTCTCTTAACACAGTTCTGCCTAAAATTTTAGCCAAAATATTTTAGACTCCTAAATTTTAAATTAGACTGCCTAAAATTTTAGCCAAAATAACAAAAACTTTTTTCATTAAAATTAATTCCTCTTTAATTCCTTACTTTATCTAGGCTCGACAATTTAATCGAACACCTTTTAATTCTTTAAGGAATTTTAAGACTGTCCTCAAAAGGGAGATTTCTTTTGATGGGGAGTCGGGTATAAATTCGATAATAAAATTACCAGGTGCAATAATTCTCAGATAAAGATCCTTTGTTTTTTGAATTCCCACACCTTTTTAACTAACTGCTTAAGCATTAAAAGTGAAGCTGCAAATGACGTAATAGTGCAACAAAATACTTCTCAGGGAGAAAAAGAGGTGACGAATTGAGCGAATTGACAATTTAGACCATGGCGATTTAGACGAACTAAAATGTACGCAAAAGATAAGAATTCTGCCAGGACTGACAAAAAAGTGACGACTTGAGCGAATTGATGAATTAAACGATGACGAATTAGACAAGTTCTACTGTAGATAAAACTTGACAATTTTCTGCGGAACACCTGGCACGGTCTTGTGGCACACTAGTGTGCCGCGGCACAGCGGTTGAAAAACACTGCTGTAAATCATTTAGTCACAGTTCGAGAATTTTAGAATACCTGGAACAACTACTGTACAAAAAATGAGTTGCTCGAAAAGTTGTAAAAATAACCAAAAAAGAGTTTTGTTTGTAAAATTTGAGAAGATAAATTTTGACGTTATTGAAAATTTTGACTTTATTTTCACTTGTAAAACTAAAAAAAAACTCTTGAACAATTGAAGCTATGGGGTTGTGTAAGTTTCATGATGTAATAAAGCCTTAAAAAATATTGGCTCTATTGGCTTTAGTGTGCCCAAGTTAGAACGTTGTGACATGCAGACAAAACAGAAAGAAAATAGCTAATAAAAAGGATGGACAGACATTTCATCACGCGACATTTTATCAAGCAACTGTTAATCACAAACCTTTAAGCACTAAACATTTAATCACTTTAAATTAATCACAAAAACACTTAATTACTCTCCTAAGTGTAGTTAGGTTAAGTATGGCAATCAGCGTGTAAAAAGTCCAAAAAAATATCATTATGTAATTGTTTATTTATGCGATAAATACGCAATACCACGCAAATACACAAAATGTCTAGTGGTTAAACGTGTTAATATGTGATTAAATATCGTATTGTTAACAAATTTACGTGATTAAATATCTAGTGGTTAAATAGTCGTAATTAACAGTCTTGTGATAAAATGTTGCGTGATAAAGTGCGGGTAAGGCAATAAAAAGACTTGCACTGTTGTTATTGCTACATCTTATTTGTCACATACGCAGGTAAGCCGCCTATCAAAAAGGATTTAATAAATGCAAACGCACACTTGTAGAAAACGCTGACTTCAATACGCCTGCACAACGTCGTTCAGGGCGAAGCGCCCTAAATCATCCGTTCTTTTGACTCATTTTACTACTATGATCGTGTTGATATAGCGATAACGCGCAGTTTTAAAACTCTAGTTATGCTTCTTAGCCTTGTGAGCGTTCGCTATTTTAAACAAGATTGTGGTTGTGGGTGGGATTAGTGCTTACTGATATAGCAATACCTGATGTCATTGCGTATTCGGAATAGTACTTTAAAAAACTTTCGGCTGGTAAAATGTAAGAAATTTAAATTGATTGTGGCAAAGTAATTTTATGCGGGCGGTGAAGGGAGCCAATATTTCTAAATTGATTTTGGACGCAAAAAAGATTGCGGGTAAATCTAAATGCTTTCTGCTCAATAATAAGCCTATTTCTTACATTTGGGGTATTGGTAAAATTGTGCAAAAATATGATGTGGGAAAAATTGTTCCCTCCCTATTACTATATTCTTTGGTTTGGTATGTGTATGGCCACGATCTGCAAGCCATGAGATACCAAAGTGACATAATTTCAAAATTTTTTTGTAGTAGAGGTACATTTTATTTTCGAAAATTCTTTTTGTATATCTTTGAAAATAATATCTTTGTTTAGACGAAAAGGATTCCATATGGTATGCAATTTTGGAAGTTTAGTGTTACTCAAATCTGGGAAATAGCGTTCGAGTTCTTTTTTTAAAAATCGCCGATGACCCTCCTCCTATATTTTAAGCTCGCTCTTAAGTTTAAGTTGGTTTTTGTGGAGGGCAGTATTTAGCTTTGAAAAGGAAACTGCATTTGCTTTTTTAATTTGAGAATGCCCAGCTCCAGTTTTGCCACAAAAGCGTTGATGGCATCATTGTCATTAACGCGGTTGATATTCTTGCCGTGCAAAATGAAATTTAAAACATTTAGCATTTCCAAAATATCCACGAGGTTTGCCAACGTCGGATAAAACTCTTTTGATTCAATAAACATAATAGAAGACCCGGTTTTCAATAAGAATCCAAAAATAGCAGAAATCCATCTTTTATTTTATACATGCAGACTGGCATGTGAACTTCTTGATAACCATCGAACGGATGTATGAAAAGGTAGAGTCTCATGATTGAAATGCATATCCTTGAAAAACTTAGAAAATCGTTTTTTATGAACTGCACTTGCTTCAACGTAGCTGACGGCTGGTATGATTGCCACTTTATCTTCCATTTATAGAAGCTTATCTTTCATAGCAATAAGTAAAGCTCAGAGCATTCTGTGAATCACGCAATGAAATCTAACTTCTTTATCTTCGCGATGAATTCTTTTCAAGACCTAAACTTTGTCAGACTACCATTAACGTAGACACCCGCAAAATTTCCCAAGTTACACTAATCTTGCAATAAACGTGGAGACAACCTTAAAATAAATTTTCTGCTCTACATGTAGCCTCTTCTTCTTCTTCTTCTTCTTTCGGCTTCTCCCTACTCGGGGTCGCCACAGCGCGATAGTAATCTCCATTTCACTCGGTCTACTTCATCTCCTTCCCTAGCTCCAACCCTTTCCATGTCTTCTCTCACCAAATCCATCCACCTTCTCCTTGGCCTTCCTCTTTTCCTTCTGCCTGGCACTGCCATCTCCATCATCCTTTTCCCCACGTAGTCTTCTTCTCTCCTTTTTACATGTCCATACCAACGTAGCCTCACATTCCGAAGTTTTTCTCCCAGCTTTGCAATTTTTGCAGTCCCTCTAGCCTCTAGAGGTCTGAAAAAAAGTATATCCTCTTTAATTGAAAGAAACATAGACTATTAACCGAGACAATTGGACAATATCAGTTGTTTCATCACATTGAATTAAAAGAAAAGTGAGACTTGTAATTTTTTGAGAATTTGTGAGACTCAAATGGTTTTTTGCAAGCTAATGAAATGGGTGTTTTGAGCGTAGATTCCGAGAGTAAAATCTTTGCCATCGTCTTGGTGTATGTTTTCTCAGCACAATGCCAGATGCTTTTAACATGCACGGCTTGAACATTGATGTTTTACCAATGTTGTGAGATTTCTTCTCTTTAGAAATTATGTGAGCAATTTAGAATGACGCTTCTACTATTTTTGCAGCCACGAGTGGCGAAAACCCTTATTTACTTATAATTTTCAATTTTTTAAGACAGTCTTTCTTTCCTTGACAAAAAAGCTAAAAGTTTATCTTTATGACTATAATATTTGTCAGAAAATGAGGCTGCAAACGATTTGGTCACATTGCACAATTGCTGAGGTTTTTTTGGCATTGTGGTCAGGGCCGGTTTTAAGCCGATTTGACCAATTTAATCAAATCGAGTCCGCACTTAAAGGGGCCCCGCGCCAGCGGCGCCCTTTACTGTATTATATAAAAGGTAAATTACTAATGAAAACGAAAAATGAAATATGCTTCCTCATAATATTAATTTATTATGCATAATGAATTAACAATTAATTATATCGTATTGTCACTTTATTTTATGTTACTATGAATTAGATTTATAAAAAGCAGCGGCCATCAGTAAAAAGACAGTTTGTTTTTATTTTTATAACTTTTTGTCAATGTCAGGGTCAGGGTTTCCTAACACGGTCCTTTGCCAAAGCATTTTTAAGGGGTCAACAAGCTCATGTCATGGTTATATTTTGTTACATGTCTATTGCCTCCATTTTTTGCATTCTTTTTACATTATAGTTAGTTGCGTACTTAGGGAGGGGGAGCGTTGTGTCGTGGCCCCATTATTGGATACCCCTTGGAGAAATCAGAGACAAATACTAGAAAAAGACCTTTTTTTTTATATTACTATGTTTTTAGGAAAAATTGTAAAATTTCTCTTTCATTATTCAATCAACTGTTGTTTCGGTCAAGTGTTGTTTTGATCAAAATGTCGTTTCGATTAAATGTTGTCTCCAACAAGTGCCCTTTCGATCATGTGTCATTTCAATCAAGTGTCGTTTCGATCAAGTGTCATTTCGATATAATGTCGTTTGGATCAGGTGTCGGGTCACGGTAGCATATTACAACAAAACATTAATGACATGTAGTGAAATAAGAAATAGCAAGAGTCAAGAGCAGACTAATGAGCCAAATAAATGATTTAAGGATGTAAACTGTGGATATTATGGGTCTTTCCGAACAAGTTACAAAGTAGGCTAATTTAACAGTCGGAGAGCGATCAGCTAATTCAGAATATAGCTACCGATTATTTGTCATGTTCCATAGATATTTATAGCTTATACACTTTATGCCTTAGAATAATGTGATAGTAAGAGAGCGTATTTGTGACTACTGTATGAAAGAAGTATTTTTCTAAAAAAGCATGTCTCTACAGTAATCGCATTTTTTTATATTATCTGTTAAAAGAAAACCATAAAACGTTTCATATTGCTTTTCAAAATTTTTTATTATGTTTAATATTTCAAGTTTGTTAATTCTTTGTTGGCTTTTCAGCGTGTGTGTTTGTGTGTGTGACAAAAAATTTAATAAAGTGCACTTTTTTTGTTTAATTGGCGATTATGGTGCTAATATTCATAAAGCAATAAGAAAAGAATTTTAGAACACGTGATTGTGTATGTAATGTGATGTTTATAAGTTTATTTTCAATTTATATGCGCAAAAGTATAAAGAATATGATCAAAATAATGAAGAGTTTGCGTAGCTTATATGGATAAATATATAAAAGTCAGAAAATTTGTAGAATTTTGCTTGTCAAATATGTCACTGGAAGTGATCAATATTACTATGATGATGTTGAATTAGCTATTAAAGCAAGCTTAGTTTTGACTTTCAAGTTTAAAGTCAATAGCAATTTTCCCACAACAAAAAATTAAGCCAACGCATTTAAAAAAAGTAAAATTTTCAAATCGTGCTTTGAACGATGCCGAGATATGTTTCATGATTAATAGTCACAATTATATAGAGTAATATTGTTTTTCTCAAGTGTTTTTTTTAAGTAATGCAATGGTGTACTTCTATTTCAATAAATAAAAAACTCTTTTTGTGGCAGTGAAATACATTGCGAAAAAACAAAACAAGTGCATACAAACGATGATAATTATATAAAAGATAAAGGTTTGTCGGTTTTACAGCATTGCTATGTCGATATTCTAATACTGTTAAATATTAAAATATAGCCTATTTAAAATTCTTTTATGTAAAAAGAAAATTATTTTCATTATTTTGTACTTTTTTTAAAAAAAGCAACAATAACTATTGGTAACTACAAAAACATGTGGATAAATATGTGAACCAGTAATTGAAACCAGTCTAAAATAATTTTTATATTTCGATCAAAACAATGAAGCAAGCTTCCCGTGGCTTTTTTATTGTTTATTGTTGTCGTGCGCGTTGACGTCACGCTTTACGTCCAATTTTTAATTAAGTTTACAACTGTTAAAACAGCGAATCCGTTACAATCGCATTTCACGCTAGTTAAATGAGTGTCTAATCGTAAAAATTGTAGTGACCTTGCTAAATTGCAATTTTGCATACTTTATCAAATGAATTTTCAAAAATTTTTTTGCTCTAACAAAAGTTAAATAAATGATCTTTACTCTGCTTCAGAGGCATCCGCGCCTCTGAATGGACAAATCATAAATGGAACGCGGAGTACTGTGAAAATGCTTCCAGGCTTCGTGCTTTTGTGCCCGAGACCAGTGCCAGGCCTGTTGGGATGGACTTACCCCGAGCAGCTTGGGTTAAGCTCAACCGCCTGCGTACTGGTGTTGGGCGATTCCATTCGTCCATGCACAAATGGGGTCTCGCTCCTTCACCGAATTGCGAGTGTGGCGCCTCTGAGCAAACCGCAGACCATGTACTAACAGCGTGCCCTATACATCGGGCACCACATGGAGCACGAGGTCTGACGGTTTTGGATGACGAAACTCGATGCTGGCTTAATGACATCGCTGCCAGCATCTGATCCAGGCAGTACAGCAGTCTGGGATAGTAAAAGGATAAACCCTCGGCCCCAGTCCTGTTTGTGTCTGGCCTGGAGTGGATGCCCTTCAAACGACGACGACGACGACGACTCTGCTTAAATTTCATAAAGATAGCTTAAGTAGTTTTGAAGTTATAAATTGTTAATTTGGTGGGCTTCTGAAGCCCGGCCGTTGAGGAGTCAATAGCTCGAAAAAGCTTGAGGAGAATAGGGTTAACACCGTGGCCAAAAAAACTCAAAACGCAATTGTTTTGGTCCAATTATCTAGTCTTCACTTTCATTCTGCACGCAATTTTACGAAATGGTTTCCAAATTATTGGTAACAACCCAAAAAAAGTTTTCACTTTCAATCTATCTCGGATTTCTTACTTTCTTCCCTGAAAAGTATTGATTTTAAAAAAGAGTCTTCACTTTGATTCCACATCTAATTTCAGCAACTTTTTCCTTGTTAACAAATACCTTCATTCGAAATTGATTTAAAGACTTTTTCACACCATCTATGTGTGGCCCACCTAAAAAACTTGCTGTGGCCCACCAGTGGGCCATAGTCCACCGGTTGAAAACCTCTGATTCCGATAGTTTGTGTCTTGTGTTGTACTTATAGCTTTGCTTTAACATCCATTTCCACTATGAGCGTGGAATGGAAGATTCTTTTTTTTTTAATATTTTTTTTACTTTTTTCCGCACTTTAGCGCTAAGTAAAGTAAAAAACTAAATAGTACTGTAGAAACAAAAAAAAACACATCACTTCTCCCTCGTAGTGAAAACAAGCCCTTAGCGTGCAAACTGACAGAAGCGCAGAAAAAATGTTTGATTGAATCTCTTTCAGAATTTTAGATATTACAACCACATTTAAAATATTCATTACTCAAATTTGTTTTATATTTGCATTTTTTTTGTCTATTTGTTTGGATTTATATTTTGCTTGCATCCAGTGTTCCTTCTGAGGTGCGCAATGTGCACAATGCGCAGTGCCACGATCAATTTGCGCAAAAATACTTCGATTTTGCGCACTAAAAAAGTTCAATAGATCACTACTTTTAGAGACCAAAATCAAGAAATCCGAATCAGATTCAAAGTGAAGACCTTTTTTTTAATTTACTGTTCTAATTATCTATACTTGCTAAAAAAAGTATTTGCGCAGTATAATTTTTTAGAAGGAACACTGCTTGCATTTTTCCTTTCTGGACTTCTATTTTTTTAAATTAATATTATTTCATCATATTTTTATTGCAATTTGTAAATTAGTTTTAAGCGATTTTTTTCCTAAGTGTTGTTATAAAAAAATATACGCAGCAAGCTGATTTGACGTCGGGGACTTTCCCCGAAGCTTGAAACAGCAATTGTTATCAATCGAGACGAGAAAAAAAGCGAGACGCGAAATTAAATATAATACGCACCGTAACTCCTATGGCGAAAATTTAACTCAGCACTTAACGGGTTAAGGGGTAGACCCAAGGGGCCCGTTTTTACTCCAAAAATTTTCCTAGCAAGCCTAAGTAAGTTAATCCACCGAATCGTTATTACTATCAATACTTTTTCTATTTATCCTCCTAGCTCACTAGGAGGCGACCGAGGCGTTAAACTTAGAGCAACTGTCAAACATTTACCCCAATCTGCTTTTGGAAATACAAAAATATTGCTATCCGATTGAAAATTTTTATTTATTTTTTACTTTTTTATTTAGAGATATAACTAAAATTTATAGCTGCATATAAGAACGATGAGCAGAGGAAATTATTTTCCACAACAACAGAAAAACAAAAATAGGTTTTAAAGCCCGACCACGTCAACTGCTTTTGCTATAAATACCTATTAGGCAAGTCCTGCAGTTTGTATACTTATTAGGCCAACTGCCGACTGTTGTGTTGTGAAATCGAACTCGCCTCATCGAAGGAATGTAATTAGTTTACTGCTTTGCTTTTGATATACGCTTGCACTATTCAGTAATTAAGAATAATGGTCTTTAAACGCATTATTTAAGTAGCATCTTTTGTTGTACTATCTCTTTGTTTAGTCGTTTTATATAGAGTATGCATAACGTATATTTGTTTTATTTCTTGCAGCGTCTTAAGTTAATTAAAGCTTTAAATTCAGGAAATGAGTTCTTTTGATTAACGATTCAACTCACCGACACAATTAATTTTTGGCCTGTAAGTTATTACAGTGGAGTCAATTTAAAGAGCTTAACAAGCTATTAAGTCAAATTCGGTTTCTGATATTTTTCTTCTGGTAACCAAAAACACGTTAAGTTTTGCGTCAACTTGTAAGATCTGTAAAATTTACTGTACAATAACTGAACAGTTTGTAGGCTGCAATCATGCAATTAATTGAAGTGGAAAAGGATTGGTGCTGTTCTTGGCCAAAGCTACGACGGTGCTGTTACCATGATGGGTAAAATGAAAGACTTTACCAGCATTGTTTAAAACAGGGGTCGGCAACCTTTTTCGCACAGCGGACCGGTTTAAGCGGAAAACTTTTCGCGGACCGGCCTTAAAAATAAACATAAACATTCAGCAATTAAATTTTATTTCAGCTCATAAGATATTACAACAGCGATTCAATGAGAACCTTGAGCTTGTTTTGCCGCAACAAGACGCTCCCACCTTGGAATTATGGAACTCAATGACACACGCAATGTGTCCCTCACACCCAGTCTGTTTCGCGGTTTCGTCTTTGTTGCTGCCATCACAGAAAATCCAGACTCGCATAAGTAGGACGTCGGAAATGGTAGCAATGTTTTTAATGCTTTTATGGCAAGGTCGGGGCATTCTGGTAAGACCTTCATCCAAAACATTGGCAGAGTCATTGTATCAAAAAGACGTTTCAGGCTACCATCATTTGCAATGTCCAGCAGCTGGTTTTCTTGTCGTTCTGATAAGTTTGATCCACCTGGCTTGAAAATAAATGGATTACGGATTCATTTCTTTGCAGCTCGAGGGTCTTTAGCGCTTGGAAAATAGCGCTTAAACTCTTGTAAAGGAACACGCAAGTGACTGGTTACATGGCCGAAGAACTCTTGCTCAGGCTCGCTGCCTTTCAAAGTCTCTGCTAACGTTTGAAACATGTCAAACACTCTTTTGTTTACTTGCTGCTCCCATGATTTAAGTTTGTCTTTAAATGCAGCCACTTCATCTGCCAACTTGAATACAGTTGTCATTTTGCCCTGCAGTGAGAGATTAAGTTCATTAAGCAGATTGAAAATGTTACATAAGTAGGCAAGTTTGAGAACCCATTTTTCATCACTAAATTTGTTAGCAAGGTCTGAGTTTTTCTCCAGTAGAAACCTTTGCAGTGGTTTACGTAATTCAAACACTCTGTTTAATGATTTTCCACGGGAAAGCCACCTTACTTCTGTATGCAAAAGAAGGCATTTGTGTTCTGCATCCATATCTTCGCATATCTGCTCAAACAGCTGGATGTTAAGTGCATGAGCTTTAATAAGGTTGATCATTTTAACTACATCACCAAATACACTGTGAAGCTCAGGTGATAGTTTTCGGCTCGCCAGCATTTCCCTGTGAATGACACAATGAGTGGCTTCGCACTCTGGTGCGACCTCCTTAATGCAAACAGTCAAACCAGACAGATGGCCAATCATGGCTGCAGCGCCATCCGTGCACACACCGATACAAAAAGACCAATTCAGTTTTTCTGAGAAATATTCATTGAGAGACTTGAATAGTTCAGAGGCAGTGATGTTTTTTGGCAATAACAAAGTACACAATATGTCCTCATGAATATCCTCTTCATGGAGATATCGAACAAAAACTAGCAGCACAGCTTTGTTTTCAATATCTGTAGACTCATCACATTGAATCGCAAACCACGGTGACTTTACAATCTGCTCTAACAATTGAGTTTCAATGTCTTCCGCCATATCCTCAAATCGTCTTGCAACAGTGCGAGCCGAAAGAGGAACCTGCGCTATCTTTTTAGCTGCCGATTCTCCTAAAACTTCACGGCAAATATCAGTACACGCAGGTACAATCAATTCTTCTCCAATAGTAAATGGTTTCTTAGTCTTAGCAATGCGGTAAGACACCAAATTCTATGCTCTTAGTACATCGGAATTTGTTGAAAAAGCAGTCTTCAATGATCGTTTTTCGCCTTCGTAATCACGCTTCCTTCTTTTAAAAAACTCCAAAGGCTTATCTTTTAATTCGGGGTGTTTTGTTTTCATGTGCCGAAGTAGTTTTGAAGGCTTCATTGCCTCGTTTGATAATTTGCTTTAGGCAGAGCGGACAAGGTGCTGCAGAATCACTAGTTGAAATAAATCCGTACTTTAAGTACGACTCGTTATATTGGCGATTGAAAGAGGCTTTCCGTTTTTTCGATGTTCTAGGTCCCTCGTCCTCGACGTCAGACTCTTGAAATGGTACTGATCTTTTTCCAAAAAATCTCAGCAAAGATGTTTCTTTTTCACACATTGATCTTTTTCCAAAAAATCTCAGCAAAGATGTTTCTTTTTTACACATTATTTTCAGACTCAAAGTATAAGTATTTAGTAGGAATTTTAGCTTTTAAATTTTAGTAGGAATAATTTATTTTAACTGTAACTGCAGTTTGCTATAATTTCTAACTGCTTAGACCTAATTTCTAACGTTATTTTCTTGCTTAACTCCCTCATCAACCTAACACTGCTAACACAGCAAAACCACAACTGCTAATTGCATCACACATAACAAAGGTATTTGTTAGTTTTATTGTTTTTTGCCTTGATACGTCTTATGCAACAATGCTTGAATAAACACCATTCAAAGTCGACATTATAAAACGCTTTTAAGCACCGAAATAATCGAAACTTACGCATAAATGTCCTATTTTACGTCGACTTAAAGCAGTCAAATCTCACAAAACGTCCGAAAGCAATTGGGTATTAAACTCTAACGTTGCAAAAATGGTTTAAAGCATTTAATCTGGAAAAGTACGCGGCCCGCAACAAATTCCTCACGGACCGGCACTGGGCCGCGGCCCGGTGGTTGCCTACAACTGGTTTAAAATAAAAATCTTCGTGCATATCCAGTACATTGCTTCAACCACAAATTGAATTTATATTTGTCAAAATCATGCAATTTTGCACCTATTTTTAGCATAGTTTTAACTTTAACCAAAGGTTGTGACTATAGTTAAATCATCGTCAACCAAAACTCAAAAATTGGAAATGTTAAATCGATTCTATTCAGACGAAACAAAAAGAAACCCTTTAGTTCGATTTGAATTTTACATGATAAGTACAACTATGTAATGCTTTAATAGTGTTCAGAGAAATGATTGCAGCAGCTTCAACATTTGTTACATTAGATATGGAACAGTTCTACGATCAGCAAATCAATATTAATTTATGGTACTCTTTGTTATTGATGGCAGTTTGCAAAGTTGAAATACTTTGCACTGTTTACGTCATTGAAAGATTGCAAAAAATGAATTAGCATTTAACGCAATTGGAATTTAAATCTACTCTGCAGTGCCTGCAAACAGTAGCAAATAGCTTCATGATGATTCGTTGAGGCTAAAGATTATGGCAAGAAAAGGAGAAGACGAGTTGAAAATGCTTTGGTGCTGGACTACTGAAGTTCAACGCTGATTCGCATTTCTGCAACAAGAAGATAAAATAGATAAAAAATTTGATTTAAAAAATAGGCTCATTGGAGCAAAAGGTCATTTTTTCAACAGTATCAGCAAAGTACTCAAAGCATAAATACGATGTAACGGTAGCGCGGTAGAGTAGGTACGAGTGCCAATTGATGGCAAACGTGGTATTGATTGACACGGTTGCTGTTCGAAATGTAATGGCATCACTCTGTAGTGTCGTCGGGAAAAACACTTTAACTGAAGCTTACAAAGAAAACCAAGCTGGTGGTTTTTATTCACATAAAAATCTGAAACGATAAACGAATATAAATGGCAAATAATTGAACAAGAAATCAGGTTAACTAAAACGCAGCAAGCTTCTTTTAAACACGACTGATAATGAACTGAAAATAAAACGACTAACAGAAGACTTCAATTAATTGGCGCGCGCTTCATGGCGCGCGGGTTTCGCAACGTTTAATCAATGATAAATTAGAATTTCATCATAAAAGGGTTTCTCTGCTTGGCCATTTTATCAAGCAATCATAATATTTATTTTTTATCTCTAAATAAAAACTGGAAAACAAAATAGAATATTTCAACTGAACAGCAACGTTTCGATTTCTTTGATCAGTAACATTTTAAACATCATTATTACGCAGATTAGTCGCGCACTAGTTATACAATCTTCTAAATTGTTTCATTATATATATTTTTTGGAATATCAAATATATTATTTTTTGTTTCTCATTTTTTATCTTTTATTTGATTAAGGTGTTGCGGCCATGCTTTCTATTGTTTTGTACTTTCACTTTCTAATTATCGCATGCATGTTTTAAGGTCTGATTTAACGTCTGATGTTGTAGCGCTTCTTCCTTTTCTTGATCTTTTCTAATATTTATGATTTATTGTGTTAAACTGTTGAATAATGATCAAGAATAAAATAAAATTAATGAATAAATGAATCTTTGAAAGCATGTCAAGTGTAACTCTTCGAAGGTTTTTCAGCAAGTTAGGAGAAGAATAGCGATAATAATAATAATGTGTGAACAAGGTTGCCTCATTTCCCTTGTTTTCCTTGCTAGTAATCTCACTCTGCACGTGGAAGAAGTGTTTGTATAACTAGATACCCTCATAAAACTAACTGATAAATTTTTTTATTTTGTATCAAATTTTTCTAGTTTCCAATTTTGCTGGTTGCTGTTTGTCCAATCTTTTTGCAATTATCGCCCTTGTAAGGGTAACAAGTTTTGTTGCTTTTAACAACAACCTGAAAGAAATAATTTTGACTACTATGTAATATAAGTTAATCAAACCATAGACAAAACCAAATAGTTTTTTCTGCTTTTGTTTTTTGCATGTTTTCCTGTTCGATTGATATTATAAATTCTTGTTCCTCCCACTAAATCCGTGCTGTATACCTTTTTTGGTTAATCCTATTATTTCTCAATGTGAAAGTAAAGTTTTGGATTAAGATTGTGTTTTCCAAACTATACTAAACTAACACTTAAGCAATTAATGGTACATTCAACGTTCAAAATTAAGAATACTTTAAAATATACAACATCCAAACAAATACTTAAACGTCATCAACAGTTTAAACTAAAATTAAAGAAAACTAAACATCTAATCATTAAGACAATCATCAGCATTAGCTTAAACTTACAATCTGAAAATAAAAACTAAAAATAAGTGAACATAAACTAATAAAAAAAGTCAGAGTAAAGACCATTAAACGCTTTCTACATTCTACGCAATTAAAATTTATTACGATACGCAATTTTATGGCTTTTTTAGACAGTGTTTTTTATCCTTCTTGTTTACGGTAGAGTTTAATAAAGAATTGCCGATAAACTAAGGCAGATCTATACAACTGAAAACCGTACAAAGGCCATAAAGCGGCAAAACTATTTTTTACAGGTTACATTTTGTTGACGTTTTAGCAGTAGCATTATATGTATACTGGTAACTGTCTTTCGACAATTTTTGATATCAGCAGCATCTCGACGAAGACAAATATGAACTTACAGTAAAAAAATTATCGAAACATTCAACAAACACAAATATCAAAAATAAAGTTTAATTGGAAATGCAAATAGAAGAGTAAAAAGCTTTCATCATTAAAAAATTATTCAAAAACAATCTTGCGGTTAAAATCGCGAAACTTTTCACTAATGTTTCAAGATGGTAGCAGCCATCGTATTGAACTGTTTGAAAAATTCAACAACGCAAATTATTATTATTTTATTTAATTTATTGACACTTTTCCAAAAGGCTTGTTCAAAGTACGACTGATCACCATCAACATTTTGAGATTTGATTAGCACAGGTGATTATTGAACTTGCAATCTAGTGATCCTAAGTGCCATACTAAACTGATGAGTTATGATTTAGAATGGTGAGTGGTTTTTAACTTGGGATTTGTTTGCATTTTTTGGAGGAACGCAAGAGCTTTCAATAAACAATATAAAAAGTAAAATATTTAAGCAAAATAACATTAATAATTACTATTTTAGAATTTACTAAAAATTTTGGATTTTTTGAAAAACAGGGGCCCAAAGCCGAATGGAGTCCTTATTCTTTGAAAGGTTATATTTAGGTGAAATAGAGTTAGTTTATTAGGTCCTTTTTCTTATTAAACTTAAGGTTGTTATTGTTTTATCGTTTAAAAATGTAGTTGGGGTTTTTTTTCTTCAAAAGCTCCAAATGTTTTATCATATTTGATTTGTGGATACAATTAGTGTTAGGAGTAATGTGTGACAGGAGGTTACCAGTTGAAGTAAAACAAAAAGTGTACAGTACAATGGTGAGACCAGCCATGGTGTATGGACTCGAGACGATGGCGGTCACAAAAAAACAAGTAGAAGAGATGAAAGTTTCAGAGATGAAATTGTTGAAGTTTGCTATGTGAGCGAAGAGAAAAAAAGACAAGATTAGAAACGCTTACATCAGGGTTACAGTTAAGGTAGAACGGTTAGGAATGAAGATGAGGGAGGGTAGGCTGAGGTGGTATGGACATGTCATTAGGAGAGACCAAGAGTAAGTACGAAGAAAAATGATGGAAATGAAGTTACCGGGAAAGAGGAAAAGAGGGAGACCAAAGAGAAGATTTCTAGTTGTAGTGAAAGATACGGGTAAAGTTGGTGCAAGGGGGAAGGACATTAAAAACAGGACGCGATGGAGAAACATCGTATGCTGTGGCTACCCCTGATTAAAGAGAAAGGCCGAAAGAAGAAGGAGACAATTTGTGGATACAATAGTAGGACCAATAGACAAAAATTTTACTTTAAATTTGTTTTGAGGGCAGTTATGAACATTTCAATTAATTAAAAACACGAGATGGGTTATTACGTTATTACACAAAGAAAATGACTCAACACAAGTTTTCCTGACTGGTATAAGAAAATGAACGTTAAAACATACAGCGAAATCCCAGATTTCGGATTTAAAAAAGAAACTAGAAAAAAAAGTTATATTAAAAAGCAGTTCTTATCATAGTTGAAAATCCACGATCTCCAATTTTAATAAAAAAAGGTTGGAAAAACACTGATCTCGAATTTTGATGAAAAACTATAAAATAAAAAAAACGCTCGAAGTTGGCAAATTAAGAAGTCCGAGCATTTATTGACAGTAACAATAAATTTTTTTATAAATTAACAGTAGTTATGTTGTACATTTTAGATTTAAAATGAGTAATCTAAAACATGTTACAGTTTTTTGTTTATTGCTTAAAGTGGCGTTAATCAAATCTGTTAAAAATAAAAAAAAAATTGAACGTGAAAACGATTTCTCTATTTCTAATACCGATGAAACCAAAGATTTTCAATGTTATTTCCGAAATTCTTGTCCTAGATTTTTGTTAAAATTCTATACATTGAATGAGGATGCTCAAAATACAATGTTGTCACACATAAAGGAGTTGGACATGCACAATTCGCAACATATAAAAGCATTACGAGTCAATGCATTCAAGTTTATCAGATTGTTAAATGGATTAGTAGCAATTAATTGTTCTGGTCAAGTACAAAATTTTACAATAACACAATCAAAAAACAATTCAAGCAACAATACCTTAGAAATTCTTGCACAAATACGCGAAATATATTCCAATATATTCGTCAAACCATTAAATCCATACTTATTTCTCGAGTGTTCTTTCAGCCTATGCAATCTAACTTCCGAATACAATTCAAGTTTATGGATACAAGATCACTGTCTCAGAAAAACTTCCAAGTAAGTTTAAACTTTTGTTGCATTTTTGCTTTGATTTACGTTTTGTTCTTTCTGTGCTTTAACCAAATCAGCAAAAAATTCAAAAAAATGTTTTTATTTTGGTTCTTAATTCCGGTGGATTAAATTAGTATGTTAAAGATTGCTGGAAGTCTCCATAGCAATTAAAATATTTCAATTACAGTCTGCGACAAAACTTTAAGGGATACTTTTCAAAACGCGCAATATGTAGCTTTAAATGCTCATATCTCGATAAGTAATAAGTATTATTGTGCCATAATGCATAATTATGTTATTGTGTTAATATGTAATCTCTGTATGACACTATTTTTTATTTCCTTTTCAATAAATTGTTTGCAAGATCGCCTTTTAGTCAAAATCATTTAAATTAATTGGTTGAAAAAATGGGTCAAACAGCAGTATTCTCAGAAAATTAGAACGGGCTTAAATCGTAACTTTTAGCAATTTAAAGTTTTCTGTACGTCTAATCGCAAAAAAAATAAAGGTTAGCAAACCGGCTGTGCACAGTGCAATCAAGAAATACCAAAATTAGGGTGTTTTTCTAGACAGAAAAAGACTCTATCTCAATGTCTATGTCCCAACTAGCGTGTTTCTTGGCAAAGTCCAGATGTTTCTTTTTCATCGCCTGATTCAAGCGTGGTTTTCCGGCTGGCTTGCATGATTTGAGGCAAAATTCCATGGTGAACTTGCGTTGAATTGTTTTTGTACTGACTCCTGTGCCAGTTTTCATCAACTTGTCCTAGATTTTTTGGTAGTACTCATTAAAGAGTAAGTAACTACCGTACGCATAAGGCGGTTTTCTCTGCTGAGTAACCCTTGCTCGGTCAGACTTTTTTCTGTTTATGAAAACTCTCTCATTTTGGATGTGACGGAGTCGCAAACTGCCTCGTCCTCCCTCCAACTCCTCACAAACGCGCTTCACGACCAGCACCAGATTTATGATTTTATTTTACAAAGCAAAACAATATTGGCGGCGCTAGTCGGAAATGATTTTCTAAACAAATATTACACGCGTAAACACGATGCACACACTCACCAACGATGTTGGGCGGACGAGCAAAGGAAAGTATCAAATTACTAAGTTCTTTACCAAAGTAGACAGTGTCCAAGGGGACTAATAATTATCAGTGGAATTCAGATATAAAGTACACAAATAAAATGGGATCTTTCATCGATCACCAAGCTTCTCTCCAGGAATGTAGTGGCAAGCAACCCTTGCCCAATACAACGTGGCATCACTTGATGCCCACAGCTGGGCGAGAACGCACTTAAAGGCGGCGCTAATTATTTAGCGCTAATACAGAAGTCGCGCCAGCTCGAATCTCGCTAGCGGTGACCTACGTGACAAACATTACGCGAACGACGTAACATTGGAATTTCATGATTGCATTGTGCACAGCTGTTTTGCTAATCTTCATCTTCTTTTTGATTTGACGTACAGAAAACTTTAAATTGGTTAAAGTTACGATTTGAGCCGGTTTTTACATGCTGAGAGACTGCTTTGTTCCCATTTTTTCAACAAATATATTTAACTGATTTTAACTAAAACGCGATCTTGCAAATAGTTGATTGAGCAGGAAATAAACAAAAAAACAGTGTCATACAAAGTTTATACGGGTATATTAACAGGGGGGTTTTTAACCTGGGGTACAAACCACCAAACCAGGGGTACGAGATACGATGTTAAATTAAAGACTGTTTTTTGGCTTATGTCACAGTATCACGCGACTGGTAATATTTTTATTATTATTGCTAGTTCACTTATTGGATCAGAATTTATAGAAAATGATGTTTTAAAATGTTTACTAAGTAATTTTTGCTTGAATAATTATAATCTTGTTTATTTTTTATCCTAGGAGCAAAATATTTTTCTTTTGAATATTCTTGTAGGCTTGAGCATGACTTGGGTTAATAATTTTGTGCTTTTATCTTTGTTGTTTCTTTCTTTCCCTTCTATTCTCGATTTTCTTGTAATTATTGGGAAATTCATTTTTTTCGGGAATGTTTATCGCTGGCTATAAAAGCAACTTTTGTGTATGGAGGATTATTGGTTAAATTGCGTATAGTGTAGTAGAGTTTAAGCGTCGTCAATTTTTTGATTAAAACATAATTAGTGTTTTAAGTACTTTGGGGTAGCCTGTCATTGAGAGTTTACTGTTGTCTAATTGGCGAGTTTTATAACATGTTTTTTAAATCACACTTACATTTTGCGCCATACCTGATAAAAATTGCATGTAAAAAAGAAAAAAGTTGCCATCTAAAATTGCTAAAAACAGCTTAAAACATTGTCTACATAAATTCTGAGTATTTAGGAAGCTGTCGGAAGCTGTAAAAAAAAGTTGCAAAAGTTGCAAAAACTTGTCCTAATTATTACCCATAAACAGTAAGTATGGCATTTAAACTTAATTTTACCTATTTGCACTGCTACAGCAACTCAGTAGCTTCTTTTGTACTTTTACAACATACCGGTATGCGTTCTTACGCTTCTTTTAGCCTTAAATCCTGTTCTAACTTTAAAGTCAACAACAAAAAAATATATGTACAGTAGGCAACTGAAGCTATACATCTGGCTTAACAAGCGCTTTTACATGCTTGCAGCTTTGCAACACTGTTACGTTACGTAAAAGTAGGCTGCTTAAACCTAACTGCTTTTGAAGCTTGCCTACTCTTGCAAAACGCAACTGGCTGCTACTGTATTTTAAATGAATTATGTTATTCAATGTTTATACGGCGGACAATCACACAATAGCAAATGTGATTATGACGCAAAAAAAGGCAATCACACTTCGATTAGTCACAAGGATAACAGAAAAAAATAATTATTTTTAATTTTATTCTTAAATAAAAATTAGTTATTCCATTAAGAACAAAATATGGTAGAAAAAAACTTGACTCGTGCATTTGTTTTATTTATCGCTCTAGGCCCCTTAATTATAGCCTCTCAAATGTGACATATCAGGCCGTGTCTATTAGAAGGTCATGGTTTGGGAGATGTCAAGACATTGTTGTTTAATTGAAACTTTTAATTCGGAAATATAAATGATGTCCAGAACTGCCTGCTGAGAACCAATGGTGGATATTCGGTGAGGCAAATGAGGCAGTTGCCTCGGGCCCCCTCGATTTTAGGGGCCCCTTCGAAAATAGCACATGCAGTTTCAATTCGCTGCAGATGTTTTTAAGAGGTTATGATCAAGTCGGGACGAAAAGTGGGAAATATAAAGATCGATTCCAGGTGAAGATCTTTTTTTTTATAGAGAACACCTTGATTTTGGGAAAAATAGGGAAATTAGAGATCAAAAGGAAGCGAAGACCTTCTTTTTATTTTTTTTTTTAGAGAACACTTTGATTTTGGGAGAAAAATAAAGAAATCAGAGATGAAACCGAAGTGAGAACCTTTTTTTTTTTAGAGAACACCATAAGTTTTGGAGAAAAAAGTGAAAGCCAAGATCAGAGCTCTTTTTTTAAAGAACATCAATTTTTGAAAATTCTTGCCTTGGGCCCCTGAATTTGAATATCCACCACTGCTGAGAACATCAAGCTGAACAAACTAATAAAATGTCCATCCTAAGGGCACAACAGAATGACGAGTGCAGGTTTTGAATTGTGACTGTGTTGATCGCATCTGCTATCAATAAGGCCAACTCACTTACCCGTCACTCTACTGACAATAAAAGTGAACTTAAAACTCCTGACGATGCAAAAGAAGAAGCAATTTTTTCAATCTTTGAGCGTCGATAAATATACGATTGTGGCGGATGTAACTGTAAATTAAAATAGTTTGAAACAATATTGCTTGGATTTGATGCTAGTAGTATCTTGGGCTCTTTTAAGAAATTGTCAATTATGACCAACTAATTTTCTCTCTAGTTAATTTGTCTTTTCTACCGATATTACTAGCTTTTTATTTAACATTGTCTATAGATTTATGTATCGTATTAAAGAACCCTGCAGCTTCATTAAAAAATAACATAAATATTTTGATGGTCGATTATGTAGTTAAGCAGTTTGGGAGCAGATGACTTCCAAGGAGCAGCATTTTCTGCGAGGGCCAAGAGCAACACAAGTGCTCCTACGACACTATATAGTGTTAAATGGTAATTGTCACACTTCATCCGTAATAATTTTAAGTCATGGCGATATAGTTTGTTTTCCGTTATAAAGCAATTTAAAGTTTTATTATGACGTAGAAATCGCTTGCAATTGTTTGAACGTTTGTTTTTTTTCACCAGGTAGTAATGACGTAATGCGCTTTGTCAGGTTATTTATTAACGCCTGACCGAGTTTAAACTTTATTTCCGAACGTTCTCGTGTACGAAAGCGTTTTCTTTAGAGAATTTGGGTTAATTCCCGGATCATGTAGCGTATACGAGTAAGTTGGTCGTCATGTAACATTTGTCTACTCTCTCTCGATCCATTAAGAGACAGAAAGAGAGAGAGAGAGAGAGAGAGAGAGAGAGAGAGAGAGAAAGAAAGAAACAGAGAGAGAGAGAGAGAGAGAGAGAGAGAGAAAGAAAGAAAGAGAGAGAGAGAGAGAGAGAGAGAGAGGTGATTTGAGAGACGATTTGAGAAAGGAATTTTAAAGAGTATTAGTTTGGGCGCAGAGCGTGGACGAAGGACCCTTTGATCGTATTGCGTGCATTGGCAAGTGTTGTAATTGTTTTTGCGCCAGTATTTGGAGATTGGTTCTACGGAGGTAGAATTATTTGTATTGGACGAATTAAGTTGTAGCCCTGATTTCGCTTTGCGGTGGCAGAACGTGAAAGAGAATTTTCGTCGGTTGTGAGTCGCGAATTGTATAATACATTCGTTTTAGTAAGAGACAGTGGTCTCCATTTGTTTGTGGAGAAGAGTCTTTAACGAATCAATCCGAGATTGGTTCAAGACAACTGTATCAAAGTTTCAGACTCATAGCAAACTACTATACTTCTTGAACAGGAATAAAATAAAATTAGACACAGCTTTGTTTCAGCGCAGGTATTCGGGTTACCTTGTTCAACTGGTCCTTTAGGATTCTAGAACAAAGTCTGTGACAGTAATCTTGTTTCCTTAAGAAATAAAATGTAAAAAAAGCTAATAAAAATAACATTGCCCTAATAACTGAGACAAACTTTTTAAACCTAAATATTTCTTTGAAATTTACAAAATTTTTGTGTCGTAGAAATTTACTGAGTACAATAAACGATTGTGGCCGATGCAACTGCAAATGAGGCTGAAAATATTTGAAACAATATTGCCTAGATTTGAGGCAAGTAGGATCTTGGGCTTTTTCAACAAATTGTACTTATTTATTTTTTGACCGATTTACATTTCATACAATTTTTTATATCAATAACCAGAATCATGGATTCATTCCTCAAATCTTAGTTTTATTAGGGTACTATCTACATTAATTAATGTTCTTTATGTTATATGCTTTTTATTCATATATGTGTATGTCATGCTTATTGAACTAAAATATATAGAATTTTTTGTTTTAATATTAAATAATGTAACAAATTGAAGGAAAAATGACGATGTAACGGCAAAGTTCTCAAGAGTGAACAAGCATATTAAACCACGAATTTGAGTTTAAAGCAAGTCAAACATTGTCTAGTTTTTTAATTGTTATGCGAAATATTACTCGCATCTCAACTTGTTGCCATAGAACGGCTACAATTTTTACGGAATAAAAGTATGAACACAATTAATATTAAGGTTTCAAGTTTTGGTTTTTACAACGAATTTTGCAACATTTAGTGACATAGCTTTCAAAGGCAAGTGATCCATGTTTTAAAACCAATTGAATTGTTTTTCTGCAAAATATTTTGCTGACAAAAGCTTTCGATTAAACTTTTGATAAAACATGACGTAAATCTGCATAGGTTTTCAAATCCAATGTTTCGGTATGTGGTAGCTACCATGAAAAAAAGTTAAAAAGAGTGTTTTACAGAAAGCAACACTTCTCCTAAATATGCTTTTTTTTTATTTCGAAATGCCTTAGACGAATATTTCAAAAAATTTTCATTATACTAAAGGCAGCTACGACTATGTTTAAAATTACTAGCGTTTACTTTCAGAATTCAAATAGAAGACATAATCTTCTTTATCGTGTGTGGAATATTAGCAGTTGCTACAACGCTTGCAAACGTCACAGTTCTTATTGTTCTTTTCACCAATAAGAAGTTGATGAATAGACCAGCAGTTTATCGAATATCTCTGGCAGTGTCTGATGTTTTGGCTGGAATTATTGTTTTTCCATCTTATATTTATTCAAGTTGCTATTCTGGAACTCTCAGTTTTAATGTAACTTATGTTAATGTGATTGGATTTTTTACATGGCTAAACGTCTATGTTTCTATATTTAGCTTAATAGCAGCTGCTATCGATAGATTTAAGGTTGTTTACCGACCATTAAAATACAATGCTAAAGCAACCGCAACAATTGCCCGGAAAATTTGTCTTGGATTATGGTTAATATCGATTTTACTTGCTATTGCACCAACTGGTATAATTCATAAAAACTTTAGCTTCGCGCTTGTAGCTGACACAATTGTTTTACCTGTTGTGCTCAATGATGTTACTGCTATTTCTATATATGTCTTGACAGGAATTATAATTCCTATAACAATATTGTGGATATTTACAATTTTGACATTTTGTGTTTTCAAAAAGCATTCTAAGAAACGAAAAAAACTTTTTGCAGTAAATGAACAAAAACAAAAATCGATAAAAGAAATCAAATTCTTTTTTACGCTTGGAATCATGGTCGGTGTGTTCACTGTTTGTTTTTTGCCAGGAGGTATATTAGCGATGATTGTAATAAGTACAATAGAATTTAATCCGTTAGCATTTATTTGTTCTGCAGTTATGATAACATCCAACAGTCTTTGGAATTTTTTTATTTACAGTGCAAGAGAAAAAGAATTTCGAATAACATCAAAAAACCTTTACAAAAAATTGCTGTTCTGTTTCAAGTAAATAATTTGTCTCGATGTAAAAGTTACTTGGTTTGGCCAATGTTTCTCAACCGCTTGTGTCTTTCGGTACCCTACAAAAGGTGTATAGGTATTGAGGCACTCACCGGCAAACGTAGGAGAATCCGCATGAAATGCAGTAAGTTTTTGATTCAAACTTTATCGGATCATCAACTTCAATTTAAAGTTACATTAAAAACAATTTGGAAAAAATGCAAAATAAGCTGTATACTGAAAAATTTTTACTGAAAAGTATCTTGGGTACCAGTTGATAGTACTATAAAATATTGTTTCAAGTTTTTTGTCTTTTCCTGGGTTTGAAGAGCAATTTAATTTTTTGTCGGAGATTATTATTTCATCGTGCACCAATGTAATTGAAACTTGCATATAGCATCTTTACCGTAATTGCAGTAGCATGTTTTGTTTTGGTTGTGCTTAATAATTTATCAATCGCATCTGTTTAAATACGTGTTTCTTTCTTATTTAAAGATTGATTCACTTCTTATACGTAAAGCACCGTTTTTTGTTTCAACCCTAATCTTAGGGACTTGTGTCGGAAATAAACCGGGTATGAGTTAGCTCATTTGCAACAGTCAACTCATTACAACTGATTTGCTGGGTTGCAAGAGACTTGATTTTGTAATTTCTCATTGTGGGATAAGTCGAGTTCCCCAAGTCGCCCACCAACAGATATCTTTTAAGTACGATAAAAAATGCCCCAGTCAATGTAGAAAAACTCCCTACATCCCATTGATGCCGAAGATTGAATAATTGTGATATAGTGATGGAATCACAGATTTTTCATTGCAATATTATAAGCACCTATTGTGCAAGTTGTTGGTGGATATAACTTCGTGGTTTCCAAAAGACGGTGTGTTTTAAATTTAATATATTCGGTTCTTCACCAAAACGAACGCTATTAAAAAAAGATATTTTATATTGCTACAAGTTTTTTTGCTGACATAGATAACACATAAAGCAAAATACCATGAATACAAAAATTGAAATAAAGTGATAAGCGAAGGGAAGGCTGCGAAGTGACCGTTTGGGTATAACTATTTAGGTAAAATGTAAAGAATTTTAATTGTGTATTAACGATCTGATTAGCCGAGATAGGGACGTTTATGAGTGTTTAATTTGGTACAGAGTCGTTAATTTGGAAATTTTTTAATTAATAGTAGTTTAAAATAGGCATTTTTTAAATAATAATATAAAAATATACATTTTAATTAATACTACTTAAAAAAGTAGATATGTTGGCATAGATGTATCAAAGAAGAGTTCGAAATAATACATAACAACGAAATTAAGCAAATCATAGTGCAGGTTATGATATTTTTTTACTTTTTTTGGTTTTATCTCTATTTATACTTCTGACTCACAGGAAAATGTTGGAGGCGCTTTAATTGGTACAACCATGAAGCGATTATACCCGAATCAGCTTTTGGAGATATCTAAATATCGCTTTCAGGTTAAAATTTTGTTTGGAAATATGACTAAAATTTGAGTAGCTTGCTAACACCGCCAAGCTAAAGAAAGGGGTTGTCGGCAGCGTGGTCAAGTAGTTAAGAACGCTGTGATTTTGATCGACATGGTCCCAGTTGAAAATCTACTCACGGAATCTTGTTGTGTCCTTGAGAAAGACACTTTACGGCACTTTCCCTGCTTGGCTGTCTTAGAAACCAGTCATAAATTTCACTAATATCTGAATAAAACCTAAAAACTAGAAAAACAAATATAACAGGTTTCAACTGGACAGCAATATCTTGGCATTTCCGAAAGCAGGTTGTGGTAATTGCTTGTCTTATGGATACCGCCTCTGTAGTTTTCCTGTGAGTCAGGAGAATAAGTATAAAAATAAAAAAAACTGAAATAAAAAGTGCCGTTAAGTGTCTTTTCAAAGGACACAGCAGGATGATGCGAGTAGGTTTAAACTGAGACCGTGTCGATCACATTTGCCACCGATACCGCGCTCTAAATTATTGAGCTATTCTGCCATAATGATTGATATAAAATAAAAAGTAGACCTATATATGAACGGTATTTGGATTGAACTGCTGAAAGACTGCACATAGATTGTCTGGTTTTCGATATAGTCTTTGCATCAAAAATTTGCTAGGACACATAGTTCAGAGATGAACAACCTGGGGCCTCCATGAGTTTTTTGTGGGTTGTTTATGACAATAAAATTATGTGTCAATAACCACTGCTGACAAGAGAATACATTTTTTTTTAAAAATAAGGAAACAATTTTTTAGAAACAATTTAGGAATGAAAATTAAAACATTCGTGTTAGATTCATCAAATTTAAAGTGATGATTTTTTTTTTTTTAAAGATCACTTCATTTTAGGGACGAAATTCAAGAAATCTGAGATTAATTCAACGTGATGACGATTTATTCTTGAGTATTTCAACTCATGCGGCCTCCTTTGTTACTGCCTAATTAAAATTGACTTCCAATAATAAAAAGGTTTTCACATCTGACATAGGTATTTCCGTGAAATCATTTTAGTTGTCTATTTTTGTTGTGGTACACTTTGAGGCATTTTAATTTTAGGTTTTCAAAACCACATTCCAATTTTCACACACACACATATAGTGAAGTTATTGCATTGGTATCTTTGTTTATCAATATTAATCCCATATGCTTATTACAATTTAAACCATTAAATAATTTATCAAAAAAAAAAAAATTAAAGTACAACATGGCATTTTGGTAAATTTGCATTCTTTTAGAAACCGCAACAAAAGTCGGTGTGTATTACTGTTGTTGCTTATCCTTTAACCATTTAGACGATCAGAATACCTGTGGTTCAAAAGTTCATATCCAACGGAGAAATTGAAACTTACGAGAGTAGGCCCATAATAATCTATTCACATAATAAAAGATCTGAGTTAGGCTTGGTCTGCTTGTGTCCGATAACTGGCGCATACACTCCTGGTAGTTTTATAGGCTTGAATTTTGTACGCCGAGCATATGTGGTGTTTTTTGCGCTTCTTATTTTTCTATTCATATGCAATAAAGTGAAAACCAATTAAACAGTTATCGAGATGATTTCACTTTGACAATATTTTGTTTTGATAAAATAAATAATAAATTTATTTAATAAAAAAAACAAGACTGCCAAACCGCAATTTACGGACATTATATAAACTTCAATGCAGTAAATTATACTCCCCGCGATCAATGAAAAGTGCACAAACCCACAATGTGATTTTATGCAGCACGCTGTAAAATTTCAAACATTCGTTTCCACTTAAACATTTTTTCCGCTGTGAATCACTTTTGTATTAATTGATCACAAAAACAAAAATAATTCAGAACACAAAAATCACTTTTTGATTACAATGTTTCAGACAAATCAGCTGAAACCCAACAAAAAGATTTGTTTTAAATCGGCCAATAAGAATTACTGTACCAGACGTCTTTTCTCAACAAACAAACATTCTAAATTCTTAGCAAAACTTCAACTTGAATTGAGCGAGTCAAAAGTAGCTGTTAAAAAATGTATGTGCTCGCTCCCCCTTGAAAATTTTTGGATGCCTTGCAAGAAAGGCATGTTTTTCCAGGCGAAAATTTGCTTTTCTAGACAAAATAAGCTTATGACCATAGCAAATGGGGTCTCGCTCCTTCACCGAATTGCGAGTGCGGCGCCTCTGAACAAACTGCCGACCACGTCCTAATAGCCTGCTCCATAGATCGGGCACCACACGGAGCACGAGATCTGACGGTTTCGGATGACAAAACTTAATGCTGTCTTAAGGCACGTTTACAGCCGTTTACAGTACTTAATCTTTTAGCGCGATCTTGGTTTGTTGTATTGACGCTCAAACCCACTCAAATTTTCTCGAAATATTGAATAAAACATCATTGCCAGCATTTCATCCGGGCAGTACAGCAGCCTGGGGTAGTAAAAGAATAACTCTCGGCCCCAGTCCTGTTTATGTATGAACAAAGATATACATTACCATGATAAGAAACTTTTTTTCTCAATTTGTTTTTATTAACACTAAAAAGACGGGAATTTTTCGCTACCTAGAAAGACGGCTGCTGTCAAATTTGACCACATTAGTGTTTGGTGCTAAAAATTAACTATTAATGACCAAAATTGTTTTAATTATTTGTTGGAAATAAATTTACAATTACTTTGAATAATTTTAATCAACAAATTAAATCATATTATTAATTTCTTATCAGCTTTCTATAGCGCAAGAAGAGCAAGTTGCAATAATAAATATTGATGATGTCAGTCTACCTTCAAATATTTATGGCAACTGACGTTGGATTTTTTTCTACATAGCTGCAATTGGCATTGCCTCTTTTTTTGCAAAATTTAACTAAAGCTTTCTACTGTAGCACCACCGTAGGAAAAGGAGGCAAATCGTTTTTCTTAGAAAGATCGCGACATATTTCTTTTACTAGCAAAAGTAAAAATTCTCTTCCTGTCAAGCTCTGGCCTGTTACTTCAGAGTAAATTATATATGCATGGATGCATGCACAGTCTATAATGTTAAAAATACACCCACTGGCCACCTTCTTGGGACACTTTTGCAGGTATGATAACGCGTCATTTGGTCCAAGACTTCTACATCTACTTTTGATGCGTTGCAACTTTTGACTGCTTCTGGTAAATTTTTTGGGTGTATTTGATCAACAGAAACTGTTTGGTACATTGAACACAGCATAAACACCAACTTTGCTTATTTGCTTTAAATAAAGTCAAAATTGCATTAGAAGGAGATTGGTATATATCTGATAAACATAAAGGCTAGCCTTTCATTATTTCCTCAACTTTTGGTACCTCTTTTTTTTGCTTTCTCATTGTTCCAAGAAGAGTAGTTTTTCCGCTTTTCGTTTGTCTGCTAAATTTGTACTTAAAAAATAATGATTCATTGTCACGTTGTACCCTTTTTCAAGAATAGTTGCATCAACCATAAGCAGACATCTGTTGGTAAATCGTGTTTCCGGTTTCTTGTGGGGTCTTTATCAAGATAAAGCTTACCATTGCAGAGATATTTCAAACAAACATCAACCAAAAGCCAGAACTTTATGCCAAATTTTTCTGTTTTGTTTGGCATGTATTCGATGAAAGAGCACCGATTTTTGCAAGGAAACAGTGGTTGTTTAATGGTGAGATCAAAACTTGGCACATAATACTTTTTAGAGTTTTCAATAAAATTATTTCAAGTATCCAAAATGAGAAAAAAATTTTTTTGTCTTCTTTCGCTGCGTATTGAATAAATTTCAAATCTCAAATGCTTCATCAGTTCTTTATAGCAATCTCCATGGATTGTTTAACTTGAAAGAGTGTTCCATCGATTGTTTGAAGGTTGTGTCTCATTAAAATTTTGCGGAATTAGTTGATCGCTAGGTTCATTGCTGTTACAATGCGACAAGTCAAAATTTTTAAGGGTAACCTGCATTATCGATCCTGTTGTTATATCCTGATCTTTATCACATGAATTATCAAATTCATCTACCTTTAAAAACCTGATTGCTTCTGCCGCTGTCAGTCGTCTTGCAGCAACCATGATAAAAAAATTGTTATTAAAAAATACTTTTTTCAACAAATAGCAATCTACTGATAAAAATAAATATTATCCTGCTGTAAAACACACTAAACCTCAAAACAGCTTAATTTCAAAATAATGAGTAGCTGAAATATTATTAAATCAAATTTATGAGTATTATACTAATCATTAATTAAATTTTCTTTTTATAAAATTAAATAAAGGTTCTGCTACCAACTTGTTGCTTATAACTAAGATGAAATTTATAAAATTTTGATCTGCGTCTGCAGATATAAACAAATAAAGCTTTCATCAAACAGATCTGATTTTGATCTAATAAAAAAAAAGAAACGAAAATCAACAACCATGTTTTCAGAAATTGTTCAGTTTCTGTCTAGCTGATCTAAACTGTCTAACAAACGGTTTTAATACTGTCTAGCATAGCTATCCCTATGATAAAATTGTTAGCGGTCAGATTTGACCGCTAGTCTTTTTAGGTATACTCCTTCATTGCGCTCGTTTGAGAAATAAAAGCAAAAACTTTTTTTGGTTTTCAGATAACTTTAAGAAAAAGAAAAAAACTCATGGGGTAAATAAAGTCGAAGTTTAAAAGCAAACCCTGTGAAAAAAAAAACAAAATTTAAAAGCGGTCAAAATTGACCGTGCGTCTTTCCAGTGTTAAGAGAACGCCGACAAGAGCGTTGTCACCGGTCCGGTTCACTCCACCTAACTATCACGGTTGAATAACACACAAAGTACCATTGATTTTTATTGAACTATATAAAAGATTGTTTTATTTTTTGTAAATGCACAAGAAAAAATGTGGTGATGTTGTTAATGTAACTTTTTTGAAAAAGTAATGAACATTTAAAGAAAATTTTAAGTTTTGATAGCTTATGTTTTAATTTAATTTTAGTTTAATAAATTTAATGTAGCTAGCATCTTTGTTTAAAAATACATAAAAATATCTCTTAGTTTTTCTCAGCGAATGTAAAACATTCTATTTATTAACAGAAAAGGTAAAAAATTCAGGATAAAAAAACTATATACCTATATGTAACCTATATTTATACATGTATATAAATTAACCAACGACTGGCAGAATATTAATTTGTTTTTTACTTATGACGCAGTAATTTAATTGTTTGCACAACATAACCAATCATAATTATTTAATTTTTAAACCTTCTGAATTATATAATTTAACTCGACTAAATAAATAAGCAGTATTTTGTTTTTTATAGATATAAATTTTAATATGGGATTGCAGCAATTTCCTATTTTTATTAAAATTGTTTATAGAATTAGATGGAAATAACATTAAGTAATTGGTTTCGCAAATACTCTGTTTGCAAATAAAGATATAAAACAAAAATTCGAATTTGTCGTGTTTTAATCTAGATTCGAAACGCTCTTGCGCTTACCTTGTTCATACGTTTTTTATCATGGCTATTTATTTCTCTCAGTGTCTTCTTTTCTACCTACTGTATACTGTATTGCCATGTGCAAACTTTTTTAACTTTAAATAATATTCTGATTTTGTTCGATCGATTTGTCAGCTACTTTATTTTCAAACGCCTAGTTTTATTTGAATCATTATTACTGTTGTTTTCTTTTCAGATATTAGTCACGATTTTGTGAATGAAAGCCTAGTTTATGGTTTACTTTTATAACACAAATATTGTATTACCAAACATAAAAGTTTATTAAAGCATTGCAATTATATCTTCTCAAAAAGATACTGAAGTTAGTTTAAATTATTGTGACAAGTAACTATTAGGCCTCGTTTTCATCACGAACGTTGGCTGGAATATTCTTTGTTTGTTACAACGATTTTTGCTTTTCATAGCGCTTAAGTGCGGAGTGAAACAAAATAATCAATAAAACAAGAATTGCTTTTCTTTATTTGGTCTTTGTTTAATTTCAAAACTTGTTTTATCCAAGATAAGCGGTTCTGGTTAGAATACTAAAAAAGTTATTTAAATTCGTCATTAACATTTTAACAACATTTTAACATCAACAAAACTTTAATAAATTAACGCTAAAAAAGAAAGTCATGAAAAAATCAGATTATTCACTTACTTCAACCAGAATGCAAAACAGCTAAACATACAACTCTATCAATATTATTAAGAAAAACTTTTAAATTATTTTGATTGTGAAAAATTGTATATGGATTAAATTGAATAAAATAGTTTAATTATCTTCCTGGCTAACCTCGACAACAATGCGAACTAACTAAATACAGATCTTAATCTACTGTATATTAAACTAAAACCTACCGAGTTTGCTTTATACAGAAAAAAATTTAAACAATAAACTTGTCGACTAAAAATTCATTAAATGGAATTGAAAAAAAATTAATAAATAAAATTAATAAATTGAGAAATATAAAAAAGCTTTGTTAGGGAGTTAATTGATTTATTTTACTATTTATTTAGCTATTAATTAACTTATTTAATTATTAATAATTTATTTAGTTTTTTATGTTATAAAATTTTAGTAATAAATTCTTTTTTTATTAATTTATCAAGTTATTAAATCAAAAGATTAGATCTGTGTGTAAGTATTTGTCTACAATAGTGTTTCGAGTTATAGAACGGATGATGCAATAGTGTTTCTAAAAATGAGCCATTGGCTTTCTAAGGAGTAATTTGTAATCTCAAGGTCATCAAAATTCGTTCAGAAAAGAATTGGAAGAACTCGTAAGTTGATTTAAAATTATCTATTGACGTGCACTATCCACATAAATACGTACATAAAAATTGGTATCTTTTTTATCATTGCTCCATTAGAGCTTAATGACTATTACATTCTGCTGTATTCTACCATATAGTTGCACCATGACAGCTTATTTAATACCATATTACTCTTTTGCAGTTGCACGATGAGACTTTTATTTAATAATGACCACTACATTCTGCTGTAGTCTACCATAGTAGATATGTTAGCTTTTTAATAGGGATGTGCCGAAGCCAAAGCTTTGGCTTTGGCAAAGGTTTGTTTTTGTCGTCATTTTGTGAGGGTCCTTGCTCCTTCTTGATAACTTATTTTTGCAAAATATCCAGACAGCTATGCTAACATCCTCATTACTTATTTTGAAGTAATCCCATAAGAGATTTTCACTTTGTTTAGCCATTATGAATAATGATTGGCTTAGTTCTCCATTTCGTTAATGCTCAGATCGGAAACATCAATGATCAACCTGAGGATATTTATACGTACACTTAAAAAGATCCAATCGTTTATAACAATTATACAACACAATACGAGGTATATCCGAAAAGTAACGAGACTGGTGTTATAAAAAACTTTATTGAAAAATATTGAAATATACCAAAGTCAAATTCCTTGCCAATGTCTCTTCCCAAAGTTGAAAGTAAAAGTGATGGTCATTGTGTTCTTCGATATTGAAGGCATCGTTTGTTTCAAGTTCCTACCCCAAGGCCAAACAGTGAACCAAACTGTCTATGAAGAGATTCTTTGGCGCTTCGTAAGATCAGTGCGTGGCAAGAGGTGAAGCCTTTGGGAAGTCCACGCGTGCATGCTCCATCACGATAACGCTCCTGTTCACACAGCCCTGAGTATTCGTCAGTTTCTCGCAGAAAGAAACATTGCAACTTTGGAACACTTCCCATATTACCCCGATCTGGCTTCGTGTGACTTTTTTTTCTTCCCTACGATCAAATCTGTTCTGAAGGGAACCCATTTTTCTGACATAGATTCCATCAAAATGGCTGCGACGACGGAGCTTAAAAAGATCTTAGAAAATTCTTTTTAAGAACGTTTTGAATTGTGAAAAAGGCAAATGTACAAGTGTTTTCAAGTGGAAGGGGATTACTTTGAAGGAATTTGACTTTGGTATACCTATTTCAATATTTTTCAATAAAGTTTTTGTGACACCAGTCTCGTTACTTTTCGGATACACTTTGTATACACTTTAGATATAATTAATTAGCTACAGACTAATTATAAAATAATATTATTTACAACAAACGTTTTTTCAGCACTCAGACAGAAGAGAGGTTTTTAAATTTTATATTAAAACCATAGAAAGTTACAAATTGAAAGTTCAGACAGTGATAACATAGCACACACTACTATCGATCTGAAGGTCGGGCATTTTACTGCCGGAGTCCTTGATTAATGCTAGCACAACAGAAGGAAAGATGGAACAAAGTGGGGCTAACTGTAAGTCAGTGCATGCAATAATCTCTGAGGTTGGACATGCAGTTGGCATGCAATACTTTATGGATAGGACAAAATATTGTCTGGGATTCTCAGACAAATACCAAATTTGTCTCAAAATTGTCGTGTTCTCCAAAAAAAGTCTTCAATTGTAATCACTTTCAGATTTCTGACTTTTTGTCCCAAAATCGAAGTGTTCTTTAAAAAAAAAGTCTTTACCTCGGATCAGCCTCAGATTTCTCTAATTCAGTTGCAAAACCGTGGTGTACTTTATTATTCTTTATTTTTTTTCAGCTTTTCTCTTTTCCTCTTTCCCGGTAACTCCATTTCCATCACCTTTTTTCCTACGTACTCCAGATGACATCTCCATACCACCTCAGTCTGCCTCCTTCATTTTCATTCCTAACCGTTCTACCTTAACTGTACCCCTGATGTACTCATTTCTAATCTTATTTTTTCTCGTCACTCCCATAGCAAACCTCAACAATTTCATCTCTGAAACTTTCATCTCTTCTACTTGTTTTTTTGTGACCGCCACCGTCTCGATTCCATACACCATTGCTGATCTCATCATTGAACTGTATATTTTTTGTTTTACTCCAAATGGTAACCTCCTGTCACACATTACTCCTGACACTAATTGTATCCACAAATCAAACATGATAAAACATTTGGAGCTTTTGTAGAAAAAAGATCCAAGTACATTTTTAAACGATAAAACAATAACACAACCTTAAGTTTAATAAGAAAAAGGACCTAATAAATTATCTCTATTTTACCTAAATATAACCTTTCAAAGAATAAGGACTCCATTCGGCTTTGGGCCCCTGTTTTTCAAAAAATCCAAAATTTTTAGTAAATTCTAAAATAATAATTATGAATGTTATTTTGCTTAAATGTTTTATTTTTGTATTGTTTATTGAAAGCTCTTGCGTTCCTCCAAAAAATGCAAACAACTCCCAGGTTAAAAACTACTCACCATTCTAAACCATAACTCATTAGTTTAGTATTGCACTTATGATCACTAGATTCAAGTTCAACAATCACCTGTGGTAATCAAATCTCAAAATGTTGATGGTGACCAGTCGTACTTTGAACAAACCTTGTTGGAAACGTGTCAATGAATTAAATAAAATAATAATAATTTGCTTTGTTAAATTTTCAAAACAGTTTAGTTTTGATGGCTGCTGTCGTCTTGAAATATTGGTAGAAAATTTTGCGATTTTAAATTTCGCAATAAAAATTTCGAGAGATTGCTTTTGAATAATTTTTTAATGATGAAAGCTTTTTTACTCTTCTATTTGCATTTCCAATTAAACTTTATTTTTAATATTTGTGTTTGTTGAATGTTTCGATAATTTTTTATTGTAGGTTCATATTTGTTTTCGTCGAGATGTTGCTGATATCAAAAATTGTCGAAAGACAGTTACCAGTATACATATAACAATACTACTTAAACGGCAACAAAACGTGGCCAGTAAAAAATAGTTTTGCCGCTTTATGGCCTTTGTACGGTTTTCAGTTGTACAGATTTTCCTTATTTTATCGCAAATTTGTTATTAATCTCTACCGTAAACAAGAAGGATAAAAACCACTGTCTAAAAAAGCCATGAAATTGTGTATCGTGATAGATTTTGATTGAGTAGAATGTCGAAAGCGTTTAATGGTGTTTACTCTGACTTTTTTATTAGTTTACGTTCACTTATTTACAGTTTTTATTTTCAGATTGTAAGTTTAAGCTAATGCTGATGATTGTCTGATTGATTAGATGTTTAGTTTTTTTTAAATTTTAGTTTAAACTGTTGATGAGCATAATCGTTTAAGTAATTTTTTGGATTAAGTAAGATGGAACTGCAGGATTAAATAAGATGGAGCATTAAGTAAGATGAAGCTTGATTTTACCCGATCCGTGTTAGCTGACTCGATGATGTAGTCAGCATATCGGAACCACCGCCAGTATGCCCTTGCGACTTAGCGGCGTATTGCAGTTACGCTGGTAGTTTTCATTAAATTAAATTTTTGGATGTTATATATTTTAAAGTGCCTTAACTTTTTAACGTTAAATGTACCATTAATTGCTTAAGTTTAGTTTAGTATAGTTTAGAAAACACAATCTTAAGTCCAAGACTTTACTTTTACATTAAGAATTAATAGGATTAACCAAAAAAGGTATATAGCACGGATTTCGGGTTTTTTTCGTGGAAGAGACAAAAATATATAATATCAATCGAACAGGAAAACATGCAAAAAAACAAAAGTACAAAAAACTACTTGGTTTTGTCCATTGTTTGATTAACTTATGTATATTACGTACATAGTAGTGAAAATTATTTCTTTCAGGTTGTTGTTAAAAGCAACAAAATGTTTTACCCTTACAAGGGCAATAATTGCAAAAAGATTAGACAAACAGTAACCCGCAAAATTTGAAACAAAATAAAAAAATTTATCAGTTAGTTTTTTGAGCAATTTGTTACTCAAAGAGGTTTTTAAAAAGCGCCATCTGTTCAAACGAAACTCCAAAACTAAAGATAACATACACAGTACAATTGTAAATTTTTTAATAACAACACGACAAGGCCCTGTTTCGACCTAATTAGGTCTCATCAGGTGTGTATAATTACGTACATATTACAAGATAAAGAACTTGATACTAGTACAATAATATACTGTAAAGTTATATATGCATGCAGTCTTTAAAACTCCTTAGCGCACTATTCGGAAAAGAATTTCTGCTTCATAAAATCCAAAAGTTTTTTCTGGTCCCGCGAGAATTTATAACCTGTTTACGAGTGTCCTTTTCACAGCTCGAAGCTTGGCTAACTGAAGAATTTGTTGACGACAACGAATATACTCGTATATACGCTAAATAGTCTAAGGGCAAGCTAAACAAAGTTACAGTATATAGTTAACTACAAATGCATAAATTTGGCGATGATTACAACTTCGAAAATCAAAAATGAAAAACAAGTTTGCGAAACTAAGTTGAATCAATTGTATTCGGTACAAGATGGTACCTTATAAGTTAAGTGATTAGCGCTGCCGCATTCACGATCAATTTGTTACTCAAAGTGCTTTTTAATGAGCGCCATCTGTTCAAGCGAAACTCCAAAACTAAAGATAACATACACAGTACACAGTACAATTGTAAATTATATCACTTAACTTATAAGTTACCATCTTGTACACGAATACGATTGATTCAACTTAGTTTCGCAAACTTGTTTTTCATCTTTGATTTTCGAAGTTGTAATCATCGCCAAATTTATGCATTTGTAGTTAACTATATACTGTAACTTTGTTTAGCTTGCCCTTAGACTATTTAGCGTATATACGAGTATATTCGTTGTCGTCAACAAATTCTTCAGTTAGCCAAGCTTCGAGCTGTGAAAAGGACGCTCGTAAACAGGTTATAAATTCTCGCGGGACCAGAAAAAACTTTTGGATTTTATGAAGCAGAAATTCTTTTCCGAATAGTGCGCTAAGGAGTTTTAAAGACTGCATGCATATATAACTTTACAGTATATTATTGTACTAGTATCAAGTTCTTTATCTTGTAATATGTACGTAATTATACACACCTGATGAGACCTAATTAGGTCGAAACAGGGCCTTGTCGTGTTGTTATTACAAAATTTACAATTGTACTGTTTTGGAGTTTCGTTTGAACAGATGGCGCTCATCTTAGTTTTGGAGTTTCGTTTGAACAGATGGCGCTTTTTAAAAAGCTCTTTGAGTAACAAATTGGTCGTGAATGCGGCAGCGCTAATCACTTAAATTATAAGGTACCATCTTGTACACGAATACGATTGATTCAACTTAGTTTTGCAAACTTGTTTTTCATCTTAGTTTTTTGAGGGTATCTACAGTAGTTATACAAACACTTCTTCCACATGCAGAGTGAAATTACTAGCAAGGAAAACAAGAGAAATGAGGCAACCTTGTCCACACATTATTATCGCTATTCTTCTGCGAACTTGCTAAAAAAACCTCAGAAACGTTACACTTATAATAACTTTTAAATGATTACCCTGAAATGCTTTCAAAGATTCATGTATTCATTGGTTTCATTTTATTCTTGATCATTATAAAACAGTTTAACACAATAAATCATAAATATTAGAAAAGATCAAGAAAAGAAAGAAGCACTGCAATATCAGACTTAAAACATGCATAAGATAATTAGAAAGTGAAAGTACAAAACAATAGAAAGCATGGCCGCAACACCTTAATCAAATAAAAGATAAGAAATAAGAAAGAAAAAAGAATATATTTGATATTCCAAAAATATATATATAATCAAACAGTTTAGAAGATTGTATAGCTAGTGCATGACTAGTCTGCGTAATGATGGTGTTTAAAATGTTACTGATCAAAGAAATCGAAACGTTGCTGTTCAGTTGAAATATTCTATTTTGTTTTCTAGTTTTTATTTAGAGATAAAAAATAAAATTTATGATTGCTTGATAAAATGGCCAAGCAGAGAAACTTTCCTAAAGTGTTTTTTCCCGATGGCACTACAGAGTGGTGCCATTACGTTTCGAACAGCGACCGTGTCGATCAATATCATGTTTGCCATCAATCGGCGCTCGTACCTACTCTACCGCGCTACCGTTACGTTGAACGTACGTTTATTTTGAGTGCTTTGCTGATACTGTTAAAAAAATAACCCTTTGCTTCAATGAGCCTATTTTTCAAATCAAATATTTTTTATCTATTTTATCTTCTTGTTGCAGAAATGCAAATCAGCGTTGAACTCCAGTAGTCCAGCACTAAAGCATTTTTAACTCGCCTTCTTGTTTTGCCATAATCTTTAACCTCAACGAAACATGGCGAAGCTATTTACTACTGTTCGCAGGTATTGCAGAGTAGACTTAGATCTTTTGTAGAATGCCCCCGCCATCTATTGCGATAATTTTTTTTTGGTGAAACTAACCCGAAATCCCCCTACAACACTAGGATGAAATAAAAAAGAAACTTGTAGGGAGGATTCCGGGTTAGTTTCACAAAAAAAAATTACTTGCTATAGATGGTGGGGCGATAAAAATTACTCGCAATAGATGGCGGGGGCTTTCTACAAAAGATCCGTAGACTTTAAATTGCAATTTCCTTAAATGCTAATTGACTTTTTGCAATCTTTCACTGACATAAACAGCGTAAACTATTTTAACTTTGCAAACTGCCAATGTAGTAACAAAGACTACCGTAAATTAATATTGAATTTCTGATCGTAGAACTGTTCCATATCAAATGTAACAAATGTTGGAATTGCTGCAATCATTTCTCTGAACACTATTAAAGCATTACATAGTTGTACTCATCATGTAGAACTTAATGGAAATAAACGGTGTTTTTTTGTTTCATTTAAATACAGTAGAATCAATTTAACATTTCTTCCAATTTTTGAGCATTGGTTAACGATGATTTAATTATAGTCACAACCTTTAATTAAAATTAAAACTATGCTAAAAATAAATGCAAAATTGCATGATTTTGACAAATATAAGTTTAATTTGTGGCTGAAGCAATGTATGGATATACACGAAGATTTTTATTTTAAATAATGCTGGTAAAGTCTTTCATTCTACTCATCATTGTAACAGCATCGTCGTAGCCTTGGCCTTTACTTTTTGCAATGTAAAAACACAACTTTCTTAACTTTACTTTTAAGAGCAGCACCAATTCTTTTTCACTTCAATTAATTGCATGATTTAACCCTGCAAACTGTTCAGTTATTGCACAATAAATTTGACAGATCTTACAAGTTGACGTAAAACCTAATGTGTTTTTGGTTACCAAAAGGAAAATATCAAAAGCCTAACTTGACTTAATAGCTCTTTAGATTGACTCCACAGTAATAACTTACAGTCCAAAAAACTAATTGTTTCGGCAGTTGGTCTAATAGGTATAAGACCGCCGTATTTATGGCAAAAGCGATCTATGCTGTCGGGGTTCAAAAGCTATTTTTGTTTTTCTATTGTTCTTGAGAAAAACAGTTGGGTCATTCCATGACAAATCACCACAAAAAAAAATTTTTTTAACCACTACATCTTTGATTTTTGATGAAAATTGGTGTATGTGATTATTTTATAGCTAAAACCCACTGGTGCAAATATTACGTTTCTACAACTAATAATTTTTGAGTTACTGTATAAGGAAAAGTTTTGGGGGAGCCAAAAAATCTTTTTCAAAAAACGCTTATATCTTCCTCAAGATATGCTTAAATCATAACATGTTATATATGGTTGAAATCTGAAAAGAACAAGAAATTCAAATATAATATCAAAAATTCTATAAATATTAATGTAAAAAAGTTATTTATTTTTTAAAAAAATGGGTATAGACCGTTTATTATGCTTCATTATTTAAGTTAAAAATATGCAATAAAAACAATGGGTATAGATCATTTATTATGCTTATTATTAAAAAGTTCTTTTGAAAAAAATTTTGATTCATAAGCCTTAAAAATATGCAATAAAAACAATGGGTATAGACCGTTTATTATGCTTAACACTCAATACAAATGATTCACTGAAGCAATTTTTATGAAAAATTTTACGCAATTTAATGAATTTAAAAAAAAAAATTTATCCATTAAGTTATTATCTCAGTCCTAAAAACATAAATAGGGCAACACTTTTGAACAGCATTTACTTTTTATTGCATTAATAAATACCTAGTTGCTAAACTTAAGATTAAATGATGTTAGGTCTATCTAAATATAAAATCGATGCCCCCTCATTTTGCTAAAAATACAATGTTGTTGATTGGCATCCGTTTCATTTCAAAGCAGGGAGTTGCAAAAGTAACTTTAATGTTTAGTAGGTATTTAACTCATAATAAGTATGATTTTTAAACATTTTGTATTTAGCAACCATCTACGATAAACTACTATCTAATTTTAACAACAACAAATTTACATGCACTGTGTTTTTAGATCTAAGCAAAGTTTTTGACACTATTAATTATGATCATGATATATCAATAGAAAAAACTTAATATATACTTTAGATTAAGAGGCAAAGGCGTAGTTATCATAAAATCATACCTAAGTAATAGAATTCAATGTACAAAAATAAAAAATGTTTCATCTGATTTGACTACACTTAAATGTGGAGTACCACAGGGTTTAATTTTTGACACAGTTATCCTACTCTAAATAAATGATCTTTCAAATGTATCTAATATGAAGACTACTCTATTTGATATCTGTGCAAAATAATGTTAATAAAGAATTGTTTGTATTAGATATATGGTTGAAGTCAAATAAACTATTATCAAACTACTCTAAAACCTATTTTGTACCATTCAGTAACAAAAGAAAAATTTTACTAATCTCTTTAATATTACCATCAGTGATCATTTTATTGAAAGAAAATGTAGTTTAAAGTAGCTTGGGGTAACTTGAAATGAGCACTTAACAACCTTCTAAAGTTTGTGGCATAGTATGTAAACTCAAACACTGTGCTACCCTAGCGACATTAAAAACTATCTATTTTGCATTATTTTAATCTGAAGTCTAAAACTCTATATTGAATTTGAGAAGAGCTAATAAATTAATGCTGGCTCCTATTCAGGTCCATCAAAAAAAGTTCATTCGTTTTTGTTTGTTTTTACCAAAATCAACAAATATAAATTATTTCTTTCATAAATTTAATGTCTTAAAAATAAACAATATTATTAAATTTACTTATGCAAAGTTCATGCTTAGGTATATGCATAATATGCTACAAAAACTTTTTCGAATTACTTTCAATGAACATTCAATGAACAAATTCATAATTATTATACTCACCACATAAAAAATTGATTTGTTTTTATCAGGGATACGGAGCAAACAATAAAATCTCCAGCTCCAGCATTTTAAAATGACTGGCTTTGGCTCAGCTCCAGGTCCAGACCCTAAAATTTCTTTCAGCTCCAGGCTCTGGCTCCAGCTCCGGCTCCACATCCCTGCCTTAAACTGTTCGTTTATGTGTGCTATGATCAAATCAATACTTTAATTTTTCTTTTATTTTTATCTCTATATTTATCTTTCTGACTCGCAGAAAAGCGACGGAGGTGCTATATATAGGGTAAGCAATTACCCCGACCTGCTTCCGGAGATGCCAAGATATTGCTGTAGCTTGTAATTTAATAAAGATATTACTGCAATTTATAACTGCTTGCCAAGACCACCAAGCAGGGGAAAGTATCTTTACCAAGAACAGAACAGAATTGCGCAAGTGGGTTTTGAATTGAGACCATGTTGATCATCAACCTTGTGCTTTAACCACTTGACCACGCTGCCTACTTAACTTTTCTTGGAAATGTTTCATTCTAAAAGTGACCATAACTTTTAAATGAAGCATTTTTTTAGTAAACAATTATTAAACTTGGTTGGAGCATGCTTACATAAATTTATTTAAGGTGAGTTTAATTTCCATTTCCAAGTAGCATTAAATATTCAAACTTGACCAGATTAAGTACTAACATCATTTCATGCCTCTCTGGGAAGCAGAACATTAACCAACTCAAGCAAAGGATAATAGCACTATGTATTTCTGATTAACCAAATATACTAGAGGTAACTTTAAAACATAATATTTAAGTTGAATAAAAAATTTTGGCTAAGTTCTTTTAATACAATACAAAGCTGGAACTTAAGCTGGTGCAATTTTACTGGTTCCAAGTCTTTCAAAATATCAGGCTCCATCTCCAAACTATTAAAAAAATGCCTCCGGCTTCAACTTTTTAAAAATATGCAGCTCCAGCTTCACCTTTTTAAAAATATGTGGTTCTGGCTCCAGCTCCAGCTTCAGACCTTAAAATTTCTTCCTGCTCCAGGCTCCGGCTCCACACCCCTGGTTTTTACCAACTGCATGGATCTTCTGATTTTAGTAAAAAATGCTAAATTTCAGTGGTGTAAAGATATGGTCTAAAATTCCTAAAAACATTAACAAAAACTCATTTCATAATTTTAAAATTAATTCTAAATCATTTCTTATAAAGAACTATATTAGTGATTTTTAACAATTTACAGAATTCTGTTTGTAAACTGTAATATGTAATGTATTTCGATTGTTTTCAATTGTGTCCGTATGTTGTAATGTGCAACAATTTGTAAATTGTAATATTTTTGAATTTTTTTTGTTTTTATCAGTATATTTTTTCATGACTTGACAGTTGATCAAACGGATCAAACGACACTTGATTGAAACATCACTTGATCGAAACGAAATTTGATCAAATAAGAAAAAAGAAAATTTACAACTTTGAATCTGTCTTAATTTTTCGTCCCAAAAAGCATAGTGATCACTAAAAAAAGTCTTCACTTTGACTCTGTCTCGGTTTTGTCAATTTTTTGTCCCAAGAACATAGTAATCTCTAAAAAAAGATTTTTCTTTTTAGTCTGTCTCTTATTCTGCAAGGGTCTGCAAGGGTGGAGCCATCACACAATGTCCCCCTAAATAACTGACTACAATGTAAATTAAATGCAAAGGAATGGCAGCAATAGGCATCTAACGAAATATAACTATGGCATGAAATCTACTTGTTGCCCCCCCTAAAAATGCTTGGCCCAGAAAACTCTTTAAAAAACTCTGACCTTGATATTAAAAAAAAATTTAAAAAATTAACAAAAACTGTTCTTTTACTGATGACCTTTGCTTTTTATGAATCTAATCTACAGCAACAAAGACATTGTTTAATCGCAAAAACATACAAAAGTAAATATTTTTTTTTTATCAACTGTCAATTTCGATCACGTGTCATTTTGGTCAAGTGTTGTTTCGATCAAGTGTCGTTTCGATCAAGTATTGTTTTGATCAAGTGTCGTTTCGATCAAGTTTGTTAAATCACGTGTCATTCAATCAACTGTAACAACACCATGATTAACCTTGATAAATATTATTTTTTCTATTTTGTTTGTTTTTGTTTATATTGCAATTTCATTTTTGATATGTATGTATAACATCTGATTCAAATAGTTAAAGGTTCTAGCTCACATATGGTAACCTAAAAGGTCTTTTGCTAGCATCTTCTTCTGGCAGCAATTGCATTGCACTATAAACGTGATTTTTCATTCTTTTGTATGTGTCTTTTTATTTTTGTTTTTGTTGTGAATGAAAAAAAAATATAAAAAATGTATAACTTGTATTTGTGATGTATAATTCTATTACGTTAACAATGGAGTTACGGCTAGTATTGCTGATGGCTTTACAAAGATTTTAATTTTGTTATTATAATACCTATACAGTAATATTTATCAGAGGTATTTAGTTTGTACATTCCACAATATCTGATACCTACTTTAATCCCCATTAAATGTTCTTTTTTTAGATATTATAAATTATTTTAAACTATTTAGAATCTAAAATACCAAAAAAACATTGCCAAGATCCTCAATGCTAAAATTGAGGTATTTAAGAAAATCTTTCACATTTTAATTGAATTTTTGGAAATATTTGCCCTAAAAATTGCTTTAGTGAATCATTTGTATTGAGTGTTAAGCATAATAAACGGTCTATACCCATTGTTTTTATTGCATATTTTTAAGGCTTATGAATCAAAATTTTTTTCAAAAAAATTTTTGTGGGGGCTGTTTTCAAAATTCTTGGGGGGTGGCGGGCAAATTTTTTTAAAAAAATAAATAACTTTTTACATTAATATTTATAGAATTTTTGATATTATATTTGAATTTTTTTTTTTCCACTTTCAACCATATATAACGTGTTATAATTTAAGCATATCTTAAGGAAGATATAAGCGTTTTTTGAAAAAGATTTTTTGGCTCCCCCAAAACTTTCCCCCTTATAACTCAAAAATTATTAGTTGTAGAAACGTAATATTTGCACCAGTGGGTTTTAGCTATAAAATAACCACATACACCAATTTTTATCAAAATCAAAGATGTAGTGGTTAAAAAAATTTTTTTTGTGGTGATTTGTCATGGAATGACACAGTTTCTTCTGCTTATTGTTCTTACATTCAGCTCAAAATATTTGTCATATCTATAATTACAAAGTAAAAACAAATAAAAATTTTCAATTGGTTAACAACATCTTCGAATCTCCATAAGCAAATTGGGATAACTGTTTGACAGTTGCCTTAAGTTTAGCACCTCGGTCGCCTTCCAGTGATCTAGGAAAATAAATAGAAAAAATATTTTAATAATAACGATTCGGTGGATTAACTTGCTTAGATTTGCTAGAAAAAGTTTTAAAGTAAAGGCAGGCTCATTGCTGTTTTGAGCTTTCTGGGAAAGTCTCCGATGTCAAATCAGCTTGCTGCGTATATTTTTTTATAACAACGCTTCGGAAAAAAATCGTTCAAAACAAATTTACAAATTGCAATAAAAATATGATAAAGTAATATTAATTTTAAAAAATAGGAGTCCAAAAAGGAGAGATGCAAGCAGTTTTCTTTCTAAAAAAAACTTAATACTGCGCAAATACTTTTTTTAGCAAGTATAGATAATTAGAACAATACATTAAAAAAAGGCCTTACTTTGAATCTGATTCGGATTTCTTGATTTTGGTCTTTAAAAGTAGTGATATTTTTATCAGTGAAAACATTGAACTTTTTTAGTGCGCAAAATTAAAGTTTTTTTGCGCAAATGTATTGTGGCACTGCGCATTGCGCTCATTGCGCAAGTCAGAAGGAACACTGATTGCAAGCGAAATATAAATCGAAACAAATAGACAAAAAAAACACAAAAATAAAACAAATTTGAGTAATCAATATTTCAAATCTGTTGTAATATCTAAAATTCTGAGAGCGATTCTATCAAACATTTTTTCTGCGCTTCTGTCAGTTCGCACGCTAAGAGCTTCGAAGGAGAAATGAAGTGTTTTTTTTGTTTTTACGGTACTATTTATTTTTTTGCTTTGCTTAGCGCTTAAGTGCGGAAAAAAGTAAAAAAATAATATAACAAATAAAGAATGTTCTAGTCCACGTTCGTAGTAGAAACGTATGTTAAAGCTAAGCTATAAGTACAACACAAGACACAAACTATCTGAATCACAAGTTTTCAACCGGTGGACCATAGCCCTCTGGTGGGCCACAGCAAGTTTTCTAGGTGGGCCACACAAAGATAGTGTGAAAAAGTCTTGAAATTAATTTTTTGAAAGATGGTTTTTGTTGACAAGGAAAAAGTTGCTGAAATTGGGTTTGGAATAAAAAAAAAGACTTTTTTAAAAAATCAATACTTTTCAGGGACGAAAATGAAGAAATCCGAGATAGATTAAAGGTGAAGACTTTTTTTTGGTCTTTAACAATAATTTGAAAACGATTTTGTGAAATTGGGTGCGGAATGAAAGTGAAGACTGCACACATTGGACCAAAACAATTGCTTTTGAGTTTTTTGGGCCACGGCGTTAAAAATATTGAAAACCCCTAATCTAAAGTATGACGACATTAAGAATAAATGCATGCAATTTGATTATGATAACAATCACTTTTTACATTTAGTGAACTGCTCTGTGTGTATTGTTTTAATTTTTGAAATATCGAGGCTCAGCATTAATTCATTTTATTTATTTTGCTTTGTTCGTCCGCCAAATTATTTATTTTGCTTTGCTTTGCTTTGTGTATACAGTCATGAACAAAAGTTTAAAACCACTATGCAAAAGTGACAATTTTCAACATTTTGCATGGGATTGCATCAGCCATATTATATTGTTACGTCATAAGTTTGTTTTCTTGTTGTGTTTCATTTCGCGCCAATTCTTATTTCTGTCCACATTTCCTGGTTGATTTTTTTGCTATTTACTGATTTTTTTTGATGCCTAAAATGAGCAACAAAAAGTCTCTAAGCGAGGTTCAGAGGGCTCAGATATTTGCCTTACACGGCCAAAATCTATCTGAAAGGAAAATATCTGCTCAAATAGGGTGCAGCAAGACAGCAGTGCATCAAGCGATTGCGAAGTATCAACAGGATGGCTCCTATACCGATAAGAAAAGAACTGAAAGACCGCGTGTCACCACTGCACGAGAAGACAACGTAATGAGGAGGATAGTTGTGAGGTCACCCACGAGTTCAATGAAAAAATTAGGGCCGAATTGTTGCGCAGAGGTTGTCGAATTAGTCATATGATCGTTTCCAGGCGTTTATCCAAAGAATTTAATCTGAAGTCATACAAACCGGCCAAAAAACCAAGGCTTACTGCGGCTATGAAAGCCAAGCGTCTACAGTTTGCTAAGAATCATCAACATTGGACCGCCGAGCAATGGGGAAAAGTGCTTTTTTCCGACAAATCAACCTTTCAACAGTTTGTGGTTTGAAAGAGGCACGTCCGTAGACCAACTGGAAAACGTTTTGATGCGAGATACACCATACCAACAGTGAAACACCCTCCTAGTCAGATGGTTTGGGGGGCTAGGTCCAGAAATGGTGTCGCTGCTCTCAGTTTCCTGCCTCCAGGAACCACTATGAATGGGCCAAAATACGTGCAAATGCTCTCAGAGAAGCTAAAACTTCACCTGCAAGTTCACAATTGTCAAATATTTATGCAGGATGGCGCCCCTTGCCACCGTTCCAAAGTTGCAAAAAATTTTCTGGATAGCAACAACATCAACCTTCTCGAGTGGCCAGGAAACAGTCCGGATTTACATCCCATCGAGAATTTGTGGACCAACATAAAAAATAAAGTGTCGGAAAAGCAACCATTAAGTGGCGCAGAGTTGGTAAAAGCAATAAAGAAAGTCTGGGTAAAAGAAATATCCAAGAAGTACTGCCAAAGTTTGATCGAAAGTATGCCAAGAAGAATCAAAGCTGTGTTCAAAAACAGAGGAGGCCACACAAAATATTGAAAATCGGAATTTTTTTTTGTATACGATTGTTTAGACTGTATCTTACTGACTTCCATGTGTTTATGATTGATTAGGTGCGAAATAAAAGAATTAGCCAAATGTACATGTAAATAAAGTGTTATACTATTTTGTGCTTAGAAACTCGTAATAATTTCAAGTGGTCTTAAACTTTTTATTTATGACTGTACATCTTGGTCCGCCGCGAATGCATATACATCTAGCTGCACCTCGTGACGCATTTAGAGAGAGTCACTGAGAGAAACCGGCCCAGAAGCCGAAGGAGACTTCGAGAAATGCAAAAGATTTAAATATCGTGGAAAGTTCTACATTATTAAGCTTAAATATAAACACAGAAAAAATTGTTTTTGAGAAAAAGATCCATAAACTTGAAGATGTCTGAAGAGAAGGCTTTGCAGCCCCCTGCTCGTTGTTTTTTAAAGAATCTAATCTGGTTTCACGAATTTTTTTATAATATAAAAAACAAAAGGTTACTGGGATACTTTTGAATAATCGCAATAGTAATTTTTAGTAATTTAGTAAGCACAACAAATCTTGCTTGTTGTGCTGAGATTCTAGCACAAAATATATAATTTCAACTGTTGTTTTTTTAGGAATCTCAACATGGCAACAGTTGAATCACATGTTTTGTGCTAAAACCTAAGCAGGACAAGCCAAATTTGTTGCAAATCATGTCATTACTCGGGGTCAAAAGTTCTTTTGTTTCAGTTTAAAAAATTTAATGTTGCAAAAATAACTTAAAGTTTTCTAAAACTAAAACGTTTGCTTGGCCTTGGAAAAGTTACTTGACATCAGCAGGACAAATTTTAATTTTGAAAAAATAAGTTATGTTTCCTCAAACTACAACGGACCGTGCCATGAATCAATTTCAGAACTTTTATTCTTTAGTTCAGTATCAAGAATTTTGATGTTGTAAAATTAACTTCTTAAAAAAACAAAAAAGTCATGTCATTACCACTTTATGAACAAAGATCGTTGATATTGACGTCAGCATCAGTGCATTGAGCAGAAGGGACAAAAATATTTCAAAAGCAGTTTTTGTAAGTTAGCAAGCCTTAAATTATTACCTAGTTTTTAGCCTACACTCAAAATTATTGCCATTGCCTACAAATATCTTAAAAGTTTTTAATTTTTGGTTCCAGGGCTTGTAAAGCGGTTTCTCATTCCCGGATATGTCCAGAGAACCCGAACCATCTTTTGTCTACTGCACAAAGTCATCGTAGATCCAAAATCTGTGTTGTTTTTCCCAGTCAATTATTCAAATACAAAATCGTGATAGCGGCAAAATTGTCCTTGTCGATGCTTTTCTGAAACAACTCGAACAAAAAGACCTGCTGCTAAAAAATCTTTAAATTTTCACTCTCTTTGCATGCTTTGAAGATCTTTGAAAACCTGAATTGCGGTTACTCTTACTTTACTTCATGTTTATTTCATTAACCCCGTTTTACAATGTATCCATGTGGGAACGTGATATAAGTTTTTTGTTTATCTTTAAAAAATATTTTATCTTCCTGTTTTTTTTCATATTCCCCGTATTATCATTAATATGTGAATTTTTTTAAGCCACTGCAATTTTCTCCAATTTTTTTTTTCTTTTTGGCGGTAAAATAGACAACAAAAGTAATTTAATAAATTTGTAAAGTTAGCTAAATTTAATTCCCGTATACTTGCAATGAGAGTCTTTGTTGAAAAATTGAAAATTTTTAAAAGCTTGGGTATTTCTTATCATAGAGCAAAGTTATTGGCTAAAAGATTTAGTTGTATAGTGCACTTATTTTAACTATTCATAAGTGATGTTTTCATATGAGAACATTGGAGGTTTTGACTAATTGTTATTAATTTTAAATGCAAAGTAAAAGCCTAGAGTAAAGGTTCTCAACCAGTGAGTCACACAGAAATGGTGTGAAAAATTGTTAAAACCTTATGTTTGGAAGTTGGTGTTTGTTGACAAGGAAAAGTTGCTGAAATTGGGTGTGGAATGAAAGTAAAGACTTTTTTTTAGAGATCAATACTTTTCAGGGACGAAAATCAAGAAATCCGAGATAGATTGAAAGTGAAGACTTTTTTTGGTCTTCACCTATAATTTGGAAACAATTTCGTGAAATTGGGTGCGGAATGAAAGTGAAGACTAAACATATTGGGTCACAACAATTGCATTTCAAGTTTTTTGGAGCATAGTGTGAAAAGATTGAGATCTCGTAATCTAAATTAAATTTCAAAAAAAAAAGTTTAGCTGATTTAAATAAAAAATTAAAAATAAAACTGATGATATTTTGTCCTGCAGGAGACTTTGTTTTTATTATAAACATTATTTTTCGGTCTGTTCAAATAATAGCATTGAGCAATTACGCGTGCGAGTAGCAAAATAATCTGCTCTGTGAACTGCGACAATCAAGACGTGTATTTCCGTCATTCGCACTGACAGAACGTCTGGCTGTGACAGATATAGACGTCATGCGCACTTAACAGGTTAAATCCGCCCTTGATTAGGTCATAGCTTCTTCATAAAAAAATAATAATAATAAAATTAATAATTGTTATTAAATAAAAGAGAAAACAATTGAAGGAAACCGTCTGGGATCAATAAATTCGATTTTTAAAGCGAGACAGGAAAACATGTCGCCCAAGTCATATTGTTTAGAACCGGGTTTCTTAAACTGGGGGATGCACCCATTTTGTGGGACGTAAAAGATTCATAAGGGGGCGCAAGGAAATGGATGCAAGTTTAATAGAAATCTGCATTGACATAAAATAAATGAGAAAAAAGAAGGCGTGACAGTGATTATTTAAAGCAATGGTCCCCAAACTTTTTTTGGACCTCCTCGGGCCAAAGCTAGAGACTAAAAAAAAAAGGTCTTCACTTTAATTCAATCTCTGATTTCACTATTTTTCCCCAAAATTTCCAGGATAATTCTATCCAACTGTGGCTCAGAGTGAGTGCATATATTTTTTAAAAGAGCTCCGCGGGCCGGATAAAAAGTCTTCTTGGGCCGGATCCGGGCCGCGTCCGTAGCTTGGAGACCACTGATTTAAAGTATAAATTTATAGATGCCACAGTGAATAGATTAGTGGTACCACAATCAGGGTCAGTGCTAAAAATTGCAGGGGCCGATAAGGAAACTGATGGTGGGTCCCTTACTCTACATAGTAAAGTTTGTGGATGTTTATAATTCACCTAAAAATACACACATACACAAACAAACACACACACTGAAAAGCCAACAAAAAACTAACAAACTTGAAATATTAAGCATAATAAAAAATTTTGAAAAGCAATATGAAACGTTTTATGGATTTCTTTTATAAGATAATATAAAAAAATGCAATTAGAGACATGCTCTTTTGGAAAAGGACTCTTCCAGTTTTTTTGTATTTGCAAATTTGTGCAAAATATTTTCAAAGTCAATGGATTTAGCAATTTCGTTTTCTATAGAGAGCATTGCCAAATTGTTAAATCTCTCGGCATTTTCTAAATAGTTTTTGTTTTCTTCATCCCCAATCCATGGGCGCTTCATAAATGGAGTGACTGGAAATTTTTTGATAGCACTTCTATGTTTTTCATTTTTAGCTACCTTTTCCTTGGCCAATGCTCGTTTCTTATTGTCACTTAAATATTTACGCCCTTTAACTCGATCTCTTTGTGCGCGCTATGATGTAAGGCTTTTTTAAATAATTTTTTTTTAGTAAAGAATGTAAAATTGGCAATATGAAATGAAGCAAAGCAGTATAAAAAATTAAAAAGAAAAAAGAAACCAAATATTAATAGCATCATAGTAAGCGAAGTTACAAGTTTTATTTATAATATTTCCATGACTTATTTCATATAGTGCTTTAATCTTTTCTATAATATTAGTGAAAAACACGCCCTACAACTATCACATGATTATAAGGCACAAAGTATATAGGCTATAAATATCTGTGGAAAATGACAAATAATCAGTAGCCTATACGCTATTCCAAATTAGCTGATCACTCACCGACCGTTAATTAGCCTATTTTGTAACTTAGTCGGAAAAACCCATAAAATCCACAGTTCACACTCTCAAATCATTTATTTGGCTCAATAGTCTGCTCTTGACTCTTGCTATTTATTATTTGTCTACATGTCACTAATGTTTTGTTGTAATGTGCTACCGTGACCCGACACTTGATCGAAAGGACACTTGATCGAAACGACATTTGATCAAAAGGACACTTGATTGAGACGACATTTGATCGAAACAACACTTGATCAAAACAACACTTGATTGAATAATAAAAGAGAAAATTTACAATTTTAAATCTGTCCCGGTTTTGTCAATTTTTTGTCCTAAAAACATAATAATCTCTGAAAAAAAGTCTTTTTTTGAATTTGTTTCTGATTTCTCCAAGGGGTATCCATATCGTGGGGCCACGGCACAATGCCCCCTCCCCTAAGTACGTAACAGAATACAAGGTAAAAAGAATGCAAAAAATAGCAGCAATAGACATCTAACAAAATTTAACCATGACATGAGCTTGTTGAACCCCTAAAAATGCTTTGCCAAAGGACCGTGTTAGGAAACCCTGACCTTGACATGGACAAAAAAATTATAAAAATAAAAACAAATTGTCTTCTTACTGATGGCCACTGCTTTTTATAAATCTAATTTATAGTAACATAAAATAAAGTGACAATACGATATAATTAATTGTTAATTCATTATGCATAATAAATTAATATTTTAAGGAAGAATATTTCATTTTAAGTTTTTATATTTATATTTTATATAATACAGTAAAGGGCGCCTCTGGCGCAACGCCCCTTTAGGTGCGGACTCGATTTGATCAAATTGGTCAAACCGGCCCTGACCAAAATGCTAAAAAAACCTCAGCAATTGTGCAATGTGACCAAATCGTTTGCAGCCTCATTTTCTGACAAATATTATGGCCATAAAGATAAACTTTTAGCTTTTTTTCAAGGAAAGAAAGACTGTCTTAAAAAATTGAAAATTATAAATAAGTAAGGGCTTTCGCCACTCGTGGCTGCAGAAATAGTAGTAGCGTCATTTTAATTTGTTTACATGATTTCTAAAGAGAAGAAACCTCACAACATTGGTAAAACATCAATGTTCAAGCCGTACATGTTAAAAGCATCTGGCATTGTGCTGAGAAAACATACAGCAAGACGATGGCAAAGATTTTACTCACGGAATCTACGCTTAAAACACCCATTTCATTAGCTTGCAAAAAACCATTTGAGTCTCACAAATTCTCAAAAAATTACAAGTCTCACTTTTCTTTTAATTCAATGTGATGAAACAACTGATATTGTCCAATTGTCTCGGTTAATAGTCTATGTTTCTTTCAATTGAAGAGTTTTTCAGACCTCTAGAAACTGCATGTACAGCAGAAAATTTATTTTAAAGTTGTCTCCATGTTCATTGCAACACTAGTGTAACTTGGGAAATTTTATGGGTGTCTGAATTGATGGTAGTCTGACAATGCTTAGGTTTCGAAGTGACTTCATCGCGAAAATAAAGAAGTTAGATCTCATTGCGTGATTCACAGAATGCTCTGAGCTTTACTTATTGCTATAAAAGATAAGCTTCTATAAATGGAAGATAAAGTGGCAATCATACCAGCCGTCAGCTACGTTGAAGCAAGTGCAGTTCATAAAAAAAAATTTTCTAAACTTTTCAAGGATATGCATTTCAATCATGAGACTCTACCTTTTCATACATCCGTTCGATGGTTATCAAGAAGTTCACATGCCAGTCTGCATGTATAAAATAAAGGATGGATTTCTGTATTTTTGGCTTCTCATTGAAAACCGGGTCTTCTATTATGTCTATTGAATCAAAAGAGTTTTATCCGATGTTGGAAAACCTCGTGGATATTTTGGAAGCGATAAATGTTTTAAGTTTGAATTTTCAGGGCAAGAATATCAACCGCATTAATGACAATGACGCCATCAACACTTTTGTGGCAAAACTAGAGCTGGGCATTCTCAAATTAAAAAAGCAAATGCAGTTTCCTTTTCAAAACTAAATACTGCCCTCCACAAAAACCAATTTGAACTTAAGAGCGAGCTTAAAATATAGGAGGAGGTTCACCGGTCGCCTTTTAAAACAAGAACTCGAACGCTATTTCCCAGATTTGAGTGACACTAAACTTCCAAAATTGCATACCATATGGAATCCTTTTCGTCTAAACAAGGATATTCTTTTTAAAGATATACAGAAAGAATTTTCGAAAATAAAATGTACCTCTACTGCAAAAAAATTTTGAAATTATGTCAATTTAGTATCTCATGGCTTGCAGATCGTGGCCATACACATACCAAACCTAAGAATTTAGTAGTAGGGAGGGAACAATTTTGCCCACATCATATTTTTGCACAATTTTACCAATACCCCAAATGTAAGAAATAGGCTTATTATTGAGCAGAAAGCATTTAGATTTACCCACAATTCTTTTTCCGTCCAAAAATCAATTCAAAAGTATTGGCTCCCTTCACCGCCCCCATAAAATTACTTTGCAACAATTAATTTAAATTTCTTGTATTTTGCCAGCCGAAAGTTTTTTAAAGTACTATTCCGAATACGCAATGACATCAGGTATTGCTATATCAGTGAGCACTAATCCCACAACCACAATCTTGTTTAAAATAGCGGATGCTCACAAGGCTAAGAAGCATAACTAGAGTTTTAAAACTGCGCGTTATCGCTATATCAACACGATCATAGTAGTAAAATGAGTCAAAAGAACGGATGATTTAGGGCGCTTCACCCTGAACGACGTTGTGCAGGCGTATCGAAGTCAGCGTTTTCTACAAGTGAGCGTTTGCATTTATTAAATCCTTTTTGATAGGCGGCTTACCTGCGTATGTGACAAATAAGATGTAGCAATAACAACAGTGCAAGTCTTTTTATTAGCTATTTACTTTCTGTTTTGTCTGCATGCCACAACGTTCTAACTTGGGCCCACTAAAGCCAATAAAGCCAAATTTTCTCAAGGCTTATTACATCATGAAACTTACACAACCTTATAGTTTCAATTGTTCAAGAGTTTTTTTCTTAGTTTTACAAATGAAAATAAAATCAAAATTTTCAATAACCTCAAAATTTATCTTGTCAAATTTTACATACAAAAACTCTTTTTTTTGCTTATTTTAACAATTTTTTGAGCAGCCCATTTTTTTGTTGTTCCAGATATTCTAAAACTTTCGAACTGCCACCACTCAGCGTTAATCCTTTCACCTTTTTTTTATAATTTCTGAATTACTGTATAACATTTATATGTTTTACAAAATTTCACCAACTTTAAACCTCCCAAAAAACTTTTAGCACTCTCATTCTGCGGTGGCAACTTTTAGTTTAAAAATCTTTGATCTATATGGTAAAAATGTTTACTAATTGAAAATTTTGGTAAAAATACACCATTATTTTCATGTAGGAGATAAGATTATGTGTCTCCAAATAAAAAATTGGAACCGTGGCCAAGTAGTTAAAAAAGGCGTGATGGCTAAATGCGATTGAGATGGCCGCCGTTCAAAATTAAATCGCGTCATTCCGTTAACAATTTAACGTAAATTTTTCCCTTTTTCAAAGCAATTATAATCAAGCTGGTTTGATTTCAGCGGCTTGCGGTAAGGGCATGCAAGTCATGCGTTGCATAACCAAATTTTTTATGTCCAAATAGGAATAGATATTTTGTTATCTTGAACTGCACTTTTTAATCGTCTTTAGGCTGTTTGGCAGTTTTTTTGTTATTTTATTGAAATTGCTTAAAGACAATCATTTTGTTTTTTGTTTTCTTACTTTAAAATAGTAAAATAAATAAAAGCTGTTCAGTATGTTTTAGATAAAAACTTTTGTCATTAGAAAATAAAAAAACTACAGAAAGCAGTAATTTTCAAACTTTTTTTATGATTCCCATCCTTTTAAAGCTTTTATTAAGTTTTTCCACCTCTTACAAATAAATTCGACCCTTGTAGAGTTTACAAACTTTGTTATACAGGGTGTTTCATCTCAATATGTCACTTTATGATACCTTATATCTCAATAACTGTTGGAGATATGAAAAACAAGCTTTTTTTGCTGAAAACTAATGTTCTAAAGTTTAAGCAGCAAAAATTTGATCGCAAAAATCAAAGGAATAAACGTTTTATTAAACTTTTCACAAATGTTCAATATGCGAGCCCTTGGTTACGCGGCACACATGAAAGCACAAACATCTCTCCTCCTTAAATTTTGCATGCTATTTCTGTATGATACGTCGGTCTGGTGGTTGCTTTAAAAATTCTGTCCGAAATTTACGTTAAACACATGTCCACGAGTTGTTTTTATCAAATTCCAAAACACAAAATGCTTTCTCCTTTCCAGTAAAAGACATTTCAAGCAAATAAGAGGCAAATTGATGGAAATGATATTTTACGCCAAAAGCTGAAATTTTGATTGTGACATAACAATGGTCTGGCACAACAAAAAATTGGAAATTTTACCTATCCAACAAAACCAATTTTATGCTGATACTTTTGCCAGTTACCGAGATATGAGATTTTCTAATGTGACATATTGAGATGAAACAGCCTATACTTTGCAGGCCCTTCCAGATCCATAAAGGGTGCGAGCAGCACTGGTTAAGAGCCCTTGCTGTAAAATCTACAAAGAGAGACTCTTCCTTAATATTATCTTAAATCTGTTGCAAAAAATGTTATGATAATTTGATTAAGGGCTTAAAAACTATCTTGGAATGGCTATTTGGCAGAGTAAAAAAAAGATGAAAACTCAGATCGCATCCAATCAGCAAAGCAATTTCACTTATTTTAAATTTTAGAACTTTACAGTTGAAAATGAATTAAAAAAAATTATTTTAATACATAGGCTGCTTTCTTTATGCAGTATTTGTTTTTTCTTTACCGCAGTCTGGAATAACAAGCAAACAATTTTTCTTTTTGGAAAATTCAAACTTTAGCTGTCAAATATTTCTTACATATAGCTATGACAAAACCTTCGATGTACATTTACAATGCATTTGAAACGTCACAAATCACAGAACATCTCTGGGAATTAGTCAGGCTAATTCGCGTGTTTTAAGTCAGCAAATGTTGTTAGTCAGAAGTCCCATAAGCCAAAAAAAAAGTAAATAAACAAAAGAGAAAAAAATGTATTGAAATAAAATTCTTTCCTCAAGGTTTGTCATCAAGCGCAATCACTATGTTACCTAGAGTCCTAAAAGACTCAATGGCAAGCAATATAAGTAAATGAAGCTATGTTTTCAATAAAATATGTTCACCAGTTAACAGCATAACTTGCTACTAACACACTAGATAAGTTTTAGTTATTTCAAGCAGTTTGGGTCTTGTAATGATTATACCTATTATAAATATTTATGTAATTTTAATTCATGGACTTAATATTTTACATAATAAATGAAAGACACCTTCCGAATAAGTTTAACGTGAGTTTAGATTTCTCAGTTTGCAAAATTGAACTTAAATGATGCTTTGCAATTTGCATTGAAATTGTTTTTTAATAAAGTTCAACCCGAAGTAAAAAGAATCTGTTCAAGTTTTTGACGAAAATACAGAAAAAAGATATTCAATATGCATCAACTTATTCTCATTTTACCTAATAAGAACCTTAAAAAAGGTTGGAAAAATAAATAGATATAAAACTGCATAAAGTATTTAAACTTCAAACAAATCAATTAGTTAATAATTTCCACAGTGTCTTCGCGTTTATTTTGGTAAAGAAAGAAATTTTGCACAGACTAAATTTTGAGTAAAATTACATATTGATAGATTGATGGAAAAAGTAATGTAAGAAAAATGACGGTCAGTTTTTACAGGGATGCTGACTTTTGTTCCACTCACGCTCTTAGAAACTACTTAGAGCCTTGAACTCCATGCTCTGCTGGTTTGGTTTTTTTTTACGTCCCATTAATTGAAAATTTTAAAATATTAAAGTACATTCATTGCCTTATACTGTCATGTACATTGCCTTGAAAAACAAAAATGAAAATGAAAATGTAATTCTTAAAACTATTTATTGTCCATTTAAATATCTTAATGCATAATTCATTTAAACATCTTAATGTCGGCAGCGTGGTCGAGTGGTAAAAGCACCGGACTGATGATCAGCATTGCTTTGGTTCAAAACCCACTTGCGCCATTCTGTTGTGTCCTTGGGAAAGACACTTTACGGCACTTTCCCCTGCTTGGTGGTCTTGACAAGCAGTTCTAAATTGCAGTCATATCTCTACTAAATTACTAGCGGACAGCAATATCTTGGCATCTCCGGAAGCAGGTCGGGGTAATTGCTTACCCTATGTATAGCGCCTCCGTCGCTTTCCTGCGAGTCAGGAGGATAAATATAGAGATAAAAATATAAAAAACATAGTAAAGATTTCCACAGAGAAACTGCTTTGTTTTCTATTATTACTAACACTTTCCATTAAAAAAACGACAAAATAAAATATCTTAGATAAAAAAAGCTGATGCAGCACGAATCATGATAAACTTTATTTTGATTTAAAAACATGATAGGTTATTATCAAGGACTTAGTATCACGTTTTGCTGATATTGTGATACAAGCTGAAATATGATAATCGAATATTTTTTTGTTATTATAATTCATTACGGCTTTGAAATGCGGTAGATTTTAAATAAGTTATTTAACCCATTAAGCGCCAGTCTGCCATTTATTACAACATTTAACATAGAGAAATTCCTTTAATCTTTTTGAATGTTTAAAAGTAAATCTCAATATATCTTTCATTAAAGAGTATTTCCATAAGATGCAAAAAATAAAATGAAAAAGCAACATGGATTTCAAGCAATGATAATCCACTCAGTCAATTTTGAATTTAAATTTAACCCTTTATTGCATAGTGTATCATATAAAATACAACCAAATTAACAATTATTTTTTCATTAAAAAAAAACTTTATTTTTTAAAAATTTTACTTTTGAATCGAAGAAAATGCAATATTTTCTTATTTAAAACTTTTTATTTTTGAAATAAAATCTAAAATAATTTTTTAATTTAATTTTTTGATTGAAAATATATTTTTTCAATGACTGTTACTCTTGATAAAAATAAATTTAAATTTTTTAAAAATTTGCATGTAAATTTCCTGCTGAAAAAATTATATTTTAGTTATTACTTCGTAATTAATCATTAGAAACCTTATTTTCAAATTTTTAATGTAAATTGACCAAATTACACGTATAAATGTGGTTGTATCAAATATGATACAACATATGGTAAGTCATGTCTTGCAATATGAAACTCAAAATGCTATTTGACCTGGAAACAGGAAACTAAAAAAAATACTAGACCAATTTTAAACTTAGATATGGCAAATCAATTTGATTTATGAGTATTTGACAGAGTAGCTCAGTTTTATGACACTCTGACTTTGGAGCAGGAAGATACAAGTTTGATACTCAGTCTATCCAAGTGATTTTTCTTCTTCAATTAGAAAAGTCACTTTACGGCAAATTTTTCAATGGAGTTCGCGTGGCTTATACAATTTTGAATCCGATGGAAAAAAGAAAACAACAGCTTGGCCTCTACGGTCATACGAAAAAAATCAATAGTAAACTTATAATAAAAACAGTGCTAGATAATTGTTTTTTTATCAAATAAAAACTTTATCAAGAAAAAAACCTATTTCATGCGGAATATTTCTGTATGGCTTATCAGAAGAAACTTGGAGGTACTAGCTTTTCTGCTCTGGTATAGATTTAATGAGTTTTCTGTGATAAGATTACGAGAGCATCAAGCAGTTGAGCAAGATGATAAAGAACGTTCATCTTGCTTCTAATGTAACGTTAGGTGTTCAACTTGATCATGTTCACCATTAGAACTTGTTGACAATGTTCACTGATAGCTTTCCTGTTCGGCAAAAGACGTTTTTCTATTAGAAGTTAGTGGCTGAAATAGCGGATGGATGGATACTGTTCAGATTTGGAAGAATCGGTTTCTGTTTGTCTTCAAAACAGCAAAAACTTTTTTTTACTATTTGGCTGGGTTTCCAGATAGCATCACCTCACGGCTCATCGGAAAATTTTCTAGAAACTGAGAAAATCTGAGACAGTTATAAGCGTAAAACAAGAAGACCATTCACCAAAACAAAGCAACTCTCGGAAGAAAAACATTAAAAAAACGCTTCTTTCTTGTCAACTGTATAAGCTTGCTTAGATGAAAATTGGCATTTTCTTGAATGAAAAATTCTATGTCAATGTTGTAATATGCATTTTTATTATCACCGCTTCTATTTCTCCTTCTAACTTATAGGAAATGGTGGGGCGTCCTCTTTAGGCAAACGGTCAGCGATTATCCTAACTTACTTTCAGAGATCTCAATACATGTATATTGCTGCCAGATGAAATTTTTTATTTGATTTTTAGTTTTTATTTAGAGGTAAGGCTAAAATTTGAAAATATTTGATAAAATTGTCAAGCCAAGAACAGAAAAGTGCTATCAAAAGTTTTTACCAAGAACAAAACAAATTCAAGTAGGTTTCGAACTGTAACCAAGTTGATCACGTGACGTCATCTACTGATCCATCTACAACATCCTTATGACTGTTTTTATTCTAGTTTTACTTTTGTTCATATTGTTTGAAAAATTGTGCCAAACTTTTCTTTAATAAACGCTAAATTTTATTCTGATATTTTTTGGAAAAATCTTTTTCAAGCACGTTTTGTATCATATATGATAGAACCATAAAATTACCCCATTTTTTATTTTTTTTCAATTTTTAGTTAATTAACATTAATTTATATGCATTAATGGTTTTAAAACTTAATTTAAATTTTTTTGTTTAAATTTAAAAATTCATGCAGTAAAGGGTTAATTTGTCGCATATTCCTGGTTGGACATTGTCAAAGGCACAAGCTTTTTTTGCCAACTCTTACTTAGCCCCAATGCTAAAGAGTAAAAAAGTTTTCACTTTAAATTGAAGGCTAAAATAACTTTTTTTACAAATGTACAACAAAGATTGAATAAAAGGTTTTTATTTTAGATTGAAGACCAACGGGTGCTTTTTCTGGAAAAGTAAAGTTAATGGCAAATTCAAATTTCTTTGCTTGTATGTATTTTGATTTTATTTACAATGCTTTAGAAAACAAAACTTTCTATTGCTTTTAGTAGCTAAAACTTTCGGTTTCTTACGTTATACGGTTTTATGGCAAAATGATTCAGCAGCAACTCCTCAAAAAACATATTTGCATATTTTTGGCACAGAGCAGGATACTTCGAAATAACATGAAATTTAAATGTTGAACTAAAAACTACGATTGTGCAGTGCGTTTAAATAAAATCTAAGATAACTAAACTTTGAAATAAAATAAAGATAAATAGCAGCTTAATGGAAAAATAAAACAAACATTTTTTTTTAATATGGAAAAAGAAAAAAATTATTGAAACATAAAAAGAGACCAGTGGTATTATTAAAACGTAGAAACAAACCGATGACTCTGTATGGCATCTTGGCTTACTGCTTGAAACATTTGCCAGATAATAACATGGTTAGAATGATCATGGAGCTTACCGAAGTTTTACGTTTACAACAGGTGACAGCAAGCAAAGCAAGATTCGCGTTTGAAAAACAGCGTTCCTCGCAGAGATCGGTCTTATTCCCCTCCTTTTCAATTTCTTTATATTTATATCTACATCTGCCTTCCATAATTTCTGAAAGTTTACTTACGCAGACAATCTAGCATTCTTGCACTGCTCTGAAAACTGAAAGGTCTTTGCAGGGCTTAGTCACATTAAGACGGTGACGGCAGCCTGTATTTAAATAAAAAAAGAGGCCAAACGTGAGCTAAATGTTTAGAACAGCTTTAGAATTTTTCCATTTTATCTTACCCCACTTAATTTATGAACAGATCGCACACATTTCGTCACCATCTTGTGGCATTAAGCAAAAAACTATGTTAGCGTGTCACACTGCTGGAGCAACATGCAGTCTTGGGATGGGGAGCTTGGGACAAAACACTGCGCACAGATGCCCTATTTCTAGTCTACTTAACAGCTGAGTACTGCGCACCACTCTGGTGTCGCAGCGCTCGCATTTGCCTCATAGACAAAGTCCTTAATGATTTTACGCTTATAGTCACTAGATGCCTTTGTCTCACACAAACGGACCATGCTTTGAGGTATCAAGTCAGCTGAGCTTTACCGACTAGGAGCGAGACTCTCCTTGGCTAACGGCGCAACCCTAAGCACTGACCATATTATAACTTCCTAGATTGGACCTAGAATCTTTAAAAATGTCTGATTCTCTTTCCACTCTCTTCATAAATCTACACGATCTCTTTTTTTCCACAAGCAGTATTGCTGCTATTACAATAATCTTATTCTAAACCACTACGCATTGATTCAAAGTTACTATCTTTACTACCGCTAAAGTTATTTACAACTATAACTTGATCGAGTAAAAAATGTATAGAAATAACATATTCAATATTAATTTAATCAGAAAACAATGTGAATATTGAAAATGACGCTTGGGGCAAGCATTTTTATGATAAACTCTGCTCACAAAAGTTTTTGTAGATCAGTTTATTGGACTCACTCGACGCAGCAATCAACTGACATATTCACTTTGTTTCTCTATACATTACTATGACATCAGTGACATCAAATTCAATGCAGTTTCAAAAGTATAACTAAAAAATTTGAGTAAGCCATGGGCCGTATAAAAACATTAAGTGGACCGCAGGTTGGACATCCCTGTTCTAGGGGTTTTATCCTCTTTTAATTGGCAGAGTATATTTTTGTGTTTACTGACATTTAAAACAAATTGCAATAATTACTATTATTAGCAATTATGCCGTCAGATGGAGCAAGAAAAGTTTTTTCGAAATTTTGCTGAAGCAATTTTTGTGATCAACTAAACGAATCATCAACTAAAGTTAATCAATTAACTATTTTAAGTGTTAAATTTTAACACTCTGACTTGGATTTAGTCGGTATTTTAAAGTTTTTATGAATTTTAGATTGCCGGCATCAATTTGTAACGTCACAAGACATTGTATTGACAAAAATAACTTATTTGACTATTGTCATTATATTTTTTCTAACTTTTTTTTCTCGCACAATAATTCAATCCATTTCAGGTTCCAGAGATTTTTAAACCCTTACACAAAGTAAAAATATTGTTTTTAAAATTATCTTGTATTGCCTCAGCCTTATTAGAGAGCATGATTTAGTTTTATTTGTTGGATTTGATTCCAATTTAGCCACTTAGCGTTAACTTTTATCCAGCATAACTTTTTTACCCTGCACACTTGTCCAGTTTGTTCATGAAATTAGCTTTACAGCATTTTTGGCCTTTCGAAAACATATCAGCTCTGGCCGAAGCTATTTCGTCGTTTCTGCGTTTTTTTTGTTTTTTTTTGATAGCTATGACACCACGAATATAATTCTATGCTGTTTTCTCATTTAAGATGCAACTAAATCAATGAACCCAATTAAAGTTACTTTGAACAATTCACAAAGAAAAAGTTTTATTCTTAAAAACTTATTTTATTTAACTGAAAACTGTACATCAAAATTAGCAGCATCTGAAGTCCTAACTTTACTTTGACTCCAACGAAACAGACTATACCAATAAAACACTATACTTGATTACAACTTATTCGCAGAAAAAAACAATACAAATTTGACTTATGTTGACGCGAAAGCACCGAATGGACGCGCTTGAGCCCGCCGGGACCAAGCTAATGGAATCGCGAAGCAACAGGAAATCAGAACGACGCCAATAACATCATCTAAAACAATGGTTTTATTTAATTGAAATTCACTTTTTACTGTTTTCGTTGCATTTTAGTATAAAATTTTAATTTTTTATTGGTATTTAAATTATAGCCTACGTTTGTCTACGAAAAAACTCGACCATTTATTAGTTGTTGGTGTAGAATGCCTTTGTTTAGACTTGATTTGGTTCATAATAAGGTAAACGCTTATTTCGTAGTTATTTACAGCAATAGAGCCGTTTTTATGTTATTTAAAAAAATGTTTTACTTACCTGAGTTTTGTTTAATTTTGACTTTACCGTAGTTTAACTTAAATTAAATTTTGGTATGTCAGGAAAGTTGTAATGGAGGAATTTCGGTTAAAATGTTACAGAAGCAGCAACCTACATTAGTTTAAAAATGCGTGTTTGTTATAAAAACATTTATATTAAAATCTTAAATGCTGATCCACTAATGTAATTTTGTGAAAGCATCTTGAAGTTTTTATACGCATAAAATGTCACAAAAAAAACTTTTGTAATGTTTGTATAATTGTGTATCGTTAATCTGCGAGACAAGTTGAGATTTTTATCTTACTGCTGGCTAAAAAGTACAAATGTTTTGTTTTGTAGTCATAAACAGGTCATAAATAATACGAAATAATGCTTTTCTCTCATTTTGCAATGAAATTAATAAGCATTACATTTTGTTGTATCTACTATACTAAGGTACGGTGAGTTTCTGGAAGCAGAATAATATCACGATTTTTTGTTTGAACTTTGAGAGATAAACATGTTACTTTTTTAACATCCAAATTTGGCGTGCATACTAAAAAAATGTCTGAACAGAGGCCGAGAAATGACGCAAGTTTTTGGAATTTTGAGAGATAATCAAGCTATTTTAGTAATATCAAAATTAAGTTTTGGTCAGCCTAAAAGTTAATTTAGTTTTCCAAAAACCGAGTAATTAATTCAAAACACAAAAATTCTGTGTAATCTGGTAATTCGACTTCCCGAGCAGGAGTTATGTCACAAGTTTTTTGAGAAATTTTAACAACATTCAAATAATATCTCAAACGACCCTCGCAGATTGCAGTAGCTACACAAAGCATCAACAATTTCTTTATAAATTTTACACGAAACCATAATTGTTAACCGTGTGAAATTTAACATTATTTATTCAAAAGTCACGATTAAAATTTTCATGGATATTTTTTTATGAACTAAAAATTACTAATCATTTCATTCACAAGCTAATATAACAAGTAAAACATACAGTATATTTGAAGTAGCGATTGGTATTTTTATGCTGTAAATCATTTAGTCAGCGCTGTAATCATCTAAACAACTGGAGACTTTTTAAAGACTTTTTGTCCGACACTCGAAAAGAATATATGCAAAAGACTTGTATTCTAATTCTCTATTATATATGTAATGTACAATTCATACGAAGAACGAATTTCGATAACAACAAAATCATTAAACTAGTTACCTTTGTGACGCAGTGTAAAAAAACCATCTAAATACTATACCATTTACAAGTATATTTCGCAAAAGTGAAATTCAATTCGGCATGAATGAAACTCAATTTAGCATTAATGAATTTTATATCTTGTTTCTTCACTTCCTATTTTTACATTTTGGCATAATTAAAAAAATTTTTTTTAAAATTTCTTACAATAGTATTATTTACAACAAATAATATCAATATTTATAGATATATATATATACATGTGTACAGTATATATAAATATTTATTTTCATTTTGGTCTTTATCAAAATTTGTGATTTCGATACCGGTCATCCCGAAAAATTCACAGTAAATTTACATTCTGATTTAAATAAAGAGCAAAAAAAGAAAAAGATTTTCACTTTAATGAAACCGCTTTTATAAATTGTCACAATTCAACAATTAAGAACGTACCGATTTTTTGGGTCAGCTTAAATTTAATACCAAGGTTCTGAGGTTCCTCCCCCAGTAATTTTTACTCTCTTAAGAGTTTAAATTCTTCCTAAGCCTAAGGGAGCCAAGTGGCTCACTTTGAGAAGCTTTAAGATAATGGAAATTAAGGTCATTTGAAGTGTAAAAAAACGATCAATTTCTCAAGCGTTTTTACTCGCCGTCGTAAACGGCACTAAGAAATTATTTAATTCTCTTTATATAGGTTAGTTAAACTCCAAAAATCACGGCATAGATTTATCCATTTTTAAAATAAATTTTTAAAGTTAATTACTAAACTGTTTAGTAACTCCTTGAAAAATATTTTTATTTATTTCTTGCAAAAGTGCAAACACCTTAAACAATACACAAATGACACACAGCCAATATTAGTTGTAAATTTATAAAAAAGAATAATAGGCTTGTAAGCAAATATGTGACCCAAATTTTTTTTTAAAAAGCTTATAAATTTATAGTATTATAATAGATGTAGCCTTCCGGTAAATTTTGTCGCTTCTATTTATACATTGCTGCACTAAAAGGAGCAAAACAGCAAAGGCGGTCTGAACAAATATCAAGTTTAGGGTGATGGAGAAAATGTTAAAGAGTTGAAATATTTTAACTTCAATCTTCTTTTGTTAAACAAGAAAAATTTTGAGCATTATCATTTTCTATGCTTTTCGCTTTTAGCTTTTAGTCTGAACAATCTTTCGGCTTTGTTCTCTTTTTATGCTTTCGGCCACAGGCTTTACTTTTTCCGCTTCCGCTTTCGGTCTGAAGCGTCCTTATTACTCCATAAAAATGTATCATAATGTTGATAAAATAGAAAATACATTACAGATTTGATTTAAATTGTTTAGTTGATTGTCGTTTTTCAAGTAAAACAAAAAATTGCCTTTTTCATAACGACCGAGTCTGTATAATTGTTTAAAATATATATAACATATAAATGATTTGTTAGATAATTAGCTAAAGCTAATTCTCTAGAGATTAAGCAAAAAAATGACATATATTTTAAGAAACAAGGTCATGTTTTTAATTGCTTAATTCCGAAAAATGTCTTATAGTTATACCGCAACAAGTCCCACCTTTTGCAATAGGTAAAATATTGTTTTTTTATTTGATTAACTTTTCAATTCTGATTGTTTAACCGCTTGATATAGTTACTGCTTATCACCATCACTACGTTAAGTAATTGCAAACACAATTCAAATTGAAAAGGTTTTTTAATATTGTGATCACATTCTAAAGCAGAAATTATTGAGATAAAGAACAGCATAAAAATTTTCAATTTCTTTGGATAAAATAACGATGTAGCCAAAAAAGGCTAATTTCATAGTTGAAGAATGAAATTAATTGCGAAAATATTTTGTCATAAACTACCACTCTGATTCGAAGTAAGAATTATAAATATGACGTCTAAATCTTGAGATAAATTGGTTTTATCTACTTGACAATGTGTTGGTTACGTTTCAACATCGTTCACGCTTTACAGCTCTCTGGAAAAAAATGTATGGACGCCAGAGATAAAAGTTGCATTATTCACAGACATCTTCTTACCTCAAAAAGGGTGCAATTATCCCCAATCATAAACTTTTTAATGCTCAATTAAAAAGCTCAACTATGAAAAAAGTGCAATCGAAACTTTATCATTTTTTGTAGCTATATGAATTTTATTGTTATTTGGCTAATTTTATATGAAGAGACTATTGCTTTTTAGAAAAATGGCGTCTAAATCGGAAGAAAACTTAGCAAAAAAACTTTGAAACAATAAGATTTTAAGCACGACATCAAATATGTTGTTCGTGTAGTTGATCATTGAAATGTTTTGAATTTGATTTGTATACTGTATGTGAAAAGTGTGTTGAATAACCGGCAGCGTTGTCGAGTGGTTAAAGCGCCGGTCTCGTGACCAACACGGTCTCGGTTCAAAACCCACTCGCGCCATTCTGTTGTGTCCTTGAAAAAGGCACTTTACGGCACTTTCCCCTGCTTGGTGGTTCTGGCAAGCAGTTCTAAATTACAGGCATATCTCTATTAAATTACTAGCTGACAGCAATATTTTGGCATCTCCAGAAGCAGGTCGGGGTAAGTGCCACCGTATGTATTAGCGCCTCCGTCGCTTTCCTGCTGGTCAGGAGGATAAATATAGAGATGAAAATGAAAAAAAAAAAAAGATTTTGCAAGGCAAGAATATTGACTGTATCAATACTGTGATGCCATTAACGCTTTTGCAATAATTAACGCCATTATCGCTTTCAATAACTAAAAATTTTGCAAGCCTTAATCATGCAATTGATTAAAGTGGAAAAGAACTGGTGCTGCTCTTAAAAGTGAAGTTAAAAAGTTGTGTTTTTACAATGCAAAAAGTAAAGGCCATGGCTACGACGGTGCTGTTACCATGATGAATAGAATGAAAAACTTTACAAGCATTATTGAAAATGAAAATCTTTTTGCATATCCAATGCATTGCTTCAGCCCCAAATTGAACTTTTTTTGTCAAAATTATGCAATTTTACACCCATTTTTAACATATTTTAATTTTAAATAAAGTTTGTGACTATAATTAAATTGTCTTCAATCAAAACTAAAAAATTGGAAGAATTATTATATCGATTCTATTCAGATGAAACAAAACAATACCATTTAGTTCGATTAAGTTCTATATGATAAGTACAACTAAATTTATGTGATGCTGTAATAGTGCTCAGAGAAATAATTGCAGCAGCTTCGGCATTTTGTACATTAGTTATGGAACAGTTCTGTTGTCAGCAATTCAATATTAATCTATAGTACTCTTTGTTATTACGTTGACAGTTTGCAAAGTTGACATTTACGTTTGACAGTTTACATCAATGAAAGATTGCAAAAAGTCAACGTTTAAGGCAACTTCAATTTCAAATCCACGCTGCAGTACCTGCGAACAGCAACAAATAGCTTCACGATGTTTTGTTGAGGCTAAAGATCATGGCAAGAAAAAAAAGGAATGCGAGTTGAAAATGGCTTGGTGCTAAACTGCTGGAGTTCAACGTTAATTTGTGATTCAGCAGCAAGAAGATAAGTTTGTTAAAGAAAATATCATATGAAAAATAGACTTATTGGAGCAAAAGACCATTTTTTGCGACAATATCAGCAAAAATTTGTATTTAATTGGTGCTTTTCTTGTAGCGACTGTCACAGCAAAAATAGCGTTTAATTCTCTTAAATTATTCAAAATGTACGGTAAGTTATACGTGTCGGCAGCATGGCCGAGTAAATACAGGGTGAACACACCAAGTGTAGACTCATTTAAAACCATACGATCTCGTGAATTATAGAAGCCATCGTTTAAAATAAGGGCTTAAAATAAAGGTACACAAATACACTTTCAGATTTATCAACATTTATTTGAAATAACCCCCTTTTGCACAAATCACACATCAAAGACTGTCAATAACCTGAAAACATGTTGCACGCAGAGTTTCTGGAGATATTTTATTTCATTCCAGCTTTTCTTCAATGAGTACTTCAAAGCATCAATTTTTTATGAGAAGTTGCACAAACTTTGTGGTTCAACATAGACCAGACACAGTCTATCGGGTTTAAATCTGGTGAGGAAGTGGGCCAAAACTCCTTTGACCAAAGAACCGTAAAATTCTCCTTACACCAACTCTGAACAGTTTTGGCAGTATGGGATGTTGCCCCATCTTGCTGCAATGTCACACCACTATTTCCCATACGTTTTTTAACCAACGGCAACACTTCATCTTTCAACGTGGTCAGATAAACGTGCTGATTAATTTTTACACCCCCTTCAATAAAGATAAGGGTTGCTTTTCGGCCACATGATGTCACACCATCCCACACCATAATTGAAGCAGTTTTTTGACGTCTGAATGCTATCCGTTGTTCTACAGAAATGTTCTCAATATTTTTAGCCCAAGTCCGGTCATTCTGTGTATTGTGGACTGCTTCAACCGTGAACACCTTTTCATCAATCCAAAAAACAGGGGCTGCGTGCAACATGTTCTCAGGTTATTGACAGACTTCGATGTATGATTCGTGCAAAAGCGGGTTATTTCAAATAAATGTTGCTAAATCTGAAAGTGTATTTGTATACCTTTATTTTAAGCCCTTATTTTAAACGATGGCTTCTATAATTCACGAGATATATGGTTTTAAATGAGTCTACACTTGGTATGTTCACCCTGTAGAACGCTGTTTGATGGCAAGCGTGGTATTGATCGACACGATCGATGTTCAAAACGTAATGGCATCATTCTGTGCTGTCGTTGGGAAAAACAGTTTAGAGCACTTTTTCTGCTTGACCATTTTATCAACCAAACATAAATTTTATTGTATCTCTAAATAAAAACTAGAAAACAAAATAAAAATATTTCAACTGAACAGCAATATTTTGACATTTTTGAAAGCAGGTCGGGGTAATCGCTTGAGGGTTGTTATGAGTGTAACGCTTCAAAGCTTTTTCAGCAAGTTAGGAGAAGAATAGCAATAATAAGAATAAAAATGTGTGGACAAGGTCGCCTCATTCTCGGTTTTACTTGCTAGTAATCTCACTCTGCATGTGGACAAGGTGTTTCTATGACTAGATACCTTCAATAGATTTTACTTTGTTACAAAGTCTGCTTGTTGTTTTTGTCCAACGTTTTTGCAGTTATCACCATTGTAAGAATAAACTTTTTGTTGCTTTTAACATCAACCTGAAAGAAATAACTTTTGACTACTACGTAATACAAGTCTATCAAACAATGGACAAAACTACGCAGTTTTTTTGCTTTCGTGTTTTTATGTTTTCCTGTTCAATTGGTATTATAAATTCTTGTACCTCCACAAAAAAGTTCTAAATCCATGCTGTGTACCTTTTTTGGTTTATCGTATTATTTGTTGATGTGAAAGTAAAATCTTGGACTTGAGGTTGTGCTTTCTAAAGTATACTGAACTAACAACTAGGCAGTTTGCACATTTAACTTTCAAAATCTAGGGCACTTTACAATAAGCAACATCCAAAAAATTGCTTGAATGATTACGCGCATCAACAGTTTAAAATAAAATTAAGAAAAAACTAAGCATCTAACCAATAAGACAATCACAAGCTTAAACTAATAATCTGAAGCTTAAACTAAACAATCTGAAATAGATTAAATTAGTAGCAGTAGCTTAAACTAACAACCTGAAAATAAAATCAACTAAGCAAGAAGCGATAAACTGAAAGTAAGTGAACGTAAACTAGTAAAAAAGTTTTAGTGAAGAGCAGTGAACGCTTTTCTATATTCTGCTCAATCAGAGTTTATTACTATACGCTATTCCCTGTTTTTTTCTGGACAGTGGTTTATATCTTTTTTGTTTATGGTAGAGCTTAATAAAGAATTTACGATCAACTAAGGCAGCGCTGTACAACTGAAAACCATACAAAGGCCATAAAGCGCAAAGCTATTCTTCGCAGGCCAAATTTTAATGCGGTTTCAGCAGTGTCGTTATATGTACGTATAACGATACATATTAAAAAATTAAAAAATTGTCGCAAGTTGCCTTGCGTCAACAACGTCTCGACAAAGACAAATATGAACATACAGTAAAAAAATTATTTAAACATTCAGCAAACACGAATATACAAAATAACGTTTTATTGAAAATGCAAATTGAAGAGCAAAAAAGACCTCACCAATAAAAATTATTCAAAATTAATGTTGTGGTTAAGTGTCAAATATTTTATCGCCGAAATTTGTTACTAATGTTTTAAAGCGGTAGCAGCTATCGAAACTGAACTATTTGACAAATTCAACAACCCAAATTATTATTATTTTTTAAAATTTATTGAAACTTTTCCTAAAAGGTTTGTTTACAGTATGGCTGATCACCATCAGGATTCTGCAATTTGATTACCACAGGTGATTATTAAACTTGCAGTTTTGTGATTATAAGCGCAATATTAAATTGTTGAGTTATGATCTAGAATGGTGAGTAATTTTTAACCTGGGAGTTACTTGCATTTTTGGAGGAACGCAAGTGCTTTCGGTAAACAATATAAAACGTAAAATATTTAAGCTAAGTAATATTAATAATTATTATTTGAAAATTTTCTAAAAATTATGGACTTTTTGAAAACAGGGGCTCCAAGCTGAATAGGATCCTTATTTTTCAAAAGGGCAAAATTAGGGCCTTTATTGTTTAAAAGGTTATATTTAGGTAAAATAGTTTAGTAGGTTAGTTCAGTAGGTTTTTTTTCTTACTAAATTAAGGATTTGTTAATATTTTATTGTTTAAAAATGTAGTTGGGGTCTTTTTTTTTTTAAAGAATCAAACTGGGGTTATTTTTCTTCAAAAGCTCCAAAAACTTTTTATATACAATTTTTGATTTATGGCCGAAATAATAGAACCAAAAGACAGGAGATCTACTTAAAATTTGTTTTGAGGGCAGTTATGAACATTTCAGTTAATTAAAAACATCAGATGGGTTATTACGTCACTATACAAAGAGAATGACTCAATACAAATTTTCCTGAGCGGTATAAAAAATAAACATCAAAACATGCAGCGAAATCCCAGAGTACAGATTGGCAAAAGAAGCTATAAGAAAATCATAGCATGAAGCAGTTTTTATCATAGATGAAAAGCCACTGATCTCCCAGTTTTTGTGAAAAAAGGTTACAAAACTAATGATCTCGAATGAAAAAACGCTCGAAGTTGGTAATTTAAGAAGTCTGAGGATTTACCAATATTGATACTTAATTTTTTTACGATTTAACAGTATTTATCTTGTACATTTTAGATTGAAAATGAGTAATCTAAAAGGTTTTACAGTTGTGTGTTTATTGCTTAACATGACGTTAATCAAATCTGTTCAAATTAAAAAAAATTTGATCGTGAAAACGATTCCTCCATTTCTAATACTGGTGAAACCACAAATTTTCAAAGTCGTTTCCTGAATTCTTGTCCAAGATTTTTGTTAGAATTCTATACATTGAATGAAGATGATCAAAATACAATGTTATCACGTATAAAAGAGTTGGACAAGCACAATTCGCAACTTACAAAAGCATTACGAGTTAATGCATTCAAGTTTATCAGATTGTTGAATGGATCAGTAGCAATTAATTGTTTTGGTCAAGCACAAAATTTTACAATAACACAATCAGAAAACAATTCAAGCAACGATACCTTTAAAATTTCTGCACAGATATACAAATTGTATTCTAATAAATTTGTCAAACTATTAAATCCGTACTTATTTCTAGAGTGTTCTTTCAGCCTGTGCAGTCCAGCTTCCAAATACAATTCAATTTTATGGATACAAGATCACTGTCTCAAAAAAACTCCCAAGTAAGTCTAAATTTTTTTGAAAATTTTTCTATGCTTTAACCAAATCAACAAAAATTAAAAAAAATTGTTTTATTTTGGTTCGCAATTCCGATGGATTAAAGTTAGTATGTTAAAAATAGCAACAGAATCAGTAAATAAGTTGCTGGAAGTCTCCACAGCAATTAAAATATTTCAATTTCGTAGATATTTAGCAACCGACCATTTTAGCGACCATTAACATACAAAGATAACTCAAACACAGCATTTGCTCGAAAAATTTGTCTTGGATTATGGTTAATATCAATTTTAGTTGCTATTTTACCAACTCGTATAATTTATGAAAACATTAGTTATGTGCTTGTACGTGATACAATTGTTTTACCAGTTGTGCTCAATGATGCTACTGCTTTTTATATATATCTCCTGACTGCAATTATGATTCCTGTAACAATATTGTGGATATTTACAATTTTGACATTTTGTGTTTACAAAAGGCATTCCAAGAAACAAAAAAAATTTTTTTCAACAAAAAAACAAAAACAAAAATTTATAAAAAAAATCAAATTATTTTTTACGCTTGGAATCATGGTCGGGGTGTTTACTGTTTGTTTCTTACCAGCAGCTGTATTAACCATGGTTCTAATAAGTAACATAAAAGTTAATTCGTCAATAATTATTTGTACATCAGTTATGATAACGTCTAACAGTCTTTGGAATGTTTTTATTTACAGTGCAAGAGAAAAAAAATTTCGAACAATATCAAAAAACTTTTACAAGAAATTGCTGTTCTGTTTGAAGTAAATAATTTGCGTCGATGTAAAAGTTACTTGGTTTAGCCAATGTTTCTCAATCGCTTTTGTCTTTTGGCACCTTACAAAGATGTATAGGTTTTGAGGCACTCACCGGCAAACGTAGGAGAATCTGCATAAAATGCAGTAAATTTTTGATTCAAACTTTAACGGATCATCAACTTACAACCTAAAGGCACATTGAAAACTATTTGGAAAAAATGCAAAATAAGCTATATAATGCAAACTTTTTACTGAAAAGTATCACTGTACCAGTTGACAACACTATAAATATTGTTTCAAGTTTTTTTGCATTTGCCTATGTTTGAACAATAGTTTAATGTTTTGTCGCACATTTTTGTTTTATTGCGCACCAATGCAATTGAAACTTGCCTAAAGCATCCTTTTTACTGTAATTAGATTATTTTGCTTCGGTTTTACTTAATCATTTATCAATTGTTTCTTTTGAAATACGTTTTTTTCTCGTTTAAAGATCGATTCGCATTTTATGCTAAAGCACCATTTTTGGTTCAACCGTAATCTTGGGGACTTGTGTCGGAAATAAACCGGGTAAGAGTCAACTCATTTGCAACAGTCAACTTATATACAATTGATTTGCAGGGTTTCGAGTGACTTGTTTTAGTATTTTTCCATTGTGAGATACGTCGAATTCCACAAGTATCTCACTAACGGATGTCTTATAATTACGATAAAAAAAGTGCCCTAGTCAATGTAGAAAAGCTCCCTACATCACATTGGTGCCGCAGATTGAATAATGTGATTTAGTGATAAAATTACAGATTTTTCATAACAATATCATAAGCACCTGTTGTGGAAATTGTTAGTGGATATAACTTTGTGGTTTCCATACGGTGTGTTTTAAATTTAATACATTTGTCTCTCCAAGAAAAACGAACGCTATTGAAGGCAAATTTTATATTGTTCTAGTTAATTAAGTAGTTTAATATTTTTTTGCTAACATAAAAAACACATAAAGTACAATACCATGAATACTAAAATGAAATAAAATGTTAAGTAAAGGAAAAACTGCGAAGTGACCGTTTGTGTAAAACTATTTAGGTAAAATGTATAGAATTCTAATTGTGTTTTAACGTTCTAATTAATTTAGATAGCGACGTTTAAGATTATTTTTATTTGGTATAAAATTGTTAATTTGGAAATGTTTTAATTAAAATTTGTTTAAAATATGCATTTTTTATTGTTGAGAAAATTTGCTTAAGAAGATATTTATTAAAGAAATTGGAAACGTGTTCCGAACTTTGGCATCTACATATTTAATACAGTGTTTCATGAGAAAATAAATTTATTCAATACGAATCAACATAATATAGTAGTTTTTGCTACAGTAAAAACAAATATTTACCTTTGCGAAATAAAAATAAAAATTAAATATGTTGGTATGAATATATCAATCAGTGAATTTTATTTGAGGACTTCGGAATAATAACAACAATAGAAAATAAGCAAATTATAGTGCACGTTAGGATGTATTTTTCTTTTTTTAATTTTATCTCTATTTACCCTCCTGACTCACAGGAAAGTTTTGGGGTGCTTTAATTGATGCAACCATCAAACGAATATACCTAAACCAGGTTTCGGAGATACCTAAATATCGCTGTCCGTTAAATTTTTTTTTTAATATTTTGTTTAGAAATACGATTAAAATTTAGAGCAGCTAGCCAAGACCGCCAAGCTAAAGAAACTGATTGTCGCCAGCGTGGTCGATTAGTTAAGAGCGCCGTGATTTTTATCGACATAGTCCCAATTGAAAATGTACTCGAGGAATTCTGTTGTGTCTTTGGGAAAGACATTTTACGATACTTTCCTCTGATTGGTGGTCTTAACAAGCAGTTCTAAAGTTTACTCAAATTTTCATAAAACTTAAAAAACTAAAAATCAAACAAAAAAATTTCAATTGAACAGCAATATCTCGGCATCTCCAAAATTTGTCGGCGTTATTGCTTGCCCTATAAATAGCATCTCCGTCACTTTCCTGCAAATCAGAAGAAGTAGAAAAATAAATAAAAATGAAAAAGTTAAGTGTCTTTCCCAAAGATACAGCAGGAGGATGCAAGTAGGTTATGAACTGAGACCATGTCGATCACATTCGGCATCAATACTGCGCTCGTAATTATCGAGCTACCCAGTTCCAATGTTTTCTCTAAGCTGCGCAGTTGCGCGGCCGCGGAAAAAGCTCTATCATTTGGTCCAGCGTGTAAATTTAAGTCGGAAACAAAGACCTTTTTTTATAGAGAACAGCTTGGTTTCAGTATGAAAAATAGAAAATTAGAGAATTATTTCTAGCGAGGACTTTTTTTTTTAAGAACAGCTTGGTCTCAGTAAGGAAAATAGTAAATTAAGAAAAAAAAGTCAATTTTTTCACAAAATCTTTAGTTGCTATTATATCAGTTTTTGGTTTGTTTGATTTATGTTTACAACCTTGATCTGAATTATTCAGAATTATTCAGAAATTGTAAAGAAACATTTGAAGCTTTTTGACTTTTTGATTTTGACTTCACGATCTTACATAATCGTTGTTGCATTTTAATTCGTAGAGTATACTTTTGGGTTTATTGACATTCAAAACAAAATACGATAATTACTACTATTAAGCAACTACTAAAATCTTTATTCATGCTCTTCTGGTAAAATCTGAGTTAAATTGCTGTTAATTCTTTATTAAAATGTAAAAACAATAACAAAAACTCAACGTTTCGGTGTACTATGTTTCAGTAAACCTTCATCAGGAGATTAAGCAAAACACAAATATCATTCAAAATAAAACCATAGTGGCGCGAAAAAAGGAAAAAATATTTAAAATACATTATTGATTTAAAACGACATCTAACGGATTCAGAATTTTAAATTATAATAAGCATTTGGATAGAAACAATTGGTTTTATCATTAAAAGCATCATTATTAAAATGAATAAAAAAGGACTCCAAAAATCTTCTTTTTATATAATCTGCTTCTTTTGCCAAAATTTTTGAATTATTCCAATTCATATGATGCTTTTCCGAATATACATGTTTTACTAGAGCAGATTTGTTGTTTATATCATTATTTTCTAATCGTGCTAAATTTTTTGAATTCACATCCCGCATGTGTTCTTTGCATCTTGTAAGAAATGCCCTACCAGTTTCACCAATATAAATGCCAACACAATCTAAACATGAAATTTCATAAATTACTCCTGGCTGTTGCTTTGGTTCAATTGAATCTTTTAAGTTGGGTAAAATTTGCTTGATTGTTTGAAAAGGTTTTGTATATACTCTAATATTTTGTTTTTTAATTATACGACTTAAAATTTCAGTTAAATCTTGAAAATAAGGTAGGGTTACTGTGCCTTTGTAGTTTTTGCTTATTTCATGTTTCTCAATTTTATTGAATCTGAATCGATTAAATGTTTTCTTTATAAGCCAATTTGGGTAGTTGTTGTCTTCCAAAGTACGTCGTAGCATTTCTTTTTCTTCATTAAAATCTTTTGAATCTGTAATTAGTTTAGCTAATCTGTTTAATAAACAAATAATAATACCTTGTTTTTGTTGCTGTGAATGACAAGATTCATAATTTAAATAACGATTAGTGTGAGTTTCTTTTCTATATATTTTGGTTGCCAATGTTCCACTTTTTTTCTTCATGACCAGTACATCTAGGAATGGTAATTTGTCTTCTTTTTCATATTTGATGGTAAATTTCATACTTGCTTCAATGCTATTTATATGAGAGAAAAAACGTTTTACGATATCTGATTTTAATATTACAAATGTATCATCTACAAATCTTGACCATAATTTTGGAGGGGAAAAAAAGGAATTTATTGCTTTTATCTCAATGTGCTCCATAACCAAATTTGCAATAGTAACAGAAATAGGGGAGCCCATTGGAACACCAAATATTTGTTGATAAAATTTTCCTTGAAATTTGAAATAAGTATTGTATAAACAGAAGTTCAAAGCAATTTCAATGTCATTAATTGTCATTTCAGTACCTTCATTAAGTGTAACATCGTTTCTTAATTGTTCAATAGTAACATCTTTTGCAAGATTAACAGGAATTTTGGTAAACAATGACACTACATCGAAAGAAACCATACACTCATTACTTTCAACATTAACATCTTTTAATAAATCAACAAACTGGTAAGAATTTTTAACGGTAAATTTAGTCTTGCCAACTAGCGGTGATAATAATTTAGATAAATATTTGGATAAGTTATATAATGAATCTAGTCATTCACAGCAACAAAAACAAGGTATTATTATTAGTTTATTAAACAGATTAGCTAAACTAATTACAGATTCAAAAGATTTTAATGAAGAAAAAGAAATGCTACGACGTACTTTGGAAGACAACAACTACCCAAATTGGCTTATAAAGAAAACATTTAATCGATTCAGATTCAATAAAATTGAGAAACATGAAATAAGCAAAAACTACAAAGGCACAGTAACCCTACCTTATTTTCAAGATTTAACTGAAATTTTAAGTCGTATAATTAAAAAACAAAATATTAGAGTATATACAAAACCTTTTCAAACAATCAAGCAAATTTTACCCAACTTAAAAGATTCAATTGAACCAAAGCAACAGCCAGGAGTAATTTATGAAATTTCATGTTTAGATTGTGTTGGCATTTATATTGGTGAAACTGGTAGGGCATTTCTTACAAGATGCAAAGAACACATGCGGGATGTGAATTCAAAAAATTTAGCACGATTAGAAAATAATGATATAAACAACAAATCTGCTCTAGTAAAACATGTATATTCGGAAAAGCATCATATGAATTGGAATAATTCAAAAATTTTGGCAAAAGAAGCAGATTATATAAAAAGAAGATTTTTGGAGTCCTTTTTTATTCATTTTAATAATGATGCTTTTAATGATAAAACCAATTGTTTCTATCCAAATGCTTATTATAATTTAAAATTCTGAATCCGTTAGATGTCGTTTTAAATCAATAATGTATTTTAAATATTTTTTCCTTTTTTCGCGCCACTATGGTTTTATTTTGAATGATATTTGTGTTTTGCTTAATCTCCTAATGAAGGTTTACTGAAACATAGTACACCGAAACGTTGAGTTTTTGTTATTGTTTTTACTTTTTAATAAAGAATTAACAGCAATTTAACTCAGATTTTACCAGAAGAGCATGAATAAAGATTTTAATAATATACCTGGTATCAAGAAAAGCCAAATTAAGCAACTACGCCGTCAGAGGGGGCAAGAGGAAGAGTTTTTTAGATTTTGCTCAAGTAATTTCTGTGATCAACTAAACGAATCCTCAACTAAAGTGAATCAACCAATTATCTTAAAAATGCTTTTTGTTTGGTTTCAAGCAAAAAAAGTTAATTTAGAGTTTGTATTATGTAAAAAATAACTTTCGGATTTCTGTAATTACAATAACTAAATTAAAATATGTTTAAACAAGAAAAATGGGTGTTTTTAGGTTGTAAAAATCCAAGTTTTTAATGGAAAACTAGCGCATTTCCAGAATCAGTGTTGTTATTGTTATTCAGCTAAGTCATCAGCATGAGGAAATTTTCTGGAAATCATGGAAGGAAGATCGTACGTATAGATGTTAAATAGGAGGGCAGCCAAGATCGATCCCTGAGGAACGCCGTTTTTAAGACGACGTAGCCTGCTTGCTTGCTGTCACCGTTAGTAAGGGTGAAACTTCAATTTCGGACAAGCTCCATAATCATTCTGACCATGTGCTTATCCGGAAGAAGTCTCAGCAGCTTGCAGGTAAGATCACGGTGGCAGACAGTGTCATGAGCCGCTGTCACATTGACAAATACGGCACCGGCCTTCTTAGCTTCAAAAGAATCTTCGATGTTCTGGGTTAGAAGAACAACTTGATCTACGGTTGATTTCCCGCATCGAAACTCAGCCTGCTCTTTAGGGAGCAGTGGATCGATTAATGGCTCAACGCGGGCGTAGATAAGCCTCTCGAGGATCTTGTAGGGGACACAGAGCAGAGATATCGGTCGATAACTCTTTGGATACCCCACGGGCTTTGTTGGTTTGGGAATCGCGACTATAAGCGCTCTTCTCCAGATCTTGGGAATTTTGAGTCGGCGCAAACAGGAAGAGAGGAAGTCACGTAACCAGGACTTCAAAGAGCGCAGAATATTACGCAACTGCGAAGGTACATCCCACGAGTAAACAACAAAGCAACTAATGGTACTTTATAGAAAATTTGCTGCTATAAACAGCATTATTTTTTTGGCAGACGCTTTGTTTGAATCAGTTTTTAGCATAAAGTTTTCTACATGAAATATGATGTGTAAAAGTTTTAAATCCTTTATCAGTATTTTTCATTTAAAAAAATACTTAAGACAAATAAATAAAATTAAGAACTAATTTATTGATAGCAAAATTATAATTTAATCTTTCTTACTTGAGCTTTACCAACAAATTTTAATTTTGAATTTTAAACCCACAAAATAACTGCTTAAACGTAAATGAAGCTATGTTTTTGATCAAATGTGTTCACCAGTTAACAGCATAACTTGCTACTAACACATGCATATTGATAAGTTTTAGTTATTTCAAGTAGTTTGGATCTTGTATTGATTATACCCACAATAAATAATTATGTGATTTAATTCATGGACTTAATATTTTACATAATAAATGAAAGACACCTTCCGAATAAGTTTAGCGTGAGTTTAAATTTCTCAGTTTGCAAAATTGAACTTAAATGATGTTTTGCAATTTGCATTGAAATTGTTTTTTAATAAAGTTCAACCCGAAGTAAAAAGAATCTGTTCAAGTTTTTGACAAAAATACAGAAAAAAAGATATTCAATAGGCATCAACTTATTCTCATTTTACCTAATTAAGAAGCTTAAAAAAAGGTTGGAAAACTAAAATAGATATAGAACTGCATAAAGTATTTAAACTTCAAACAAATCAATTAGTTAATAACTTCCACAGTGTCTTCGCGTTTAATTCGGTAAAGAAAGAAATTTTGGACAGACTAAATTTTGAGTAAAATTACATATTGATAGATTGATGGAAAAAGTAATGTAAGAAAAATGATGGTCAGTTTTTACAGGGATGCTGACTTTTGTTCCACTCACGCTCTTAGAAACTACTTAGAGCCTTGAACTCCATGCTCTGCTGGTTTGGTTTTTTTTTACGTCCCATTAATTGAAAATTTTAAATATTAAAGTACATTCATTGCCTTATACTGTCATGTACATTGCCTTGAAAAACAAAAATGAAAATGAAAATGTAATTCTTAAAACTATTTATTGTCCATTTAAACATCTTAATGCATAGTAAAGATTTCCACAGAGAAACTGCTTTGTTTTCTATTATTACTAACACTTTCCATTAAAAAACGACAAAATAAAATATCTTAGATAAAAAAAAAGCTGATGCAGCAGGAATCGTGATAAACTTTATTTTGATGTAAAAACATGATAGGTTATTATCAAGCACTTAGTATCACGTTTTGTCTGATATTATGATACAAGCTGAAATATGATAATTAAATATTTTTTTGTTATTATAATTTATTACGGCTTTGAAATGCGGTAGATTTTAAATAAGTTATTTAATCGCCAGTCTGCCGTTTATTACAACATTTAACATAGAGAAATTCCTTTAATCTTTTTGAATGTTTAAAAATAAATCTCAATATGTCTTCCATCAAAGAGTATTTTCATAAGATGCAAAAACTAAAGTGAAAAAGCAACATGGATTTCAAACAATGATAACCCACTCAGTCAATTTTGAATTTAAATTTAACTTTTTACTGCATGTAAATACAACCAAATTAACAATTATTTTTTCATTAAAAAAAACTTTACTTTTTAAAAATTTTACTTTTGAATCGAAGAAAATGCAATATTTTCTTATTTAAAACTTTTTATTTTTGAAATAAAGTCCAAAATAACTTTTTAATTTAATTTTTTAATTTAAATTATTTTTTTTAGTGACCGTTACTTTTGATAAAAATAAATTTAAATTTTTTTAAAGTTTTCATGTAAATTTTTAACTGAAAAAATTACATTTTAGTTATTACTTCGTAATTAATTATTAGAAACCTTATTATCAACTTTTTAATGTAAATTGACTGAATTTTACGTATAAATGTGGTTGTATCGAATATGATACAACATGTGGTGAGTCATGTCTTGCAATATGAAACTCAAAATGCTATTTGGTCTGAAAACAGGAAACTAAAAAAAAATACTAGACCAATTTTAAACTTAGATATGGCAAATCAATTTGATTTATAAGTATTTGACAGAGTAGCTCAGTTTTATGACACTCTGACTTTGGAGCAGGAGGATGCAAGTTTGATACTCAGTCTGTCCAAGTGATTTTTGGTCTTCATTTAGAAAAGACACTTTACGGCAAATTTTGCAATGGAGTTTGCGTGGCTTATACAAATTTGAATCTGCTGGAAAAAAGAAAACAACAGCTTGGCCTCTACGGTCATACGAAAAAAATCAATTGTAAACGTATAATAAAAACAGTTTTTAAGCAAGCTGCATAAAAATGAGAAACACCAGACTCGAGTTTCGCTCTTATTAGAGCTCGTCAGTGATGCTTATCTTAACGCGAATCGAACCTGGGACCTGTAGTCTTCCACGCAGGTTACTATACCACTAGACTACAGATCCCGGACGACACATGGACTCAAAACAGCTGCTTTGACTCCATGTGTCGTCCGGGATCTGTAGTCTAGTGGTATAGTAACCTTCGTGGAAAACTACAGGTCCCAGGTTCGATTCACGGTGAGATAAGCATCACTGACGAGCTCTATAAGAGCGAAACTCGAGTCTGGTGTTTCTCATCTTTATGCAGCTTGTTTAAAAATTAATTCCAAATTTCCTCATAATTCTTCAAATACAAAAATAAAAACAGTGTTAGATAATGTTTTTTTATCAAATAAAAACTTTATCAAGAAAAAAACCTATTTCATGCAGAATATTTCTGTATGGCTTATCAGAAGAAACTTGGAAATACTAGCTTTTCTGCTCTGATATAGATCTAATAAGTTTCCTGTGATAAGATTACGAGCGCATCAAACAGTTGAGCAAGATGATGAAGAACGTTCATCTTGGTTCTAATGAAACGTTAAGTGTACAACTTGATCATGATGAACTATTAGAACTTGTTGACAATGTTCACTGATAGTTTTCCTGTTCCGCAAAAGCCGTTTTTCTATTAAAAGGCAGTGGCTAAAATAGCGGATGGGTGGATACTGTTTGGTTTTGGAAGAATCGGTTTCTGTTTGTCTTCAAAACAGCAAAAACTTTTTTATTTTTAGGCTGGGTTTCCAGACAGCATCACCTCACGGCTCATCAGAAAATTTTCTAGAAACTGAGAAAATATGAAACAGTCATAAGCGTAAAACAGGGGTTCTCAACTGGGGGGGGGTAATTCCCTACCAGTGGGGGAATTTTGTATTTGCAAGGGGGAATTTTGTATTTAGAATTTTGTTTAAGATGTAATGTAGTTAAAGCATGTAGTGTAGTTGCGTCTAGTTCTGTAAGTTTATTAACTGTTTTTGTCAAGTGGTAATGTAGCGTGTCCGCATTCCGCAACAGCAGACATGTGCAACCCGCGGCTCGCGAATTTTTTATGTGGTCACATCAAAGTTAATATAAATTTTCGCGCTTTCTTTGATATAATGCGATCAAGCTGGAAAGCTTTATTATACTTTTACAACAGGTTAGCAGCAACAGTGTGAAATTGCTTGATAGTTAATGCTTGATATGAAGATAGAGATTGAGAATTGTTAATATTTTCAGTTTTTGTTGGTTTCTTTACATGAGGAATATAAGAATTTAATTGTAAAATAAAATGACAATGGTTCAATAATGATGTCACAAATATCTAAAAATTAGAATTATAAGCTTCACAAAAGTGCTTTTTTACGTTACAATCACAATCATGGTACACATACGTACCATTGTCATTTAAAAATTTGTTTGTAAGTTGCAAATCCTTACTATATTAAGTCTTGCAGAAAGTTAAAAGCTATATAAACTAAATTTAATTTCAGTTCAGGAAAATTTTAAGTTGGTTAAAAAACGAAAACTTAATAAAAAAAAAGGTGGATCTTTGATGAGGAATGGTTTGTGACAAATTTTGGTGTCCTACAAAATAAAAGAGGCGTGTGCCTGATTTGTTGCTGAAGTTGTGACTGCAGTCTGGTGTAGCGTCAGCAGTAGAGTTTAAAGCACGTGGTTAGAGTCAGATTTTGCCTCGTTGGACGCTATAAGATGTGTTTGAAACAACGTGGGATAACCTCGTTCGCTGCCTTGCCTCACCACTGCTACATCAGTGCCAATTTGTTAAAGCAGCGTCATCGATACTTTGCCGCCATTGCTACAGCAACACTAAACTTTCCTTTTTATTATCCTTATTACAAGCTTTTTTTGTTTGCTTGTTTCAGGGCATTTAGTATTTACAGTTTAAATAATTTTAAACAAAATTCATTTGCTAGATACCTCAGGAGTGTCAAAAAATAATTTTAATTATTAGAATTTTAGACAACATGAGTGTCAAAAAAAGAAGATACAATTATTCATACATTGAATATGGATTCACATGCATCATTAATAATGGAGAGAAAAGACCTCAGTGCGTGATATACAATAAAGTTCTGTCAAATGATTCTTTGAAACCAACAAAGTTAAAACAACATTTACACAATGTCAACCAACAACACAAGGATAAAAGCAAAATCTTTTTTGACTGGATTCAAATGGGACATATCATGAAACGAACAAAAATGCAATTGAAGCTTCTTACTATGTTGCTCTGGAAATAACGAGGCAGAAAAAGCCGCATACATTTGGTAAAAATTTGATAAAACCTTGTTCTCTGAAATTAGTTGAACTTATGCTTGGAAATGTAGAGAAGAAAAAAATTGCTGCTGTCTCGTTATCTAATAGTACAATTCAGAGAAGGATCGAAGATATGGCTGCAGACATTAGAGATCAAGTTGTGCAAGAGATTAAGTCTGCTGCATTTGACGTATTTTCAATTCTGCTGGACGAATCTACTGATTTAGCATCATGTTCCCAGTTAATGGTATTTGTAAAGTATGTCCATTTACGTAAATAGTTTTAAGGAGGAGCTCCTTTTTTGTTCTTTTCTCAAAAAAACTACAAAAGCCGTCGACGTCTTCGAAAAAGTTTCTTCTTTCTTCGAATCAAAAAATCATTTGTGGGAAAACCTATGTGGATGCTGCACAGACGGAGCCCCAGCTATGTTAGGAACCAAATCTGGATTTCAAGCTTATATTAAAAAGAAAAATCCAAACACAAAAGGCGTTCATTGTATGATTCATCGCCATGCGCTAGCCTCCAAAACGCTTGCTCCTCCATTACGTGAAGTTCTTGATCAAACAGTTCGAATAGTAAATTTCGTCAAAGGAGGCGCTCTTAACTCACGGTTGTTCAAGCAACTTTGCATTAACATGGATGCAGACCATCACGTACTTCTGTTTCATTCAAATACTCGGTGGCTTTCAGGAGGAAATGTAATTAAGCGAGTGTTTGAGCTAAGAGATGAACTCAAATTATTTTTTGAGCTTGAAAAGAAAATAGATTTTGCTTTATTGCTGAAGAATGATAGATGGATAAGATACCTTGCTTATATGGTTGATATTTTTGACCAACTAAATAGGCTAAACCTGAAGATGCAAGGGAAAAACACCAATATAATACAATTTAAAGATACTTTGAAAGCTTTCATTAGCAAGTTTGATAATTGAAAAAGAAAAGTCAGCACAAACAATGTTGCAATGTTTGAAGAATTGTCATCAATTTTGAAAGTTGATGACGAAGAACACGTATTTCCTAATTTGGAAAAAGAATTGATTTTGCAACATTTGGAAGCACTAGCATTGGAATTCATTAAATATTTTTGTGAGATTGATAACTATGAGCTTGGTTTAATACAAAATCCCTTCATATTGCCAGTTGAAAAAGTTCCTGATAGTTTGCAGGATGAATTGTTAGCACTCAAAGCTGATTCTTGCTCAAGATATTTATTCAATGAAAAATCAATTACTGAATTTTGGCCATTGATATGCGATTCCTATCCTAAAGAGACAAAAAAGGCTATCCAAGGTATCCTTCCCTTTGTCTCTACTTATGTTTGCGAATCTGGGTTTTCAACTCTCTTGCAAATAAAAACAAAACAAAGAAACAGATTGAATGTCGAAAATGATGTGCGTTGTGCCCTTTCCAATACTTTTCCACGCATTCATGAATTGTCAAGGAAAAAACGATCGCAAGTATCCCACTGACTGTTAAATTCGCATCATAAGTACAATAAATTTCTTTTGTGTTTTGAATTAATCTTTTCATTTTTAAATATTGTTCAGAAAAGTTAATTACTAGCGTAATAATTTAGTATTAATTAATATCAGAGGCTAAAGTACTTATCAATTGTAAAGAGTTTAGTTTTTTTTTTAGTGCACCGACGTAAAAGTGTTCTTTACAAACTGAATTTTTAAGGGGGGAGGGGATTTTATCTGTGAATAACGGTTGAAGGAGTGCATGGGCTAAAAAAGTTGAGAACCACTGGCCTAAAACAAGAAGACCATTCACCAAAACAAAGCAACTTTAGGAAGAAAAGCATTGAAAAAACGCTTCTTTCTTGTCAACTGTATAAGCTTGCTTAGATGAAAATTGGTATTTCTTGAATGAAAAATTCCATGTCAATGTTGTAATATGCATTTTTATTATCACCGCCTCTATTTCTCTTACTAACTTACAGGAAATGGTGGGGCGTCCTCTTTAGACCAACGGTCAAGCGATTATCCTAACTTACTTTCAGAGATCTCAATACATGTATATTGCAGCCATATGAAATTTTTTATTTGATTTTTTAGTTTTTATTTAGAGGTAAGACTAAAATTTGAAAATATTTGATAAAATTGTCAAGCCAAGAACAGAAAAGTGCCATCAAAAGTTTTTACCAAGAACAAAACAAATTCAAGTAGGTTTCGAACTGTAACCAAGTTGATCACGTGACGTCATCTACTGATCCATCTACAACATCCTTATGACTGTTTTTATTCTAGTTTTACTTTTGTTCATATTGTTTGAAAAATTGTGCCAAACTTTTCTTTAATAAACGCTAAATTTTATTCTGATATTTTTTGGAAAAATCTTTTTCAAGCACGTTTTGTATCATATATGATAGAACCATAAAATTACCCCATTTTTTATTTTTTTCAATGTTTAGTTAATTAACATTAATTTATATGCATTAATGGTTTTAAAACTTAATTTAAATTTTTTTGTTTAAATTTAAAACTTCATGCAGTAAAGGGTTAATTTGTAGCATATTCCTGGTAGGACATTGTCAAAGGCACAAGCTTTTTTCGCCAGCTCTTACTTAGCCCCAATGCTAAAGAGTAAAAAAGTTTTCACTTTAAATTGAAGGCTAAAATAACTTTTTTTACAAATGTACAACAAAGATTGAATAAAAGGTTTTTATTTTAGATTGAAGACCAACGGGTGCTTTTTCTGGAAAAGTAAAGTTAATGGCAAATTCAAATTTCTTTGCTTGTATGTATTTTGATTTTATTTACAATGCTTTAGAAAACAAAACTTTCTATTGCTTTTAGTAGCTAAAACTTTCGGTTTCTTACCTTATATGATTTTACGGCAAAATGATTCAGCAGCAACTCCTCAAAAAACATATTTGCATATTTTTTGCACAGAGCAGGATACTTCGAAATAACATGAAATTTAAATGTTGAACTAAAAACTACGATTGTGCAGTGCGTTTAAATAAAATCTAAGATAACTAAACTTTGAAATAAAATAAAGATAAATACCAGCTTAATGGAAAAATAAAACAAACATTTTTTTTTAATATGGAAAAAGAAAAAAATTATTGAAACATAAAAAGAGACCAGTGGTATTATTAAAACGTAGAAACAAACCGATGACTCTGTATGGCATCTTGGCTTACTGCTTAAAACATTTGCCAGATAATAACATGGTTAGAATGATCATGGAGCTTACCGAAGTTTTACGTTTACAACAGGTGACAGCAAGCAAAGCAAGATTCGCGTTTGAAAAACAGCGTTCCTCGCAGAGATCGGTCTTATTCCCCTCCTTTTCAATTTCTTTATATTTATATCTACATCTGCCTTCCACAATTTCTGAAAGTTTACTTACGCAGACAATCTAGCATTCTTGCACTGCTCTGAAAACTGAAAGGTCTTTGCAGGGCTTAGTCACATTAAGACGGTGACGGCAGCCTGTATTTAAATACAAAAAGAGGCCAAACGTGAGCTAAATGTTTAGAACAGCATTAGCCTTTTTCCATTTTATCTTACCCCACTTAATTTATGAACAGATCGCTCACATTTTGTCACCATCTTGTGGCATTAAGCAAAAAACTATGTTAGTGTGTCACACTGCTGGAGCAACATGCAGTCTTGGGATGGGGAGCTTGGGACAAAACACTGCGCACAGATGCCCTATTTCTAGTCTACTTAACAACTGAGTACTGCGCACCACTCTGGTGTCGCAGCGCTCACATTTGCGTCATAGACAAAGTCCTGAATGATGCCACGCTTATAGTCACTAGATGCCTTTGTCTCACTCAAACGGACCATACTTTGAGGTATCTAGTCAGCTGAGCTTTACCGACTAGGAGCGAGACTCTCCTTGGCTAACGGTGCAACCTGAACTCTGACCATATTATAAATTCCTATATTGGACCTAGAATCTTAAAAAATGTCTGATTCTCTTTCCACCCTCCTCATAAATCTACACTCTTATGAAAAAAAAATTTACAATCTACTTTTGTGAAAAAAAAAATCTTTTTTTTTCACAAAAAAAAGAATCTTTTTTTTCCACAAGGAGCATTGCTGCTATTACAGTAATCTTATTCTAAACCACTTCGCATTGATTCAAAGTTACCATCTTTACTATCACTAATGTTATTTACAACTATAACTTGATCGAGTAAAAAATGTATAGAAATAACATATTCAATATTAATTTAATCGGAAAACAATGTGAATATTGAAAATGACGCTTGGGGCAAGCATTTTTATAATAAAATCTGTTCACAAAAATTTTGTAGATCAGTTTATTGGACTCACTCGACCCAACAATCAACTGACATATTCACTTTGTTTCTCTATACATTACTATGACAGCAGTGACATCAAATTCAATGCAGTTTCAAAAGTATAACTAAAAAATTTGAGTAAGCCATGGGCCGTATAAAAACATTAAGTGGACCGCAGATTGGACATCCCTCTTCTGGGGATTTTATCCTCTTTCAAATCTGCTTTCTCGCCGCTCCGAAAAAAAAGCAGTTTATGATTTCATGGTGTAATTGCCCAAGCAGCGTTATTTTTTCAGCTTCTGCGCAATCTGTCCTTTGTTCTCTTTTACCCTCGAGCTGTAATGAAAACTTGAAAGATTTTAAAAGTACAAACACGTTTATTTTTTTGGCAAAATAAAATTCGAAAACTGCATTCAATTTATTTACAGCCTTGTAATCTCTTGAAGATAGACTTGAATTCAATTTTAATTTGAATCAGACACAGATTCATAAAATCAGTATTAATATCTTTTCAACTTGGCTTTTAAAATTATATAGAAATCCTAAAGAAACGTCTGAAGCTTTTCGACTTTACGATCTTACATACTCGGTGTTGCATTTTAATTGGCAGAGTATATTTTTGTGTTTACTGACGTTCAAAACAAAATGCGATAATTATTATTATTAAGCAATTACTCCGTCAGATTGAGCAAGAAGAAAAGTTTTTTCGAAATTTTGCTGAAGCAATTTTTGTGATCAACTAAACGAATCCACAACTAAAGTTAATCAATCAACTATTTTAAGTGTTAAATTTTAACACTCTGACTTGGATTTAGTCGGTATTTTAAAGTTTTTATGAATTTTAGATTGCCGGCATCAATTTGTAACGTCACAAGACATTATATTGACAAAAATAACTTATTTGACTATTGTCATTATATTTTTTCTAACTTTTTTTTCTCGCACAATAATTCAATCCATTTCAGGTCCAGAGATTTTTAAACCCTTACACAAAGTAAAAATACTGTTTTTAAAATTATCTTGTATTGCCTCAGCTTTGTTAGGGAGCATGATTTAGTTTTATTTGTTCGATTTGACTCTAATTCAGCCACTTAGCGTTAACTTTTATCCAGCATAACTTTTTTATTCTGCACACTTGTCCAGTTTGTTCATGAAATTAGCTTTACAGCATTTTTGGCCTTTCGAAAACATACTAGCTCTGGCCAAAGCTATTTCATCGCTTCTGCGTTTTCGTTTTTTTTGATAGCTATGACATCACGAATATAATTCTATGCTGTTTTGTTATTTAAGATGCAGCTGTATCAGTGAACCCGACGAAAGTTACTTTGAACAATTCATAAAGGAAAAGTTTTATTCTAAAAAAAACTTATTTTATTTAACTAAAAACTGTACATCAGAATAAGCGTCATCTGAAGTCCTAACTTTAATTCGACTCCAACGAAACAGACTATACCAATAAAAAACTATACTTGATTACAACTTATTCGCAGAAAAAAAAAACAATACAAATTTGACTGCTGTTATTATGTTGACACGAAAGGACCAAATGGACGCGCTTTTCAGCCCGCCCGGACCAAGCTAATGGAATCGCGAAGCAACAGGAAACCATGACGACGCAAATAACATCGTCTGAAACAATGATTTTATTCAATTGAAATTCACTTTTTGCTGTTTTCGTTGCATTTTAGTAGGAAATTTTAATTTTTATTGGTATTTGGATTATAGCCAACGTTTGTCTACAAAAAATCTCGACCATTTATTAGTTGTTGTTGTAGAATGCCTTTATTTACACTTGGTTTGGCTAATAATAATGTAAACACTTATTTCGTAGTTATTTACAGCAATAGAGCCGTTTTTATGTTACTTAAAAAAATGTTTTACTTACCTGATTTTTGTTAAATTTTAACTTTAGTTCAAATTAAATTAAATTTTGGTATGTCCAGAAAGCTGTAATGGAGGAATTTCGGTTAAAATGTTACAGAAGCAGCAACCTACATTAGTTTAAAAATGCGTGTTTGTTATAAAAACATTTATATTAAAATCGTAAATGCTGATGCATTAATGTAGTCTTGAAGTTTTTATACGCATAAAATGTCACGAAAAAACTTTTTGTAATGTTTGTATAATTGTGTATCGTTAATCTGGAGACAAGTGATATTTTTATCTTACTGCTGGCTAAAAAGTACAAATGTTTTGTTTTGTAGTCATAAACAGGTCATAAATAATACGAAATAAGTGCTTTTCTCTCATTTTGCAATGAAATTAATGAGCATTACATTTTATTGTATCTACTATACTAAGGTACGGTGAGTTTCTGGAAGCAGAATAATATCACGATTTTTGTTTGAACTTTGAGAAATAAACATGTTACTTTTTTAACATCCAAACTTGGCGTGCATACTAAAAGGTGTCTGAACAGAGGCCGAGAAATGACGCAATTTTTTTGAATTTTGAGAGATAATCAAGCTATTTTAATAACATCAAAATTAAGTTTTGGTCAACCCAAAAGTTAATTTAGTTTTCCAAAAACCGAGTAATTAATTCAAAACACAAAAATTCTGTGTAATCTGGTAATTTGACTTTCCCGAGCTGGAGTTATGTCACAAGTTTTTTGAGAAATTTTAACAACATTTAAATAATATCTCAAACGACCCTCGCAGATTGCAGTAGCTACACAAAGCATCAACAATTTCTTTATAAATTTTAAACAAAACCATAATTGTTAACTGTGTGAAAATTAACATCATTTATTCAAATTTCATGTTTAAAATTTTATGGATATTTTTTTATGATTTAAAAATTACTAATGATTTCATTCACAAGCTAATATAACAAGTAAAACATACAGTATATTTGAAGTAGCGATTGGTATTTTTATGCTGTAAATCATTCAATCAGCGCTGTAATCATCTGAACAACTGGAGACTTTTTAAAGACTTTTTGTCCGACACTCGAAAAGAATATATGCAAAAGATTTGTATTCTGGATCTCTATTGTATGTATAACGTACAATTCATACGAAGAACGAAATCATTAAACTAGTTACCTTTGTGACGCAGTGTAAAAAAACCATCTAAATACTATATCATTTACAAGTATATTTCGCAAAAATGAAATTCAATTTGGCATGAATGAGACTCAATTTAGTATTAATGAATTTTATATCTTGTTTCTTAACTTTCTATTTTTATATTTTGGCATAATTAAAAAATTTTTTTAAAATTTATTAAAATATAATAATATCAATATTTATAGATATATACATGTATATCTACATGTGTACAGTATATATAAATATTTGTTTTCAATTTGGTCTTTATCAAAATTTGTGATTTCAATACCGGTCATCCCAAAAAATTCACAGTAAACTTATATTTTAATTTAAGTAAAAAGCAAAAAAAGAAAAAGGTTTTCACTTTAATGAAACCGCTTTTATTATTTGTCACCATTCAACAATTAAGAACGTACCGATTTTTTGGGTCTACTTAAATTGATACCAAGGTTTTGAGGTTCCTCCCCCAGTAATTTTTACTCCCTTGAGAGTTTGAATTCTTCCTAAGGGAGCCAAGTGGATCACTTTGAGAAGCACTGAGATAATGGTAATTAATGTCATTTGAAGAGTAAAAAAATAATCAATTTCTCCAACGTTTTTACTCGCCGTCGTAAACGGCATTAAGAAATTATTTAATTCTCTTTATATAGGTTAGTTAAACTCCAAAAATCACGGCATAGATTTATCCATTTTTAAAATAATTTTTTGAAGTTAATTACTAAACTGTTTAGTAACTCCTTAAAAAATTCTTTACTTATTTCTTGCAAAAGTGCAAACACCTTAAAAAATACACAAATGACACACAGCCAATATTAGTTATAAACTTATGAAAAAGAATAATAGGCTTATAACAAATATGTGACCCAATTTAAAAAAAAACCCTATATAGTTTTAGTATTAACACTGTAGGAAAATCAGTTCTTCTAAAGTGCTCGATAACAAAGTTAGAGCTTGAATTAAATTTTTAGTTTTAGTATTATAATAGTATGTAGCCTTCCGGTAAATTTTGTCGCTCCTATTAATATATTGCTGCACTAAAAGGAAAAAAACAGCACTAATCACGCCAATGATTAGCTGCTTGGAAACACATGGCTAAAAGCGATAGCACTTTTATGCAGTAACCTGCTATCTGTAGCTTTAAACATCACGCACACCGAAAGCGAGCTCACTAACTGACCATGGTTTCGTGTTTTAAACCAAGGTTAGAAACGATCTGATTGCTCTGGGTTTAGTTGGCAGAGTTGATCATATAAAAATTTAAAAAAAGATTTAAAAATTTTTGTGTCTCTTATCTAATACATGGCTTTACCAAAAAACAGGCAATGTATCTTACTATTTCTTTTATTATTGCAACAAGGGGCGCCGGAAGCGGGGACGAGGGGATAATTTCCCATTTTTCTGAAATATTTTCAAAACTCTCTAGCAGAAGGGGAAGAAAGTTTTATTTGAAATACGCAAAACAGAAACATTTGATTTTACCTAATCTTGACCAAAATTAATTCCAAAAAATTTGTGAATATTTATTTAGATAAGGGGTTACTAAATTTTTTTTAATAAGAGTCATATAACTCTAATTTTGATAACTCTAATTTTGATAAATTTTTTAATAAATTTTTTAATTTTGATAAAAGCAAACCTTTAAAAAAAGGCAATACTTTAGTTGAAAAGGCAGTCTGAACAAATGTGAATTTTAGGGTAATGGAAAAAATTTTAACTGAAAAACTAAGTGAAGATCAAAAAAATTTTTTAAGGTAAAAATCTTCAGATATGAGAACAAAAAAAGCAAAAGCATTTAATTTTTTTCAGCCAAAGGCTATAGATGTATGAAAAGTATTTGAGGACCAATTAAATAAAACACTGCAACTGAATTTTACAAGTGAAAACTTTTTTTTCAAAATGCCAAGTAGAATTGAAAATATTTCTAAGTTCTTTGTCTGATGTTCTATGGGAGAAATCGTTAGAATGAAAAAGCGAGCCGAATTGAATTATAATGCAAAAAAGAGAAGTCTCATCTGTCGGAAAACGTAGCCAAAATTCCGCTTTGCGCTTAGTTATTTGCGTCCTCTTTCTGACTTAACCAAGTTAAAAGGTTGAAATATTTCAACTTCAAACTTTTTTTGCTAAACAAGAAAAATTTTGAACTTTGACCATTTTCTACGCTTTTTGCTTTTAGTTTTAACCGTCTTTCGGCTTTGTTTTTGTTTGCGCTTTCCGTCGCAGGCTTTACATTTTTCGCTTCCGCTTTCAGTCTGAAACAACCCTATTACTTTATGAAGATGTATCATAATGTTGATAGAATAGGTCATACATTACAGATTTGATTTAAATTGTGTAGTTAATTGTATTTTTTCAAGTAAAACACAAAAATTGCCTTCTTGGTAATGACCTAGTCTGTATAATTGTTTAAAATATATATAACATATGAATGAATTGTTAGATAATTAGCCTAAAGCTAATTCTCTAAAAATTAAGTAAAAGACTGACATATATTTTTTAAGAAACAAGGTCATGTTTTTAATTGCTTAATTCCGAAAAATGTCCTATAGTTATACCGCAACAATTCCACCTTTTGCAATTGGTAAAATATTGTTTTTTTATTTGATTATATTTTCAATTCTGATTGTTTAACCGCTTGATATAGTTACTGCTTATCACCATCACTACGTTAATTAATTGCAAACACAATTCAAATTGAAAAGATTTTTTAATATTGTGATCACATTCTAAAGCAGAAAATTATTGAGATAAAGAACAGTCTAAAAATTTTCAATTTCTTTGGATAAAATAACGACGTAGCCAAAAAAGGCTTATTTCATAGGTAAAGAATGAAATTAATTGCGAAAATATTTTGTCATAAACTACCACTCTTATTCGAAGTAAGAATTATGGATATGACTGTCTAAATCTTAAGATTAATTGGTTTTATCTACTTGACAATGTGTTGGTTACGTTTCAACATCGTTCACGCTTCACAGCTCTCTGGAAAAAAATGTATGGACGCCAGAGATAAAAGTTGCATTATTCACAGACATCTTCTTACCTCAAAAAGGGTGCAATTATCCCCGATCATAAACTTTTAATGCTCAATTAAAAAGCTCAACTATGAAAAAAGTGTAATCAAAACTTTATCATTTTTTGTAACTATATGAACTATATTGTTTAGTCGTTTTGTTATTTTGCTAATTTTGTATGAAGAGACTATTGCTTTCCAGTAAGATGGCGTCTAAATCGAAAAAAAACTTAGCAAAAAAAACTTTTAAAACAATAAGATTTTAAGCACGTCATCAAATATGTTGTTCGTGTGGTTGATCTTTGAAATGTTTTGAATTTGATTTTGCAAGGCAAGAATATTGACTGTATCAATACTGTGATGCCATTAACGCTTTTGCAATAATTAACGCCATTACCGCTTACAATAACTAAAGATTTTGCAGGCTTTAATCCTGCAATTGATTAAAGTGGAAAAGAACTGGTGCTGCTCTTAAAAGTGAAGTTAAGGAAGTGGTGTTTTTACAATGCAAAAAGTAAAGGGCAAGGCTACGACGGTGCTGTTACCATGATGAGTAGAATGAAAAACTTTATAAACATTATTGAAAACGAAAATCTTTTTGCATATCCAGTGCATTGCTTCAGCCCCAATTTGAACATATTTTTGTCAAAATCATGCAATTTTGCACCAATTTTTAACATATTTTAATTTTAAATAAAGTTTGTGACTATAATTAAATTGTCTTCAATCAAAACTAAAAAATTGGAAGAATTATTACATCGATTCTATTCAGATGAAACAAAAAACACCATTTAGTTCGATTAATTTCTACATGATGAGTACAACTAAATTTATGTGATGCTGTAATAGTGCTCAGAGAAATAATTGCAGCAGCTTCAGCATTTTCTACATTAGTTATGGAACAGTTCTGTTGTCAGCAAGTCAATATTAATCTATGGTACTCTTTGTTATTACGTTGACAGTTTGCAAAGTTGACATTTAGGTTTGACAGTTTACGTCAGTGAAAGATTGCAAAAAGTCAACGTTTAAGACGACTTCAATTTCAAATCCACGCTGCAGTACCTGCGAACAGCAACAAATAGCTTCACGATATTTTGTTAAAGCTAAAGATCATGGCAAGAAAAAAAAGGAAAGCGAGTTGAGAATGGCTTGGTGCTAAACTGCTGGAGTTCAACGTTAATTTGTGATTCAGCAGCAAGAAGATAAGTTTTTTAAAAAAAATATAATTTGAAAAATAGACTTGTTGGAGCAAAAGACCATTTTTGCGACAGCATCAGCAAAAATTTGTATTTTATTTGCACTCTTCTTGTAACGACTGTCATTTTATAAAACGTGGCCGAGTAACGTCATTTGATACGTCGTTTGATAGCAAACGTGGTATTAATCGACACGGTCGATGTTCAAAACGTAATGGCATCACTCTGTGGTGTCGTTGGGAAAAACAGTTTAAGGCACTTCTTCTGCTTGACCATTTTATCAACCAAACATAAATTTTATTTCTACCTTTAAATAAAAACTAGAAAACAAAATAGAATATTTCAACTGAACAGCAATATTTTGACATTTTTGAAAGCAGGTCGTGTAATTGGTTGAAGGTTGTTATAAGTGTAGCGTTTCCAAGGTTTTTCAGCAAGTTAGGAGAAGAATAGCAATAATAAGAATAATAATATGTGGACAAGGTCGCCTCATTTCTCGGTTTTACTTGCTAGTAATTCCACTCTGCATGTGGGCAAGGTGTTTGTATGACTAGATACCTTCAAAAAACTAACTGTTGAATTTTACTTTGTTACAAAGTTTGCTTGTTGCTGTTTGTCTAATGTTTTTGCAGTTATCACCATTGTAAGAATAAACTTTTTGTTGCATTTAACATCAACCTGAAAGAAATAACTTTTGACTACTACGTAATACAAGTTTATCAAACAATGGACAAAACCACGCAGTTTTTTGCTTTCGTGTTTTTATGTTTTCCTGTTCAATTAATATTATAAATGCTTGTGCTTCCCACAAAAAAGTTCTAAATCCATGCTGTGCACCTTTTTTGGTTTATCGTATTATTTGTTGATGTGAAAGTAAAATGCTGGACTTGAGGTTGTGCTTTCTAAAGTATGCTGAACTAACGACTAGATAGTTTTGCACATTTAACTTTCAAAATTCAGGGCACATTACAATAAACAACATCCAAAAAATTACTTAAATGAATATTCGCATCAACAGTTTAAAATAAAATTAAGAAAAAACTAAACATCTAACCAATGAGACAATCACAAGCTTAAACTAAACAATCTGAAATAGATTAAAGTAGTAGCAGTGGGCTTAAACTAACAACCTGAAAATAAAATCAACTAAGCAAGAAGCGATAAACTGAAAGTAAGTGAACGTAAACTAGTAAAAAAGTTTGAGTAAAGAGCAGTGAACGTTTTTCTATATTCTGCTCAATCAGAGTCTATCATAATACGCTATTCCCTGGCTGTTTTTGGACCGTGGTTTATATCTTTCTTGTTTACGGTAGAGTTTAATAAAGAATTTGCGATCAACTAAGGCAGCGCTGTACAACTGAAAACCATACAAAGGCCATAAAGCGCAAAGCTGTTTTTCGCAGGCCAAATTTTAATGCGGTTTCAGCAGTGTCGTTATATGTACCTATACTGGTAAAAGTCTTTTGGCAATTTTAACATTAACAACATCTCGACAAAAACAAATATGAACATACAGTAAGAAAATTATTTAAACATTCAGCAAACACGAATATACAAAATAACGTTTTATTGAAAATGCAAATTTAAGAGCAAAAAAGACCTCACCAATAAAAATTATTCAAAATTAATGTTGTGGTTAAGTGTCAAATATTTTATCGCCGAAATTTTTTACTAATGTTTTAAAGCGGTAGCAGCCATCAAAACTAAACTATTTGACAAATTCAACAACCCAAATTATTATCATTTTTTAAAATTTATTGAAACTTTTCTTAAAAGGTTTGTTTACAATATAACTGATCACCATCAGCATTCTGCAATTTGATTACCACAGGTGATTATTAAACTTGCAATTTTGTGATTATAAGCGCAATATTAAATTGTTAAGTTATGATCTAGAATGGTGAGTAATTTTCAACCTGGGAGTTACTTGCATTTTTGGAGGAACGCAAGTGCTTTCGGTAAACAATATAAAACGTAAAATATTTAAGCTAAGTAATATTAATAATTATTATTTGAAAATTTTCTAAAAATTATGGACTTTTTGAAAACAGGGGCTCCAAGCTGAATGGGATCCTTATTTTTCAAAAGGGCAAAATTATGGCCTTTATTGTTTAAAAGGTTATATTTAGGTAAAATAGTTTAGTAGGTTAGTTCAGTAGGTCTTTTTTCTTACTAAAATCAAGGATTTGTTAATGTTTTATTGTTTAAAAATGTAGTTGGAGTGTTTTTTTTTCAAAAGAATCAAACTGGGGTTATTTTTCTTCAAAAGCTCCAAAAACTTTTTACATACAATTTTTGATTTATGGCCGCAATAATTGAACCAAAAGACAGGAGATCTACTTAAAATTTGTTTTGAGGGCAGTTATGAACATTTCAATTAATTGAAAACATCAGATGGGTTATTACGTCACTATACAAAGAGAATGACTCAACACAAGTTTTGCTGAGCGGTATAAAAAATGAACATCAAAACATGCAGCGAAATCCCAGAGTACAGATTGGCAAGAGAAACTATAAAAAAATTATACCACAAAGCAGTTTTTATCATAGATGAAAATCCACTGATCTCCAGTTTTTGTGAAAAAAGGTTACAAAACTAGTGATCTCGAATGTTGATCAAAAACTAAAATAAAAAAACGCTCGAAGTTGGTAATTTAAGAAGTCTGAGGATTTACCGATATCGATATTTAATTTTTTTACGATTTAACAGTATTTATGTTATACTTTTAGATTGAAAATGAGTAATCTAAAAGGTTTTACAGTTGTGTGTTTATTGCTTAACATGACGTTAATCAAATCTGTTCAAATTAAAAAAAAATTTGATCGTGAAAACGATTCCTCCATTTCTAATACTGGTGAAACCAAAGATTTTCAATGTCGTTTCCTGAATTCTTGTCCAAGATTTTTCTTACAATTCTACACATTGAATGAGGATGATCAAAATACAATTTTATCACATATAAAAGAGTTGGACAAGCACAATTCGCAACTTACAAAAGCATTACGAGTTAATGCATTCAAGTTTATCAGATTGTTGAATGGATCAGTAGCAATTAATTGTTTTGGTCAAGTACAAAATTTTACAATAACACAATCAGAAAACAATTCAAGCAACGATACCTTTAAAATTTCTGTACAAATATACGAAATGTATTCCAATAAATTCGTCAAACTATTAAATCCGTACTTATTTCTAAAGTGTTCTTTCCGCCCGTGCAGTCCAGCTTCCAAATACAATTCAGTTTCATGGATACAAGATCACTGTTCCAAAAAAACTCCCAAGTAAGTCTAAATTTTTTTGAAAATTTTTCTGTGCTTTAACCAAATCAACAAAAATTTAAAAAAATGGTTTTATTTTGGTTCGCAATTCCGATGGATTAAAGTTAGTATGTTAAAAATAGCAACAGAATCAGTAAATAAGTTGCTGGAAGTCTCCACAGCAATTAAAATATTTCAATTTCGTAGATATTTAGCAACCACGGATTAGATATGATGACATAGAAGGTCTGTTCAAAAAATCACCGTAAGCAACTATGATTTGTGAAACTAATCCGGATCCCATGTGATTACTATTGATCCCATGTGATTACTATTGATCCCATGTGATTACTATCGCTTCTTAAAGAAATGCTTTTTCTCTTGTTTTTTTTATTCCATCTGCTGTAGAGAAATTTCGGGTTAGTTTCACCAAAAAATATTGTTTATGGTGACTTTTTGAAAAAATTCGAAATATGTTGATTAAAAACCTAATTATAGATGCTCAGAAAAACTGAGATATATTTTAAATTTCTTGAATAATCGGATCATCGTTATCTAACTAAATTTTATTTATTCTTATTAGGGTAATCCGATTTGGATAGCCCAAATTTAAACCTTTAGGTTTTCTGATGTTCCATTTTCTATTTAATTATTTGGCAAGGTTAAACTTCAAGTATGAGACCTCATTAGATGTCTTGCAGATAATTTTCTATCTGGATAATTTTGCATCTGGATAATTTTTACGTTTAGAGGTGTAATTTTTAAATATTTTTTAATCTTTGTATTTTGATTTCATTTTATACAAATCAATAGATTGTTTTGAATCAAGTTATATTAGAAAGCCGAAAGCAGAATGTTAAAAAACACTTAAAATCGTTTTGTTTTTTTTTCTCGCTGCTTAAATCAAGGGTGTTAAACTGGGGTCCACAAAGAATCTTCAAAAACCCTCCAGAAAAAAATATTCAATTGGGGGTCTACAGCACTAGTTTGATGGTACACAAGATAACTTAGTCAACGAAACACTCCTTGCTTTAAAGACCAAAACAAGGTTATCAAATCAATGGATTAGTAAAAATACTTGAAATTGTTTCATAAACCTACGTTCCGACTTTTTCTTAGTTTTTAGTTTTCACATCTTTGAGCTTTAGCAAACACGAAACTTGTGCCTAAAATTTGTTTGAAAACCAAAAAAAGGTCTTTACTCTGGTTTGCGAAAAACTTTTGGTGTAGTTCTTTCTATAGTTTTTTAGTCTTTGACTAAATTTTAGACACGATTTTTCAGTATTGTAGATAGTGCAAGAGAAGCGAAGAAAAAAAGTCTTCTTTTTTTATTTATCGGAATTTTTTACATAGTTTTGTATGGGGCTCACCAAAATATGTTTTGGACGAAATTGAGCAAAAACAATCAATGGGTTTAAAAAGATTGAGAATTTTTTGCTTAAATTGTGTGATCAACTTGGCTCTAAAAAATGATAATTCTTTTATGTAAAACGGTCACTTAGTTTAATTATTTTTAACCGTATGTAACTTCTAAAATGTTTGCGGAATGTTCTGAGCAAACATATCAAAAGAAAAGTAAAAACTGCTGCTTGATGTTAAAAAAAATTGATTTTCTTATTACCAAGCAGTAGCCTAGCTTTAGGGTGACCATATTTCAATCAACAAAAAGGAGAACACATTTTGATAAAACATTTTTTGGTAAAAAAATCAGTGCTATTAATTGTTTACATAATCTAAACTACACTGTACAACAAAAACGAAATAAACAAACATTGAATTGAAAAATTTTAAACACGGGTTTTCAACCTTTTTAAGTTCATTTACCCCTTGCGAACCTATTAAAGCTTTTTACTCCCTAAAAAACCCTTAAAAGCTTATTTTCCCCTTAAATATTTTTCGTCTCAAAAACGTAGTGATCTTCAAAAAATAATTAAAAAAGGCCTGACTTTGGATCTGACTCAAATTTTTCAACTTTCGTCTTAAAAACATAGTGATTTCTGAAAAAACATTTACTCCCAAATCAAGTCAAATTACCTCAAAAGGGTGAATTCACCCCCAGTTAAAAGCTCCTGGTTTAAGATGTTAGTACAGGGGTGCAGAACTCAAAACTGGTACTGGGCCAATCTTATAGGTGTGTATAACGTTGGAGCCCACATAAAATTGAGTCCATGCTTGCATACATAAACATCATGTTTACATGTGCATATACCCTATTATAAAATGAAAAGCCTAACACATATAACACACAAAATATCAAAAAATAAAATGTATTTTATTCAGTTACAAAGTAATACAAACATGATATTTTCACAATCAAGGCATTTATTTCTTTTCAATGAAACCACTGCTTTGCAATCGTTTTTTGTCTACCAAATTCTGAGAGTTCGGCTGTTGAGAAGAAATAGCAACTCTCATAATTGTGTTCAGGTGTTCATCATGAGTTGAGCCCGTGCCTGTGACTTTTTTAGCTTCATAACAGAGAAAGCCTGCTCACAGCAGTATGTGCTACCCAACTGGCATATCCAAAATCTCGCATTTTATAGAATCATTGGGTAGCTTTCATCATCCACGCGACGGTAGAATTTAATGAGTCCGTGGTCAATAAATGCAGCCTTCAAATCAGTGTTTGCATAAAGATACAGCATTTCCAATTGAGTTTCAGCATGGGTTATGTCTTCAACATTCACAAAAAACGGTTGCTGAAACAACCAAAGCTCTACCTCTCTTCCATTCAGATCTTGAAACTTTTTGAAAAACATTCTCGGAGATCTTGTAATAGTGAGCATATTTCTTAAAATCTGAAATAAAATTCGAATTGCAATTGCTTACAAAAGAAGACATGCTTTGAAAGTGCATGATGTTACCAGATGATAGTTGCTTTTAAAACAAACTTAATTTGTTTCGAAAAACAAACTTCTTTAGAAAATATATCAAAAACTATTTTTCCGTTCATTGTTTTAAAGCTGATTGCTTTTCACGCAAGAATTGGCGAAATTCTTCCAGAAGATTTTGAAACCTTTCCAAAACCTTGCCTCTGGTCAACCAGCAAACATCGCAATGGTAAATTAAATCCCCATATTCGGCACCAACCTCTTCTAAAAAGGATTGAAACTTTTGATGTTTCAAAGCTTTTGTCCTGATTTTATTGACACACTTTATGACAACATCCATCACGTGGTCCATTTTCAGAGTTTTTGCACATAGAGATTCTTGATGTATGATGCAATGAACATTGAGGATGTCTTGATGAGGAAACGATTGTTGGGCATCTTTTTCAAGAGGGCCACAGCACCTTTTTCTCTGCCTTTCAAAGATGGGCAACCATCAGTGGTCAATCCGCATAATTTGTTCAGTAGTACGTCAGGAATTTTTTATAAAAAAGACTAACGACGGCCTCCTTTATATCTACGCCTCGTGTGCGACCATGAAGTGAAGCCAAGCCAAGCAAATCTTTGTGAACGCTTAATTTAGATGAAACACCACAAATAAATACTACTAACTGGGCAATGTCCTTTATGTCACTACTCTCGTCAAACGCGAGTGCGAAACACATGAATGATTTTGCTTTTAAAGAGAGTTGATCTGATATATTCTGGCTAATTTTTTGAATTCTACGCAAAATTGTCACTCTTGAAAGACTGATCTTTTCAAACAGATGTACTTGATCTGGAGCCAACAGCTTAGTTACCTTGTTGATGCAGCTTCTTACAAATTCTCTATCAGTAAATGGCCTTGAACTACGAGCGATCTCCTCTGCAACAATGAAAGATGCTGTTACTGCATTTTCAGTTTGTTGGATAGGTTTCTTAAAAACGTTCTGTTCTGCAGACAAAGAGTTTTTGAGCTTCTTTACTAAATCTTTTCTCATGGTTCCATTTATAGTAACATACTTTTCTTTGTGAAAACTCTCGTAATGTCTCTTTACGTTGTAAGCTTTTGAAAGGACGACTGTTTGTCGACACACAAAGCAGAGTGGCTTTCCCTTCTGTTCAATAGAAAGATAGTGATTAGTCCATGAATCTTGAAACGGACGCTCATTTTCAATACACTTTCTTTTGCTCGTGTTATCAAATGTAACAAAATCTGCGAAAATGAATAAATATAGTAATATAAAGCAACTGAATGCGCATAGGGTTCAAAGTAAAATGGTTTAATGCAAAAAAAATCCGATAAAAATTAACACATTATTATGCACCGACTATAAAAATGACAATTTTTTTTATCTTTGTTACAGACATACAAAAATGTAACAAAACAATATTTAAGCTTTATTAGAGAAATTCCGGTAGAGTTTTTGTAATATTTTTAGACTCAAGCTAAACTTGAAACAGCATTGATAACGAAATCACTTTTTTATTACACAGCACGTTTTGCATTAACCTTTCGAGTCACATTCTATACAATCGATTCTCCTATAGACGTCATAAACAAGTTTATGACCAATAAAGACAACCTAGACTACGATACATGACAGTTTTTATGTTGTTTCTTTTTTAACTCATATCCTTCTGAATCAAAGTTTTTGTTCATTTCTCCATTGTAGCTTTGGAATGATGTAGCTTGAAGGAAAAAAACGCTCTTTTTGTGAGAAACCTTTTTTTTTGTGAGATATGAATAATTTCACTTCCGTCAGTTTAAACTGACGCTAGGGGCAGGAGGGTACATGTAAAACAAAACACAAGATCGCTTTTTTCATTTTTTTATTTTTGAACCAAACCAATTTTTGATGACAAACAAGCCTACAAATGAATATCATCGTTAACAAACGAAAAATCTTTAGTTCACATGTCGAACAACATAACATTGTCTATTGGAAATAATATTCTTTAAAACAATCAGAATGTAGACAAACATTGCAGGCTTTGTAGGAGTATTGGGAGGTTCTGAACATCCTGGTTTGCCACATTGCGTGCGTCCGTTGCCACATCCTGGTTTGCCACATCAGTGATTTGTAACACTGAAATATACATGTTCACAAGGCTGTGAAATTGATCCAGGAAATAGAACCTGTAGCATATCTTTACTGTCTTGCAAGTGTCTTTTCGGACGGACGAAATTGAACACAGCATCCCAACGGCTTTGCCTATAACCACAGCTTATAGCCAAACTTAATTGGTTTCCATGAATGCAATATAATTTTTAGCTCCATGCTTCCCAAAGTATGGTGCCATGGATTTATCAACGCTTAGATGTTGCTCGGGTTTGTAGTAAGCCACACACTGCTTGTTTACCGCATCGAACTAAGGTCTAACTTTGACAAATCTGTCAGTTTTGCCCAAGCTTTCATTATCAGCAAGATGAAGAAACTGCTTGCTTTCTTCAAATTCACGCTTGATCATCAACGCCGTGACCATTCGGTTCTGGTTGTCCTCCCTCCTCTGCCAATACATTTCTTGTCGTGGCAATTGATTACAACCGCTCAGCACAAGGATGGTGATGAATGATTTTAACTTTTTTATGGTCATCATGAATGAGCGGTTGCTTTTGTATCGAGGATACTTATTTGATTCCAAACATATTTTTTCCATTTCTTCAGTCGTTAAGAACTTTTGAAATATTTCATGTTGCAAGATATGCTTTTCAAAGGAAGGGTGTGTCAAAGTCCAGTTATTAAGAACTTTGTGCACATCCGTGTTACCCTTCTTCCATTTCAGTTTTGGAGCAAGAAGCTTTATCATCCTTCTCTAAAAAACACATTATAAAGTTAAATATCAACATAAAATGCAAAATTATACAATTTAAAAACATTTAGCGTTGTGTATTAAGTTCACATAATGCAAGCATTGCAGCAAGATCACATAAAACAATTTAATGAAGATACTGTATATCATAGTATAGCAAAAGCTATAAATTCATCGTTGAAATATGTATATAAGCTACCTTTTTTGTTGCTGGCGGACCACCATATTGTTCTGACAAGAAAACATTTTTTTGGTTGAAAGTCACCCGTAGGTAATCTAGTATTCTAGAAACAAGGGAAAATACAGAACCTTACCTGACCGCTCACTAAAGCTTGCGATTCATCAGTAATCAGTTTTGTGCCACCTGTTCCTTGCAAATCCAATTCAGCATCTGAAAGAAGTCGCCTTCCGCAAAGGCTGTCCGGAATACAATTAACATCATTTCCATCATCTTTGTCGGTGTCTATACCATCATTCTTTGGGGGAAAAATAATAATATTTGCGGCAGACGCAGATTTACCAGCAACAAAGCTCTATTTAGACTCCAAAGCTTCCAGTACTACAAATGCTTCAAAAACGGTCATCGTTTTGTTTTGGTACAGCAGGTTTGCCATAGCAGCCTAATGGATAAAGCATAGGAATACTAGGATTAACAGTTGTAAATATTACTTTTGTCGCTTATAAAAAACAAATCAAACTACTCAATACTTTCGGTCAACTGCTTCGTTTAATTTACAGTGATTTTCAGTGTGAATAAAAGACACCAGTCAACAATTAAATTCTAGATTATTTAGCTCTAATTAACTTTAAAGTTAACACGATTCAACTGGATTTAAACTTGTTAGGCTGCCTGTTAAAAATAGTAATCTTAGTAAAGTGCATCCGACCAAAATAAAAAAGCTTTGTGTATATTGCTCTACCTCCTGGCCAGAGTTGCTCCCAGCTTGTTTTCTGTCTAGATAAGCAAACAACAAGCAACTTGGCTTATAAACTGGTTATTAACTAATCCTGCACCAGCTCTCAATTACAGATAAACTAACGAAGTATTTGCAAATACTCGAAAACCACAACCATTCTGTGATATCACAATGAAGCGATATAATTTTATGACGTTTTCGCATTCGATAAAAGAAATCGTGTTTAACGTGTGAGTGTACCCTCCAGCTCCTAGCGTCAGTTTAAACTGACGGAAGTAAATCAATCGCAAAACTTTTGCTAGCCTGTTTTTAATTCTTTTTTTGCTTGTTACCACTTCAATAATATATGTTTTAGCTATCTTTAATAATTTTTCAATTTATTTTCAATTCACAAGAGTTTGATGGCAGTTACTTCTTTTAGCAATACAAAAAGTGTTTTTTTTTAAATTAGGCTGTTGTAAATATCGCGATAGCTTTTTATTTATAATTTAAAACGGTTCAACAATTAGCTTGATTCCTCATTGTCAGTTTAATCTAAAAACTAGATTCCTACAAGTATCAGTGTGCTTAAAATCCTTCTTTTTGCGCCATCAGTTTAAACTGACGCTAGGAGAATATGGGTTAAATGCTTTATGCAAATTGGGTTAAATGCTTTATCCAAATTTTTTTATTTTTACTAGCTTAATAAATCTTTGAAACATCAGTTTTTTAGAAAAAGACCGCTTGACATTAGTTAAACCAAAATACTTTAGTTTTTCTTTCTCGAAATAAACGTTTTAACCAAAAGCTTCATTAATTGATATTAACCATATGATCCATGAATATAATTTTATACAGTTTTCACACGGAGGTTTTGTGGTCAGGTTCTTAAAATAATCACTATTTAAAAATTTCCTCAAGAGCCTCACATTGTAAAGGCTTTAGTGTGGAAAACAGTGGGTAAAAAAATTTAACTTTTTTTGAAAGGCCAACCTTTCTTTCAAGTGTCTTACATTTTAAAGTTACGGAAACACTAGCTTGCTTAAAAAATCTAAAAAATTTCTCCTAAAAAGTGTACGTTTTTTCCAAGTGTCACAGAAGTTTGTTAGGTTTTGGAATCAAATCCTAAAAAAACTCTACTTTATTTTAGGTTTTTGCTATTTTTAATGCATAGCAACAATTCAATCTCAAATTTTTTGTCACAATTGTTTTTTTAATTACGCAAATGTTGTAATTTTGTCAAACTCTTTGTACAATTTTTACATAGAGACAAATATTCGTCTTTTGCACGGTTCTCATTTTATTTTGTTTTTTCTTTCTCAAAGTAAAAAGAGTCGCATGAAAGTCTTTAGTTTAACTAAATATCGATTCGTTTGTTTCAAATACTAAGTAACAACATAAACATTTCAAAGTTAACTAAAAAAAAGTTGACTAGTCAAGTTTATTAGACTCATCTCTTCATTAAAAGATATCGATTTTTGACTTAAAGAATTTTTTCACCTTGTAACTTTAATGTTTTCAATCTACTTTGCATTAAAAAGGTGTTTAGCATCACAAAATTTCACGAGATTTTCTCAAGTTGAAACCGTCTTGATTGAAAAATAACAAATTTCGTGTTAAAAATTGTTCGATTTGCAAATCAATATCTGTTTTTAGCAACTTTTTATTCATCATGTGACCTAAAATGCGGTGTATTAAATTAATTTTATGATAAAAATCAGTCAACCTTACAAATTTTAACTAGTTGAAACCGTTTGTGCCTCAAAAAATCGGAAACATACGCTTCAGCATGATTTAATTTTGCCTTCTTACAAGCAAACTTTTCGAAACAAACCTACATTTTACTTTGTTCACGTTTCAATAGCTAAGATTGTTGTTTCAAAGGTTAGACCAACAATTTTTTTATATTTGAATTTGAAATCACAACTTGTGTATTTTGTTTTATAAACTTAATCTTTTTAAACTATTATGCACGTAACTTGTAGAGCATATTAATTTCTATGTCTTCAACTGGTCTTTAACATTTCTATTTTAAAAAATTCTTTAAGTATTGTTGTCGCTAGTTATAAAAAATGATCACAATTTGTTAAAAATTTTCTTTTATCATGATTTACAAGTTTGTTTGATGGTAAAATGTTAGATAAAAGTTACAATTTGAAATATTTTTATAAAAGAATAGCGTTTTTATTGCTTTTCAATGCAAAAGTTCGTGCACAAACCTTGAAAATTACACAGATCATCATAAAAAGTTTTATTTAAACCACAGTGTTGTCTATTTTACCAAGTTTTTTGTATCATAACAACAATAAACCTATTTCTCAGGTCAACTGTTGAACTTTGCGTCATAATCACAGTTCTTCTTCTTTCTGTTATTCTCGTTTTCAACACTATCTTTGTCATTTTTAAGGTGATAACAATTTATTTTCTTGTGTTTTTTGCTTAATGTCATCATCACCAACCCATACAATCTAGTTAATTTTACAACTGTTTTGCTTATTTTTGTTGACATTCACATGTCTGTTTTAGCTTTTGTTTAAGAAATTTTTTCTAATTTTTAATTTTAAACGGGTTCTTGTCTAAATTTTTTCGAAACTGTGGTTATTTGTAACAGTGAAACGTGTAAATTTTTGACGGTTTTTTCTTGGTAGGTTTCATATCACTGATTTCATTTGAGAATAAGAAATAACTGTTTTTAAAATTCAATTGTACAAAACTGGTGAAAATTACAAAATTAGTGGTGACATGACCGAAATAAAATAAAATAATTTAATAATGGCAAAGAAAAGGTGCTTTACCAAAAGTTACAAATAACCAACACGTTTCACTGTTACAAATAACCACAGTTTCGAAAAAATTTAGACAAGAACCCGTTTAAAATTAAAAATTAGAAAAAATTTCTTAAACAAAAGCTAAAACAGACATGTGAATGTCAACAAAAATAAGCAAAACAGTTGTAAAATTAACTAGATTGTATGGGTTGGTGATGATGACATTAAGCAAAAAACACAAGAAAATAAATTGTTATCACCTTAAAAATGACAAAGATAGTGTTGAAAACGAGAATAACAGAAAGAAGAAGAACTGTGATTATGACGCAAAGTTCAACAGTTGACCTGAGAAATAGGTTTATTGTTGTTATGATACAAAAAACTTGGTAAAATAGACAACACTGTGGTTTAAATAAAACTTTTTATGATGATCTGTGTAATTTTCAAGGTTTGTGCACGAACTTTTGCATTGAAAAGCAATAAAAACGCTATTCTTTTATAAAAATATTTCAAATTGTAACTTTTATCTAATATTTTACCATCAAACAAACTTGTAAATCATGATAAAAGAAAATTTTTAACAAATTGTGATCATTTTTTATAACTAGCGACAACAATACTTAAAGAATTTTTTAAAATAGAAATGTTAAAGACCAGTTGAAGACATAGAAATTAATATGCTCTACAAGTTACGTGCATAATAGTTTAAAAAGATTAAGTTTATAAAACAAAATACACAAGTTGTGATTTCAAATTCAAATATAAAAAAATTGTTGGTCTAACCTTTGAAACAACAATCTTATTTTACTTTGTTCACGTTTCAAAAGCTATTGAAACGTGATTTTACTTTGTTCACGTTTCAAAAGCTATTGAAACGTGAACAAAGTAAAATGTAGGTTTGTTTCGAAAAGTTTGCTTGTAAGAAGGCAAAATTAAATCATGCTGAAGCGTATGTTTCCGATTTTTTGAGGCACAAACGGTTTCAACTAGTTAAAATTTGTAAGGTTGACTGATTTTTATCATAAAATTAATTTAATACACCGCATTTTAGGTCACATGATGAATAAAAAGTTGCTAAAAACAGATATTGATTTGCAAATCGAACAATTTTTAACACGAAATTTGTTATTTTTCAATCAAGACGGTTTCAACTTGAGAAAATCTCGTGAAATTTTGTGATGCTAAACACCTTTTTAATGCAAAGTAGATTGAAAACATTAAAGTTACAAGGTGAAAAAATTCTTTAAGTCAAAAATCGATATCTTTTAATGAAGAGATGAGTCTAATAAACTTGACTAGTCAACTTTTTTTTAGTTAACTTTGAAATGTTTATGTTGTTACTTAGTATTTGAAACAAACGAATCGATATTTAGTTAAACTAAAGACTTTCATGCGACTCTTTTTACTTTGAGAAAGAAAAAACAAAATAAAATGAGAACCGTGCAAAAGACGAATATTTGTCTCTATGTAAAAATTGTACAAAGAGTTTGACAAAATTACAACATTTGCGTAATTAAAAAAACAATTGTGACAAAAAATTTGAGATTGAATTGTTGCTATGCATTAAAAATAGCAAAAACCTAAAATAAAGTAGAGTTTTTTTAGGATTTGATTCCAAAACCTAACAAACTTCTGTGACACTTGGAAAAAACGTACACTTTTTAGGAGAAATTTTTTAGATTTTTTAAGCAAGCTAGTGTTTCCGTAACTTTAAAATGTAAGACACTTGAAAGAAAGGTTGGCCTTTCAAAAAAAGTTAAATTTTTTTACCCACTGTTTTCCACACTAAAGCCTTTACAATGTGAGGCTCTTGAGGAAATTTTTAAATAGTGATTATTTTAAGAACCTGACCACAAAACCTCCGTGTGAAAACTGTATAAAATTATATTCATGGATCATATGGTTAATATCAATTAATGAAGCTTTTGGTTAAAACGTTTATTTCGAGAAAGAAAAACTAAAGTATTTTGGTTTAACTAATGTCAAGCGGTCTTTTTCTAAAAAACTGATGTTTCAAAGATTTATTAAGCTAGTAAAAATAAAAAAATTTGGTTTAACTTGAATCATTTTTACTCGGTTTGACCTAATGATTACCGTTAAGTTTGGGATATGATGACTGATCGTAATTGGTTGTTAATCAACACCCCGTGTCTAATTCAATGATTTTAAAATTTTTTCTTGGAATTCACCAATAAGTTTTTGCATAGCATTTCTTTTTTTAACATCTCAAGCAATGTTACGTTGGAATAAATTAAATAAAAAATAAAAAGAATGAATTAAAAATATTAAAAGCGAGTTGAATTTTGTTTCAAAATGTACATTGCTGTTACACCTGACTAAAATCGAGTTAAAATTGACACCTTTAAAAACTTTTACGCTTTATTGGATATTTTGCATTTTCGACTTTTGGGGGAATTGTTAAAAAATTTTCTACAGTACAATACTTTAAAATGTTGGTGTAGAAAACGGAAAACGAATTAAAAAGTCTAATTTTTAATACCTATAGATGGTTTCTTTGACATGGTTGATGTCCAAAACTTTTTTCTCAGAGGTTAGCAACGTTCAAGATAAAAGACTGAATTTATTAGTTTCTTACTTTATTTGTGTTTGCTACCCCAAACAAAACCGTATCCTAAAAGCAAAATTTTTAGCTATTTTTTAAAATCCTGATTTTTCAAAGGTTTATTTTCAGATTTCGAACTAGTCAATAAGTTTATTAAATATTTTCAGTTTGGTTTGTTTTCGTTTAGACATGACAACTATCTGCTATAGGACTTGATAGAATAAATCTTATTATATTTCCGAAAATACAACCGACTTTTCTTGGAATCGATCTTGTTTATACAAAACTTTTTAAACTTACGTTTGTCATCTTTGACTTTAAATTTCATCTTAATTTTAAAAAATTTTAGTTGGTAAAATGCCTATAATGTTCGGTTTTATGAGGAATTTTGTTAGTAAACGTGAAAAAATGTAAAACTTTTTAGTACAAAAGGTTGTTGTACTTGACTGGGGATCAAACGAAACTTAAGTCGGTGTTTTAAAATCAAATTTTTTAGGTCAAGCTTGTAATAAAATTTCTTTTTACATACGGTTGTTAAAAACTATAAAATTCTTTGCTTACTTTATTTTTACACTGGAAATTAAGGTAACCAGATTTTCAAACTCCAATCATGAATACGTCATAGCTTCAACAGGAAACGCGATACGATATGAACAGCAAGCTTCTGTGTAAGAGGAGACCTTGACACACGTTGTCAAGGTTACAGTAGTTTTCTTGTTATTAAAAGTTTATAAAAAAAAACCAAAAGATGAAACACAGTTAGAACTGAATTCATTTTTGAAACAATTAAAATGTTAACACTAGAAATTAAATTCGTACAACATAAAATAATAACTGTGTTTGAATTTGTTTTACTAAATAATAAAAATGGGAAAAAGACGACTTTTTTATTATGAAACATCTGTTTATTGAACACGAATAACCTATCAACAGAAATTTTGTTTAAAACTTTTAACAATTACTTTAAAATTGACTATGAATAAAAAACAAGAATGCCAAGAAATTTTTTTTAAATTTAACAAGGTTGTAACAAAAAATCAAGCTTGTCTAGAAAAAAGTTAAACATAGATAAAACAAAAATCAAGGTTGCTAAGAAAAAAATTTTTATTTCGTTTAGTCTATTTTTACACTGGAAATTAAGGTAACCAAATTTTTACATACCGATCATAAATATGTCACAGTTTTAACAGGAAACCCAATACGCTATGAACAGCAAGTTTTTGTATAAGAGAAAAATCGTGATACAACTGTCTAAGCGTATTGTCACGCTTACAGAGATTACGGGTAGCTTTCTTATTATTAAAAGCTTATAAAAAGTACCAAAAGATGAAACGTAGTTGAAACTAAATTCCTTTTTGAAACAATTAAAATGTTAACACTAGAAATTAAATTCATACAACATAAAAATAATAGTTGTGTTTGAATTTGTTTTATTAAATAATAAAAATGGAAAAAAGACGACTTTTTTATTAAACATCGATTTATTGAACACGAAGAATCTATCAACAGAAATTTTGTTTAAAACTTTTAACAATTACTTTAAAATTGACTATGATTAAAAAATAAGAAATTTTTTAAAAATTTAACAAGGTTGTAACAAAAAATAAAGCTTGTCTAAAAAAAAAGTCAAACATAGGTAAAACAAAAATCAAGGTTGATTAGAAAAATTTTTTTTAAATTGAACAAAACTTATAACAAAAATCAAGGTTGTTAGAGAAAAATTGAGGTTAGGTATAACAAAAATCAAAACTGCTAAGAGAAAAAGTTTTAAAATTGAATAAAGCTGCCTGAAAGTCAAGCTTTCTTGGGGAAAAATCGAATGCAAATTTCTAAAATGAAGGTTGATTAAGAAAAAGTTTTGAAAATTTGAGCATAAGTATACAAAAAACAAGGTTGCCAAGAAAAATTAAACAAAGGTATAACAAAAATCAAGTTTGCCTAGAAAAAATTGAGGTTAGGTGTGACAAAAATCAAGATTACCAAGAAAAATTAAACAAAAGTTTGACGAAAACCAATGTTTGTTAGAAAAAAAAATTGAAGGTAGGTGCGACAAAAATCAAGGTTGACTAAGAAAGGGTTTGAAAATTGAACAAATATGCAGCAAAAATCAAGCTTGTTTAGGAAAAAATTGAAGATAGGAATGACAAAAATCAAGGTTGTCTGAAGAAAAACTTTTTAAAATTTAACAAAGGTATAATAAAATTATGGTTGACAAAGAAAAAGTTTGAAAAATTCAACAAGGGTGTAGCAAAAACCACATTTATTTAGAAAAGAATTAAATATAGGTATCTTCAAATCAAGTTTCTTATGAAAATTTTTGAAAAAGTAAACATAAGTATAACAAAAGTCAAATTTGTTTAGAGAAAAAGTTTTAAAATTGAACAAAGGCATGACAAAAAATTGAGGATATCAAGAAAGAAATTGAAGATAGATATCTAAAAATCAAGATTGACTAAGAAGTTTTTGAAAAATTGAACAAATGTGTAGCAAAAATCGAGCTTGTTTAGGAGAAAAATAAAGATAGTTATAAAATGTCAAGATTGTTTAGAAAAAATTAAACAAAGTTATAAAAACCAAACTTTCTTAGGGAGAAAATTGTGAAATTAAACATAAATATAACAAAAAAAACCTTTACAAACAATCCTGGTAAAAACCTAGGGAATCTCCCATGGGAGAACTCGGTATTATGCAACAAAACTGACTTGTCCAAACTTGCCCGGTTGGTGAACAAATTCGTCACCACTGACTTTCTTAAGCTTAGAGATTATACTGTCTCGGTTAGGAATCAAACTCAGGACTACTACCTTTCTTAGGTTTAGGTTTGAAATCGTACACCTGTCTTGGTCAAGAATCAAACTCAGGACTTCTGTTTTTCTTAGCATTAATATTTATATTATCTTGGTTGGAAATCCAACTCAGGACTACTGTTTTTCATAGGGTTAGGTTTGAAATCTTACACCTGTCTTGAACAAGAATTGAAGTCAAGACCACCGTCTTTTTTAGGAATAGGAGTAGAATTAGAAATAGGATTAAAAATAGGATTCGGATCTATTGTCTTTCATAGGGTAACGTTTGAAATCTTACACCTGTTTTGGACAAGAATTAAACTCGAGACCACTGACTTTCTTAAGATTAGAGATTATACTGTCTTCAGTGGGAATCAAACTCAATACCACCGACTTTCTTAGGATTTAGATTTATATTATCTTGGTTGAGAATCTAACTCAGGACCACTGTTTCTCTTAAGATTTACATTTATATTATGTTGGTTGGGGATCAAACCCAAGACTACTGACTTTCTTAAGTTTAAGGATTATACTGTCTTGGGTGGGAGTCAAACTCAGGACTACTGTCTTTCTTAGGTTTAGGATTTATATTGTCTTGGATAAGAATTGAACTCAGGACCATCGTCTTTCTTAGGAATAGGCATAAGAATAGAAATAGGATTAGGAGTAGGAATAGGATTAGGAGTAGGATTAGGAATAGGAGTAAGATTAAGAATAGGAGTAAGATTAGGACTAGGAGTAAGATTAGGAGTAGGAGTGGGATTAGGAATAGGAGTGGGATTAGGAATAGGAGTAGGATTGGGAATAGGAGTAGGATTAGGAATAAGACTAGGATTAGGAATAAGAGTAGGATTAGAAATAGGAGTAGGATTAGTAATAGGATTAGGATTAGGATTAGGAATAGAAGTAGGACTAGGAATACGAGTAGGATTAGAAATAGGAGTAGGATTAGGAATATGATTAGGATTAGAAATAGGATTTAGAATAGGATTCGGCATAGGATTCGGCATAGGATTCGGCTAGGATTTGGATCTGCCACTGCTCCCCACCACTGATGACGTCAGCGTTCCATCGCGCTCCATCTTTAGATTGAGGAGGTCACCAAATGACGCATTTATTACTACTCCTGTTTTACGGGCCAAACCATGAAAGTTAGTGTTATAATTACTACTAGTGAAAGAAAAACATTTTTCAATTAATTTTATCCTGTTCAAAGTTTCTTTAACTTCATTTGCAATTGTTAAAAATGTTTGGTTACAAGTAATTTTAACTTCAAGCAATTTAGACTAAAGGCCGCCATTTATCCAATCAAAATATTATATCACAATTGGGAAAAGTTCGGTTGATTTGTGATTGCTGTCATCAGTTGCTACTTTGAAATATATAATGCCATATTTTTTTATATCGTTTAACATACAGTATAGTATTAAACAATCATCGTAGCAAGAATATTATTTACGATTGTTTCAACTTTAGTCTGAGCACAAGAGTACCTCTTTGAAACGTTTGATTTAGGAATTAACTTTCTCATAAGAGTAAAAGTACAATGGTTAAATTTGTAGCTACGATGATGTTTTACAGTGTGAAATGCCATGGTGACCCGAGAAGCGACAACATTATTTTTAGTTTGTGTTCCAGACTTACAGAAATATTCAGTCAGTTTTGCGGACTATGTTTCTTCTCAAACAGCCCTTTTATTCTTTGCACTTTCAACATGCATATCTAGATTATGTTCGCCTTTACTTGCCACAGAAACAAACGTTCCATAGTCACAAGTAATACATTCTTGTAATATGTTAATTCAATTTATCTAGTATTTGACCTTTAGTAAGGCTTTAAAAGCCTATTTTATTGACATCTAATATATAACACATTATAAATAAAAACTTTACAACACACAAAATAATACTACATCTTTGTCAGAACTCAAAAAGTCTTTCTGAAAACCCATTCGAATAACAATCGTGACAAAAATTAATGTAAATTGAAAAACGCGCTCAAAAGAATAATAAATTAAATTAATCGTAACGATTGCCGAGTTCAAAACTCATAACAATTCTGCTTGAAATTATTATTATTTTTAAAATATAGATACTTTAACTGTAGTTGTTTTGTATATTTTGATTTTCTTTTTGGAATATTTTATTTTTAGATTGATATGTTAGCTTAGAATCGAAAAGAATACTAGATATCATTACTACAAGTATTACGTAGATAAGATTCTAACGTTATATATTGGTCAAACTAGTACAGATCTGTATCATATGAAAGCCACATTTATTCTAACTACTTTTTTCTTTCAAATCAACATATAAAGTAAAACACACAACGTCGCTACTTCTTATCCATAAACGTTAGAAAATACTTGATAAAACGTAAGGAACAATTGGCTTCGCTACAAAATGGCTTAAAGTTACAAAATTCACGCTGAGTGGGCAGTTTAAGAAAAACGACAAACGTGAAAGCACTAAGAAGCAATAGAAAAATTGTAAAAATTAGTCTGCATGATCGCACAATTTTTAAACAGCGGACATTTTGGCATTTTTGAATGTCCTCAGAGGACCAATTATTTTTTATTAAAAAGAATGACATGTTCCGGAAAAAGAGGAAGTATGGCCGGCTTATATAACAATCAAAGTTATGAAAAATTAAGTTTTAAAGTTAAGGTATTCATCTTATCACACTCTCTCCTGCGCAACGCGTCGACAGATATGGACTGGTTTCAACATTTATCGTGAGACTACATCCAAAGAAATTTTTTGATTTTTATTTTGTTATTTACAATATTTGTCTTTATTAAATATTTCTAAAAAGTTCTTTGGTTTTTCTTTTTTTGTTTTTTTTAGAGACAGACATGTTTCTTATGGGAACTTTGCCGAGATTGCAGCTCAAAGCTTGGGCGAAAACTTTGTGTAATATCATTTGCTTAAAAAAACTGTACCTCGATACAAAATAAGTTGCTTTATTGTTCGCAAACCTAAAGTAACTTAATGCAAAGTTGCACAAACGATCAAGATGCAATTTTCTTATTGTTTTATGACTTCAAGAATTATTTTGTAAGTTTTAGTTCAAAACAAAATGTTTTTATTACCATCCCAACAAACTTTCGCTTTCCACAGTTTTATCGGAAATTTTTAATAAGCACAAAATAGAGTCACGACAATATTTAAAATGATTTAGAAGTTTTGCTGAAACAAGTTTGCAGTACAATCTCAACGCTGCAGCAAATGACTCTTTATTGCATTGACAACCGATAGTCAGCACTTTAATTGTTTTTTTATAAGCACAGCTTAAAAATTTAGATTTTTTACTAATTAACGAACAGCATTTAAATTTAGATTTTAGGTTAGTTTTTTTTACTTTTTGGTTTGTGTAATATCCAAAGCATTTCTGCTCTTTTGCTGAATGAGAGAAGGCTGCCAAGTTAACAGCAAAAGTGTTCATCGGTTCCGGAAAGTAAAAACCCCAGTCATGTGTTTTTAGTTTTCGATTTTAATTATTCCGGTTTGAGGGTCAACCAGTGGCGTAGGATCCAGTTGGCTTTGTTTGCTCTGAGCTAAAGACGGCACGCTCCATGGGGATAGCAAATTTTTAAAGTTGATGACATGACATTGCGTGATACAAAACTTTATTGCTACTGTTTTTACTATTACATGAATGAACACGCATTGGTACACATAGTTTATAACGTACAAATAAACTCTAATGTATAACTACCATCAAGAGTTTTTTCGACAACTCACTTACTACTCGTTCGATTGATTGATTAAATATATTTATGCAATGGATTTAACTGTATCAAGTAAGGTCTAATCGTTTGTTTTTTTATATGTTTCACTTCTTCACCTTTACAACGACTATATGAAAAAAAGTTAACACTTACTTATAATCGATCTCTTAAATATGAACTTAGCTAGGACATGCCAACCTTAAAGGGTCAATTTTGATAGTTAAAACTTTATGCAATCATAAAAACTGCTACATTGACGCTAGAATTGCAGTTTTATTGTGTCTCAGCTAAACAAACAAGGTTGAACCAATGAAATAGAAGCACAGATTGGTTTTAATTAAACTTTTTTTGTTTAATCTAGATATGAAGCGTGAAAAGCGTGAAAACAAGTTAAGATCGTTTTTTTTTTTAATAAAAAAAAAATACTAGTGTGCCATCTCGAAATTTTTAAGTTCTTCAAACTTCACGAATTTTTTAAAATTTATTTTTACTTTTTTTTATTTATTCTTTTCGTTTGCTAGAAAACATTGGAGGCATTTTACGTCAAGTATTAATTGGTTTGGAAGATGCCAAGACATTGTTGTTTAGTTCAAACTTTTTATTTGGAAATATAACTGATGTTCAGAACTGCTTGCTAAGAACGTCGAGTACTATACGTATAGTACTTATGTATGTAAAATTGTTTATTGAATTAAAATAGAGTTTTTGTTTTAATATTAAATAATCTAACAAATTGAAGCAAAAATGACGACGTAACGGCAATTTTCTCTTAAGTGAACAAGCCTATTAACCATGAATTTAAGTTCGAAGTCAAACATTGGTCTAGTTTTTTAATTGTTGTGCGAATATTATTTGTATATTAACTTGTTGCCATAAAACGGCTACATCATTTACGGAATAAAAGTACGAACACAATTACTAGTAAAGTCTCAAATTTTGGTTTTTACAACAAATTTTGCAACATTTAGTGACATAGGTTCTGAAGGCAAACCAAATGAATTGCTTTTCTACAAAATATTTTGCTCACAAAAAAGCTATCAATTAAACTTTTATAAAACATGGTGTAAATCTGCATAAGTTTTGCAAATCTAATGCTTCGGCATAAAAAAAAGTTATAGATAAGTTTTGCCGAAAGCAACACTTCTACCTAAATATCCTTTTTTTCTATTTCAAAATGCTTTACAGGAATATTTAAAAAAATTTTCATTAAACTAAAGGCAGCTATGCGGCTATGTTTAAAATTGCTAGAATTTTCTTTCAGAACTCAAATAGAAGACATAATCTTCCTAATCGTGTGTGGAATATTAGCAGTAGCTACAACGCTTGCAAACGTCACAGTTCTGATTGTTCTTGTCACCAATAAAAAGTTGATGAATAGACAAACAGTTTATCGAATATCCCTGGCAATGTCTGATGTTTTAGCTGGAATCATTGTTTTTCCATCTAATATTTACTCATATTGCAATTCTGGTACTGTTAGTTTTAATGAAACGTATGTTAATGTGATTGGATTTTTTACATGGCTAAACATCCATGTTTCTATATTTAGCTTAATAGCAGCTGCCATCGATAGATTTCAAATTGTCTATCAACCATTAAAATACAATGCTAAAGCAACCGTAACAATTGCCCGAAAAATTTGTCTTGGATTATGGTTAATATCGATTTTACTTGCTATTACACCAACCGGTATAATTTATGAAAACTTTAGCTTTGTGCTTATAGCTGATACAATTGTATTACCTATTGTACTCAATGATGTTACTGCTTTTCCTATATATGTCTTGACAGGAATTATAATTCCTATAACAATATTGTGGATATTTACAATTTTGACATTTTGCGTGTACAAAAAGCATTCTAAGAAACGAAAAAAACTTTCTGCAGCAAATAGACAAAAACGAAAATCGATGAAAGAAATCAGATTCTTTTTTACACTTGGAATCATGGTCGGTGTATTTACTGTTTGTTTTTTACCAGGAGCTATATTAGCGATGTTTACGATAAGTACCACAAAATTTAATTCGTTAGCATTTATTTTTTCAGCAGTTATGATAACGTCCAACAGTCTTTGGAATTTTTTTATTTACAGTGCAAGAGAAAAAGAATTCCGAACAACATCAAAAAAACTTTACAAAAAATTGCTGTTCTGTTTCAAGTAAATAATTTGCGTCGATGTAAAAGTTTTTGGTTTGGCCAGTGTTTTTCAACCGTTTGTGTCTTTCGGCACCCTACAAAAGGTGTATAGGTATTGAGGCACTCACCGGAAAACGTAGGAGGATCCGCATGAAATGTAGTAAGTTTTTGATTCAAATTTTATCGGATCATCAACTTACAATCAAAAGTTACATTGAAAACAATTTAGAAAAAATGCACAATAAGCTATATACTGCAAACTTTTTGCTGAAAAATATCACCGTACCAGTTGATAGTGCTGTAAAATATTGTTTCAAGTTTTTTGCTTTTGTCTGAGTTTGAACAATAGTTTATTTTTTTGTCGTACATTTTTGTTTCATCGTGCACCAATGCAATTGAAACTTGCATATAGCATCTTTACTGTAATTAGCAATATTTTCTTTTTGGTTGTGCTTAATAGTTTATCAATTGTATCTGTTCAAATACCTTTTTTTTTTTCTTTTTTAAAGATTGATGCTTTTCTTATACGTAAAGCACCATTTTTTGGTTCAACCGTAATGTTGGGGACTGCGTAGGAAATTAATCGGGTAGGAGTCAACTCATTTGTAACAGTCAACTTATATGCAATTGATTTGCAGGGTTTCGAAAGACTTGTTTTAGTATCTTCCCAATGTGAGATAAGTCGAGTTCGATAAGTCGCCCACCAACGTATATCTTAAATTACGATTAAAAAATACCCTAGTCAATGTAGAAAAGGTCCCTACATCCTTTTGATGCCTAAGATTGAATGATTGTGATATAATGATGAAATTACAGATTTTTCATAGCGGTATTATAAGCACCTATTTTGAAAATTGTTAATGGATATAGCTTTGCGGTTTCCAAAAAATGTTGTGTTTTAAATTTAATACATTCAGTTCTTCGCGAAAAACGAACGCTATTGAAGAAATATTTTATACTGCTACAAGTTTTTTTTGCTGACATAGATAACACATAAAGCAGAATGCAATGAATACAGAAATAAAATAAAGTGATAAGCGAAGGGAAGACTGCGAAGTAACCGTTTGGGTATAACTATTTAGGCAAAATGTAAAGAATTTTAATTGTGCATTAACGATCTGATTAATTGAGATAGTGAAGTCTAATAGTATTTTAATTTGTTAATTTTTAAATTAATGTTTGTTTAAAATATGCATTTTTTTTTTGAGAAAATTTTTTTAAAGGAAGATATTTATTAAAGAAGTGGGAAGACATGTTTTAAACTTTGACACCTACATAATTAATACTAAGTTACATGGAATTATAAATCCATTCAATACGAATCAACATAATATAGTAATCCTTGCTTTAGTAAAGACAAATATTTATCTTTTGTAAATAAAAAATGTAGATATGTTGTTATAAATGTATCAAACAGGAATTTGAAATAATACACAACAATAGAAAATAAGCAAATCATAGTGCAGGTTATGATATTTTTTACTTTTTTAGTTTTATCTCTATTTACCCTCCTGACTCACAGAAAAATGTTGGGGGCGCTTTAATTGTTATAACCATGAAGCGATTATATCCAAACCAGCTTTTTGTCCGTAATTCAGACCAGTCTTTCAGAGGTACCTAAATATCACTGTCAGGTTAAAATTGTGCATTTTAGTTTATTGTTTAGAAATACGACTAAAATTTAGAGCAGCTTGCCAGGACCGTCAAGCGGAAGAAAATGGTTGTCGGCAGCGTGGTCGAATAGTTAAGAACACCGTGATTTTGATCGACATGGTCCCAGTTGAAAATCTACTCGCGGAATTCTGTTGTGTCCTTGGGAAAAACATTTTATGGCACTTTTCCTGCTTGGCTGTCTTAGCTAGCAGTTCTATATTTCACTAATATCTCTATAAAACCTAAAAAACAAGAAAAACAAATCTTTAAGATAGCTTTAAAAAGCGTTTTCATTTTTCGAAGACTTTTCATCTGACACTCATCGGTAGAAATCATCAGAATGAATCAGAAAAAAGAAAGAATCAGAAGGCCCAGATGGTAGGTGCTTTCTAGCAGCCTGGGCCTGAAGTAAGTCTGTTCATTGCTATTTAAATGATAGACCGAACCAAAACGAATGAGTATCCACCCATTCCTATGTTCAGTGTGGGTCTGCTAATCGGCAAACGTCCTTTTCAGGACGGGGCAATGCTAGGGTAAAACTGTCCTTTTCAGGGAACATTGACAACAAGTTCCGAAGACCCACTATTCTTCAGCTGAACATCGAAGGCCTCACTGCAAGCAAAATGAACGTTCTTCATTACCTCGCTATGCAGTCTGAGGCACTCGTCATCCTACTGCAGGAGACTCACTGCACTGATGCAAAGAAGTTGGTACTACCAAACTACAAACTAGCTGGGTGTTCTTTAAGCAGGAAGCATGGCCTTGCCACGTTTGTCCACGAGCGACTGAGATACACGCTTTTGGACCAATCTCCACCAACATCGGAGATCGAGTGGCTGTGTGTAGACGTTGATGGCTATAAAATAGTCAACGTCTACAAACCAACGCCAACGCGATTGCAAACCCTGCATCTCCCAATGTTTTCTCACCCCTGTCTGTACGCTGACAATTTTAACTGTCGTCATGCTGACTGGGGTTACGACGACAACAGTCCGGACGGTGAGTGCTTGGCTGGATGGGCAAGTATTAATTGTCTTGCCCTCCTATATAATGCCAAGGACGCTGCCAGTTTTTATTCCGGCCGCTGGAACACTGGCACCAATCCAGATCTAGCTTTTGCCAGCGTAGGTCCAAACAGTCGCTTACCGGATAGACGTGTCCTTAACAAGTTCCCCAGGTCACAACATCGACCTTCGCTTATTACACCACCAAGGTTTGCTATGGAAGTGATAAGCATGCCTGTTAAGCGATTGAACTTCCGCAAGGCCAAATGGAGTCACTACATTGCTTTGACGAATAAAATCGCAAAGACTTTGTTGCCGCCTGATTTACTTGATGTAGATGCTGCTTACCAGGATTTCTGTAACACCATTAAAAAACAGCCAAAAAGACTATCCCACGCGGGTATCAAAATAACTATATTCCGTGTTGAGATGCAGAGTGTGAATCCCTCTATAAAACCTTTCTGCAGTCTCCTCAGGGAGACGACTCAAGTTTGGCTGCTACAACTCTGCTTGCCAAGCTTGACAGAAAGCGGAGGGATCGATGGTCCGAGACAGTTCGGAGCATTGACTTCTCACACTCTATTCGAAAAGCGTGGAGTATTTTGAACAACCTTACTAGTAGGTCACGACACTCTTCTCGTCACTGTCCCGTTTCAGCCGATGCTATTGCATCTCAACTGGTTAGAAATGGGAAATACGAGGCTGTTGACCGCAAGTCATCTCGACTTGTCTTTCAAAAAGTGTCTGACCTTTGGAGGGCCACAACATCAGACGCAGTAAATATCTCTTGACAATTTTTCACAGAGAGAATTTGCTGCTGCCCTCCAACATTTAAAACCAGGTAAAGCTCCAGGACCTGATTCCATCTGCTCCAAGCTTATACTCCATGCCGGAGCTGCTATGAAGTCCTGGTTACGTGACTTTCTTTCTTCCAGTTTGCGCCGACTCAAAATTCCCAAGATCTGGAGAAGAGCGCTTGTGGTCGCGATCCCAAAACCAGGAAAGCCCGTGGGGGACTCAAAGAGTTATCGACCGATATCTCTGCTCTGTGTCCTCTACAAGATCCTCGAGAGACTTATCTACGCCCGCGTTGAATAATCGATTCACTGCTCCCTATAGAGTAGGCTGGGTTCCGACGCGAGAATTCAGCCGTAGATCAAGTTGTTCTGCTAACCCAGAACATCGAGGATTCTTTTGAGGCTAAAAAGAAGACCGGTGCCGTATTTATCAATCTGAAAGCTGCTTATGACACTGTCTGGCACCGTGGCCTTACCTGCAAGCTGCTGAGACTACTTCCGGATAAGCACATGGTCAGAATGATCATGGAACTTGTCCAAAATCGAAGTTTCACCCTTACCACCGGTGACAGCAAGCAAAGCAGGCTACGCCGTCTTAAAAACAGCGTTCCTCAGGGATCGGTCTTGGCTGCCCTCCTATTTAACATCTATACGTACGATCTTCCTTCCATGATTTCCAGAAAGTTTGCTTATGCTGATGATCTAGCATAGTTGCATTCTTCTGGAAACTGGAAGGACTTGGAGGGGACTCTAATTCAAGACATGTTCACACTATCAGCGTATTTCCAGACTTGTAGGTTGAAGCTCAGTCACACTAAGACGGTTACGGCAGCCTTTCATTTAAATATCCGAGAGACCAAACGTGAGCTAAAGGTCTACAACAACGGTAGACTTTTACCGTTCTGTCGAACCTCTACTTACCTTGGGGTAAAACTGGACAGATTACTCACGTTTCGTTACCATTTAGTGGCATTGCAAAAAAAACTAGGCTCGCGCGTCCACTGCTGAGGCGACTCGTGGGCTCGGGATGGGGTGCTAGTGCTAAAACACTACGCATGGCCACCTTGTCTCTAGTCTACTCAACAGCTGAGTACTATGCGCCAGTCTGGTGTCGCAGTGCTCACACTCGCCTCATTGACAGTGTCTTGAATGACGCCCTGCGCATGGTTACTGGATGCCTGCGTCCCACTCCAACGGACCACCTACCTGTACTTTCAGGCATCGAGCCAGCTGAGCTTCGCCAAATGGGAGCGACACTCTCCTTGGCTTACCGTGGATCTCTGGACCCCGATCATATCTTGCATGGTCTTTTAAGGGGTCCTCAGATTCTCGCCAAGTGAGACTAAGATCCAGACGCCCGTTTGTGCAAGGTGCGTGGAATCTTTTGGACAACCTTGCCAGACTTGGCATCCGCGCTTCTGAATGGACAAATCACAAATGGAAAATGGAGTACTGTGAAAATGGTTTCAGCCTCCGTGCTTTTGTGCCCGAGACCGGTGCCAGGCCTGTTGGGATGAGCTTACCCCGAGCAGCTTGGGTTAAGCTCAACCGCCTTCGGACTGGTATTGGGCGATTCCATTCGTCCATGCACAAATGGAGTCTCGCTCCTTCACCGAATTGCGAGTGTGGCGCCTCTAAGCAAACCGCAGACCATGTACTAATAGCGTGCTCCATACATCGGGCACCACATGGAGCACGAGGTCTGACGGTTTTGGATGACGAAAGTCGATGCTGGCTTAATGACATCACTGCCAGCATCTGATTCAGGCAGTGCAGCAGTCTAGGGTAGTAAAAGGATAAACCATCGGCCCCAGTCCTGCTTGTGTCTGGCCTGGAGTGGATGCCCTTCAAACGACGAGCAAACGACGAGCATAACCAACCAGAAATAAAAGTAAATTGGAGAGCATTTTTTGGAAAAACCTCCCTGTGCCAGCCAATACAGTGACACCAGATTCTTTATCTTTGCCCGAGGACGTACTTTTTTCCACCTTTCTGCTCTTGAAGCTACGTTTATCAAATCTTTTCAAACCAATTTTTGTCAGCACAAGGAATTTCTTTACAGTTTAAAACTCATTCATTAATGCTTTTTTACTTTCATTTCTGATTGGTGGTCTCTCTTGACCAATCAGACGCATATCCACCGATACTGTCTCGTATATTGGTTGGTATTGGTTTTCTCTCTTGAGCAATATTATTGTATTATTGACCAATATTATTGCCCACCAATATTGGTTGTCTCTCTTGACCAATCAGACACATCCACCGATACTGCGCTCTTTATTTTTGGGCTAGCCTGGCCTAATGATTAATATAAATTAAAAAATAGGCCTATATATGAACAGTATTTGGATTGAACTGCTGCAAAACTGCACATAGATTGTTTGGTCGTCGAAATAGTCAATGCATCAAAAATTTTCCAGGAAAACATAGGTCAGAGGTAGAAAACCTGCAGCCTCCATGAGTTTTTCGTGCGGTGTCTATGACAATAGAATTATGTATCAATGACTAGTGCTGATAAGAGAAAAGCTTTTGTTTTTAGAGATAACTGCAATTCAGGAACAAAAATCAAGGGATTCGTGTTAGATTCATTAAATTCAATGTGATGATCTTTTTTTTAGAAAGATCACTTTATTTTAGGGACGAAAATTAAGAAATCCGAGTCAGATTCAAAGTAATGACGTTTTTTTTAGAGCTCACTTCATTTTAGGGAAATAATCAAGAAATACGAGATAGATTCAACATGATGACGCTTTATTCTTGGGTATTTCAACTTATGCGGCTTCCTGTGGAAACCTCGCTTGTTTACAAGTTAGTAAATACTTAAGGTTTTAATAAACTTAAAAATAAACGTATTCTGCAATTAAAATATGGAAAACAACATTAAACTAGTAATCACTTTACACGAATGATCTAGACAAACTAAAGCTTCAGTTGTCTCAAACTACACGCAACCACGCAGGCAACAAAACCCAAACCGGCGCGCAAAGCAACCGCGATGGCCTCGGGAAACGCGTACAATTACTGCAAAGAAACAAAACAATTACTGCGAAGTAGAATGAACAGGGCAATGCAACTAAAAATCTTCACATTCATCCCCACTTTAAAAAATTATGCAAGCACTAACACAGACAGTAAATCAATTTAAGTAGTAGATATAGAAATAAATAAATGCAAGCACAAGTACACGCAAGTTAAATTAGATTACGTCAAAGGAGTGTGAGAGCGAATGTACATTGTAAACTGTTTGATTTATATAGTTATTTGACCCACTCCCCAAGTTTTTCTGCTTGAAGTCTTTGGGGGTGACGCCTTATTCTTTCAGAGCGCCGGGGTATTACTACCGATGGCTGCACTGCATCTACATCAATGGTTTTATTAGAAGACGGAGTGGGTAAGTTGTTAAGGTCGGCTTCAGCAGTTAGCGGCGTCCCATCGGTCTGGTCTACCACAACTGACGGCATTTTAGAAGTCTCGCCATTCGTTAGCAAAGCCGATGGAGTGGCGTCAGGGGAACTTATTAACGAATTGTTTTCATTTTCGAAATACGCATTTTCTGGTACTGGTGCTAAATCACTCGTGGAAACGGTAGTCTCATTCCCATTGGATAAACGAACATGCGCATACGAAGGATTTGCATCTAATAAATAAACATGTACGTAAGATGGAAATCCAAACACGCAAAAGAGTTTGTCTAAACAGCACATTACAGTTTTTGTACTAATATTCCGGCATGAAAAAGCAAACGGAAATCGGCTGAATTTGTCAATTATTACTAACATATATGGGTTCTTTCCTTTGAGAGGTCCTTTGAAGTCCATACTAATCCTTTCAAAAGTTTGAGTGGCCTTTATAAGTTGACCTTGAGGAGGCTTAAAGATTAAGGCTTGATTTCTGCACACGTTTGGCATTGACGACAAACTTCTTTAGTTTCTTCACTTGTGAAAGGTAAATTTCGACATTTTACGAAATGGTACATACGAGCAAACCCAGGATGACCAAGACTGTTGTGCAAAGCCAACAGTCTGTTCTTGGAAGGAATAGTAGAACATATTATTCTTGAGAGGGCGTCCGGCGCCACGTTGCTGTTTCCAGGTTTGTGCTTTATATCGTAAGAATATTGACTCAGTTCAATTCTCCAACAAAAAAATTTTATTATTTTTAATTTTACTTCGACTCCTTTGGTCGAACATAAAAGAGACAGATCGTTGATCTGTATAAAGTGAAAAATGCTTTCCTCTTAGAAAACAAGACCATTTTCGAATCGCCTCTAAACAGCCAGTAGCTTCTTTTTCTACTGCCGGATAATTTCTTTCAGTTGCATTTAATTATCTAGAGAAATAAGCTACAGGTCTTCCATTCTGTGATAGGATGCCGGCAATTGCATGATCAGAGGCATCAGTCTCAACTTCAAAGGGTAAATCGTCTCTAATAGTTCCTAGACTGGCGTTAGCAAGGTCCTTTTTTAGTTGAGTAAATGATTTAAGGTCTTCGTCTGTTAAAGGGCAAGTTTTACAGTTCATTAGGGGTGCAGCTTTTTTTTGAGAATTTTCTATCCACCGTGCATAGTACGCAAAGAGTCCAACAACACGTTTTAACTTGTTTGCATTTGTAGGGGGCGATAGGTCTAGCAACGCTTGAAGTCGATTTTGATCAGGCTTAATTTTGCCATACGAAATATTATAACCTAATAAGTTCAAAGATGTAACTTTAAACTTAAATTTATCTTTATTTAATGTTAAATTGTCTGATAGCGCTGCCTTTAGTAAACGCTCCAAATTTTGATCGTGTTCTTCTTCAGTGGTACCCGTGACCGTTATGTCATTAAGATAAGCGTAAACCTTTTTAAGATTATGTCGTTTGATAAAATTGTCTTTTACTCGTTGAAAAGCGGAAACCCCATTTGTCAGACCAAATGGTAATCACTTATAGTGATACAACTTACCACATGTTTCAAAACTGGTGAAGATTCTTTCTGATTCCTGAAGGGGAACTTGGTGATAAGCAGCCCGAAGGTCGATTGAACTATAGAATCGATCGTTGGCTATTTGATTCACAAGCGAATCAATACGCGGCAGTGGGTAAGGGTCTAAAATAGTAAAACGCTTTATTGTAGATGAATAGCCAATAACAAAACGTTGCTTTTCTCCGCGTTTGACCACAAAGACTTGGGCTCGTCACGGCGATCTAGAGGTTTCTATAATATTTTTCTTTAAAAGCCGTTTAACTTCTGTTTTTATAAAATCTTGATCTTTTTTGCAATAAACTCTAGAGGGCGATGCTACAGGCTTACAATCAGGGGAAAAAATTCGAATAAACGGGGTGCTTCTACCTTGGCCACAGCGACATTTAATTGATTATCGTTAATTTTCAAGGGAGGGTCACTGCCTCCCATACAAAAGGTAACTTCTGAGTGTTTACGCAGGAAATCTTGGCCTAGAATCACATCCGTACAGAGTTTGTCTATAACCTCAAAGTTCAGAAGGTAGCTACGATTTAACACTAGTATAGCGGTTTTTAGGCTTCCGTGAGTGTTAGTCAATAATTCTTGGGATGCCATTGAAATTTCTGATCCTTCGCCGTGCACGGTTATTTTTAGCTCCGTCGCTACTTTACTGTCAATAAAATTGCCAGATGCTCCGGAATCGATGAGAACATCCACTTCTTTTCCTTTCATTTTTGCTTTGATCAATGCATGGCTAAGACATTCGGGTGCAATAGCAAGAACTGAAGCCAAACGGGGTTGCTCCCATTTGGTTTCGGGGTTAAGGTCGAATTCGCTTAAAGAGTACGCAGCAGCTGTGTTAGACTTGATCTTACGACAAACTTTAACGTAGTGACCTTGCTTACCACATCCATGGCATACAGCATTTTTAGCAGGACACGTTGCTCTACTAATGTGCATTGGACCGCCGCAGAAGTAGTATTTGCGCTGAATTTTTTTTTTAGAAGCCGCAAATATCTCGCTTTTGTCCTTAAACTTTTCACTACTTTGTTTAGTCAAAGTGGATTTCTTTAAAGGAATAGCGGTGGCTGCCTGATACCCAGCAGAAGGCGTTTGGTAAGTGTTTAAAGAAACTGCATGTTGATACGCACGGTCCAAATTATGGGCGAGTTCGAACGCGCGATCTACGCTAAGTTCATCATTTTCCAGAAGGCGTTGTCGAATTAAGGCCGAAGACAAGCCATTGATAAAGGAATCGCGTACTAGCTCTTCTCGATACTGTTGTGCTGTAAAATTTCTAAACGTACAATCTTTAGACAAAGTTTTTAAAGCCTGTAAATATTCGGCTGTAGATTCATTAGAACTTTGACGTCTACCCACTAGTAGGTGGCACGCATAAACGTTATTCTTTCGTTTGATAAATGTTTGTTTTAAAATTTCGATCACTCGTTCATAAGTTTTAGCCTCTTAAACGTACTCATAGATAGCCGGGGATAAACAACTGACAACCACACGCCTTCTGTTAAAATTTGCTCGAGCTTGTTCCGGCTGTGTCTCAACTAATGCTTCGATAAAATCTTCAACTGTACGAAGCCAAAACTTGAATACTTTTTCAGCGTTTGCTGCATTAGGATCCACCTCTAAATCTTTAGGCCGTAACAACTTATCCATTGGTGATTTTTAAGTTTTTTAAATTTGTGGAAACCTTGCTTGTTTACAAGTTAGTAAATACTTAAGGTTTTAATAAACTTAAAAATAAACGTATTCTGCAATCAAAATATGGAAAACAACATTAAACTAGTAACCACTTTACACGAATGATCTAGACAAACTAAAGCTTCAGTTGTCTCAAACTACACGCAACCACGCAGGCAACAAAACCCAAACCGGCGCGCAAAGCAACCGCGGTGGTCTCGGGAAACGCGTACAATTACTGCAAAGAAACAAAACAATTACTGCGAAGTAGAATGAACAGGGCAATGCAACTAAAAATCTTCACACCTCTTTTATTACTGGCTAATCAAAATTGGCCTCCAATAATAAAAAGATTCACCACATTTGACATAGATATTTCCGTGAAATCATTTTAGTTGTCTATTTTTGTTGTGGTAACTTTGAAGGGTTTTAATTTTAGTTTTACAGAGCCATGTTGCATTTTTTACATTTATTTATAGTGAAGTTAGAGGCTTTATTGACCCCGTAAAAATGGCTGCTCCAAAATTCTGAGTGATTCTATTAGATGCAACCGATTTGAAGATATAATTAATCATCTTGAAGATTTGAAGATACGTTCTTAGATCTGCTTTGGCCCGCATTTACTGAAGCTTTTCTGAACGGATGTAAGTCGCGAGAGCTCTCAACAGATGACTTGTCAACTCGTCGGCTCATGAGCTGACCTAAATAACATCTTTCCACTAAAGTACGTCGTTGTATAAACCCGGACAGCTGTTTAAACGCAATAGGTTGACCATACTCTAATTGTAAACTGACCTCAGCCATAAACTCATCTTGCAGATAGCGAGGGAGGCGTTTAAATATTTTTGAGATAGTATGCTGCGTGTTCAAGCCAGCACTAAGCGTACCACCACAAGATATCTCGCAGTTTTTCATATTCCGCGCCAACTGTGACAACGCATCGTAGCATCATAGACCAGGACTTACCCGACAAGCGTTAAGCATCGCATAATTATTCTCCCAGAGCTTGAAGAGACTTGTTACTCTCCTAAAGCTCATGTTATCATCTGTATGTGCGTGATTTTCTCAATAAAAACAATCTTGAGGGCATTTAGATATTTAAAATACTTAGTTTTTATGATGTTGTTCTTTTTACACTACGTTAAAAAGATAACAAGTCGAATGATTTTGTTGTTATCAAAATTTGTTCTTATATAAAATGTATATATTGGGGATGCAAATTTTGGACTCGAAAATCGTCAATTTACTGCAATATAGTCGGACTCGGACTCAGAATCGGACTCGTCAAAGAAGTAACAAGTCCAGCGAGTCCAGCGTCTAGATTTCATGAACCATCGACAATTTAAAGGTTCGCAAATTATTATTATCGACAGCTATTAGAAATAAAAAAGCTAAATCTTAAATAAAAAATAAAAGAGAAGTTAAAATATAATTTCCTTCATATTGTTCGTCTTCACTATTCTAAACTTTATAACTGTTTCTTACTTTGTTGCGCTCAAGGTTGTTACTTTTTTTGTTATACCGAGTGTTCAACAGGGGTGCTAAAAAACCTTTTTTTCAAGGGGGCAAAAAAAGGATTTTATTTTTTACAAAGGCATTTTTTTTAAGAAAAAGTGTTACCAAGTTATTTTTACGAAATTGCCATTTTGTATCGCGACCGCTTTCAGCGCAAAAATCTAATTATGACTAAACAAATAGTCATCACTTCCAGTGTCCAAACTCTCCATTTTTGTCCCAAATTTTAGATGAAGACTAAAAAAAGTCATGATTTTTAATTGAGTCCATGATGCCTACTTTTGTCCAAAATTTAAGATGCAGACCATAACCAAAGTAATAACATTTACCTTCAATTGATCTGATATATTGGTCGAGGGTCGAGTTTTTATGATTGTAGGGCAAATTTGACCCAATTTTTCTGTATCTGAGCACGTGTACACTCGCTTTTTAAAGAGGGCAGGGGGCAATTTAAAGGGGTCAAAAATCAGGAAAAAATTGCCCCTGCCTCCCCATTTCCGGCACCTCTGGAGTTCAATACTTGTACAGAACAGAAATATTGCAAGTTAGATTTTTTGTACAACTTATGTCATTTTTTGACTGGCTTCTTTTATAGAAATCAAAAGGATAATTTTTAGTTTTAGACAAGAATGTGAGCTCGGATACAAACGCGAAGTCGGACTTAGACCTGGACTCGCTTCAAAATTTTGACTAGTGCGCATCCCTCATATATACAGTACATAATAAGAATACACCTCTTTTCATTTATTTTTTTCAAATATCGTACAAAAAGTTTTCTAAAAATTCTCAGTTGTTTTGATGATTACAACACTGGCTGAATGATTTATAAGTACCAATTGCTTGAAATGTATGTTATACTTGTTTAGCTTGTGAATAAAATGATTAGGAATTTTTAAATCATAAAAAATATGCATTAAATTTTTTAAAATTTACATTTGTATAAATAATTTAAATTTTGCAATTAAACAGTTATTAAATACGCTGTTATAACTAAATTAACACAATTAATGTGAAAAAAACATGTAAAAAGGATCCAGGCCGAACCGGACACAAAATGTGAAAAATCAGTTTTCAAAAAGTACAAAGTATTCTCAAAAAAGATTACGATGTAACCGAGCAAATATAATTTCAACGAGTTTAATAGTAACAGAAAATAAGCAAAACTAAAACAAAATAGCGAAAGGGACGATAATTATGCTGCAGGCCTGTTTCGATCTTATGGACCTCATCAGGTATAAGTTATCGTAGCCTATTAGAAAAATAGTGGCAAAAAACAATTATCGTTTTGTGTAAGATTGATAAAGAAATTTATTGATGTTTTTCGTAGCTACTTCAATCTGTGAGAGGACCGTTTGAGATGTCGTTGTTATCTTCTGTATGTTTTAGTTTTTTGGAAAATAAAGACTACCTCGCCGAAGTTATATTATGTAGAAAAGCATAGAATTGCTTTTTCTTACATATCTAGTTTTTTTTAAATAATTCGTTACAGAAAAAAAAATTTTTTTAAATTTTCTAAAAATTTTTTTGGTTTAGTTCAAAGTTTCCCTACATGTATAAATCCACAAAAAAATAAATCCAGAAATGTACAAGAACAACTCCTTTTGATAATTTGCATGGCAAATTTGCTTCACAAATACAAGTGAAGATCTATTTTATTTATTTTTTTGTTTTCACCTCTGAGGTTGGAAAAATACAAAAATTGAGCCTTTCTATTCGTAAATTAGCAAAGGCGCAAAATTAAAAAAAAAAGACACTATTTTGGTGGATAAAATACTCGCAATAAATCTAAAAGTTCTCATCAAATGAAGACGTGGATGTGTTAATCAGGTGATGACCCTAAATTTTTTGTCTAGAAGTTTTTTAGACGAAAAAGTAAAAGTTTCACATAGGTTTAAAGTGAAGATATTTATTTTGGTCTTCACTATTTTTTTAAAGGAAACTAATTTAGCTTTTTGATTCTATTAAACCAAAAATCCTGGTAAAAACAAAAAAATTCAGCACCTTAAATCGATATACTCGTAACATTTCGGGGTTTCCTTGAAATGCAACAACGTCATGATTCTGGCATTTGTCGTAAAACTTTAAAAAAATTGTATTGCTGCTTAAAATTTTGGGCCGAAATTTTCCAAAATATTTAGTTAAAGGTGCCTTTGTTTTAAATTTTGCCTCTCCCGCCAAAAAACGTTTCGGCGCTCCGCCAAAAATCTCAAACGGCGCCTCGTATGAGATGATGGACTTTATTATCTATTTTGAATTAACACCCATTTAGTTTGCTGTGCACTTGTTTCAAATTCTAGGGGTCGCTGCTGCGAATAAAAGCAGTTTATGATTTTGTGGTATAATTGCCCAATTACGTTTTGGGTAAAATAAAACTCGAAAACTGCATTCGATTTATTTACCACCTTGTAATTTTTTGACGATAGGCCTGTATTCAATTTTAAGTTTTGAATGAAACACAGATTCTTAAAATCAGTATTTATATCTTTTTAGCTTTGCCTTCAGAATTATATAGAAATCGTAGACAAACATTGGAAGCTTTTTGACTTTACGATCTTACGTACTCGGTGTAGCATTTTAATTCATAGAGAATATTTTTGTGTTTACTGGCGATCAAAACAAAATGCCATAATTACTATTATTAGCAATTACGCCGTCAGAGGGGGCAAAAGGAAGAGTTTTTTTCCAAATTTGGTTCAAGTAATTTCTGTGATCAACTAAACGAATCCTCAACTAAAATAAATCAATCAACTATTCTAACCGTTAAATTTTAACACTTTGACTTGGATTTACTCAATATTCTGAAGTTTTTATCAATTTTAGTTTTTGCAGGCATCAATTTGTAACGTCACAAGACATTGTGTCGACAAAAATAACTTATTTGACTATCGTCTCTATATTTTTTCTAACTTTTCTTTCTCGTGCAATGATTCAATCCAATTCAGATCCAAAGTTTTTTCAACTCTTTCACGGGATAAAACATAGTTTTAGAATCATCTTGTATTGCATCAGTCTTGTTTTAATTTTAATCGGATTATTTGACTCTGATTTATCCACTTAGCGATAGCTTTTGTCCAGCATCACTTTTTTATTCTGCACACTTGTCCAGTTTGTTCATAAAATTAGCTTTACAACATTTTTTGGTTTTTTATAAACATGTCAGCTCCAGTCGAATTTACTTCGGCATTTCCGCGTTTTTCAATAGCTAAAGCACCACGAATATTATTCTATGCTGTTTTTGTTGTTTTAGATGCCGCTGAGTCAGAGAACTTAACAAAAGTTATTTTGAACGAGACAAAAACCAAACCATAAAAGTAGCACTTATGCTCAAAAAATTACAAAAACAAAAATAGTGTAAGTTTGACGATTTAATAAAACCCTAAAAAATCGAACTTTTTTTTAACTTTAGCCGCACCAAAAAATAAGAGTCTAATCAAACATGTAAAAAAATGTTTCTTGCTCTTTTAGGTCTATAATGGAAGTCATCATCCAATCATCCGTGTTTATCCTGCATTCAAGTAACAAATTTTATTGTTTATTAGAGATGTGGAACTTGTGCGATTTACCACATATCATTAAAAATCGTTTAACAACTATTGACTTTCTAATTTTTATGATTTTATTCAGCATTAATCTCTATCATTTAATTGATTCTTTTTTGTTTTTATAGCAATTGCATTTATCATGCTAAGGTCATTTTCTTCTTCTAAATCAGTGCTTCTCAACTGAAGGACATCGCAACGTTTGAAAAATTCCAAGGAGGTCCAAGTCATGGGCGTACTAGCCAGAAAAAAATTACTGGGTGGGGCAATATATTTTTGCCTAAGTTTTAACGACGATTGCCCAAATCATGATCTTGCAACATTTCATAAAGATGACGAAATGTCACGCAGATTTAATGAGAAGGTCTTTTTTTGTCTTGAGAAGTTTTTTAAAATGTAAGTGGAGAAAAGTCATTCAGATTTGAAAACTTTTTTTATTGTCTTTATCATATTTTGTGGTTGAAAATGATGCTGAAGCGATTGGGTTTTCACTATGAAAGCTAATGAAGACCAAACAAAAAAATAGTCTTTACATTAAATCTGTTCGGCATTTCTCCATTTAGATCTAAAAAACTTGTAAAGACTATGAAAAAAGGTTTTTATATTAAATTTTAGTTGCATTTGCTTACAGTTTTAGATCGTTCAAAATTGGGAAACTTTATTCTTCCCAATAGTTCATTGTCAGTGCCCGTAAAAATTGGATTTTGCCCAAATAATTCATTGTCGCCGCCCGAAAAATTCTGACTTTGCAGAAATGTCTTACAAGAAGAATATTTGCTTTTTTTTTGAACTTTGAGAAATAAACAAGTTATTTTTTAATACTGTATTCAGCATGCGCAATAAAATGTGACTTACCACAGGCCGAGAAATGACCTATTTTATTGGAATTGAGTAATAATCAAGTAATTTTAAAGATCTTTGGTTTATGGCAAGCAAGAAATTTACTATAAAAAGATGAGTATAGGGAATCACTCCTAACTCTGCCACTGCTTTAATGAATATAACCAAAATCATTAATCTCTATCTATTCAATCAAGTAATTTTTCATAGTAATATCAAAATTATGTCTGAGTAAGCCTAAAAGGTTATTTGGTTTTCCAAAGGCCAAGAAATTAATCGAAAACACAAAAGTTCTGTGTACTGTGGTAATTCGACTTTCCAAAGCTGGAGTTATATTACGACTTTTTTCGAGAATTTTTACAACATTCAATTTATGGCTCCTGAGTTTAAATGCCCATTCAGAAAACGGCAAGAATAACGATATTTTTTTTTAGAATTTTAAAGAATAATTAAATTTTTTTTACAAGATTCAAACTCTGCAAGCGTTCTAAAGTAAGGTGTCTTTTCTATGAAAACAATTTGAATAAATAGCTTAATAAAAACAAATCCTATTAAAGATTGTTACTTTTTTATACATAGAATTTAAAAAAACTTTCAGCTTGCTGTAACAAAAGCATTTCAAAGTCGTGAAGGTATTCCATGTTCCAGTGTGGATACCAAAGAAACTGATATCTTTTTGTTCAAAACAATATTTTGGAAAGTGGGTTTTCGATAAATAAATTTATTAAGTTTAAGTAAGATTAAAAGTGGTTTATTGACATACGATATCCTTAGTCTCGTATACTTAAGATACATTTAATAACTTCAAAGGGTAAAACTGTAGATTTAAATTACAGTAAAAAACTTACTTATCTGAAAATAATGAAAATGATGTAAGCTAGTGATGGTGAAAACAAAATCCACCTTTAATGGCACTGCTTTAATTGAAGTAGCAACTAATAAAAAGTCGCAATTGTACATTATAAAACGTTTTAAGAGCATTAATATCACAATGATGTGGTAGTTCTGTCGACTATAAGTTGTTAACTGGTCAAAGTTAAGTTAGTGTTGCTTGTGTTAAGGCTATTAACAGCTTAAACAATGTTTACGTTAAAAAATCTAGTTGTTGGTTAAATTAAAAAATTTACAGACCAATATCTAAATTAAATTTAAAAAATTAAGTTTTCTTATTGGTGTATAAGATAACTGATTTGGAGCACCCAGATAAGCACAGGTTATAGGAATTTGTATTGAATGTATAATAAATTGTTATTTTTTCCTGATTTCATCTTTTCGATGTTCCGTGCATAAATTTCACACTTATTGTTAACTTTAATTTTATATTGCTTGTTGAATACTGGATAAAAACAGATCTGCGGATAACTTCAATAATGGACGTCAAAGAGGAAAAAATGGTTTTTAATTTTTTATTAAACCGTGTTTTCCTTAATTCTTTAATAAACACAAATATTACCATTAACAATTGCACACTATTTTATCCAAACCAAGTCTAAAAAGCCATTATATTCAAACAACTAATATCTCTCCAATCGGTAGAACTTTTCATATGGAAATGTAAATATCTGTAAAAATTGAAATCTCTAATTTACTACATCTAAAACAGTAATGATTGTTCTAAACCAGCCAATCCTAACTACTGGTTCACTGACCCCAGGAAGTACGTCGAATGGTTGTAGAGGTTCTGCGAGCAGTTCAATTGATCGAAACACGTTTTACAAAAAAAAAAAAATTGAACTGAACAGGGATTTTGTCTGCGAATCATTGATGAAAAAAAAGATTGTTTGCAAACCCATTTAAATCTAAGTTTTTATCGTAAATGAACAAAGTTCTTTGTTTGTATTGATTTAGTGATGTTTGTTTTGATGTAAACAGTAAAGAAAAAAAAATGCTTGTATCATTAAAGATGCATTGAAAAAAAAGACAAGTAATTATCGAAAGCTTAGAGTAGTAATTTTGCGATATTCAATTTTTCTTTTACGAAGTATCTGTGGGATGCTGGTTGTAATTACGTCAAACTTACTATTTATTACATGAGAGAAACAAAAAATCGTGCACTAAATTTGACTATTTTTTATTAGGGGACAAGCTTTCGTGGGCTACTGCTCACTTCGTCAAGTGCAATGGAATTGCACTGTACCTGACGAATTGCATTTTATTGCACCTGAAGAAGTAAGCACTAGCCCACGAAAGCTTGCGCCCTAATAAAAAATAGTCAACTTTAGTGCACAATTTTTTGTTTCTCTTGATTTAAAAAGTTGACACGGCTCCCCCAATTTTATTTATTACGTGTAAAACTAGTTTACACACAAAAACAGGTTATTTGGGATCGCAAAAATATTATGAAGAAGATTAATATAAACTGCTGCAAGTGAAAATCACGTAAAATTAATAACATTGTTCTTTATCGTTGTTTTTATATACATGTTTTAGTAAACAGAACTTATTCTAAAAAAATTTAAGTTATGCCGTCAGTACTTTCGCCAACTCAGGCATTATCAAGTAGATTTTTAAAGCAATTACTTTTTAATTTGAAACATTGTGTTGTATTAATTTGCTAAAATTTTAACTGAGAGCTTATGAACAAATTGTATAGAAAACAAACGGAAAGCGTTTCAACGCTTCACCTTCCGCATGCTTTGTTGCATACGCTTTTTTGCAAACGCTTTAAGGTAAACCAGGCATTAGAGCAGGGGTGGGCAACTTTTTTGCATGCTCTCATCTAATGCAGTGTTGATATTGTTAAGGCACGTCGAAATGGTACTTATGCAATAAAATAAAAGTATACGCCTGTTTCCACACTCCAACATGAAAATGTCACAATTGCGTTTTGTAGTCTTGTAACAGAGGACAACTTTGGCCTTGTATATACTAGGCGTAGCTTTCCAGAGTAAAAGTGTTTATTTATTGTGTTTCTACGCCAGCCGTCCACAAAAAAACCACTTACCAAGTACAAGTGAAGACAAGCGATTTCTATGCGTGCGCTCAGCGTAAAAAAATGCTTTTGAGTAGAAATTATATAGTAAGGTTCAAAAAATTGTTTTTTTCAAGAATGTTTGAAATTTTTTCTGGTTGAAAAATTTTTTTATTATACATTTGTACACCTAGGCTTAGCGTAACCAAAGTTTCATACGCGTATTGTAGACCAGATCTTAAACTTGAATTTACTGAACGAATTACGATTACCTTTAAATGAGACACAGTCAAAACACAAAGTAACACGAAATGATGACGTAAACAACAAAATCACAACAATTTCAAAAAAAGATATTTTTATACATATCGTAAATAAATCAGTAGCTGTGGATAGATTAATGAGAAATTTAATGTTTTTTGTTGCTAGATCAAATTTCAATATTTGGTGACAAATTCGTTGATGCTAGCAGAATTACGTCATTTAAGTGTGCGTCTGTCATTTTGTTTTCAAGTAATACTTACGTAATATGTTTCATCTCAGAAACAACTGCTTACATACGTATGTGCTGCCAAACAGTGTGCTGCCAAACTTTTTTGATTGCTCCACAAATTTGGAAATTTTTCTGATGGAATAAAATATTTCTTGTATAAGTCAATTCAAATATGCTTTTTCACAGATTGTTGCACTGCATCTCAATGACTTCCATTTGCAAATTGTGTGGAACACTTTCAATGTCATCATTGAATGAGGCAAAATGCGACGCAAAATCAGCTTTTAGTTCACGAATGACCGTAATAAAAGTAAACAAATCGGCTGGTTTGCTTCTTTGAAGATTAGGAAAATGGACATAGTTACAGTTTGAAGCTGGTGTTCCCACAGGCAAAGTCTCTGTTGAAACGCTGTAATGTGCCAATACATCTCGTTGCACAACTGGTTTTTCCTTAACGTAGCAAGTTCAAATTGTTGAGGTGCGAGGTAATATGAAGCAAAAATCCCAAATTTGAATCCCAAAATGGTTTGCAAAAATGTGAGAAATCTTCAGTTTTACTTTCAAAACCGTTGCAATATCTTCACGCAAAGCACACATTCTGTGTGTAACATTTTTCCACTACTAAGCTATCGAAAATTGCAGAAGTACGTTAGGCCTCTAAATTCAGCTTGCGTCTGTAATAAAAATTGCTGGAAATGACAATAACTTAGTCTACGAGTTAAAATTGTATTTAGTGTTTTTATTACAAAGTCCATTACTTCCTTCCTTACTATGCAAACATATAGAATAATACTTCATTACTATGCAATCATACATAACAAGATTAAATAAATTGTTATCATTTTCTAAATTATTAAAGGTAAACGAATTGTACCAATATTCTGCAATGAAATTTATGTTTCGATTATACAATGACAGTGAGTTTAACAGGTAACTGCCGCGTGTATCACCGGTAATACGTTTTTTATTGGCAGTGTATCACCGGTGATACACGCGGCAGCCAACGTGTTAAAGATAAAATCCCACTAGTAAATGAAATTCTTACTTTTGAGACACGGCAATCAAATAATAAGAAAATCTTTATTTTACGTTCCTTGTCTTGTCAATCATCAAATAGTATTACAGTAAATTGTATGAAAATGTGGAACAAGCTGCCAAATAATATAAGAATTAAAAAAACAATTAAATCTTTTAATAGATTATTGTACAAACACTTGCTAGATACCTATGAAATTTAAACAACATCCAAATTCTACCGATATTAATTATAATTTTTTAGTATTAATACAATATGAACTGGCTATAATGTAAAACTAATTTAATATTTTAAGCTTTAACTTTAAGAAATATTATGTTTCGCTTTGTTTTTGTACATCTCTTAATTCTTAATTGCCTATTGGAATCTGTTATGTTGCTTGTTTTATGCTATATGCCTTTACTTCAATCTAATTTATGTTGAGATCTATTTTGTCATTTAATTTAGTCTTATAGGCCTTTTTTTGTGCATTTTTCGTTTTGTTTTTTTTCATCGTTGTGTTGTTTCTTTTATACTGTTTGCATGTATTTTAAATTCATTTTATGCTGAGTGCTATTCTGTTGATTAATTTTATCTATTTGGCCTTTGTTTTTCGTGCTTTTTTTATTGTGTCTGTAAGGTAAATTTATATTTATGATGTAATATGTGTTGTGTTAATCTTCTCTATGCTTATTAATCAATTTTACTCATTAAAAACTTATTTAACTAATATATTAAATTGCGTGTTGTGAAACTTTCAAATAAGGTGGGGGTAGTGATTAAATAACTTTTTCTTCCTTCCTGCTTCTGTATTATATCTTTAAAGTGCATTTGGTTTAATATAAATTTCTTATCATTATTAATCAATTTGTCAAATTTCAATATGTAAAAATCATTGCGTTTGTTTTAACCGCTAATATCTTGAAAAAATTTTTATGCAATTAAATGGTTCTCTCTCTCTTTCTCTTTGTGGCAGTGATTTCGTGCACAGTCCTCTTGGTAAACAATTCAGTGGATTTTTTTATTTTGTGGGAAATCCCAAGGTTTTTTATCTATCTTTCTGGGAGGAAAACAACGCTTTTCTTTTCTCCAAACATTGCTGGGGCACCACCTGCAGTAACATCAATACGTATTTAAAAATATAGTTTCACTTGTGCTATTACCGTCTGCAATGCTTAAAAAACATCTTTTCCTGTAGTCGTATCATGCATTGAAATCAACTGGTATTTTACAATTTCTAAACTTGACATTACGTTTGGTGCAAAGACTGCAAGCTGTGCAAAGTCTTTTAAATCTGCACTTTCGTCAAGAGCTATAGAAAAATATAGGAGTCTGGCACAAAAGTCCGTGAAGCTGCCTTTCACATCTGCTGACATATCTTCGATTCGCCTTGTAACTGTCCTTCGAGAAAGACTCATGGCTGAGAATAACGGTTTTTTTCTCAGGGCATACAATGCCTACAATTGCCATCAAGAATTGCATCACAAATTCTCCTTCTACAAAATGCTTAATTTTTTCTGCTATTAGCTTTGATACTGCATAGCTTGCGCAGGTATTTCTTTCTATTTCTGCGATCTTTTTTGTAAAAAATTAAAGACTTTTGCAATAAAGATTTCGCGTGTCTGCTAACTTCAATTCTTCTGGTCAGGCCACTCACTTTCTTAAATTTTGGATGCTTAGTTTCGTAGTGCCGCTTGACGTTGTAATTTTTCTTCACAGCAAGTCTATCGTGGCAGATAAAGCGAACAAGTTTCCCAAAATGCTGCTTAAACAAATAATCTAAAATTCAAGATTCTTGTAAGTTTCGGCACTCAACATCAACCTTCGTGCCTTTAGCCGCCTTTATGAACAATTATTAAATGAATAACTTGCTTTTTGAAAGTTAACCTTAGAAAAATTTGCGTAGGCTAATAATAGCAATAACCAGGGCTGCCAATGATAATCAAACAAAAACAAAACAAAACGGATTTACAGGGCAATTTCCCTAGATTGAATAAAAAAATAGATAGTAATTTTGTAGTCTTTTTTTTAAACTTTCAGATCTAAGTTTGGATACATAGTGTAAAATATATAATCCGGGCCGAATACGTACGGCAATTTCAAATGCTATCACGACTGTAGGTTTTCCAAACCCGCTTTAGCAAAAAGGTTGTGAAACCTTACTGTTGAGAAAATCACTATGAAGAAAAAATTAAAAAAAAATCTGAAAGAGAAATTAAGGTTTGCTACCACACTTTCGTAAAACGTTTATTTTGAAAAATTTGATTATATGAAACTTTAGAAAAGTTAGAAAGTTTCAAACTTTATAAAAAAAAAAACTTTAAAAAGTTTAGAAAGTGCACAATGGTATGAATAATTTCTAAATGCATAAGAAAAAAGTTAATTTTCTGTTGAAAAAATTTGTTTGAATTACTTCTACAATAAATAAAGTGTTTGAATTCTTAATATGAAATTTATAAATTTTGCAGGTTAGTAAGTACCCGAAAAAAAAAAAAATGCTACATATTCAGATTTGAAACGGTGACTTCAAAATAGAAAATTTAGTTTAATGGAAAGTTATTCATATATTTCTAAATTAATGCCTAAAGAGGAACTAATGATAATAGTTTAAAAATTTTATTTTAAATCAATTTATAAATTTTTTGAAATGCTTTGCACTATGTATTATAGTTTTTTTTGACGTTTTCTGAGAAAGAAGCTGAAAGAGATATCACTTGCAAATGAAAACGTGCAAAGAAAAATTAATGATTAGTTAGAAACATAAAAAACAAGTAGCGTAATTTCCGAGCTAACAACTGTCAGTTTTAACTGTTCTCAATTCAACCAACAAAAGTATTGATAATTCTGATTGTACTCGCTGACGTTTCAAACGGGAACCGGCTGTTCTTGCCAAATTTCATTCATCCCAGGTAAGAAGAAAAATTTGTTTTACTGTTAAAGAAAAATATTCTATTGAAAACAGCTTTACAATGAAAAAAAAAATACAAATCTGAGTTTAAATTTAAGTTTGCCACTCACGTCGCACATTCATTTGAAAAAGTTTAGGCAAACGAAACCTTGAAAAGTAGCTTAAAGTGATCACTAGTTTTAAATGCAAAAGTAAAAAATCCCGTATATAAGACATTCACAGCACTAAATAATTCTATACGATATGCAAAATAAGCCCAATCACTTAAGCAGAAAGCCTCCAAAACAGAATTTTAAAAAGTGTTTAAATTTTATTGTAAATGTTTTACTAAAACGGCGTTGAAGTCCCATTTTTGTCAATTATATGGAAGAAATTATTGACTGTAAAGGTACTTTAAAGTTACTGAAACATTAGAAGTACTTTGAAAACTTAATAAGAAAAATCGGAATTCTGCAGCTTTAGAATCTAAACAAATAAGAAAAAATTTGCAATATCCATACGTTTAGACCTAAAATGATGTACTTCAAACAGATAAAAAAATTAGCTAAAAAAATTTATGGGAAGATTTTTACTTCAATGCTAAACTATGGTTTAGGAAAGCTAACAAAGTAATTCTATACAGTAAGTTATATTTAAAAATATTTTTGAGTTTTTATGGAAGATATATTTAATATAATAAAAATGATGTGAGATTGTGATAGTGCAGACAAAATCCATCTTTAACGGCACTGCTTTAATTGAAATAGAATTAGTGAAAAGTCGCAATCGCAAAACGTTTTAACCACTTCCCGCCGGGATTTTGATGATACATGTATACCCCTGCAACGAATTTTTATGACAAAAATTGTGGCTCTACATGTCGGCGATTATACATGCTTTCCGTTCAAAGGGCATAAAAATTTTGCGTTATATCACGCTTCCCGTTGCTATGACAAGACAATACCCAGCGGGATATGCCGCTCTCCGGCGGGAAGAGTTAAGAGCATTAATATGACGTAAAGGTTGTAGTTCTATGGACTATAAGCTATTAACTACTGAAGATTACGTTAGTGTTTTTTTTGATTGGGTTATTAGCAAGTTAAACAATCTAATTGTTGTTCAATTAAAGTTTTAATTAAAAAAATCTACATACCAATATCAAAATTTATTTAAAAAAAATCTACTTTCCTTATTGGTGTGTAAGATAACTGATTTGTGGCTGGGCCAATTTGAAGCCCCCAGACACGCACCGCTTATACGAATTTGTATTAAGTGTATAAAAAGTTGTTGTTTTTTTCTGATTTCACTTTTTTGGGTTTCCACGTATAAGTTTCACATCTTTAGTAAACATTAGCTTTATATTGCTTGCTGAATACACAGGATGAACACAGATCGGCAGATAAGTTTGATAATGGACGTCAAAGAAGAAGGAACGCTATTAAATGTTTAATAAACATTTATATTACTATCAACAACTAAAAATTATTTTATTTAAACCAAGTCTAAAAAGGCATTTTATCCAAACAACAAATGTCTTTCTAATCGGTAGGACTTTTCGTATAGAAATGCAAACAGCTGTGAAAATTGAAATTTTGTAGTTTAGTATATCAAAAGCAGTAATGATTGTTCTAAACAATATGGCTTGGGTAACATATTTTCTTGTCTCGCTTTGAAAATCAAATTTATTGATCCCAGACGGTTTCTTTCATGTGTTTTCTCTTTTATATAATAACAATTAATTCTATTATTATTTTTGTATGAAGATGCTATGTCCTAGACAAGGCCGGATTTAAGAGGTGGGCCCAAGGTGCCGCCCTACCCCCGAAACATTTTTAAACAATTTATGATTTAATCAACCAGATCATTATTACTATTATTAATATCTTTTTTGTTTATAGCTTGCTGTAATTTTTTTTGTTTATTTTTTGTTTATAGTTTATTTTTTTTGTTTATAGCTTGCTGTAAGGCGGCCGACGCGTTAAATGTAGGGCAACTGTCATTTATCCCAATCTGTTTTTGGAGATCGGAAAATATTGCTATCCGATTGAAAACTTTCATTTATTTTTTACTTTGTGTTTACAAATATGACTAATATTTAAAAGTACATATAAGAACTATAATTAGAAAAAACTGTTTATTTCAAGAACAACAGAAAACCGAATGTAAGTTTTAAACGCCGAATGCGTCGATTGCTTTTGCCATAAACACGGCGGTCTCTATATCTATTAGACCAACTGCCCACACATTAAGTTTTTGGACGGTAGGTTATTACTGTGGAGCCGATCTAAAGAGCTCAACAGGCTATTAATTCAAATTGGGCTTCTGATAGTGCACTTCTGGTAACCAAAAACACGTTAGGTTTTGCGTCAACCTGTAAGACCTGTAAAATTTACTGTACAATAACTGAACAGTTTGTAGGCTGCAATCATGCATTTGATTAAAATGAAAAAAGACTGGCGCTGCTCTTAAAAGTGAAGTTAAGAAATTTATTTTTATACATTGCAAAAAGTAAAGGCCAAGGCTACGACGGTGCTGTTAACATGATGAGTAGGATGAAAAACTTTACAAGCATTATTCGAAATAAAACCTTCGGGAATATCCACTACATTGCTTTAGACACAAATCGAACTTATTTTTGTCAAATTCATGCAGTTTTGTACCCATTTTGAAAATATTTTTAATTCTAAATAAAGCTTGAGATTATAATTAAACTGTCGTCAATCAAAACTAAAAAATTGGAAGAAATGTTAAATCAATTCTATTCAGATGAAACAAAAAAAAACACCGTTTAGTTCGATTAAGTTCTACATCAACGCTTCTTAAACTTTTTTGTTCTGCGACACAGTTTTAAAAAATAAAATTTTGTGTGTCCCTAATTAGTGGTGGATATTTAAAATTAGGAGTTCGAGTCAAGAATTCTCATGCCGTTCTCTAAAAAAAAAAAAAAAAATCTTCACTTTGAATCGATCTCCTTTTTCCGTATTTTCCTCCAAAAATCATGGTGATCTATAAAACAAAAGGTCTGCACTCAGAATTAAGCTCCACTTTGTCAATTCTTGTCCCCAAATTCTCTGATTTTCCGATTGCAATAACCATAATTTTTTCCAAAAATTCCGCAACAATGCTGGGATTTTGCGGCACTACTGAGTTTTGCGGCACAAAGCTCAAAATGCGAATTCGTTTCGGGACCCCAAAATTATTTTAGGCGAACCCATTTGGGGTCGCGACCCGTAGTTTAAAAAGCCCTGTTCTACATGATAAATACGACTAAATTTATGTGATGCTGTAATAGTGTTCAGAGAAATGATCGCAGCTGCTTTAGCATTTGTTACATTAGATATAGAAAAGTTTTGCTATCAGCAATTCCATATTAATCTATAAATAAAGATTATGATATAATAAATAAAATTATGATATGATAAATAGATATAATAAATAAAGATTATGGCAAGAAGATAAGATTGATAAAGAAAGCCTGATTTGAAAAATAGGTTTATGGGAGCAAAAGATAACTTTTTGGCGTGGCCCAGAAGGTATAAGCGCCGTTTGATGGCAAACGTGGTATTGATCGACACGGTCGCTGTTCAAAACGTAATGGCATCAATCTGTAGTGTCATTGAAAAACACACTTTAGGACACTTTTTTGCTTGGCAATTTTATCAAGCAACCATAAATTTTATTTGTATATCTAAATAAAACTAGAAAAAAAAAGTATTTTAAAAAGAGTATTTTAACTCAAAAGTAATATTTTGACATTTTTAAAACAGGTCGCGGTAATCGCTTGAAGGTTGTTATAAGTATAACGCTTCCAAGGTTTTGGAGCAAGTTAGGAGGAGAATAGCAATAATAATAATAATAGGGATAAGGTCGCCTCGTTCCTCTGGTTTTACTTGGTAGTAATCCCACTCTGCATGTGGACGAATTGTTCATATAACTAAATACCCTCAAAAAAACTAACTGATAAATTTTACTTTGTTTCAAAGTTTGCTTGCTGCTGTTTTCCAATATTTTGCAGTTATTGCTCTTGTAAAGATAAACGTTTTGTTGCTTTTAACATCAACCTGAAAGAAATAATTTTTGACTATTATGCATTACAAGTTTATCAAACATTGGACAAAAAAACCCAGTTTTTTTTCTGCTTTGTTTTTTTATGTCTTCCTGTTTGATTGATATTGTAAATTCTTGCCCCTACCCCAAAAGAATCCTAGATTCGTGCTGTATACCTTTTTAGATTAATCCTATTAGTTCTCGATGTGAAAGTAAATGTTGGACTTGAGATTGTGCTTTCTAAAGTATACTGAACTAAAGCCTAAGCAATTAATGGTATATTTAACGTTTAAAAGTCAGGGCACTTTAAAATAAACAACATCCAAAAAATTACTTTAATGATTAGACGCATCAACAGTTTAAAATAAAATTAAGAAAAATCTAAACATCTAACCAATGAGACAATCATCAGCAGTAGCCTAAACTAACAATCTGAAAATAAGATCAACTATAAGCACGAAGTGATAAATTGAAAATAAGTGAACATAAACTAATAAAAAAGTTCGAGTGAAGACCAGGGAACGCTTTCTACATTCTGCTCAACCACAGTCTATCACGATATGCAATTCCCTGGCTTTTTTTGAACAGTGGTTTTTATCCTTTTTGTTTACGTTTGAACTTAATAAAAAATTTTGCGATAAACTAAGGCAGACCTGTACAACTGAAAAATGTACAAAGGCCATAAAGCGGCCAAACTATTTTTCACAAACCACATTTTATTGTCGTTTTAGCAGTATCGTTATATGTGTACTGGTAATCGTCTTTCGACAATTTTTGATATTAGCAACATCTCGGCAAAGACAAACATGAATATACAGAAAGAAAATTATCGAAATATTCAGCAAACATAAATAGCCTGTCAAAAATAAAGTTAAATTAGAAATGCAAATCGAAGAGCAAAAAAAGCTCTCACCATTCTTGAAAAGAGGAAGCGGCAAAAAGAAACAATTTTATGGTTAAGAGTCAAATATTTTATCGCCAAAATTTTTTGCTAATGTTTCAGGACGGTAGCAATCATCAAAACTGAACTATTTGGAAAATTCGACAACGCAAATTATTTATCATTTTATCTAATTTATTGACACTTTTCCGAAAAGGTTTGCTCACAGTATGACTGATCACCATCAACATTCTGGAATTTGATTACCACAGGTGATTATTGAACTTGCAATTTAGTGATCATAAGTGCAATACTAAATTGTTGAGTTATGATCTAAAATGGTCAATGATTTCCAACCTGGAAGGTGTGTGCATTTTTTGGAAGAACGCAAGTGCTTTTGGTAAACAACATAAAAAGTAAAATATTTAAGCAAATTAATATTCATAGTTATTATTTTAAAATTCACAAAAAATTTTGGACTTTTGGAAAAACTGGGGTTCTAAGTTGAATAGGATTCTTATTATTTAGAAGGTTATATTTAGGTAAAATAGGGTTAGATTATTAGTCTCTTTTTTATTAAAGTTAAAATTGTGTTTATGTTTTAATTTTTAAAAAAGTAGCCGGAGTCCTTTTTTTTCAAGAGCTCCAAAAATCTTTTTACATATTTTATTTATAGCCACAATAATAGGACCGTCAGACAAAAATTCAATAAAATTTATCATGAGGACGGTTACAAACATTTTAATTAATTAAAAGCATCAGATGGGTTATTACGTTACTCAAAAAAATGACTCAACTGAAGTTTTTCTAAGCGGTATAAGAAAATGAACGTCAAGACATGCTGTGAAATCCCAGAGTACGGGTTGGCAAAAAAACTGTACAAAAAGTCACAACATAAAGCATTTCTTATCATAGATGAAAAGCTACTGATCTCTAGTTTTGATGAAAAAATGTTAGAAAACTAGTAATCTCGAATGTTGATAAAAAACTAAAATAAAAAAAATAACTCTCGAAGTTGGCAAATTAAGAGGTCCGAGCATTTACCGGCAGTAACGCTTAATTTTTTTATGATTTACAGTATTTATGTTGTATCTTTTAGATTGAAAATGAGTAATCTAAAACGTTTTGCAGTTTTGTGTTTTTTGCTTGACGTGACGTTAATCAAATCCAGTAAAAATGAAGAAAAAATTGATAGTGAAAACAATTCCTCTATTTCTAATACCGGTGAAACCGAAGGTTTTCAATGTCATTTCCGAAACTCCTGTCCAAGATTTTCGTTGAGATTCTATACATTGAATGTGGATGCTCAAAATACAATGTTGTCACACATAAAGGAGTTGGACATGGACAATTCGCAACTTATAAAAGCATTACAAGTTAATGCATTCAGGTTTATCAAACTGTTAAATGGATCAATAACAATTAATTGCATTGATCAAGTGCAAAACTTTACGATAACACAATCAGAAAACCATTCAAGCAATAATACCTTAAAAATTTTTGCACAAACATTCGAAGTACTGTATATTCCAATACATTGTTCAAACCATTAAATCCATACTTATTTCTAAAGTGTTCTTTCAGACTGTGCAATCTAGCTTCCGAATACAATTCAAGTTCGTGGATACAAGATCACTGTTTCAGAAAAACTCCCAAGTAAGTCTAAATTTTTATTGCATTTTTGGTTTGATTGCAAAGTTCTTTCCGTGCTTTAACCAAATAAACAAAAATTCAAATAATAGTTTTTACTTTGGTTTCCAATTCCGATGAATTGAAGTCCGCATGTTAAAAATTGCAACAAAATTAGTAAATAAGTTGCTGGAACTCTCTAAAGCAATTAAAATATTTCAATTAGATATTTAGCAACCACGAATTAGATATGATGAATAGAAGGTCTTTTCAAGAAGTTACCGTAAGCGATTTTGGTTTGTGAAACTAATCCGAATCTCCTGTGGTTACTATTGCTTCTTGAAGAAATCCTTTTTCTCTTGTTTCTTTTTATTCCATTTGCTGTAGAGGAATTTTGGGTTAGTTTCACCGAGAAAAATTGCTTATGGTGACTTCTTGAAGAGACCCGAAATATATTATTAAAAAACCTAATTACAGATGCTTAGAAAAATTGAAAATTGCTTTAATTTCTTTAATAATCGCATCATCATTATCCAACTAAATATATTTTTAAATTTTTTAATAGTCGCATCATCATCATCGAAATAAATATTCAATAGCAAGCAACATATAAATTTTACATGAATTTGCATGATAGCGGAGTTTTTCAAAAGGAAGACATTTGGGTATTTTTGAATGTCCTCGGAGGACCCAATAATTTTTTATTAAAAAAGAGGACGTGTGGTTGGCCTACATAACAATTAAAGTTATGAAAAATCAAGTTTTAAAGTTAAGGTAGTCATCTTGTCGCACTCTCTCCTGCGCAACGCGTTACAGATCTAAACTGGTTTCAACCTTTATTGTGACAACTACATTTAGATAAATGTTTTGATCATATTTTGTTATTTACAATACTACATCTTTATTAAAAATTTCTAAAAATTTCTTTGGTTTTTTTGTTTGTTATTGAGAGACAGAAATGTTTCTTTTGGGCACTTTGCCGAGATGGCATCTCAAAATTTGGGCGAAAACTTTGTATAATATCATTTTCTTAAAAAAACTGTACCCCGATACAAAATAACTTGCTTTATTGTTTGCGAACCTAAAGTAACTTATTGCAAAGTCGCACAAACGTTCAATATACGATTTTCTTATTGTTTTATGATGTCAAGAATTCTTTTTGTACGTTTTAGTTCAAAACACAATGCCTTTTATTACCATCCTAACAAACTTTCGCTTTTCACAGTGGTTTTATTAAGTACAAATTAGAGTCACGACAATATTTAAGGTGGCTTAAAGGTTTTGTCCTAATAACTTTGCAGTACATTCTCAACGCTGCAACAAATGAACATTTGTTGATAATTCGTACTGACTTTTGATAACCCATAGTCAGTATTTTATTTGTTTTTTTTATAAGCACAGCTTAAAAATTTAGATTTTTCTTGGCCAGCATTTGAATTTTAACTTCGGGGTAATTTTTTTATTTTTTGGTTTGTGTAATATCCAAAGCATTTCTGCTCTTTTTCCAAATGACAACAGGCTGCCAAGTTAACAGCAAAAGTATTCATCGGTTTCGGAGAATAAAGTCCCAATTATATGTTTGCAGTTTCCGATTTTAATTATCCTGTTTGAGGGTCAAGCAGTGGCGTAGGAGCCCATTGGATTTGTTTGCTCTGAGCCAAAAACGGCACGCTCCATGGGGGTGGCAAATTTTAAAAGCTGGCAACATCACATTGTATTAAAAAACCTAAATTCTACTATTTTTATTATTACATGAATTAAATCGCATTGGCAGACCTATTTTATAACGTACAAATAAACTCTAATGTATAACTACCATCAAGAGTTTTTTTACAATAACTCACTTACTATACTTTCGATTGATTGATGGATTGATGCAATGGATTTAACTCTGCTGTGGTACCATGAAAAAAGTTACGTTATCAGTACCTTGGGGTCAGTATAACCCCATCACTAAAAATGTTCTTCAACACCAATAAAAAAATCAATTTGCTATCAAACACTTTTTATTGTTTTAGCAATGTAATGGAGTGCACAATACACGAATGTTTTACTCCTGGGATTGATTACAAATCATCTTTGCTGTGTTCTTCGCAGATGGTGTTGTGACATTTATTGCAAGCAAATCTGTACTTTTTGTCCTTCGATCTCGGACAAAGGAAGCATCTTTTACGTTATCTTTTACGTACATTTCTATTTTTTGATTAGTCCAAGTTGCAATCTCTGATACCATAGAATCATCAAAAAACAGTTTGAATGATTTCAGGGGCATGTCTGCCTCAAGCCCTTTACCTTTCGGACCTGTTGTGCTTGTGACGATATTTCGCCTTGGTGTTCTTCTTGCATTCTTTGGTTCCGTCCTCCACAGATATCCATCTTTTCCTCGTACTTCTTGACAAACAGAACAATCTTCGTCTTCAGACTCGGTATCACTTCCATCTGTTTCACTGTTTAAGTCTGACAAGGCATCCATTTCCGGCTCACTTTCAATACCAGCTCAATTCATCATCAAAATCATCTTCATCTTCGCTGCTGACCTTATCATCTATCTCAAATAAAACTTTCATCGCTTGTTGGGACGACATTCTTTGTCTTTTGGACATAATTTCTTTTTTTACATTTAGAATAACTTAAACAATACTTAGTTTTCTGCAAAACAAAAACGGATATATTTTAACCTAAGTGGTACCATGGGGTCAATATGACCCCAGTTAAATTAAATCTAAAATCTACAACAAAAGCAACGTTGAATTGAAAGTTGCATAAATGGAAATAGTTAACAAGAACCTGTAAAAAAATAGAATGGCAGAGTATTGCTTACAATCTTATCGTTTGGAATATTTAGTCTATCAAATAAGCCTGGGGTCATATTGATCCCATGGTACCACAGCAGGGTTAATTTTATTAAGTAAAGCCTAATCATTGGTTTTTTCACGTATTTCACTTCTTCACGTTTGCAATAACTATTTGGAAAAACGTTAACATATAAAATATAATCGATCTCTTAAATGTGCACTTAGTTAGGACATGTCAACGTTAATGGGTTAGTTTGATAATTAAAATTGTCGGCATTCATTAAAACTGCTACGTTAACCCTACAATTGGAGTTTTAGTGTGTCTCAGCTAAGCAAAAAAGGTTAAACCAGCTAAGTGGAAAGACAGACTGGTTTTATTCAAACTTTTTTATTCGACCTGGATATGAAGCGTGAAAAGCGCAAAAAAAGTTGAGCATTGTTTTTTTCGTTTTTTTTTTTGAAATTCCATTTTATATGCCATCTTGAAATTTTTCAGTTCTTCAAACCTCACAAATTTTTTAAAACTTTATTTATTTATTTATTTATTTATTTTTTGCTAGAAAACATTGGAGGTTTTTTACGTCAACCGTTGATTGGTTTTGAAGGATTCTCGTTTTACGCAGTGAGATAGCGATTGCCAAAGACGAAATTTTTAGGCAGGAAACGGGCTAATGAATAAACAGACATTTTTTCAAAGAAGGAAATTTTAAAACTCCAAATTTGCAGGGAACTTTACTCTTCTGACTTCTCGTTAAGAAATTCCAGAATTACAAAGCAAAATGAATATAGTCACACTTGGTTTCAAATGTTAGCATTATTTCCCGAAAAGTAATCTGGGCACCGATGAAACGGTCTTGTGATTTCTGTTCACAAACGACTTTGGATGCCTCGCTAATCAACTTCACAACTCTCTCAACAGCCTGCGTCTGGTTTGAAAATTTTGGAAAAAATACAGTTGGAGTCACTTGAATCGCAATAAATTGTCGAAGATCAGCATCTGTCATAGTTTTGATTACTGGAGGCTCCGTAATAACAACGTCGGTCCAGTCAATCCTTTCAAAGCATTTCATTGCATCAAAATTAAGTTTAGCAGGAACTTTGAACTTTCGTATTCATCCATACCGTTTTAAAACTCTAGCTTTCATCACTTCTTCGCAAATTCAGACTCAAGGTTACCTTTGTGAGAGCAAAATCTAAATTATGAAAGCTTGCTGTATTCCTTTGTCCTATTCAATTCTTTCTAAGGTTTATTCTAGAATACTTTTACAAAGTTTACCTATGCCTTACTGCCACTTTACAAACCGACTGATAGCTGCCTTAACTCATTCTGATTTTTCTCTGACTAAATTATCAATCCATGGTAGGCTACGTGTTTATTAATTTGCAATTGCTACATTATCAAAATGAAGGAAAATTGATACTTTTGTTATATAATAACATCATACATTATTCGGTTTAGGAAACAGGATTACCATATAATGGTTCAACACATACTTACAATAATATTTCAGACAGCATGTAAGCATTAAGAACAACCATAAAATAGGCCAAAAAATTTTAATTTCAAAATTAATGTAGAATGTGTTGTAAAACAAGTTAGGACTCGCTCCCCATAAAAATTTATGTACACCCCCAGGGGAGGCGTGCCTTCCCATTTAAAAACCACTGGTTTAAACCACTTTCTTTGTTTAAAAGGAAGGCAATTGATGTGACGTCATAATTAAATGGTTTTGTCGGTAAACAACACCGTTGATCGAGGAAATTTGAAAAAGTCGTATTCTGATCTGAAATTGATGAAACTTCAACCCGGTCTGGGGCAATCAAGAAATTGTCCAATTTAAATAAAATTTTGCGTGTTTATTATTATAGTTATTAAAAGTGATCCATTTATAAGTAGTAAGCAAGTGATTCAATTATTAAATTTAATTAAATTGCTTTTCTATGTAATATTTTGCATAAAAAACTGACAATAAAACTTTTGATTAAACCTGACGTAAATATGTGTGCACTTTTCTCATAATTCTAATCTTAATGTTTTAACTCTACAGTTGATTCTCAGTTTTTTTACAATAATTTTAAGCTTTTGATTTTGCTGCAAGTTGTTCTTATCATTGTATTAAAAAGATTTCTGTTACCGTTTAAATTCATAAGGCTTTGCTCGTAATTGTAAAGCATTGTGACGTTGGTTACAGTTCTACGAATTTTTTCCCACTATGAACCAAACTTATTAAAAAAGATTAAAAAAAGAGCTTTGCTGGAATCAACGTAACAACTTCTGGCTAAAATGATATTTTAAAATGCTTTGGACCAGTGTTTCTCAAGTTTTTATCGGTTGCGGCACATTTTTGGACTTTTTCGAAATTTTTCTGAACCATGTTTCTAAATTTTGGTCTTCAAACTCAGATGTCCTCTAAAAAAAAAAAAAAAAATGTTCAGCCTGTATCGGGTTCTAATTTCTTAGTTTGTGTCCCCGAAATTAGGTGTTTTTTAAAAAACGTCGTTTGGTTGCGGCACATATTTAGATTGATCCGAAATTCTTGGTTGCGGCACATATTTAGATTGATCCGAAATTCGTGGCGCACTTTAACTATGATTCTTGATTTTCATCCTTATAATAAGGTGTTCTCTAAAAAAAAAGTCTTCACCTGCATTCACGCTCTGCTTTCTTAATTTTCATCGCAAAATCAGGTTTTTTCTAAAAATGACAGTATTTGTTCAAGATCTGACTTGATTTCGTTCATCGCATTTCCAATAACCGCAGGATTGGATATTGCTAGACTAATGTTTTCCGACTACTTTCGCGGCACACCTAGAAAACCTCTCAGGGAACACAGGTTGAGAAACACTGCTTTAGACAAATAGTCAAAAAATTTTTATTAGACTAAAGGCAACTATGCGACTATGTTTAAAATTACTAGCGTTTAGTTTCAGAATCCAAGCACAAGACATAATCTTCTTTATCGTGTGTGGAATATTAGCAGTAGCTACAACGCTTGCAAACATCACAGTTCTCATTGTTCTTGTCACCAATAAGAAGTTGATGAAGAGACAAGCAGTTTATCGAATATCCCTGGCTATGTCCGATGTTTTGGCTGGAATCATAGTTTTTCCATCTTATATTTACTCATATTGCAATTCTGAAACTGTTAGTTTTAATAAAACGTATGTTAATGTGATTGGATTTTTTACATTTTTAAGTTCATATGTGTCTATATTAACTTTATTAGCATCTGCGATCGATAGATTTAAAGTTGTCTATCGACCATTAACATACAAAGATAACTCAAACACAGCATTTGCTCGAAAAATTTGTCTTGGATTATGGTTAATAGCGGTTTTACGTGCTATTATACCAACTGGTATATTTTATGAAAACTTTAGCTTTGTGCTTATAGGTGATACAATTGTTTTACCTGTTATGCTCAATGATGTTACTGCTTTCTGTATATATTTCCTAACTGGAATTATGATTCCTATAACAATATTGTGGATATTTACAATTTTGACATTTTGTGTTTACAAAAAGCATTCCAAGAAACGAAAAAAACTTTTTTCAACAAATAAACAAAAGCAAAAATTGACGAAAGAAATCAAATTATTTTTTACACTTGGGATCATGGTCGGTGTATTTACTGTTTGTTTTTACCAGGAGCTATATTAGCGATGGCTATAATAAGTAACATAGAAATCAATTCGATAGCAGTTAATTGTTCATCGGTAATGATGACCTCCAACAGTCTTTGGAATTTTTTTATTTACAGTGCAAGAGAAAAAGAATTCCGAACAACATCAAAAAACTTTTACAAAAAATTGCTGTTCTGTTTTAAGTAAATAATTTGCGTTGGTATAAAAGTTTTTTGGTTAGGCCAGTGTTTCTCAACTTTTTTTGTTTTTTGGAACCCTACAAAAAGTGTATAGATCTCGGGGCACTCACCGGCGAACCAAGGAGGATTTGCATGAAAGGCAGTAAGTTTTTGATTTAAACTTTACCCGATTATATTTGGAAAAAATGCAAAATAAGCTATATATTGCAAAATTTTTACTGAAAAGTATTACGGGTACCAGTTGACAGTACTATAAAATTTTTTTTCAAGTTTTTTGCCTTTGCCTCGGTTTGAAAAGTAATTTAATTTTTTGTCGCACATTTTTGTTTTATCTCGCATCAATGCATTTGAAACTTGCCAAAAGCATCTTTATTGTAATAAGCATGTTTTGCTTTGGTTGCGCCTAATGATTTATCAATCGTATTTGTTCAAATACATTTTTTTCATGTTAAATGGTGATTCGCGTCTCATACGTAAAGCAACATTTTTTGGTTCAACCGTAATCTTGGGGAGTTGTGTCAAAAATTTACAGGGTAAAAGTCAACTGATTTGCAACAGTCAACAGATATACAACTGATTTGCTGGGTCGCCAGAAACTTGTTTTGATATTTTATCACAGTGGGTTAGGTCGGGTTCCACAAATTCCCCACCAACGGATATCTTGCAAATACGATAAAAAAAGTGCCCTAGTCAATGTCGAAAAGCTCGCTACATCGCATTGGTGCGGAAGATTGAGTGGTTGTGATATAGTGATGAAATTACAGATTTTTTATAGTGATGTCATAAGCACCTATTGTGCAAATTGTTAGTGAATATAACTTGGTGGTTTCCAAAATACGTTTCTTTAAGAAAAGCAAATGCTATTGAAGGAATATTTTATATTACTGCAAGTTATAGTTAAGTAGTTTATTATTTTTTTGCTAAAATAGATAAGACATAAAGCAAAATACTATGAATACAAAACTGAAATAAAGTGATAAGCGAAGGGAAGACTGGAAAATGACCGTTTGGGTATAACTATTTAGGTTAAATGTAAAGAATTCTAATTGTGGCTCAGGTTGTGGTAACAAAAAGCGAAAATCTTAAAAAACGTATGCGTGTTGATTATAGTCAAATAATCAACAAGTTTACTCGTTTGGATTCCTATCCGCTTCCAACAATGCAGAGTGTTTTAAGGAAGGTATCACGTTATACATGGTTTTCGAAACTAGACCTTTAAAATGCTTATCATCAAGTTTCGTTGATACCTGAGGAAGAAATTGACACCGGGTTTGAGGCCGTCGGACAATTATATCAATTCAAGCGCATCCCTTTCGGTTTAAGGAATGCAGTCCCATGTTTTCAAAGTGTGGTAAATCAAATAATATCTGTGTATAAATGTGAGGGGACATTTGCGTACCTTGATGATATAACAGTTTGTGGTAAAACAAGAGAAGAACATGACAAGAATTTAAAACAATTTTTAAAAGCTTCTTCTAAGTGTAATTTAACTCTGAATAAAAATAAGTCTGAAAATATTTTAATAAAAGTGTTTGCATGAGTGAAAAAATATCTAACTATGTCGTTTACCATATATTAAAGGTTTGAGTGATGAAATGGCTAGAATTTTGAGAAAATTTAATATTAATGTGTATACTTACCCTTATAAAACAATTGGAAATATTTTACCAAAAATAAAAGACTCTGTAGATGATATATATAAGCGTGGTGCAATTTATAAAATTCCGTGTAAAGATTGTTCGAATGTATATATTGGTGAAACGGGCAGATGTTTTAATACTCGCTTATTGGAACATAAACGTGATTTGAAACCGATTAATTTGGCTAAATTAAAAGAAGACGATTTAAATAAAAAAACTGCATTGGTCAAGCATTGTTTTAATTGTGAACATAGGATTGATTTTGGTAATTTTGAAATATTGAATTATAACATTGACTATGATAAACGAAAATTTTTAGAATCCTTATATATTAATAATACAAAAAATTCAATAAATGATAAAGATCGTAATGTTTTTCCAAAAATATATAGCAATATAAAAAATATCAACTAATGTGGGTTTTCAACCTGTTAAATTTGTTTCTGCTGCACGAAGTATTTATTAAATTGTTATGTTTGTTCGCTTCTCACCTTGTGTTTGTTGGTTGGTGTTTTTAACTTTTTGGTTTTTAAATACGGTGCGCGTTGTGTTCTGCTTTTACCTGATGAAGTCCGCCCGATGTAACGGACAAAACGTTGTTGAGTTTTTCTTTAATAAATATATTACGCCTTCTATATTTGTTGAAGTGTTACTTGCCTCTGATTCTACCAGAAGAACAAATGAATTTAAAAATAAGTAATATCTCTGGTAACAGTGTTTATATTAATTACAAAGAAATCAAAATTATTCAATATGAAGGGAGCCAGATATGACAATGTTGAAAAGATCCCGCGGTTAAATAGGTCCCACATTTCCCCTAATATACTTCTTTCTTTATACGTTATTAAATTAGGCTTATAAGCTTACCGCCAGAGCTACGACCCACCGTCTAGTAAAAACGAAAGACAAGCGAAGTTTCATAACCGCGCAGTTAACAAATCTAGTTTTTTATATTCAACTTAGTTTTTCTTCAAAATGCACTAAACTAAAGTAAAAATAATGTTCTTTGTTACAAATAATTTTTTTTAGTGACTAATTTTTTTAATGCTATACTTTAGTTTCAGTTTGATATTAAACTATAAATCAGAGTTACCAACCGAAATCACATAGAAATAAGCTTAGGTAATTACCCAAAATAAGGAAGTACCAAAACTTAGAAGTTGTGGTTGTTTTTTAACTGTTTCTGGAAACCTCAACCAAAGATAAAAAGCTTTTCCTTGATTTTTAACCCCAAATGATCTTTAATGTAAATCTTTTTGTGTTTATCACTAGTCATGGTCTGCAAATTAAGCATGTTTGTTTTCTAGAAATGCTACTGAAACATTTTTCTAAGCGCGTGTTTCGGAAATAAGCACATTGAAAATTTTTTGCGACAATATTCTTAAAAGCAAAAATCTTAGAAATAAACACGAAATGCTAACCCTGTCTATAGTTTAGTCAAAGGATTTTTCAATGTATTTTTTTATAGTCGAAAGCCTATAGGTGGAATTGGTTTTACAATATTTGTAATGGAACATAGTAGTAGTAGCAGTAGTAGTAGTTTGTTTTTATTTGCATCCAAAAGAACAATTGATAATAATTGAAGACAAAATAGAACAAAAGTTGGAAATAGGGAGACGACAACTAGACGATAGACGTTATAACATTCACTAAAAAATTGTGCATGCTTACTGCACCCGTAAGTTATTTAAAAACCGAGTTCCTAAACTGGGGGGCGCGCCCCTTCATGGGACGTGTTAAACTCATAAAGATGGCGCGCGAAAATGGCTGCCAACTGAATCGATAACTGCATTGACGTAAAATAAATGGGAAAAGAGAAGGCATGACAGTGATTATAGTATAATTTTATAGATTTTACAGTGAATAGCAAAGTGGTACGACAATGCGTGATATGCTATAAAAATCGGAGCAATCGCGCAATGTGATCAACTTGTTTTCAGCATCATCTTCAGGCAATAAACTATTGCCATAAAGATAAGCTTTCAGCCTTTTTCAAAGCGAGAAAGAATGCAAGTAAGTGCTTTCGCCAAACTTCGTCTGCAAAAATAGTAGAAGCGTTATTTAAAATCGCTCACATGATTGCTAAAGTGAAAAAACCTTACAGAATTCGTGAAAAATTAATCAAGCCGAGCATGTCAAAAGCAGCTGACCCTGTGTTGATAAAAACATACAGCAAGAGGATGTCAAAGATTTTTCTCTCGGATTCTACGATTAAAACACCAATTCATGAGCTCGACAAAAAAGACATGTAGTGTCAAGTTCTCAAAAATTGCAAGCCTCATTTTTTTGCTCAATTCAATTTGGTGAAACAACTAATAATGCCCAGATGTTGCAGATGTTAGTCTACGTTCCTTTCAATTGAAGTGAATATGCTGTTTTGCAGACCCCAAGAAGCCACATTTAAAGCAGAAAATGTATTATAATTTAAGTTATCTCCACGTTTATTGCAACAACAGCATAGGTTACCTTGAGAAAAATTTGTGGGTGTCTACATTGATGGTAGTCTAACAATATTTCGGTCTAAAAGTGAATTCATTATAAAAGATAAAGGAAAAAATCCTTTAACCTTTATCGGCCAACTCAACAAATTTGTCACGTTCCAAATTTTTGTATTTATTTTGCCTTAAAAATTTTTTTTTCTTGATTAACCTTATCAACATATTTTATGCAACTCATATTTTATCATTTTAATTGAAAACCCAGGAAAAACTTCAATCAGTGTAATTTTTAACCAAGTTACCTTTTGACTTTTTCTTGTTTTTTTATTTCGCAGAAAAGAAATTTTATATCGTGTTTGATCACAGTTGAAAATCAATAAGAAAGCTAATAAATTTTTTTCTGGTAGTTGATATTGAAATACGACTTTCTAAAAAGTACCGAACTCTTTCATAAAATCTAACACAGTTTAGTTGTTCAATTTAGTTGCTTAATTGACTATCGTTTCAAAATTTTAACGTTTAAAAAATGAGGAGGTTTAAAATTCTTATGAAAGTTTTATTTTAGTTGCTATTCTAATGCGATTTCAACTGCCAAACACACTAAATAAACTTTTTTCATTCGAAACATGAAAGCGGACGATAGAGGATTAATGGGGTTTGATCTTATTACGTGATACCGATAAGTTTTAAGCTTTACTTATTGCTTTGAAAGTTAAGCTTGCAACAATCAAACGAACCGTCAACTGCGTTAAAGCCAGTGCTGTCATTACAAAACTATTTGCCAAAATTCGCAAGCACATGAATTCCAATCATGAGAGTCTGCTGTTTTAAATATTCGTTCAGTGGATGTAAAAAAAAATAATATGTTGGCACGCATGTATGAAATAAAAGATGAACTTATGTTGTTTTTCAAATCTCATGGGAAACAAAATTTTCTTTTTTCTATCGAATCAAAAAAGTTTCATCTGATGTTGGTAAACTCCGAGAATATTTTCAAAGCGTTAAATGTTTTGAATATGATTTTGAATGACAAGAATATTAACTGTATCAATGACTATGATGCCATTAACGTTTTTGAGCAAAACAGGAGCTGGGCATCGTTGAATTCAAAAAGGAAATGTAGCTTTCTTTTCTAAAATAACTATTGCCCTCAAGAAAAATCAAATTGAACTTGGGCAGCTTAAAGTCAAGGTGAAAAGTCACCTGCAATTTTTAAACAAGAATTTGAACGCTATTTCCCAGATTTGAACAACACTAAACTTCCAAAATTGAAGATGACGAGGAAATGGGTGGTCGAGAGCCACAAAAGAGTGCCGTGATTGTGATCGACACGTTCTTAATTCAAAATCTTTTTGCAACATTATGTTGTGTCCTTGTTACTTTGCGGCACTTTTCTCTGCTTGGTGGTTTTGACAAGCTGTTCTAAATTTCGTTAATATCTCTATAAAATTAAAAAATAAAAAATAAAAAATTTTAAGTGGACAGCAATATTGTGGCATCTCTGGAAGCAGGTCTGGATAACTGCTTACCCTATTTATAGCGCCTCCATCGCTTTCCTGCAAGTCAGAAGGATAAATATAGAAATGAAATGAAAAATAATATTCATTTCGTCTGAACAAGATATTCTTTCCAAAGATTTGCAAGAAAAAATTTGAAAATGAAATGTAACTCCATTGTAAATATGTGCACATATACAAGCGTCTAGGCACTATAGCTATATGTACACTCTTTCCATTTTCATTGACTTACGCGAGCGAAAATAGCTTTTCTTCCTAGGTATAAACAGGTACAAGACAAAACAAAGAAGCATATTTGATTGTGAAGCCGATCAAAACCGCCGATCACAACAACACCGCGTCATCTGATACAAAGTCACGAATTAAACTTTTGATTTCCAAAAAAAAGTGACATACTTTTTATTAACAAAATTTAACTGTTGTTGTTCTGTTCAATGCTGTTAGATTTTTAATATGGTAGTGCTTGACTTTTGTTGGTATCATCAAGGGGAAGGCGCGAGTTTTATTTGTACGAGTACTCGTATGATATATGATCGTACTCGTATGATGATACGGGGGCGCATCTTAAAAAGGTTAACAAGCCCTGATTTAAACCATATTACGTTGATGAGAGAATGTTACTAGATTTAGAACAAAAACTTATCACTGCACGATAGTACAAACAAAACAAAATTTCTCAAAAACGAATTGCACAAACAATGAATGCTGGTGGTAAATTTATTGACATAATATTTTTAAAAGTAAATATTTTTATAAACTTGCATGCAATCGTAATTCAACTGGTTAAAATTGTGACAAACAATTTTAATCTAGCCAGACCATTAGGTTATCAAAAATTAAATTGAGCAGTTGCCGCATGACTTCTACCTGCCTGCAATAGATTGACTATGACCAAACTTATACAAAAAAAGCAACTAGCAATTAACATACAAAATTTGTACGGAACTTTAACAAGATTCAAAACTAAAATAACAATATTTAAGCACCAAAAAAATTATTTGGGTTGTACCAGTCGGAAAAAAGCGTTATTTTGATGGCGACCGCAAGCGATTTGGACTCCGTTTAATTTTTATACTCGTTATACCGCTGTATCCTTATTATAAACTAAATATCATGCGGTCTAATTTTTTTTTGTTATCCCATCCAAAAAATATGTGTTTAACGGTGGAGTAGATTTAATTTTTAGTCAAACCAAAAAAAAATTAAAAAGGGGCAGTATCTCGATACTTCCAAAAGCAAGTCGGGGTGATTGGTCGGCAATTCCGATGTTGTAGAGATTCAGGTTGATTAATAGTTGATATACAATAGTAAAGACAACAAAAATCTTTATACAAAATAAACTTGGGCAAATTATTTATTATTGAAATTAAATCTAACATTCTTAAAACGTCACAGAATTCAAAAAAAGAAAACATTCTGCAAAGTCTCAGCTTAACAGCAGCAGTGGGATTTATCCCAAGAGGCAGTTACTTACGCGAATCGACGCCTTCCACCCCGAGACCTCGCTTATAACATCATACGTCAAAGTAAAATCGCGCATTAAAAAGTTTTTACGACAGCATAACGCTCTGACAATTAATTCTGCCAGAACGACGCGTACAGCAATCGGGATTAGGAAAATAACACGAATACGTTTAATGAAAATAAAGTCAGAATTACACTCTCAACGACTAGGCGAGCACGCAAGAGACAAGAATTGAAACACCTTGTTTTAGCTCCAAATATTTTCTAAGGTAAGACTACATTGATCAAGGCCTTAGTTATCGGAAATGCCTCGTTTGCCACAAAGCAGTACAGAACTTTTGGTTCGACGTCGTATAAAAGGGCACGGCTCGGCAGGAAATGTTCCAATGAATAGAGCTTGGGTAAAGATGATAATATTTTACCATAGAAATTTTGTCCATAACTTACTTAATCCTTAACTTGCGATGTCAATGATTAGAAAGTGGTATCTACAAGAAATCTAACTTAAGTGGTGTGTGATTATAAATGAAATTTGAGTTCAAGCGAGTAAACAATTCAAAGAAAATATAATCATAATTTTATTGGTTAAGCAATTCTAAATTTCAATCCTATCAATTAATCTAAGCAAAAAACCGAATAAGAAACTTCCACCATACAACAATTTTTCGGTATATCCGAAATTAGGGAATGGTAATAGCGAAAGAATTGTTCTAGGTTCTACGTCTCCGACGTTATCATGAGAGTCCAAAATATAAATTTTCAATCTACAAACAGTGGGGGCTCGCGCATGGGAGCTGCAGAGCTGCAGACCTTAAATATTCTGTGCAGCTGTTGTAAAAGGTTGTAATAACTATCATAATAAATTAATAATTATAATTTGTTAAACTTTGCTGATAATATCAGGTAATACTTACAACTGCTGCCCTGATATTTTGGGTGCTGTAACTTTGCAGCTGTTAAGCAGTTTTTTCATATAAAAGAAACTGCTAGCCTAATATCTTCTTGTAATTTGCTATACTTTTTATCTTTAGTAGGCTAATTGTCATTTATTCTTGTATTTAACTAAAAAACATCTAAAACAAGCAATAACATGGTGTGACTGAAAGAGTATTTGGGGACAAAGTAGTAATGTAATTAAGTTAAAAATATTCAAAGTTGTGGAAAGTAAAACTAGATTACAAAATAAATTTATTAAAAAAAATTACACCAACGTTTTATCTGCATTAAGAGCTATTCAAAAGAAAAATTAATTAATTTTTTTTGCAAAACTTTTTGTTCTAATTTAATTATAAAACAGTCTTTTCTTACTGAACACTCATGATTTAATTTTTTGTATAATTTCTACACCTAGAATTTTATATTTACATATTATTTCATGTATAAAGCATTAAAAACCGTCAAAAAAATTTAAAAAGCAATAACTTTGCTAAATAACCAGCTTAGCGAGACCTGGCTAATTAGTTTTTTTATTGAAGCAAACTGTTTTAATAACATTTGTCAATGAAACTTTTTAGGTACAAATCTATAATGTCTATTTGTCATTGAAACCAACGAGACTGGTTGATTGTGTGTTAACTTCATAATAAAACAAACATAGCTTAAAATGTCGCAATTATTCGTTGGTTTCAATGTTGGGTTGGTTTCATTGTATGTGAACCGGCCTTTAATTACTTAATTGTTGATTTAAACTTAGCGTTGCTTGGTAAAGGGTTGTTTTTATTTTGTATTTTATTGTCAATGAACTTGTTGTAAAATGTAAAGCAAGTGTTTTATTTCTTAATCCAGCATTACTTATGAATCATGTACTTCATCAAAACTTTCAGCAGCTGCCTGTAAAAATGATACACTTATATTCAAAATTATTATTTTATTTTAATAGTTTGTTTGCTCTAGGTAAGCGGTTGCTAAACGGTAGCCTGCAGAAAAAATCAAGAGTTGTGACAAGTCCTATGATTAGTAGGAGTCGAGTCAATCCGAATTTAAGAACCTTTGAGTTATCCATGAGTTTTTATAGTCCTGATAATTTTAAAACTAAAAAACTTTTCTTTTTTCATCGCTTAATTTTATTGGCTAATGCAAACACGAAAAAATAGAAACTTTTTTGGTCATTTTAAAAAATAAGATGTTTTTTCGGCCTTTACTTAATTTTTACCAACAACGTGATTTTTGAAGCCTTAATACTACCTGACTGTTAATGTACAAATATATTTGCAATAAGTTTTTTTTGCAAATTCATATTCGTGGTTTTTAGTTAGAAACTAGGCCACCTAAACCGAGAAGCACCAGACTCGAGTTTTTTCTTGTTAGGGCTCATCATTGATGCATATCTCGTTAATATTTGAGCCGACTAGATGTAGTCCTACACGCAGGAAACAACACCACTAGAGCACTAGACCACCCAAGCTTGAATTTTTCGATTTCAATTTAGCAAAACTCAGGAACAAAAAACGAGCAAAAACTACAAAGGATTAGTACCCTGCCTTATTTACCAGATATAACTGAAATTTTAAACCACATAATTACAAAACAAAATATCAGAGTATGTATAAAACCTCTTTAAACAATTAAGCAAATTTTACCCAACCTAAAAGATTCAATTGAACCAAAGCAACAACCAGGAGTAAAATTCTGTGTTTACATTGTGATGGAATTTACATAGGTGAAACTGGTATCGCATTTTGTAAAAGATGTAAAGAACACATCCGTGATGTGAATTCAAAATTTAGCACAATGAGAAAGTAATGTCATCAAGAACAAATCTGCTTTGGTGAAACATGTGTATTCGCAAAATCATCATATGGACTGGAATAATTCAAAAGTTTTGGCAAAGAAAAAGACTATACAAAAAGAAGATTTTTAGAGTCCTTTTTTATTCATTTAAATCATTACACTTTTAATGACTAATTCGATTGTTTTTATTCAACTGCTTATTTAAAAATATTTAAATTATTGATATCCGTTAGATGTCGTTATAGATTTACAAATTTTCTTTTTTCTTTTTTCTTTTTTCTTATCGCTATGATTTCATTGCCAATGATGTTTATGTTTCATTTAATCAAGTGATTAGTAGTACAGAATTTGAAGATAGCTAGCAAAAAACTTATTTCTAAGCTTTTCGTCCGACACTCGTCAGGAGATAGACGTCGAAATGAAGGAAAGAAGAATTTAATTGATTTTCAAATAACGCTGAACAAAGATGATTGGATGTTTGAGAGAAGCGTCATAAGACGTGATCAATGCAACAGTTTCAAGTTGTAAACAAACTCTTTTTGGTGGCATAAATTTGGCTTGCATGATTTGATGTAAGCAACTTTTAAAGCAGATAAATGAAAAGAGCAACGACCAAAATGAAAGAAATGACAAAGTGTTGTAATGCTTCTCTGAAACATCCAAACATCTTCGTTCAACTTTAAAAAAAATTGATTAGCCTTTTTCCAGCCGCCTAGTGCACACGGCGACTGTTGCTAACCATTCTAAGCTTTGGCTTTATTTTGCAGTTTGTTTTAATACCCAAGTCATAAAGTGGATAGCATATTTTGGTGATTTAAATTTGAGTTGGGATTTTAAAATTAGTTTAAATTTACAATTTGTTTGCTATGTAATGGAAACTAAATTTTTGCAATTACTAGGTTAGACTTTGCATGTAGTCAGATACTGTAGTTATTCACTTAAAAAAATTTTTGAACATCTTTCACACCGCAATTCGCGCTCATTTTCCTTTTAAAATTTATTTAAGTCCAATGTTACATAGATTAAATTTAAAACCAAAATTAGGTAGACGACAAAAAACACCCGTTTAGTTCTATTAAGTTCTACATGATGAGTACAACTAAATTTATGTGATGCTGTTATAGTGCTCAGAGAAATAATTGCAGCTGCTTAAGCATTTGTTAAATTAGATATGGAACAGTTCTGTTGTCAGCAATTCAATATTAATCTATGGTAATATTTGTTATTACATTACAGTTTACGTCAGTGAAAGATTGCAAAAAGTCAACATTTAAGGCAATTGCAATTTAAAGTCCACTCTGCAATACCTGCCAACAGTAAAAAATAGTTTCACGATGTTTTGTTGAGGCTAAAGATTATGGCAAGAAAAAGGAGAAGGCGATTTGAGAATCCCTTGGTGCTGAACTGCTGGAGTTCAACGCTCGTTTGCGCTTCAGCAGCAAGAAGATAAGATTGATAAAGAAAACCTGATTTGAAAAGTAGGCTTATTGAAGCAAAAGATCATTTTTTGCCACAGTATCAGGAAAGTTTTGCATTTAATTGGTACTCTTCTTGTAAGGATTATCAGAGCAAAAATAACGTTGAGATTTTTTGAACGACCCAAAATGTACGTAAGTTCTACGTGTCGATAACGTGGCCGAACAGTTAGGAGCGCCGTTTGATGGCAAACGTGGTATTGATGGACACATTCGTTGTTCAAAACTCTGTGGTGTCGTTGGGAAAAACACTTTAGAGTAATTTTCTTCTTGGCCGTTTTATCAAGCAACCATAATTTTATTTGTATCTCTAGATAAAAACTAGAACACCTTATTTAGATTTGATGAAGTCGGTTTTTAGCTTCTGTGGAGTTGGGAATCGAAGTCTTTATTGCCTTTGTAGAGTTTGATTTACGCTAAACTATTTATATGTTTTATCTCTATATTTATGCTCCTGACTCGCAGGAAAGCAACCGAGGTCTTATACGTAGGGCAAGCACTTACCGTTTCTTTCCCAAGAACACAGTAGAAAAGCGCAAGTTGATTTTGAACCGAGACAATGTCGATTACAATCACGGCGTTTTGATATGCTTTAACCACTCAATGATTAGGCTTCCAAGGTTGTAAAATTGGAATGGCTAGAGTTGCACGTTTTAGGATGAATTCAGAGTTGTTTTTTCAAATCTTTTATTGTTAAAGTTTTAAATCGTAAAATTTAAAATAGCTGGAGTCAGAGTCGGCAAAAATTTTTCAGACTCAACAACCGTGGTTATATGTCACCCTTTGCAACCAGGGAGCATCCAGCAGATAAAAAGCGACATCCCCCTAAATTTAGAAAAATCCAACATTAAAATAGCTTTTAATAATTATTAATAGTAATTACAATTATAATTTCAGAGTTAGCATTTTGTAATGCTTTTTGTTGCCTGCAATTTAGAGTAGATTAAAATTGAAAATTTTTTATTCTTACTTTGATTTAACTCAACCGCTGACCACAGCACTTTTTTCGGTCAAGTTGATGCATAATATATGTATTGGAAATGATGAGATTACAAGCTGTAGCTTTGGACAAGTGCCCACAATTCTTTACGAATCCCAATATTTGCAGAAGGACTGAATTCAAATGAAGTATTACTGTTTATTTGTCACTTGACTTTCAAAAGCCATAAGCAATGAAGCACATTTTGACAAATTTTTTCTAATAAAAGTTTTTTTAAATCTTTAATTGAATTTTTTAAAACAACCACCAAACCAAAACTTGAATTTAATTTTGCAAATAAAAAGCGAAATATGGTGGTCAATATAAAGCCAAAATTGTTTTTAGTTTGCACTTAAAATTAAAGTTTAAAATGCTTCATGTCAAAGTACTCTCCGTACTTTTGCTTGCCAATTTTTGAATCATTTAGATAATAAATATGATTATTAGCTTCCAGCTATTAAACAAAAATCGGAATGGGAATGCTAAAGAAAAATATGAATCCGATACCAACTCCAGCACATTTAAAAAATCTGGCTGCAGCATAGTTAAAAATATTAAAAAAAAAAAATTTTGTTTCGACTGCAACCAAAAGTATGGAACTCTGATTTCCGACTCTGACTCCATAAACCTGGCTTAAACTAAAACTACTAATGTAAGTCTCGTGTCTCGTCTCGGTCTCCGTACCCCAAAGTCTTGTCTCTGTTTCAAAGCACCGTGTCTCGACTCCAGCTCTACTTACTAGTAATTCCATTTTGCACGTAAACAAATTGTTTGTATGACCAAATATTCTGAAAAAAGTAATTGATAAATTTTACTTTTGCTGTTTGTCGAAATGTTTTTGCAGCTATCGTCGTTGTAAGGGTAAAATTTCTGTTGCTTTTAATACAAACCTGAAAAAAATATTTTTTGGCTAAATTCTTGGTTGCGCAGAGCTTTAAAATAAAAGATAAAATAGAAGGAATCATAACTTTTTTAATTTTTCATAGTCTTCTTTTTAAAGACTACCGAAAAATTAATATCGAACACTTCTCAAGTAAACAGTTTTTTTTTAAACTACCGAAAAATTAAAAGAGTTATGTTTCCGTCCATTCTATTGGTTATACCTTGGTTATATTTTGACTACTACGTAATATAAGTTTATCAAACAATGGACAAAACTACGCAGTTTTTTCTGCTTTTGCTTTTTTATGTCTTCCTGATCGATTAATATCATAAATTCTTGCCTTTCCCAGAAAAAAATTCTAAATCCGAGCTGTATAACTTTTTGGTTTAATCCTATTATTTCTCTATGTGAAAATAAAGTGTTGGCTTTGAGATTGTGCTTTCTAAACTATATTGAACTAACAGCTAAGCAATTAATGGTACATTCAACGTTTAAAAATTAGGGCAATTTAAAATAAACAGCATCTAAAAATTTACGTAAACAATTAGCCGCATAAACAGTGTAAAATAAAATTAAAAAAAACTAAACATCTCACCAATAAAACAATCATCAGATTTAATATCAACTAGAAATCTAAAAATAAAATCAACTATAAGCAGGAAGTGATCAATTGAAAGCAGGTAAAAGTAAACTATTAAAAAAGTTTGAATAAAGACTATTGAACGTTTTCTACATTCTGCTAAATTAGCGTCCATCACGATACGTGATTCCTTGGCTTTTTTTGACAATGGCTTTTATCCTTCTTTTTTACGGTAGAACTTAATAAAGAATCTGCCATAAACTAAAGCAGCTTCGTACAACTTAAAACCGTACAAAATCTATAAAAAGGCAAAGCTATTTTTCGCAGGCCACTTTTTATTGCCATTTTAGCAGTATCGTTATATGCATACTGGTAACTGCCTTTTGAAAATTTTTAATATTAGCAACATCTAGACAAAGACAAACATGAATATACAGAAAGAAAATTATCAAAACATTCAACAAACTCTAATATCAAAAATAAAGTTTATTTGGAAATACGTACAAATAAAGGAGCAAAAAAGCCCTCACCAATCAAAATTATCCCAAACCAATGTTAATGTTAAAAGTCAAATATTTTATGACCAAAATTTTTACCAATGTTTCCAGACGGTAACAGTCGTCAAAACTAAATCATTTGGAAAATCCAACAACGCAAATCATTATCATTTTAGTTAATTTATTGACATTTTTCCAACAAGGTTTGTTCACAGCATGATTGATTACCAACAACATTCTGCAATTTGATTACACAGGTAAATATTGAACTTGCAATTCAGTGATCATAAGTGCACTAACAACTTGTTGAGTTATGATCTAGATTGATGATTGGTTTTCAACCTGGGAGTTGTTTGCATTTTTTGGAGAAACGCAAGAGCTTTTGATAAACAATATAAAAAGTAAAATATTTAAGCAAAATAACATTCATAACTATTATTTTACAATTTACTAAAAATTATGGACTTTTTGACAACAGGGGATCTAAGCTGAACGGGATTTTTATTTTTTAAAAGGGAAAACTTAGGGCCCTTATTGTTTAAAAGGTTAAATTTTGGTAAAATAAGGTTATTTTATTAGGTCCTCTTTTCTATTAAAGTTAAAGTCGTGTTAATGTTTTATTGTTTAAAAATGTAAAAATGTTAAAGTTCCAAACGTTTTTTACATATTTGATTTATGACCACAATAATAGGACCAACAGAGAAAAAATCTATTTTAAATTTGTTTTGAGGGCAGTTATAAACATTTTAATTAATTAAAAACATCAGACGGGTTATTAGGTCATTATACAAAGAGAATGACTTAACACAAGTTTTCCTGAGTGGTATAAGAAAAAGAATGTCAAAATATTCAGCAAAATCCCAGAGTACGGATCGGCAAAAGAAGCTAAAAAAATCACAACACGAAGCAGTTCTTATCATAGTTGAAAAGCCACTGATCTCCAGTTTTCATTAAAAAAGCTTAGAAAACTAGTGATCTCGAATGTTGATAAAAACCTAAAATAAAAAAACGCTTGAAGTTGGTAATTTAAGAAGTCCGAGCATTTACCGACTGTAACACCTAATTTTTTACGAATTAACAGTTTTTATGTTGTAGATTTTAGATTTAAAATGAGTAATCTAAAATCTTTTGTAGCTTTGTGTTTATTGCTTAACGTGAAGTTAATCAAATCTGTTCAAATTAAAAAAAAATTTGAACTTGAAAACGATTCCTCCATTTCTAATACTGGTGAAACCAAGGATTTTCAATGTCATTTCCAAAATTCCTGTCCTACATTTTTGTTAAGATTCTATGCATTGAATGAGAATGTTCAAAATACAATGTTGTTACACATAAAGGAGTTGGACATGCACAATTCGCAACATATAAAAGCATTACGAGTTGCTGCATTCAAGTTTATCAAATTGTTAAATGGATCAGTAGCAATGGATTGTATTGATCAAGTGCAAAATTTAACGTTAACACAATCAGAAAACAATTCAAGCAACGATACCTTAAAAATTTATGCACAAATACACAAAATGTATACCAATATATTCATCAAACGATTAAATCCATACCTATTTCTAGATTGTTATTTCAGCCAATGCAATCTAGCTTCCGAATACAATTCAAATTCATGGATTCAAAATCACTGTTTCAGAAAAGCTTCCAAGTAAGTCTTAATTTTTGTTGCATTTTTGGTTTGATTGCAAAGTTTTTTATTGCTTTAACCAAAACAACAAAAAATTCAAAAAAATGTTTTATTTTGGTTCCCATTTCCGATGGATTGAAGTTAGCATGTTAAAAATTGCAACAGAATCAGTAAATAAGTTACCAATTTTTCACAGCAATTACAATATTTTAGTTACGTAGATATTTAGTAACCACGAATAAGATATAATGACGTAGAAGGTCTGTTCAAGAAGTCACCAAAAACGATTTTGGTTGTAAAACTAACCCAGATCGCCTGGGGTTACTACTGCTTCTTAAAAAAATCATTTTTTTACTCCATCTTCTGCAGAGGAATTTCGGGTTAGTTTTATCGAAAAAAATATTTATGGTGACTTTTTGAAAAATCCCGAAATACAGGTATGTTGGTTAAAAACCTAATTTTAAATGCTCAAAAAAACTGACAATTATTTTAAATTTCTTTAAAAATTGCATCATTGTTATCTAAACAAATTTTATTTATTCTTATTAGGGTAATCCGATTTGGATAGCCCCAAATTTAACCTTTACATTTTCTGATGTTCCCTTTTCTATTTAATCATTTGACAAGATTCACGTATGAGACAAGTATGAGACAAAGTATGACACAAACTTCAAGTATGAGACCTCATTAAATGTCTGACAGATGATTTTGCAACTGGATGATTTTTACTTTTAAAGGTGTAATTCATAAATATTTTTTAATCTTTGTATTTTGATTTAATTTTACAAAAATCAATAGATTATTTTGAATCAAGTTAAACCAGAAAGCCAAAAACAGAATGTTTAAAAAAACACCCAAAATTTTCTTTTTTTTTTACTGCTTAAATCAAGGGTGTTCAACTGGGGTCCACAGACAATCTTAAAAAACTACAAGAAAAAAACATTCAATTGGGGGTCTACTGCACTAGTTTGATTGTACACAACACAACTTAGTCAACGAAACAATTTTTGCTTTAAAAACCAAGACAAGGTTATCAAATCAATTCAAAATTCTTTCATAAACCAGGTTTGGACTTTTTTTATTTTTATTCTTAACATTTTTAAGCTCTAGTATATACAAAGCTTGTGCTTGAAATTTAATTAAGGACCAAAAAAAAGATCTTCAGTCTGGTTTGTGAAAAATTTTTGATGTAGTTTTACAACTCTATTTATTTCATGAATTTTTTTTGTCTTTGACTAAATTTTAGACACAATTTTCATGTATTCTGGATAGTACTAGAGAGGCAAAGAAAAAGAAAGGTCTTCCGTTTTTCATTTATCGGAATTTTTCGTATGGTTTAGTATGGAGTTCACCAAAATATTTTTTAAATGAAATTGAGCAAAAACGATCAATACGATAAAAATACTGAGAATTCTTTGCTTAAATTGTTTGATCAACTTGGCTATAAGACATAATGATCCTTTTAGGGAAAGACGGTCACTTAGTTTAATTAGTTTTAACCATGTGTAACTGCTAAAATGTTTGTGGCATGTTCTAAAATAATATATCAAAAAAAAGGTAAAAACTGCTGCTTGATGTTGCAAATGATAGTTTTTTTTTATTACCAAGGAGAAGCATGGCACTAGGATGACCATATCTTTATCAACAAAAAAGAGGACAAATTTTGATCGGTGCTATTAATTGTTCTACATAATCTAAAGTCTTAATCTAAAGCTAAAGTAAGCCGTACAATAAAAACGAAATAAACAAAATTGAATTGAAAAGTTTAGACATGAGTTTTTGACGTTTTCAAGCTCATTTACCCCTTATAAACCCTATTAAAACTTTTTAATGCTAAAAACCTATTAAAAGCTGATTTTCCCGAAAGCGTTTCGTCCCAAAAACATAGTGATCTCTAAAAAAAGTTTTCACTTTGAATTCGACTCTGATTTTTCAATTTTTTCCTTAAAAACTTAGTGATCTCTAAAAAATAGATAAAAAAGATCCTCAGTTTGGATCCGACTTAAATTTTTTAATTTTCGTCTCAAAAACATAGTGATTTCTGAAAAAAAATATAGCCCCAAGTCAAGTCAAATTACCCCTAAGGGATAAATTTACCCCCGGTTGAGAATCGTTGGTTTACGATGTTAGTAGATTTTATAAAAACAATCCGATTTAATTGTTTGATTTAGCTTTTCTCAATATTGAAAAATTGGCATTTGCAGTATTATACATTTGGCTGCATGTAACTTCATTGAAATTGTACGTCAACGTTAAAATACAGGTGACTAACCTAAACAAACTCTCTCTCTCTTTATTGACCATTGTGGCTGCATTTAGGAAAAAATACGTTTTACCTTAGCGTTGTGAGCGATAATGCTGAAATAAAACGGTAAAATTTGTAACAGTTGCTGTAAAATTTAAGGGTGTTCCAAGTTTTAAATTATTCTGCTCATCTTTCATGAGCCATCATTTTACAATACGACGCTGCATTTGTTTTGCGTTGTTTTTTTAAGTTTTCACATTTATCAAACATTTTTGCTTCATCAATAGCAATATTTTTTGATGCAAATACCCAACACACGGTTCAATGTTTTCTCACTGTTCTTTTTAATTGTAGCTTTCAATCAAAGCATTTACAGTAAATTCCACAAATTAAGTGGTCCATTTTTTCAGGTATTTAATACAAGATTTATATAACACAAACGCATCTGAGATGAACTGATCACAGTAACAATCTTGGCCTTCTTCTCTGAGAAAACCCAGTTTTGACTTAATTTGGGTTGATATAAACATATGATTGTATCTTTTTTCAATCGTTGATTTTACAGCATCAATACAAGATTCAACTTTAATAATTTATGCTTTTGACTGTTTTATGTTTTGAACTTGTTCGTTAAAAACAGCAAAAAACATTGTAAATATTTTAAGTAGTGTTTGCTCACAGAAGTTTCAAAAAATCGTTTTGAAAAAACAGGTGGCTTGTCAATAGACATGAAATACGACTGCAGGGCAGGGTGTATTTAAATCATTCTTAACAAGCCAGGATAAAGTGAGACCCACCCGGTTACGTTGTGAAAAAGTGGTTTTTGATACTCTATCTCTACAAAGTCACAATATTTCTTCAAATATTCTGTGCGCACAATATAATTGCAAAAATACTGACAGGTTTTGTAGATGATATTTTTGACACCAATGCTCATCTGATTTGCAGCATGATGCAAACGGTTGTTCAATATATGTGCTGGGCAACCAATGCTAATTAAATTTGAAAAATTGTTTTTTAATTGAAGGAAGACGTTATTACCTGTTCTACGGGCCAAACCACTATAGTTAGTGTTACAATTATCACGAGTAAAAGAAACACATTTTTTAATTAATTTCGTGGTTGTCAAAGTTTCTTTAACTTCATTTGCAATTATTAAAGTTGTTTCGTTAGTAGTAATTTTGACTTCAAGTCATTTAGACTGAAGGCCACCATTTATCCAATCAAAATATTATATTACAATTGGGAAAAGTTCGGTTAATTCATGATTGCTGTCATCAGTTGCTACTCTGAAATACATAACGCCATTTTCTTGTATATTGTTTAATATACAGTATATTGAACAGTCATCGGAGCAAAAACATTATTTACGATTGCTTTAATTTTAGTCCAAACACAAGAGTACTTCTTGAAACGTTTGAATTTGGAAATAACTTTTTCATCAGAGTTAAAGTACAGTGGTTAGATCTGCAGCTTTGATGATGTTTCACAGTGTGAAATGCCATGGTGACTTCATCAGCTACAACATTATTTTTACAGTTTGTGTTCCGCACTTACAAAATATTCAGTAAGTTTTGCTGACTATGTTTCTCCTCAAACAGCCCTTTTATTGTTTCAACACTTTCAACATGCATATCTAGATTAAGTTTGCCTTTAATTGCCACAGAACGAAACGTCCCGTAGCCACAAGTAATACACTAATACATTTTGTTTTAAAATTTTTTTTAAAATATAAATACTTTAAATGCAGTTTTTCTGTAAATTGCAATTTTTATTTTGGCATATTTTATTTTTTTGGTTGATATTTTAGCTTAGATGAAACAAAAATACTAGATATCATTACTACGAGTATTGCTTAGATAAAATTATAAAGTTATATATTGATTGAACTAATATAGATCTGTATCGTAATACATTCATTAAAGTACATATACATTAAAACTACTTTTCTTGTTTTAAATCAACATTGAAACTGAAACAAACAACGTCGCAACCGTTTATTTATAAACGTAAGCTAATACTTGATAAAACGTACGGAATGATTGGCATCGCTGCAAAATGCTTTAAAGTTACAAAATTTACGCTAAGTCGGCAGTACCGGTATTAGAAAGAAGACAGAAAGGAAAGCACTAGAAGCAATAGAAAAATTGCAAGCAACACATAAATTTTATATGAATCTTATAAAATTATTCTGAAAAATCGTATAATTTTTAAAAAGGAGGACCGTTGTGCGTTTTTGAATGTCCTCGGAGGAACAATTACTTTTCATTAAAATGAAAAACATGTCCTCCAAAAAGAGGACGTATGGTCGGCCTATATAACATTTAAAGTTATGAAAAATCAAGTTTCTAAGTTAAGGTAGTCATCTTGTCACACTCTCTCCTGCACGACTTTTCGATAGATATGGACTGGTTTTAATCTTTATTGTGAAACTACATCCTGATAAATTATTTGATTATATTTTGTTATTTTCAATACATTGTCCTTATCAAAATTTTTAAAAATTTCTTAGGTTTTTCGTTTTTGGTTTTGAAAAGACAAACATGTTTGTGACGGTTAACCTTGCCGTGTTTTTTTGCCCCTTTTGCCTTTTTTATGTTTGTAATCATTCGGATGGCTTTTGTCGCGTGTTTAATCTAGGTGATTTAGTGTTTTCCAAAAGTCATACTTGAAATAAATTTAATTGTGATCCACTTTAATCAAGGTAATTGTCATTTAATTATTATTTATTTTATGTAGACTTACAGATAATCTTTTTTCTTTAATCGTGTTTATGTGCTTAACGTGGTCTTAAACATGTAACGTGATCTTGCTACTGGTTAATCTATCTTTTGATTTGTTTACTGTTCTTATTTTTAATATACATACTTTGGAGTATCAAGTGGCTGATGTACCTAGGATGAGCTTGTTAGGTTATTACAGGGCCGTAACTATTGCCGATGCAGCCGGTACAATGTACCGGGGCCCCAGCACAACGGGGCCCTGCATTGCTACATTTTATTGTAAAATATTTTTGTGAAAACCTCAAGTAAACTTATTATTATATGCCACACTTCATCAATGATTTTAATTTATATTTAACCATCTAATTTATTTGAAGTATTTTTTAACTCTTAAACAAATAGAGCAGAAATGGCACGTTTCAAAAAAACGGTATTTAGTGAAACATTTTAGAAATTTTTTTTAAATAAACGACTTTCTTAGATTTGTCATATCTAGTTAGTGTTGTTTCGAGTTGGAAACCCTAAAACTTCAACCAGTGTGAAAGTAATAGTCAGTTCTTTGTTTGTTTGGCAAGGTTAGTGAAAAGTGCTGATACTTACTATTTTGTATTAAGCAGTTCTTGATAAGCAAGCCAATTTTTGACTAAAAAAATTTTTTTGTGTTTAGTAAAAGTAGTTCTATCATATCAATACTAAATTTTTAATGTTTGCTCATTGGGATTAATGTAATATCAATTAGTTTAAACGTGCCAGATCTGTCCAACTCGTTTATAAAGGTTCGATTTATATGCTGAAGTTCTAACTATAATCTGAGTGCTATATTGTAGTTTCTTGGAATATTTTGAGTAAATATAGTGTAATAATAAATCAATTATAAATGTTCGAAAATTTTATGGCATAAAGAATTGGGCAGCTATTGCTGGGCATGAAAATCTGAAGAGTGAAGATAAATTTTTAGGAGAAAGTAACTCTGATGATGAATATGTTTATCGTGAATCCAGTTACAACAACCCTCAAAGTGTAGAAAGTAGTAATTCTGGTAAGATTTACCATTTCACTGTTCAAATTTTATTTAAAACCTGCTTCTTTGATTATTTTTGAAAACTATTGTATGTTTTTAGAAACCTAATTCCTTTGTTCAGTTTTTAAAATTGCAACTAAGGCCCATGGTAGTATTCGGGATAATTCTAATTTATAAAATTATACCTGTATTTTAGATGAAAGTAACGAAAAGAGACCAGTTCAAAAAAACAAAAACAAAACAATCCTTGGAAATCAGTTATTCTGATTCATCTACCCGAACTGTGCTAGAATGGATGGGTAGTCTTTCAGACATTCAAACTATTTTGTCACCTGCTGATTATTTTAGTAAGTTTTTCAATCAAGATATCATGATTCACATTGTGTATCATTCAAATTTGTATGCTACAGTGGCATGCGGTGACCTCTGTGACTAGTCATGCAATTGGCATGCCAAAACTGGGTCATGAAATTGGGTATTTTATGGGTAGTTAATGAATAAGACATGCAATATGTCACTGGTAGAAAAAATATTCTGTATGAGATTCTAATTCTTAGTCCTAATATCATGGTGTTCAAGACAATTTTTGTCCTAGATTCAAGGTGATCTTTAAAAAAAAGGAAAGGGTTATCATTTGAAATCGCTCCTGGGTAATGCACTTTTTGTCCTAAAAATGCAGTTATCTCCAAAAAAGAAAAGATCATCACTTGAAATTATTCCCTGGTAATGCACTTTTTATCCTAGAAATGCAGTGATCTCCCAAAAAAAAAGTCTTCCCCTGCAATTTTTCTAAACTTTTATCCTTGATGAAACTTGATGGAACTATAAAATTACAGCATTCTCTAGAAAAAACGAGATCTTCAACTCAAATCAGCCTCAAATTTCTCAAATTTTATTCCAAATTAGTACTGTTTCTCATTAAATTAAAAAATAATATGCCTCATCGCGCAAAAATTCGCCAGGCAATCTCTAAAAATTTGGTCATGCAACGCATGAATTGCATACCCTGACTGCACGCCACTGGTATGATATACAATCGACTCCATTTAATCTACTATTACCAAGTGATTTGAAATTTGCACTATTTTTAGGTATAGTACTAAAAATGTCCGTTATTTCTTTGCCTCGTTCAAGGCTGTATTGTTCAACCCAATTAAGAATCAATCAAATTAGCAGTGTGAAAGCCAGAGATTGATTTGAGCAAATTAAAGCCTTTGTTCATTTTAAATGATAATGCAAATATGGCCCCACCAGGAAGTGCAACTTTGACAGACTTTTCCAAATCAGACCTTTGTTGTATTACTTGCAACAAAAATGTAATGCCATACCCATGTACCAAATGGTTTTTGTTGATGAACAAATCATATCCTTTAAAGGCAGCTTATCACTAAAACAGTATGTTCCCAGCAAACCACATAAATATTGTTACAAAGTCTTTGTACTTTGTGATTTAATTTCACGTTTCTAAATAATTCACATTTCTTAAGTACGTATATACGGGAAAGATCAACAGTCTTAAAAATTTTCCAGATTTGGATGCAAGCTCAATGTATAACATTGTGTTGACTTTGTCAAATATTATGTTGACTTTGTCAACAGCCATTCCACAAAATAAAAATCAAATTTTCTATTTTGATAACTGGTTCACATCCTATCCACTAGTGTGTGAACTGGCCAAACGTAAAATTTATTGCTTGGAAACAGTCCAAACCAATCGCCTTCGAGGTTGTAATTTGCTACAGGACAAGGAATTAAAGCACAATGGAAGAGATTTTTTTGATAAAAAAGAAAGTACAAATAAAAAGACAACCATTTGAGCCATCAAATGATATGACTCAAAAGCAGTCACATTTCTCACCTCCTTTGAATCTGCTTATCCTGTAAAACTGTATAAAGATGGGATAGATCATCTAAGTCTAAAACTGATGTTCCTTGTCCTAATAATGTTCCTTGTCCTAAAGTTGTACAAACCTGCAACAAGTTCATGGAATTTGTTGACTTTTTGGACTTCCTCAATGGGTTGTATCAGATTAAACTTCGATCAAAAAAATTTTATCACCGAATTTTTTTCCACTTTTTTGATGTAAGTGTAGTAACTTCATGGTTACTTTACAGCTTAGACTGCAATGCATTTGATGTTCCAAAAAATAAACAAAAAAAACTTTTAGATTTCAAATGCTCCACTGCAGAAGTATTATGCAAGGAAAATCAAATTGTTTAAAAAAAGAGGCAGACCATCTCCAGACGTTGAAAGACTTCATCAACAAAAAAGTGCCAAGGGAAACAATACAAAACCAATTGTGGAAAAGTCCGTTAGATTAGATAACGTTGATGATTTTCTAGATTACAGAGAAAAAGTAGGCAGATGCAAACTGCCTGGGTGAACAAGCAAAACCTACATTTTTTGCATAAAATGCGAAACGTTTCTTTGCCTGAACAGGAATAAAAACTGCTTTAAAACAATTCACAAAATCTAAAAGTATTCAAATTGTAAAGTAAAATTAATTCTGTACTCGTTTTTGAATTTTGTAGTTCTGTTATTGCATAATATATAACGTTTAATTTTTGGTTCTATGGACGAGTGGGACAGATCTAGCACGTTTAAAAGTATTAAAAATAGATAAAAAATTTTTTAATATTTTGTCAAATATTATACAATAGGAACTTACTGTCACCAAAAAACAGATAAAATAATTTTATCGTGCACAAAATTTAATCCGTCCATGTAGGGTTAATATATTTAAAGTTTCGATTGTGACGCAGTCATGACGTAATCAGTACGCTACCTTCACTTAAGTCTGTTTAGTAAAATGAATTAAAGCTATAATAATCATATAGCATCACATTTATCCGCTTTATTTTACCTTGTAATTGTTAATAAATTTTGTTTTATGACGTACGTCATACATAATGTCACCTGATGATTTCGAGATAATTCTACAATTTTCCATTACAGTCCAGTAACTTAAAGTATCATATGTTTTTTCTGGTAAAATTTGCCCGCTTCATATAAAATAGGTAAGTTCGTAATTTGGGCTGTGAAAGTCAGCGTTTTGTTGTGTTACTGTTTTGCCTGTGTGACCGAAGTTAGAGTTTTAAGGATTAGTGAGATCTAACGTCTTATTCTGTAAGAATAGTGATTATTTTATATGAATAAACTACGAGCGTATATAGATTTAGTTTAGCCATCTATGTGCTAAACGTAATTCTATTAATCAGTGATCAGATTTGAGATTTTCGTTATTAAACTTCTTTCGTTGAAAGAGGTTGTGATTTGAGTGATTGAAAAGCAAGTTCGAGCATTCTATTTGAATTTTTTTGCTACACATACCGTAGTCTTAACGCTCGCAGCAGTACTATTTGGTAAGCCTAAAAAACAATAACAAAGAGAATTTGTTAGATTAAACTTTACTAACCGTTGTCTAAATTTTGTTGAACTTTTTAGGTTTTGTGTAACAACATTATAAAACTCTAGTTGACTGCAATTTAATATAAAAAGAAATTATTAAAGCAAAGCACAAAAGAGGCAAGCTAAGAGGAGAAAAATAGTTGAGGCAGCCAGAAACTCTCAGCAACTGAGTTTGTGGCTAACTCGACCAGAAACATACTAAGCGGATAAGCAAGACGTCAGCATTTGTGAGACAGAATCTACTCCCCAACTTGTTGACGTGAACAGTTTCAACAATAGTACCAATGAAGAAAATTCCGATACTAGTAAAGATAAATCAGATGCAAGCAAGAAGGACGATTTTCCCACGATTATTGTAAACTTAGAGATCAAAAAAGAAATTTTATTGCATCAGGTCCCAAACAACCTGAAGGATCTTTCCCTAAAGATCCGCTCCAAAGCGGCTGTTTATTTTCAAAAATTATTACTATTATGTAACACAATCAGGTCTAAAACTACAAAGATATTGGTTTTGTTATTCATCAAGCGTGGACCGTGCTTACTGCCATTCCTGCTGTTATTTTTTCACAAAAATGTCTCTCCAGGGACTTCTTACGCACTTCAAAACCCTTGGGGTACAAAAGGTTTAAATGACTGGAGGATTTGTTGCAGCGAATTCAAAGCCATGAAAGCTCCACACATCATGCGGAGGCGTGTGTCATATATGAGCAATGGAGAAACAGGGGGACAATAGAAGTAGGGTTGCACGAGTCTTTGTTGGAAAAAACAAACTTTTGGCAAAATGTTTTGAAAAGACTAGTGAATGTTACGTTGATGTTAGCAAAGTGCAACTTATTTTCGAAAGATAACAAAGACAATTTTCTTTCTATCATACAAGTTCATGCCAAATACGACATTGTTTTAGACAAACTTTTACAACTATCGAAAGGTTCTCCAAAATATTTAAGTCCTTTGATACAAAATGTGACTAATATCAGTAGCCCATTAACTAAAGAAGTTCTCCGTGATATAAAAAGCGAACTACAAAGCGCTCCTTTTTTTGCCATTGCTGTTTTTGCCATTACTTAAGATGTCAGCAAAAAAGACCAGTTAATGAAATATTTCGTTATGTCAAAATCGATTACCACGATAATGGAACGCCATCAAAACTAAAAGTTGCTTAAGCGTTTACCTTTTTTATCGAAGTTGAGGATTCATCTGGTATTGGATTGCACAAACTGATAGCGAATTCAATTCAGCAAAAAGGGTTTGACATAAAAAACTGCCGTCGACAAGGATATGATGGCGCGGCAGTAATGAGCGGAAAGTATTCCGGCTTGCGTAAAAAGACCCAAGGTGTGGCTCCATTTGCTTACTACGTGTATTGTGCTTTGCACAATTTAAATTTGGAGTTAAAAGATGCCATTGAAGCCGTGACTGAGACCCGTAAATTTTACGACACCATTGAGTCGGTATATAATTTTGTCGGACATAGTATTGTGCGGTGGCAAAAGCTTCCAAGACAGTTTTTAAACAAAAGAGCAAAGAAAACAAAACCCTACTTCGATGAAATATCTAAAGGAATAACGTTAAGCGATCCTGAGAAGCGAGTTTGCGTAACTGTGTTTCTTCCGATGACGAACATACGGCGCTTTCTTGCCAACTAATTAATCGCTTTGAAGGAATAAAATCAGTGATGACGTCATATCAAGTTTTGAAACCAAGTTTTCTGTTAAATGCTTCTCATCCGAATCTTGAGATTGAAGCAAGAAAATTTTCTAACAAATTTTCTGATAACGTCTCTCCGTTGTTTCCTAGCCAAATGCTCTCCATCAAAACGTCGTTTAGAGAAAAGTTTGCCCATTTAAAATCTGCTAAAGAAATAGCTTCTTTTTTGATTGTTAAAATACATCACTTGCCACAACTTATCTTGACGTTTGTACGGCATACATGATGTATATGACAGACCTGTAACAGTTGCTACGGCAGAGAGGTCTTTTCCTAAACTCAAACTGATCAAAAACTTTCTTCAAAGCTCCATGTCCCAAGAGAGACTTAGCGATTTGGCTCTGCTATGCTAGAAAATAAACGAACTAAAAATTTAGATTTTAGAAAAGTTATCCAGCAGTTTGCTAGTGCAAAAGCAAGACGGAAAATTTCAAGTTTCTAACCATCCGCAGGTAAATTACGGTAGCCTACTTAATTGGCCTCAACGTATTGTGCTTTATTAGTTTGTATTATTTGCGGTGACGTCAGTGCAATGTACGTTAATTCTTTTTGGGTTAAAAAATTTATCCGCATTGCATAGCACATCTCCATTTTGCTAAAATATAGTTAATAGTGCTCACAAAGCACCTTGCCTCAAAAGGTTGCTCAATTTTTTTATCATTATAAAGCGAGTTTGATTTGCGATGTTTAGTTGATTAAACTTTTATTAAACAATCAAAGAATTGTTGTTGGAGCCTGACCCCCAATATCCTTGCTTATTTTTTCGATTTGAATACACTGCAATTACAAAAATTATGTTGAACCGTGCGAAATTGGTGAAATTCTATTCTAATTATAGCCTTCTATTTGCAGGCACAGTAAACTTAGCTTTTAGCCCCTTTTACCTGTTGAGCTCAAAGTTTTTTGACTCATTAATTCAATTGAAAAATCTTTTTATAACGCGGAGTTCTCAATGATTCCTATGTTGAGAAAAGTAGCTTAATTGAATAATAAGTACAGAAAAAAATGGGGTTCCATTATAGATGATTGCACCGGGCCCAACCTGACGAAGTTACGACCTTGGTTTCTACATAAGATATGCATTTATGCCCGACCTGTTTCTTGTTCAAATAGATCTACATGTATATGAGCTGTTGGCTTGGTTGTGTAATGTTTCCTATGGCAACTTTGTCGAGATTGCAACTCAAAATTTGTGCGAAAACTTTGTGTAACATCATTTTCTTAAAAAACTGTACCTCGATTCTAAATAACTTGCTTTATTGTTCGCAAACCGAAAGTAACTTATTGCAAAGTCGCACAAATGCTAAAGATATGATTTTCTTATTGTTTTAAGACGTCACAAATTATTTTTGTAATTTTTAATTTAAAACGAAATGCTTTTTATTACCATCTCAACAAACTTTTGCTTTCCACAGTTGTATTGGAAATTTTTAATAAGCACAAAATAGAGTCACAACAATATTTAAAATGGCTTAAAAGTTTTGTCCTAATAAGATTGCAGTACAATCTCAGCGCTGAAACAAATGAATATTTGTTGCGTTGATAACTCATAGTCATCACTTCATTTGCTTTTTTATAAGCACACCTTAAAAATTTAGATTTTTTTGCAATACTTGGCCAGCATTTAAATTTAAATTTTGGTGCAATTTTTTTAACCTTTGGTATGTGTAACATCCAAAGCATTTCTGCTCTTTTTCCAAATAACCACAGGTTGCCAAGTTAACAACAAAAGTATTCATCGGTTCTGGAGAATAAAACCTTATTTACAGTATATGTTTTTAGTTTCCAATTTTAGTTATTCCTGTTTGAGGGTCAACCAGTGGCATAGGAGCCAATTGGATTTGTTTGCTCGGAACCAAAGACGGCACGCTCCATAGGGGCAAATTTTTAGAACTGGCGACATCACATTGCGTTAAAAAAACACTTCTTTTTTTTATTATTACATGAATGAACTCGCATTGGTAGACCAAGTTTATAACGTACAAATAAATTCTATCATGTACCTACCATCATAAGTTTTTTTTACGATAACTTATATACTATACGTTCAATTGATTGAATGAATGTATTGATACAATTGAATTAATTTTATCAAGTGAGGCCAAATCATTTGTTTTTTTACATGTTTCACTTTTTAACATTTACAACGACTATTTGGAAAAAAGTTAACACTTACTATATAAAATATAATCGATCTCTTAAATGTGTATTTGTTGGGACATCTCAATTTTAATGGTCAAATTTGATAATTAAAACTGTCGGCATTTATAAAAACTGCTGCATTAAGGCTGGAATTTGAGTTTATTGTGTCTCAGCTAAAAAATACGGTTGAGACGGATAAACAGAAACACAGACTTGTTTTATTTAAAGTTTTTTTTGTTCGATCTGGATATGAAGGATGAAAAGCTTGAAAACAAGCTGAGCATTGTTTAAAAAAAAACTGAAAGAAACCTTAATGTGTCATCTAAAATTTTTCAGTTTTTCAAGTCTCACAAATTTTTAAAAATTCATTTTTACTTTTTTTTTATCGTTTTCGTTTGGTAGAAAACATGGAAGACGTTTTACGTCAAGTGTTAATTGGTTTGGAGATGCCAAGACATTTTTGTTTAGATGCCAAGACATTTTCATTTTTATTTGGAAATTTATCTGATGTTCAGAACTGCCTGCTAAGGCATCAAGCTGAAAAACTCATAAAATATTTTTCCTAAGAGCACAACAGAATGACAAGTGCAGGTTTTAAATTTTTACCCTGTTGGTTGTGTCTGCTATCAATAAGGCACCTCACTCACTCACTATAATAAAGGTGAGCTGAAAATCGCTGACGATGCGAAAGAAGACGAAATTTTTAATCTTTGTGCAGTCGATAAATATACAATTGTGGCGGATGCAATTGTAAATGAAGCTGAAAATATTAGAAATAATATTGTCTGGATTTAAGGCGAGTAGTGTTTTTGGCTCCTTTACAAATTTGTTGATAATGACCAACTAATTTTCTCTCTAGCAATTTGTCTTTTCTACAAATATTACCAGTATTTTATTCAATATTATTTATAAATTTAAGTATTGTATTAACGGAGACTGCAGCTTCATTAAAAGTAAGATAAATATTCTGATGGTCGATGAGATGGTTAAAAAGTTTGTTAGCAGATAATTTCCCTGGAGCAGCATTTTCTGCGAGGGCCCAATGCAGCAACTTGTTTTTCTACGCCGCTGGTGTCAGATGGTAATCTTGTTTCATAAAGAGATGCAATGTAAAAAAGTTAATAAAAGCAACATTGCTCAAATAACTGACACAACTCTTTGAACCTGAATCCTCCTTGAAATTTACGAGATTGTTAGTTCCATACAAAGTTTACTGAATAGAAATATTTAAAACGCTTTTAGCTGTGGTTGCTCTGATAATTATAGTTTTTTTTTAACTAATTTTTTATAGTTTATAGTTTTTATAGCTCTAACAAAAGCGAAACACGAGTCTGGTGCTTCTCATATTTTAAGCAGCTTGGTTTTCTAAGTTTTTTTTGACCGATTTACATATCATGTAATTTTTATATCATTAATCACTTAAAACCAAAATCATTGATTCATTTTTCAAATTTGAATTTTATTAGGGTACCTATAAATTAACTTATCGTTTTTTATGTTATATACTATTTATACATATAAGTCAGTGATGTAAAATTTCTTATCGAACTAAAATACAGATTTCTGTTTTAATGTTAAAAAATGTAACAAATTGAAGCAAAAATGGTGACGTAGCAGCGATATTTCCAAGAGTTTAAGTTTAAAGCACATGAACATTGGTCTACATTTTTAATTATTGTAGGAAATAACTTGTACATTAGGATGTTTTTCATAAAAGAGCTACATCATTTTTGGAATAAATTTTTTTATTTTTATTTTTATCTCTATATTTATCCTCCTGACTCGCAGGAAAGCGACGGAGGCGCTATACATAGGGTACGCAATCACCCCGACCTGCTTCCGGAGATGCCAAGATATTGCTGTCCGCTAGTAATTTAGTAGAGATATGACTGCAATTTAGAACTGCTTGTCAAGACCACCAAGCAGGGGAAAGTGCCGTAAAATGTCTTTCCCAAGGACACAACAGAATGGCACAAGTGGGTTTTGAACCAAGACCATGCTGATCATCAGTCCGGTGCTTTTACCACTCGACCACGCTGCCGACGTAAAAGTATGAACACAATTAATAGTGAAGAATAAACTTTCGGTTTTTACAACAAATTTTGCAAGATTTAGTGGCGTAGTTTCTGAAAGAAAATGATCCATGTTTTAAACTTAATAAAATTGCTTTTCAACAAAATATTTTGTACAAAAAACTGTCAATAAAACTTTTGATAAACATGGCTTAAATATGTGTCACAGTTTATTCATAATTTTAATCTTAACATTTTAACTCTACAGCTTTTTTTACAGTAATTTCAATTTTTTTTTACTGTAATTTCAAACTTTTGATTTTGTCGTAATCGTTTTCATTGTTACGTATGGTTGTGTCATCAGTACATGCTCCACTTAATTTATTTTTCCGGAAAATTTTCTTATCAGTATATTATAAAGATTCGTTTTACCGTTTTAATTCATAAGCGCTTTTCTCGTAATTATAAAGTATTGTGACGTCTTGCTAAAATTCAATGCATTTTTCTCCCAGTGTGATCAAGCAAATTAACCACAAATTCGAGTTCAAAGCATGTCAATCAGCCGTTTAGTTTTTTAATTGTTGTGCGAATATAACTCATGTATTATGTTGTTGCCATAAAACAGCTACATTGCTATTTAAGGAATAAAAGTATAAATCCAATTAATACTACAGACTTAATCTTTGGTTTTTACAATAAGTTTTGCAACATTTAGTGACATAGATTTTGAAGGCAAGTGATCCATATTTTAAAACCAGTTGAGTTGTTTTTCTACAGAATAGTTTGCTCACAAAAAAGCTTTCAATTAAACTTTTGATAAAACATGGGTAAATCTGAATAGGTTTTACAAATCCAATGTTTTTGGCGTGGGGAAGCTGTCATAAAATGTTAAAAGAAGGTTTTACGGAAAGCAACGTGACAACTTTTGCCTAAAAATGATTTTTTTGCATTTCGAAATGCTTTAAGTAACAAGGATGCTCAATCTTGTTCCTTTATGGGAAAATCTATATTGAACTAAAGTCGACGGGCCGCAAAACATGTCATCACATCGAATCAGGCTCTAATTTATTGTTTTTGTTCCCAAAATAAAGTGTTCTCTAAAAAAAAAGGTCTTCAATCGGAATAAGACGCTAATTTGTCGATTTTCGTCTCAAAAATGTACTAAGCAAGCCCACGGAAACATTGCCATATAGGTTTATAAATATATCAAAAAATTGTAATAGACCATCTGCCGCATTATAATCTTAAGTGGGCCGCAGTTTAGACATCTCTGCTTTAGACAAATATGCAAATAATTTTTTATTAAACTAAAGGCAGCTGAGACTATGTTTAAAAGTAATTGCGTTTACTTTTAGAAATCAAATAGAAGACCTAATCTTCCTGTTCGTGTGTGGAATATTAGCAGTAGCTACAACGCTTGCAAACGTCACAGTTCTCATTGTTCTCTTCACCAATAAGAAGTTGATGAATAGACCAGCAGTTTATCGAATATCCCTGGCAATGTCTGATGTTTTAGCTGGAATCATTGTTTTTCCATCTAATATTTACTCATATTGCAATTCTGGTACTGTTAGTTTTAATGAAACGTATGTTAATGTGATTGGATTTTTTTCATGGCTAAACATCCATGTTTCTATATTTAGCTTAATAGCAGCTGCTATCGACAGATTTAAAGTTGTCTATCGACCACTAAAACACAACGCTAAAGCAACCGTAACAATTGCCCGAAAAATTTGTCTTGGATTATGGTTAATATCAATTTTACTTGCTATTGCACCAACTGGTATAATTTATGAAAACTTTAGCTTCGTGCTTGTAGTTGATACAATTGTATTACCTATTGTGCTCAATGATGTTACTGCTTTTTCTATATATGTCTTGACAGGACTTATAATACCTATAACAATATTGTGGATATTTACAATTCTGACATTATGTATTTACAAAAAGCATTCCAAAAATCAAAAAAAACTTTTTTCAACAAAAAAACAAAAGCAAAAATTGATGAAAGAAATCAGATTCTTTTTTACACTTGGAATCATGGTCGGTGTGTTCACTATTTGTTTTTTACCAGCAGCTGTATTAGCGATGACTGTAATAAGTACCAAAGAATATGATACGTCAGCAATTATTTGTTCATCAATTATGATTACCTCAAACAGTCTTTGGAATTTTTTTATTTACAGTGCACGAGAAAAAGAATTCCGAACAACATCAAAAAACCTTTACAAAAAATTGCTGTTCTGTTTGAAGTAAATAATTTGCGTTGATATAAAAGTTACTTGGTAAGGCTAGTGTTTTCAACTTTTTTTTGTATTTTGGAACCCCACAAAAAGTGTACAGATTTTGGGGCACTCACCGGCGAACCAAAGAGGATCCGCATAAAAGGCAATGAGTTCTTGATTCAAACTTTATCGGATTATTTACTTGCAATCTATAGTTACATTAAAAACAATTTGGAAAAGATGCAAAATAAGTTATGTACTGCAAACGTTTTACTAAAAAGCATCACCATACCAGTTGACAGTACAACAAAATATTGTTTCAAGTTTTTTTGTGTTTGCCTGGGTTTGAACAGTAATTTAATTTTTTGTTAAAGAATTTTATTTTATCTCGCATTAACGTATTGAAACTTGCCAAAAGCATCTTTATTGTAATTAATATGTTTTGTTTTGGTTTTGCTTAATGATTTATCAATCGTATGTGTTTCAATACGTTTTTTTTCTCATTTTAAGATTGATTCGCGACTCATACTTAAAGCACAATTTTTTAGTTCTGCCGTAATTTTTGAGACTTGTGTCAAAAATTAACCGGGTATGAGTCAACTCATTTGCAACAGTTAAATCATACACAATTGATTTGATGGGTTGAGAGAAACTTGCTTTGATATTTTCTCACTATGAGGTAAATCGAGTTCCAAAAATTGCCCACCAACGGATATCTTATAATTACAATAACAAAATGCCCTAGTAGAAGTAATGTAAAAAACTCCCTATGTAAAAAAACTTCCTATATCCCATTGGTGCCGAAGCTTGAATGATTATGATATAGTGATGAAATTACAGATTTTTCATAGCAATATTATAGGCAGCAATTATGCAAATTGTTGGTGGATATAACTTGTGGTTTTCAAAAAACGGTTTGTTTTAAATTTAATACATTCAGTTATCCGAGAAAAATAAACGTTATTGATGAAATATTTTATATTACTACAAGTTATAATTAAGTAGTATATAATTTTTTTGTTGACATAGATAACACAAAAAGCAAAATACCATGAATACAAAAATTGAAATAAAGTGATAAGCGAAGAGAAGACTGCTAAGTGATCGTTTGGGTATAACTGTTTAGGTAAAATGTAAAGCCTTTTTATTCTAATTTGTCGAGATGGTGACGTTTAAGAGTATTTAATTTGTTATATAAAATCGTTAATTTGGATAATTTTCAAATAACATTTGTTTAAAATATGCATTTTTCTATTGTCGATAAAAATTTGTTTAGGGAGATATTTATTAAAGAAGCAAAAACATGTTTTTCAAATTTTGGCACCAACATCTTTAATACTGCATCTCATGAGATTATAAATCCATTCAATACAAATTAATATAGTGATCCTTGCTCTAGTAAAAACGAATATTTACCTTTGAAAAATAAAGATAAAAAATAAATATGTTGGTATGAATGTATACTCAATAAATTTTATTTTAGAAATTCGAAATAATACGCAACAACAGAAAATAAGTAAATCGTAGTGCTCTCAAGATATTTTTTTACTTTTTTAGTTTTATCTCTGTTTATCGTCGCGATTTCCAGAAAAATGTTAGAGGCACTTTAGTTGGTGCAACCATCCAGCGATTATACTCAAACCTGCTTTTAGAGGTACCCAAATATCGCTGTCAGGTTCAAATTTTGCTTTTCGGTTTTTTTTAAATACGACAACTTCAGAGCAGCTGGCCAAGACCGCCAAGCTGAAGAAAGTGGTTAGTGGCAGCGTGGTCAAGTGGTTTAGAGCACCGTGACTTTGATCGACATGATTCCGTTTCAAAATCTACTCAGGCCATTTTGATGTGTCTTTGCGACACTTTACAGCATTTCCTTGCTTGGCGTTGTTAGCAAGCAGTTCTAAATTTCAGTAATATCTTTATAAAACCTAAAAAACTAAAAAACTACAGGGTGCAGATTATGTATGGGAACATAGAAAAGTTGAAATTATCTTTCAGTCAAAGAACCAATTGATTTGATGTTCTCAAATTTTATAGACATACCTGTATATATAGACATAATAAAAAACATAGAATCATTCAATGTGAGATCTTTTATATTTCACAACTTCACGTAGACGGCGTTGGAAATCGGAACATGGTGACACTATAGTCTCGGGTGATATTAAAGCCCAAGCTTTCTTCAGTGACTGCTTCAGCTGGACAACATTTCGATGGGGCTTAGCACGGTCTTGCTCTCTAAAATGGACCATATGGAGTAGTCCATTACGTTTAAGTCTGGACTGTATGGGGCCAAATCGACTTGTCCCAGAATCCAGGAAAATTGACCGTGAGCCACTCTTGTGTCTTTCGGGCTGTATGGATGGGTGCCCCGTCTTGCTGGAACACAAACGGCCCTTTTCCATAAATGGAAAACACACAGGGATAAATTTTATCCTTTAAAATTTCAATGTAAATGTCGAAATTTATTTTTGTATTGGCTTCAACAAAAATAATCGGGCTTTTGTGTCCATCTGTGGTGACGGCTGCGAAAACTATGACCGACTGCGGCTTTTGACTTTTGAAGATCATTTTATGATCTATAGGAACAAGGGAGAGATCACCGGAGAGGATGCGATCATTCTGCCTATTCACAGCTGCCTCCACCGTAAAAATTTTTTCATCGGAAAAGATGATAGGTGGATGGTCATAGAACTTGACCCGATCGAGAATTGCTTTTGCCTTTTTGCGTCTATTCTCCTTAGCCTTTTTACGTTTCTAGAGCTTATAACTGCGTAAGTTAAGGTCTTTGTGAACCAGGATTCGAATAGTCTTTTCGCTTACTTTGGCTTCTCGAGCCATCTTTCTCATGCTTCGTCGAGGATTGCGCTTCATCTTGCGTTTCACTTGCTTTATCAGTTCCGGTGTGGGGGCATTTTGGGGACGTCCACTTTTCGGGAGGTCGACTGTCCCACCTGTTACCTTGAATCGTCATAGGGTCAACCAGACCAGTTTTCGAGAGACGTTAAGTGATCGAGCAATTTCTTTGGTGCATCTTCCTGCTAAGTGAAGCGCCACTATTCTTTCGCGACACGCAATTCGAGGAGTATCCATCAATATTAATTAAATCAATAATGTATAATAATAGTGCGTTGACTCTAAATTATTATCAGTAAATTACATGACATAAATTAAAATACTCATGAAATAATAGTCGTTTAAATTATGTTTCCATGCATAATCCGCACCCTGTAAATAAAGAAATTTCTTCCGTACAGCAATATCTTGGAATATTCTATTGGTTTTGTTACCAGGTAACAAAATTATGAATATCTTGGAATCTCCGAAAGCAGGTTGGGATGATTGCTTACTCTATGTATAGCGCCTTCGTTGCTTTCCTGCGAGTCTAGAAGATAAATAGATAAATAAAATAAAAATTTAAAAAAAAGTGCCGTTGACTATCTTTCCTAAGGATACAACAAGAAGATGCGAGTAGGTTATGAACTGAGACCATGTCGATCACATTCGCCATCGATACTGCGCTCTTAATTATTGGGCTACCCTGACTTAATGATTAGTACCTAGTACCTAGTTAGTACCTAATGATTAACATAAAGAATAGACCTAAATATGAACAGTATTTGGATTGAACTGATGCAAGACTGCACAAAGATTGTTCGGTCTTTGAAATAGTCAATGAATCAAAAATTTGCAAGGACGACATAGGTCAGACGTGGGAAACCTGCAGCCTTCATGAGTTGTTTGTGGGTCGTCCAATACAATAGAATTATGTGTCAATGATTACTGCTGATAAGAGAAAACCATTTTTTCAGAATGATAACTACATTTTAGGAACGAAAATCAAGAAAGTTGTGTTAAATTTAAAGTGATGGTTTTTTTTTAGGGGAAGATCATTTTATTTTTGGGGACAAAAATTAAGAAAATCCGAGTCATATTCAAAGTGATGACGCTTTATTCTTGGGTATTTCGACTTAGCGGCCTCCTTTGTTACTGTCTAATCAAAATTGGCTTCCAATAATAAAAAGATTCCCCACCTCTGACATAGATATTTCCGCGAAATCATTTAAGTCGTCTATTTTTTGTTGTGGTACACTTTAAAGCTTTTCGAGTTCAGCTTTGGAGATCTAGATTGCATTTTTCACATTTATATTTAGTGAAGTTCTTTCATTTGTATCTTTGTTTATCAATCGAAATTAATCATCTTAATATCCCTTTATATCTTAAGATGTCAGTTAATTAAGGTGAGAAGAATCGAATTCCTGCGGATTTTTGTTTTCCCAACGAGTCTTCATGTAGGTCTACTGCAACCCTGATTCACCTGATTAACAAATCACCTATGCTTCTTACAATTTAAACCATTAATTATCTAGTCAAATATAAATTCAAAATACATCATAAAATTTTAGCCAGTTTGCACTCTATCAGACACAGCAACAAAAGTAGGTGTATGTTATTGTCGTTGCTTAGCATTTAACCGTTCGGGCACTATCAGACTACCTATAGCCCGCAAGTTCATATTCGACAGAAAAATTAAAACTTATGAGAGGAGGTCCATAATAGTTTATTCACGTCATCAGAGTTACATTTAATTAGATTAGATTAATCTAAACTACAATCTTAACTACAAAGACTTCTAAATGCCAATCTACGGATATTATACAAACTTTAATGCAGTAAATCATACTCTCCCCGATCAATGAAGAGCACACAACTCACAATGTGATTTTCTGTGCCACGCTAAAAAATTTCAAACATTTGTTTCCACTGAACATTTTTTTTCAATTTTTTTCAGCTGTGGATTACTTTCGTATTAATTGATCACAAAAACGAAAATAACTTCAAACTCAAAAATCACTTTTTGGCTACCAATGTTTTATCCAAATCAGCTGAAATCCAACAAAAAAAATCGTTTTAAATCGGCCAAAAAAATTACTATACCGGACATCTGTTCTCAAACAAACAAAACAAAACATTCTAAATTCTTAGCAAAACTTAAAGTTGCACTGAGCGAGTCAAAAGCAGCTGTTAAGGAAAAGTAAGTACTCGCGCTTCCTTAGAAATTTTTGGATGCCTAGCAAGTTTATTTTTACAACATCCAAATTCTGTATAATAAAGAAATGAGTTTATGAAAGCCAAAAGTGACATAATTTTTTCCTAATTTTAAGAAAAATAAAGTAATCAAGTTATTGTTACCAAATCGAAGTTCGGCGTATGTACTGCGTACCTAGATGACTTTCAAGAAAACGAGTAATTACACGTATTTTTTTTAAACCTCGAGAAATAATCCAGTTAATTAGCAAGAACAAAATTTTACATATTGACGTAAGATAACTTTTCAAGCTCGAGTTGTGTCATAAGTTTTTCCGACCAAAAATCAAATCATTTTTATAACATTCATATTCATCATACGAACTGATATAAGTTGGATTTTGAGAAATGATATTTTGAATTAAAAATCGATTTTAGGTGATTTTATTTTCTGTTAGAAAATTTTTCTAAAGTCTTATTTTGATGCCAGGACAGCAATAAATATATTATGTTAAAAGCTGTAGTTGTGAATAAATGTTTATGCAGTTTTAACAAGTTATCTACCATTTGACGAATACAAAGTTGAATGATATTTTGGTGTTTTTTTATGAGGTTTTCAACGTTTAAGAAACTTATATATAAAGGTTTATTACTGTAGCTATTGTAAATTATTTTAGATAATTTCAATGATCCAAAAAATTAAAACTAATGTACAGTTAAATGACATACATTCAAAACAAGGATTTGTTTACTTAACTGGAAATACGAAAATGATGAAAACAAAGTCCACCTTGAGAGCCGTCTCTGTACATGTCAACCATAAGATAGAAGTTTGTCGAAGATAAGCTGTTATAGCAAAGCAACGTTAGTTCTACTTCTGTTAAAGCTATTAACTGATTAAGGCTGTTTTCCAGATTTAGTTGTTGACAGCGATTTTACGGTAGACTATTCTTGCTTTTCTAATACCGCAGTTTTGGTAAAAATGATACACAACTATATCCGAAATTAATTATGCCCGTGGCCTGCAGAAAAACTCAAGAATTATGACGAGTTCCATTATTAGAAGAATTCGAGTCAATCCGAATTTTGAGCTTCGAGTCAATCCGAGTTTAACAACTTTTGAGTTATCCATGAGTTTTTATAGTCCAGTTAATTCTAAAATTAAAGAAATTTTCTTTCATCATCACTTGATTTTATCGACTACCACAAACATGAAAAAAAGAAACACTCTCGGTCATTTCAAAAACGAAGACCTTTTTTTGTCTTACTTGATTTTTAACTTCAACGCGGTCGAAACCTAAATACTACCGGACTATTATTGTACAAATATATAAGCCTACCTTTTATTTATACAAGTAAATTCATATTTGTGATTATTTACAGTAACTTTTTTTTGGTAAAATTTATATTTTTGTTTTTGGTTAGAAACTAAGCCACCTAGAAAGAAAAGTACCAAACTGTAGTTTCGTTCTTGTTAAAGCTGGTCAGCGATCCATATTTCTGAGATACAAACGGACTAGCTAAAGTCTCACACGAAGGAGACAACACCACTAGACCACACAAGCCGGACAACAAATCGACTCTAATCAACTTTGAAGCTATTACCGGCTTTACCGCGCAAGGATCCCATAGAATCCATTATGTGTAGACCAGTATTTCTCAAAGTGAGCCACTTGGCTCCCTAAGGAGAAATTTGAAATCTCCAAGGAGAAAAAATCACTAGGGGAAAAATCGGGGAGGAATTTGAAAATTTCAGTACAATGTAAACGAGGCAAAAAAAATTGGTACTTCAAAGTGAAAAGTTTTTTTGGAATTACTACTTTTTAGGGACGAAAATGTCGGCAGTGTGGCCGAGTGGTTAGATCACTGTGATTGTGATCAACATGGTCTCGGTTTAAAACCTACTTGCGCCATTCTGTTGTGTTCTTGGGACAGACACTTTATGTTACTTTTTTTTGCTTGGCAGTCTTGGCTAGCAATTTCAAATTTCAGTCATATCTCTGTACAAGTAAAAAACCAAAATAAAAGAATTTTAACCAGACAGCAATATCTGGGCATTCCAGAAGCATATTGGATTAATTGCTTGCTTTATCTATTGTGTTGTGATGCTTTCTGCGAGTTAGGAAAATAAATATATAGATGAAATGAAATAAATAAAAATTGAGAAATCTGAGAAAGATTTAAAATTGAATGTTAATTTTTAAACTTTCTGGGATAACTGAAATTTAAATCACAAATTTGGATGAAGACAAAAAAATTCTTTACTTTGATCATTGAGGTATTTTTTAAAAAGGTGGAAATGATGGTACCCAAGTCCTGAAAGGGAGGAATGTAGCAAAAAATTTTGTAAACCACTGGTGTAGACCTAGGCCGCACATCATGACCGGGACTTACCCAACAAGCGTTAAACATCGCGCATACTCTTCTAGAGCTTGCCGATACTCATTACTTTCCTTGAGCTCACGCTAACAATTATATATTTGTGGTTTTCCAATAAAAACAACCGCTGCCTCAGATTAAGCAATGAAATTTTAAAAATGTATTTCGAAAACTTAATTATGAAGAGTCAATTTTATTGAAGTTTATTTGTAATACTTAAGCTTTTTACCCAGTTTTGCCTTGGGTTTTATTGGTCTCCATCGTTGATCCAAAATTGTTCAAACTTTTTTAATTTGTTAGTACGGTTTTACTGAAGAAGCAAAAAGTAAGTATTTCTTTTATTAATCAATTATTAACATGCCAATAAATTGCAAAGTAACATTAAATACATTAGAAAATTTAATGTATAATAAAAACAAAAAAGGAAAATTCTAATTGTTTACCTTTTCTCATAAACTGTATGCATCTTGTAAGTTTTATTTTATTTATGCATCTTGTAAGTTTTATATTATTGCATCCTGTAAGTTTTATTATAGTTTTAGGAAGTCAATTTTATTTTTTTACTTTACATCTTTGGCCAAAAACATACTTAGCTTTTAAAAATAACTATATATAAAAAATAATTTTTTTCTATGCAATTATTTTTGAAAACTAAGTGTACTAAGTAGAGTAATAAGTAGAAAAAATGCTGTTGAGTTTTGACCTTGGAACTTTGGAACTACGGAGCTAAAATATTGACCTTGAAAACACAAAAATGTGCCAGGATTTTTCAATAAACGTGTTTTCGATTTTGATATTTTGTTTAAAAGTTAAGACTATTTTTAATTTTTAGCACCCTGTTTGTACAAATTTTTCTATTTCCTGAACTCATCCTTCAATTTTATTGCTTTATTTTTCTACTCGTTTTCTCGTTGACTAGTTTGATTTTGTTGGCTATTTTTAAATACCAAAGTTTAAAACTTTTCTATTGTCTCTTTTATCAAAAAAGTTTTTTGCAACCACTTGCTGAACAGAGCTAGCTATGGTGAACTTAATCACCATGTTACACGGACGTAAGTTGACAGAAAATAAAACATGCGCAAAGTTTAAAGCAGATGCGCCATCTAACGAATATTGGTGTTAACATGCGCCATCTAAATTAGTTTCAATATTGCTTTAAAATCTGTTCGCTATTCACTACGTTACTTACATGCACCATTTAAATTAGTTTCAATATTGCTTTCAAATCTGTTTACTATTTACTACATCGAGACTAAAAAAATTTCTTTTGAATGAAGCAATTTTGTATATGATGAACAAAATCATATCATCTGTTTGTCCTTAAGGCTCGTTGGAAAACTTTGGGAACGTTATAGTTAAAGCAAATGTCTAGCCATAACCTAGAGCTGGCTTCGTAGATCTCAAGATATTGCTGATCGGTTGAATTTTTTTAGTTTTTTTTTTATTACGTGATATGACTAAAATTCCTACTATCATCAAACAGAGGAAAGTGTTTTCAAATGTCTTTCCTAAGAATACAACTAAATGGCAAGAGTAGAGTAGAATGATACAACCTAAGTTGATAATTTGAATATCAAAGTATTCAAACGATTATTTGAAAGATTTTTAAATGATTAAAAAATGCTATCACGAAAGCACCGTACGTTTAGACATTTATAGAACTTCAAACACTCTGAAATAGTTTGTTATCTTAAACTAATTTGCTTCTGTTCATTTGCGTTGTAGTTGAAACAAAGAAAAAAGTCGTCTTTATCTTCTGATAACTTTTAGCAATCAATAGAGAGAAAATACCAATCCTTTTTTTATATCATTTGCATTAAAATAAATAAATAAATTGAATTTTTTCCGTATATTTCAAGCTTTAATTAAAATGCTTGGCGTCAAAAGTTTTGTTCTTATGTTTTTTGATTAATTGTAAGGATAGCTAGCTTCAACGTAATTGCAACATTTCTTGAATCATTGTGTTAACAAATACAACTTGCGTTTACGCTTGGTATTATGGTTGCATTGTTCACTTGTTGTTTGTTACCTTTAACGGTAATTTTCGCGTTGATAATAATGGGTCGCTGCACAGGATAAATAATGTTGCTGTTGTTTATATAATCGTAATAGTAACATCAACAGTCTTGGAAATTTCTTTATTTACAGCGCACGATACAAAGCATTTGAATTTCATTGAAGATATTGCGAAAAAAATGATGTTATTTTTTTAAGTGAATGTGTATAATAAAAAGTTATTTCGAATTTTACATCAATATTGTATACTAATTAAGTAGGCCTGCTATCGATGGTAAGTAATTGCTAAAGCAAAAAAAAATTAATACAAGACAAAAAGTTAAAGTTTTTGTAAATTAATTGACGCCAAGTTTGTGTTTTTTTATTTTTTTACATTTTTTTATTTTTGATAGTGTAAAAGATAGCAAATACAGTGTTTTTGCCAACGTACTCTTTGTTAGTATTGTATTAATTGATTTGGGGCTCTCCTAAGTTTTACTCATTTTCAAAACTTAAATTTGATTTTAGGAAGCGTTTTCATTTGTTTTCATCCTACTATACTCCCTCTACTAGGAGTGTAAAAATCACGATTGTTTTAATCTGGGGATACCATTTCAAAAATATAATAAACCTAATCCTAGCATGATTCAAGATTAAGAATTTTAATATTTGATCTGAATTTCAAAAAAATCATTTTCAGCTTGATCTTTAAATCATTTCCGAATAATTGTTAGTAAATCCATTAGAAAGTACAATTTTATTCCAAGATTAGCTAATAGCACGAAAACCCTGCTATTTTCCGACAATTTTGGGTCAATAATATGCTTGTCGTAGATTTGTGGTATATATTTATTAATTTGAGTTTAACCGCTGGTCGATATTTAAAATTAGGCGCCCAAGGCAAAGTTCTGATAAGGCATACCCAAGAAATAATATAGTAATTAATCAAAGCGGCCACTTCAAACATTGTTGCTCAAACTTAAAAAGCAGATTTATCTAGATAGATTTAAACTCACAAAAATTTGAATGTTGCATAACTTCAAAATTAGTTTCTAACAGCAAATAAAGTTAAAAAATACATTAAGATATTGCAAGAACTGCATGAGTAAAATCATTCATGTAAAAAGTCTCAAAAACAGTTTTAAAAAAGCATTTAAATTCCATTTAAATAATTTACGGCAGCAATATTCATATTAGCTGCAATGTTTTTAAATTTTTAATGTACTTTTATAATTAATGAAGTGCTTTGAAAACTTGAAGGTAAACGATAATTTTGTAGACTTAGAAACTAATCAAGAAAAATTTACAATGTTGCTATATTTAAATTTAAAACAATTTACTTCAAATCTGATGGAAAAATTAGTTAAAAAAACATTTATAAACATTTTTTCTTTAACGCCAAAATTGAAGCTAATGATAATAATTACAAAAATTTATTTTAAAAAAATTATAAATTTCTTAAATCCTTTAAACTTTTTAACAGCTTTTGTTTTTTAAATTCGATCTTTGCTTTTTTGGTAAGCGACTGGAAAATTCTAGTTTTAGACTTAAAACAACAACAAAAAAAGCACATTTTTTAAAAACCAAAATTAAACCACAACGTTTTGCCCATGCAAGTATGAAAAAATCAAAAACGTAATCATTAAAAAAAAAAGCGGTAAAAACACAAAAAATCTTTGGTTCAAGGCTATTAAGTTTGAAGTAAAAAGCGGTAGGTACAGTAAATGAATCTTAATAACACTGTTTACGTAAAAGTTTTGATAATCGATTCGAATTTTACATACTGTACATCTTATAATTTTCCTAATTTTAATGTCATTCATGATAAAAACTTATGTGTTGAATAAAACTAATCTTTTCTAATTACATATCAAAAGAGCAAAGGTATATTTTAGCAAATTATTTTAAGTAATCGTTTGCTTATACTGTACATTAGTTATAAAAGTTTTGTTTTTGTAACAAGTTTAAAAAAGAATAATTGTGGAATAATTCATAAAAAGAACAAAAAAGTTTAACTTAATGTTTGTTTGAAAATTGTTTAGATCATATACGAATTTAGTTATTTGTTTAGTGTTCAACCAATTGAATATAATCACTCATTCTTGTTTTTCTGCACGTCAATTTATCGTATTTTTAACGATCAGTGTACGAAAAGAATTAAGTCATTATTGTAACAACGACAAGTATGGACTTGGCAAATTTTTCAAAGTCGGTTAAATCTTTAAAAAACATCTTTTTTTAATAAAACGGTGTTTAATTTTCATGCTGCTTTCTGTTTAAGCGGAGTCACTAATTGTACATAAACCGCTTGGCTCTATTGCGGAATTTATAATGATTTTTTTCCTACGGGTACAATAGAAATTACTCTACTAGATAAATATCTAATTTACGTTATTTTGCTTGCTAATGATAGTGCTATCAAACTGAGGCAAAAAAGGGCAATTAAAAATAAAAAGCTATGCAATAACAAATAATTACAATTGTAAACGAGATTCAGTATTAAATCTATCATTTATGTTTCATACGCTTCTTTGTCGCTTCCTAGATTGGAAATTAAGCAAATATTGGTGCCTATGACGTTGAAAAGTTTGGGCACTGCTGTTCTTAACCAGTACTTCTTTCACCTATTTTATTCACGGCACCTTATTTAACTATTTCATTTACGAATGTGAGTGCCACGAGTGAGTATCTTACTCGCAATCTAGTGATCATGAGTGCAAAACGAAACCCTTAAGTTATGACAAGATTTCACAAACATAATAAAAAATCAAAAACGCCCAAAGTTAAAATATTAACGAGTCGAGCATTTTCCAACATTGACATCAATAATTTTTTGTACTAATTGACGGTATTCAGTTTCAGATTTAAAATGAAGAAGCTTAAATGTTTAGTAGTTTCGTTCGTCGTCGTCGTTTGAAGGGTATCCTCCACTCCAGGTCAGACACAAACAGGACTGGGGCCGAGGGTTTATCCTTTTACTACCCCAGACTGCTGCACTGCCTGAATCAGATGCTGGCAGTGATGTCATTAAGCCAGCATCGAGTCTCGTCATCCAAAATCGTCAGACCTCGTGCTCCATGTGGTGCCTGATGCATAGGGCACGCTGTTAGAACATGGTCTGCGGTTTGCTCAGAGGCGCCACACTTGCAATTCGGTGAAAGAGCGAGACCCCATTTGTGCATGGACGAATGGAATCGCCCAACACCAGTCCGCAGGCGGTTGAGCTTAACCCAAGCTACTCGGGGTAAGCCCATCCCAACAGGCCTGGCACCGGTCTCGGGCACGAAAGCACGGAGCCTGGAAACATTTTCACAGTAATCCGCATTTCATTTGTGATTTGTCCATTCAGAAGCGCGGATGCCAAGTCTGGCAAGGTTGTCCAAAAGATTCCGCGCACCTTGCACAAACGGGCGTCTGGATCTTAGTCTCACTTGGCGAGTATCTGAGGACTCACTTAAAACACCATGCAAGATATGATCGGGGTCCAGAGATCCACAATGAGCCAAAGAGAGTGTCGCTCCCAGTCGGCGAAGCTCAGCTGGCTGGATGCCTGAGAGTACAGGTAGATGGTCCGTTGGAGTGGGACGCAGGCATCCAGTAACTATGCGCAAAGCGTCGTTTAAGACACTGTCAATGAGGCAAGTGTGAGCACTGCGACACCAGACTGGCGCACAGTACTCAGCTGTTGAGTAGACTAGAGACAAGATGGCTATGCGTAGTGTTTTAGCACCAGCACCCCATCCGAGCCCACGAGTCGCCTCAGCAGTGTGACGCACGAGGATAGTTTTTTGCGCATTGCCACTAAGTGATGACGAAACGTGAGCGATCTGTCCAGTTTTACCCAAAAGTAAGTAGGGGTTGGACAGAACGGTAAAAGTCTACCGTTATTGTAGACCTTTAGCTCACGTTTGGCCTCTCGGTTATTTAAGTGAAAGGCTGTTGTCACCGTCTTAGTGTGACTGAGCTTCAACCTCCAAGTCTGGAGATACGTTGAAAGCGTGAACATGTCTTGGCTTAAAGTCCACTCCATGTCCTTCCAGTTTCCAGAAGAATGCAACAATGCTAAATCATCAGCATAAGCAAACTTTCTGGAAATCATGGAAGGAAGATCGTACCTATAGATGTTAAATAGGAGGGGAGCCAAAACCGATCCCTGAGGAACGCCGTTTTTAAGACGGCGTAGCCTGCTTTGCTTGCTGTCACCGGTGGTAAGGGTGAAACTTCGATTTCGGACAAGCTCCATAATCATTTTGCCATGTGCTTATCCGGAAGTAGTCTCAGCAGCTTGCAGGTAAGGCCACGGTGCCAGACAGTGTCATAAGCAGCTGTCAGATCGACAATTACAGCACCGGCCTTCCTTTTAGCCTCGAAAGAATCCTCGATGTTCTGGGTTAGCAGAACAACTTGATCTACGGCTGACTTCCCGCGTCGGAACCCAGCCTGCTCTTTAGGGAGCAGTGGATCAATTAATGGTTTAACGCGGGTGTAGATAAGCCTCTCGAGGATCTTATAGAGGACATAGAGCAGAGATATTAATCGATAACTCTCTGGTTCCCCCACGGGCTTTCCTGGTTTTGGGATTGCGACCACAAGTGCTCTTCTCCAGATCTTGGGAATTTTGAGTCGGCGCAAACAGGAAGAAATGAAGTCACGTAACCAGGACTTCAAAGCAGCTCCGGCATGGAGTATAAGCTCGGAGTAGATGGAATCAGGTCCCGGAGCTTTGCCTGGTTTTAAATGTTGGAGGGCAGCAGCAAATTCTCTCAGTGAAAAATTGTCAGAGATATTTACTGCATCTGGTGTTGTGGCACTCCAAAGTTCAGACACTTCTTGAGAGACAAGTCGAGATGACTTGCGGTCAACAGCCTCGTATTTCCCATTTTCTAACCAGCTGAGATGCAATAGCATCGACTGAAACGAGACAGTGACGAGGAGAGTGTCGTGACCTACCAGTAAGGTTGTTCAAAATACTCCTTGCTTTTCGACTAGAGTGTGAGAAGTCAATGTTCCGAACTGCTTCGGACCATCGATCTCTCCGCTTTCTGTCAAGCTTGGCAAGCAGAGCTGTAGCAGCCAAACTTGAGTCGTCTCCCTGAGGAGACTGCAGAAAGGTTTTATAGAGGGATTTACACTCTGCATCCCAACACGGAATATAGTTATTTCGATACCCGCGTGGGAAAGTCTTTTTGGCTGCTTTCTTAATGGTGTTACAGAAGTCCTGGTAAGCGGCATCCACATCAAGTGAATCAGGCGGCAACAAAGTCTTTGTTAGTCAAAGCAATGTAGTGACTCCATTTGGCCTTGCGGAAGTTCCATCGCTTAACAGGCATGCTTGGCACTGCCATAGCAAACCTTGATGGTGTAATAAGCGAAGGTCGATGTTGTGATCTGGGGAACTTGTCAAGGACACGTCTATCCGGTAAGCGACTGTTTGGACCTACGCTAGCGAAAGTTAGATCTGGAATGGTGCCAGTGTTCCAGCGGCCGGAATAAAGACTGGCAGCGTCCTTGGCATTTTATAAGAGGGTAAGACAATTAATACTTGTCCAGCCAGCCAAGCACTCACCACTCGGACTGTTGTCATCGTAACCCCAGTCAGCCGGACAACAGTTAAAATCGCCAGCGTAAAGACAGGGGTGAGGAAACACTGGGAGATCCAGGGTTTGCAATCGCGTTGACGGTGGTTTGTAGACGTTGACTATTTTATAACCATCAACGTCCACGCACAGCCACTCGATCTCCGATGTCGGTGGAGATTGGTCCAAAAGCGTGTATCTCAGTCGCTCGTGGACAAACGTGACAAGGCCATGCTTCCTGCTTAAAGAAGACCCAGCTAGTTGGTAGTTTAGTAGTACCAACTTCTCTGCATCAGTGCAGTGGGTCTCCTGCAGTAGGATGACGAGTGCCTCAGACTGCATAGCAAGGTGATGAAGAACGTTCATCTTGCTTGCAGTGAGGCCTTTGCTGTTCAGTTGAAGAATAGTGGGTCTTCGGAACTTGTCAGCAATGTGCCCTGAAAAGGGCAGTTTTATCCTAGCATTGCCCCGTCACTGAACATCCGAATGGGTGGATACCCTTCCGTTTTGGTAGGTTTGGTTTTTGTCTGTCATCTTTGAAATCAATGAACAGACTTACTCACGGCCAGGCTGCGAGAAAGCACCTACCATCTGGGCCAGTAGTTTAGTTTAGTAGTTTAATTTTAGTTGTTTAGTAGTTTTGTTTTTTTGCTCAATGTGACGTTGTCTATTACAAATCAAGGCCATTCTTTACCTAAAAATAATACCTTTATTTTTCATAGGAGTGAAGCCAAAGCTCTTCAGTATCATTATCAAAACTGGTGTCCGATGTTTTGCTTAACATTTTATGCATTAAATGAAGATGCTCAAAATACAATATTGTCACACTTAAAGGAGTAGGATTTGCAAGATTCGCAATTTATCAAAGCATTACGAGTTGCTGCATTCAAGTTTATCACTTTATTAAATGAATCAGCAGGAATTAAATGTATTGATCGAGTACAAAACTTTACGATAACACAATCGGAAAGCAATTCAATCAAGGACACTTTAAAAATTCTTGCACAAATACGCGAAATTTATTCCAATAAATTCATCAAATCTTTAAATCCATATTCATTTTTAGAGTGTTTTTTCAGCCTGTGCAATCTAGCTTTCGAACGCGATTCAAGTTTATGGATACAAGATCACTGTTTGAGAAAAACTCCCAAGTAAGTCTACATTTTTTGTTGTATTTCCGCATTGACAAAAAAAGCTTTTTCTTTGCTTTTATAAAATCAAAAAATTTTGAGAAAAATGTTTTAAATTTTGTTTTGTGTAACCTGTGGACCAAAGTTAGAATGCGAAAAATTGCAAAATGTCTGACGAATAAATTTAGTTACTGGAGGCCTCCACAGCAATTATAACATTTCAATTAGATATTCAACAACCAACAATTAGATGTAATGAAATATGTTGGACAATCTTAAACAGAAGCAGATACTCTTATGTTTCCATGTTGGAACTTAGGCAAGAGTGTAGCTCAAACCTTTCGCAAAAATTTATATTGGATGCAATAAAATTGTTTTAAAATATCCATTACAACTTTATTTGCTTTATTGTTCGCGAAAGTAAAGTATCATCAAGTTGTGCAAAGGCCATCCTGCGACTATTATTGTTTTATGACGTCACTTAATGCAATTATCTTTTTAGTTTTAATAGTTCAAAGCAAACGTCAAACGGAGCTTTATTCACGGTTATTCACGAATTCACGGTTATTCTAAATTACATTCATATCTCTATTAAATTACAAGCGGACAGCAATATCTTGGTATCTCCGGAAGCAGGTCGGGGTAATTGCCTACTCTATGTATTAGCGCCTCCGTCGCTTTCTTGCGAGTCAGGAGGATAAATATAGAGATAAAATAAAAAAAAATAAAAAAATTTTCAAACGCAGTATTGTGTCTTCTTTTAAAAAAAATTCACATCGCTCTTGAGGTGTTGTTTCAAAGTGATCTACGACATGGTGGTGAATATCTTCTGGCAGCAATGTTACAGCATCTTCAACAATCTGTCTTTATGTATTGAAGTTTTCAATAAGCACAAAGTAGAGTCATGATAATATTATAAATAAAATGAAATTAAGAAAGTTGTGTTTTTACACTGCAAAAAGTAAAGGCCAAGGCTACGACGGTTTTTTTATCATGATAAGTAGAATAAAAATTTTACAAGCATTATTTAAAATAAAAACCTTCGTACTTATCCAGTGCATTGCTTCAGCCACAAATTTAACTTATTTTTTTCAAATCATGCAATTTTGATCCATTTTAAACATATTTTAATTTTAACCCATATTAACCCAAGGGTAGAAAAAATAGAGAAAACTTTCTGAATTTTTTATTAACAACTAAATAATAATGTGTTACAAGAAGAAACTTGTACGAAAAGTAAAACTGCATTTTATATCTCAAAGCTATTCATAATCTAAAATAATAAAAAAAACAGTTATTTTTAGTTAGAAAATGCATTTGAAATAATGACTACAAATGTAGTCATTGGGATAGTTCGGGTTAACTAAAGCTTGTGAATATAATTAAATCGTCTTCATTCAAAACTAAAAAATTGAAAAAAATGTTAAATCGATTCTATTTAGATGAAACAAAAAGTTCTATATGATGAGTACAACTAACGTTATGTAATGCTGTAATAGTGTTCAGAGAAATGATTGCAGCTGCTTCAGCATTTTTTACATTAGATTCGAAACAGTTCTGTTGTCAGCAATTCAATATTAATTTACCGTATTCTTTGGTTCGGCATTACATTGACAGTTTGCAAAGTTGACATTTACGTTTGACAGTTTAGCAAAGTTGACATTTACATTGAAAGTTTACGTCAGTGAAAGATTGCAAAAAGCAACATTTAAGACGATTGCAATTTAAAGTCCACGCTGCAGTACCTGGGAATAACAACAAATAGCTTCACGATGTTTTGTTGAGGCTAAAGACTATGGCAAGAAAAAAAGAATGCGAGTTAAGAATGCCTTGGTGCTGAACTGCTGGAGTTGAACGTTGGTTTGCATTTCAGCAGCTAGAAGATAAGATTGATAAAGAAAACCTGATTTGAAAAATAGGTTTATTGGAGCAAAAGATCATTTTTGCAATAGTATCGACAAAGCTTTTATTTAATTGGTATTCTTCTTGTAACGACTGTCAGAGGAAAAAAACGTTTAGTTTTTATAAACAACTCAAAATGTACGTAAGTTCTACGTGTCGGCAGCGTGGCCGAGTAAGTACGAACGCCGTTTGATGGCAAACGTGGTATTTATCGACATGGTGGTTGTTCAAAACTTAATGGCATCACTCTCTGGTGTTGTTGGGAAAAACACTTTCATGCACTTTTTCTGCTTGGCCATTTTATCAAGCAACCATAAACTTTATTTGTATCTTTAAATAAAAACTAGGAAACACACTAGAATATTTCAATCGCATCTCTAAATAATAACTAGGAAACAAACTAGAATATGTCAATTGAAGAGCAAAAAAGCCTTCACCAATAAAAATCATTTAGAAACAATTTTGTGGTTAAGTGTCAAATAGTTTATTGCCAAAATTTTTTACCAATGTTTCAAAACGGTAGCAGCCATCAAAATTGAACTATTTGGAAAATTCAACAACAAAAATTATTAATATTTTTTTAATGTATTGAGACTTTTTTAACAAGGTTTGTTCACAGTATGACTAACCACCATCAACATTCTGCGATTTGATTACCACAGGTAAATATTGTACATGCAATTTAGTAATCATAAGTGCAATATTAAATTGTTGAGTAATGATCTAGAATGGTGAGCTGTTTTCAACCTGGGAGTTACTTACATTTTTGGAGGAACGCAAAAGCTTTCAACCAACAATATAAAAAATAAAATATTTAAGCTAAGTAATATTCATAATTATTATTTTAAAATTTACTAAAAATTTTGGAATTTTTAAAAACAGGGGCTCTGAGCTTAACGGGGTCCTAATTTTTTAAAAGGGCAAAATTAGGTTCCTTTTTTTTTTTAAAAGTTACATTTAGATAAAATAAGGTTAGTTTATTAGGTCCTTTTTCCCATTAAAGTTAAGGCTGTGCTATTGCTTTACTGTTTAAAGATGTAGTTGGGATTGTTTTTTTTAAAGCATTAAACTGGGGTCCTTTTCTTTCAAAAGTTCCAAAAGTTTTTTACATATTTGATTGATGGCCACATGAACAGGACCAACAGACAAAAATTCTACTTTAAATTTGTGTTGAGGGCAGTTATGAATATTTCATTTAATTAATAACATTAGATGGGTTATTACATCACTATACAAAAGAATGACTCAACATAAGTTTTCCTGAGCGGTATAAAAAAAAGAATGTCAAAACATGCAGCAAAATTCCAGAGTATGGATTGGCAAAAGAAGCTAAAAAAATCACTACACAAAGCAGTTCTTATCATAGTTTAAAAGCCACTGATCTCCAGTTTTGCTCAAAAAAGGTTGGAAAACTAGTGATTTCAATTTTTACTGAAAAAATAAAATAAAAAAAACTCTTGAAGTTGGTAAATTAAAAAGTCCGAGCATTTAGCGACAGTAACAACTAACTTTTTTTACTATTTAACAGTATTTATGTTGTACATTTTAGATTAAAAATGAGTAATCTAGAACGTTTTGTAGTTTTATGTTTATTGCTTAACGTGACGTTGATCAAATTTATAAAAACTGAAGAAAAAATTAAATCTGATAACGATTCCTCCATTTCTAATACTGGTGAAATCAAAGATTTTCAATCTAATTTTCGAAATTCCTGTTATACGAATAAACTTTTGTTAAGATTCTATACTTTGAATGAGGATGCTCAAAATACAATGTTGTTACACATAAAAAAGCTGTACATGCACAATTCGCAACTTATAAAAGCATTACGGGTTGCTGTATTCAAGTTTATCAAATTGTCAAATGGATCAATAATAATTGATTATATTGATCAAGAAAAAAACTTTACGATAACACAGTCAGAAAACAATTCAAGCAACGATACCTTAAAAATTTTTATACCAATAAATTCTGATATAATCGTCAAACCACTAAATCCATACTTATTTTTAAAGTGTTTTTCCAGCCAGTGCAATTTAGCTTTTATACAATACAATTCAAGTTTATGGATACAAGATCACTGTTTCAGAAAAACTCCCAAGTAAGTCTAAATTGTTTTTGCATTTTTGCTTTGGTTGCAAAGATTTTTCTATGCTTTTATTAAATCAATAAAAAAAAGTTTTCATTTTGGTTCTCAGTTTCGATGGATTGAACTTAGCCTGTCAAAAACTGCAACAGAATCAATAAATAAGTTGCTAGAAGTCTCCACAGCAGATAAAATATTTCAAATAGATATTCAGCAACCGTGCACGGATTAGATATAACGACAAAGAAGGTCTGTTCAAAAAGTCACCGTAACCGATTTTGGTTTGTGAAACTAACCCAAATCCCATGTGGTTACTATTGCTTCTTAAGAAAATTCTTTTTCTCTTGTTTATTTTACTCTATTTGCTGCAGAGGAATTTCGATTTAGTTTCACCAAAAAAAAAAAAGAAATTGTTTTCGCGATTTCTTGAAAAGAGTCGAAATATGTTGGTAAAAAACCTAATTAATTATAGATGCTTAGAAAAATTGAGAATTGTTTAAAAGTTTTTTAATAACCGCATCATCATAATCCAAAACAATTTTATTTATTTTTGTCCGGGTAATCCAATTTAAATAACCACGAATTTAAACCTTTACGTTTTTTGATTTTTCGTTTTCTATTTAATTATTTTGCAACATTGATATTTTTGAATCTTTGTATCGTGGTTTAACTTTAAACAAATAAATAGATTGCTTTGCATTAAGTTATAGCAGGAATTCGAAAGAAAAATCTTAAGAAAAACACCAATAAATGTTTTGGTCTCTTTTCTCACTATCTAAATCAAGGGTCCTCAACCGGGGTCCACAGAGAATCGTAGGGAGCCCACAAAAAGAAATATACAATTAGGGTCTTCAACACTAGTTTGCTGGTACACGAGACAACTTAATCAACAAAATAATCCTTAATTCAAAGAACAAACTAGCTTATCAATTCAATAGATTTGTAAAACCATTAGAAATTCTTTTATAAATAAAAGTTTTTTATCGAGTCAATTTGTATTTTTTACCGATATTACCAGCATTTTATTTAACATGATCTATAGATTTAAATATCGTATTAACGGAGGCTGCAGCTTTATCAAAAATGTAAGGTAAATGTTCTGATGGTGGGCTATATTGTTAAAAAGTTTGGGAGCAGATAATTTCCAAATAGCAGCATTTTCTGCGAGGGCCAAAGGCAGCAGCTTCTGCTCCTACGCCACTTGTGTTAAATGGTAATCTTGTTTCATAAAAAGAGATGTCATGTAAAAAAAGTTAATAAAAACAACATTGTCCAAATAACTGACACAAATTCTTTGAACCCAAATCCTTTTGTAAAATTTACCAAATGATTAGTACCATACAAATTTTAATGAATAAAATTGCTTAAAACGCTTTTAGATATAATTATTCTGATAATAATAGTTTTTTTTTTGTTTTTTTGACTAATTTACATTTTATACAATTTTTTAAATCATTAACCACTTGAAACCAGAGTCATGGCTCATTCTTCAAGTCTTAATTTTATTAGATACCATATAAATTAACTTATTGTTCTTTATGTTGTATACTGTTTATTCAAATAGGTCAGTGATGTAAAATTGCTTATCGAACTAAAATAGAGTTTTCTGTTTTAATATTAAAAATGTAACAAAGTGAAGCAAAAATGACTACGTAACGGCAATATTCCCAAGAGTGAACAAGCATATTAACCACGAATCTAAGTTGAAAGCACATCAAACATCGGTTTAGTTTTTTAGATATTGTACAAAATAACTCTTACATTGTGATGTTTTCCATAAAACGGCTACATCATTTGTGAATATAATGAGTTTGCACTCAATTATAGTAAAGAATCAACTTACATTAAATTTTGGCACATTTAGTGGTGTAGCTTCTGAAAGCAAATGATCAATGTATTAAACTTAATCAAATTGCTTTTTTACAGAATATTTTGCACAAAAAACTGTCAATAAAACTTTTGATGAAAATTGGCATAAATAGGTGTCTCGGTTTTTTCATAATTTTTGTATTACCTTTTTTAACTCTACAGTTAATTATCAGATTTTTTTTTACAGTAATTTCAAGCTTTTGATTTTGATGTAATCGTTTTCATTGTTATGTATTTATTGTGTAATCATTACAACCTCCACTTAATTGATTTTGCTGCAAGTTGTTCTTACCAGTGTATTATGAAGATTCATTTTACCGTTTTTATTCATAAGGGCTTTGCTCGTAATTATAAACCATTTTGAGGTTTTTGTTCAAATTCTTCGCATTTTTTCCCCAGTATGAACAAACATATGAACCACAAATTTGAGTTCAAAGCATGTCAAACATCGGTTTAGTTTTTTAATTGTTGTGCGAATATAACTCAATAACTTATATGCAGTATTATGTTGTTGCCGTAAAACGGCTAGATCATTTACGGAATAAAAGTACGAACATAATTGATAGTAAAGACTCAGTTTTTGGTTTTATAACAAACTTTGCAACATTAAGTGACATAGCTTTCAAAGGCAGGTGATTTATGTTAAAAACCAGTTGAATTGTTTTTCTACAGAATAAATTTGCTCACAAAAAGCTTTCGATTAAACTTTTGATAAAATAGGACATAAATCTGCATAGATTTTACAAATCCAATGTTTTCACGTTGGGAACTGTCACAAAAAAAGGTGAAAAGAAGAGTTTTGTTGGAATCAACGTAACAACTTCTGCCTAAAAACGATTTTTTTCTATTTTAAAATGCTTTAGACAAATATTTAAAAAAATTTGTATTAAACTAAAGGCAGCTGCCATTATGTTTAAAATTACTAGAGTTTTTTTTTAGAATCCAAAGGCAAGACATAATCTTCCTGATTGTGTGTGGAATATTAGCAGTAGCTACAACGCTTACAAACGTCACAGTTCTCATTGTTCTATTCACCAATAAAAAGTTGATTAAAAGACAAACAGTTTATCGAATATCCCTGGCTGTGTCTGATGTTTTGACTGGAATCATTGTTTTTCCATCTTATATTTACTCATATTGCAATTCTGGTACTATTAGTTTTACTGGAACTTATGTTAATGTGATTGGATTTTTTAAAACTCTAAGCTTATATGCTTCTGTATTAACTTTATTAGCAGCTGCTATCGATAGGTTTAAAGTTGTCTATCGACCATTAACATTCAAAGATAACTCAAACACAGCATTTGCTCGAAAAATCTGTCTTGGATTATGGTTAATATCAATTTTAGTTGCTATTATACCAACTAGACTACTTCATGAAAACATTAGTTATGTGCTTATACATGACACAATTGTTTTACCTGTTGTACTCAATGATGCTACTGCTTTTTGTACATATCTCCTGACTGCAATTATGATTCCTTTAACAATATTGTGGATATTTACAATTTTGACATTTTGTGTTTACAAAAGGCATTCCAAGAAACAAAAAAAATTTTTTTCAACGAAAAAACAAAAACAAAATTTGATGAAAGAAATCAAATTAATTTTTACGCTTGGAATCATGGTCGGGGTGTTTACTGCTTGTTTCTTACCAGCAGCTGTATTAACCATGGTTGTAATAAGTAGCATAAAAGTTAATTCGTCAGTAGTTATTTGTACATCAGTTATGATAGCGTCTAACAGTCTTTGGAATTTTTTTATTTACAGTGCAAGAGAAAAAAAATTTCGAACCACATCAAAAAACCTTTACAAAAAATTGCTGTTCTGTTTAAAGTAAATAATTTGCGTCGATGAAAAAGATACTTACTTTAGCAGTGTTTCTCAATCGTTTTTGTCTTTTGGCACCGCACAAAAGGTGTATAGGTTTTGAGGCACTCACCGGCAAACGTAGGAGAATCTGCATAAAATGCAGTAAATTTTTGATTCAAATTTTAACGCATCATCAACTTACAACCTAAAGGTACATTGAAAACTATTTGAGAAAAATGCAAAATAAACTATACACTGCAAATTTTTTACTGAAATGCATCACCGTACCAGTTGACAGTACTATAAAATATTGTTTCAAGTTTTATTGCATTTGCCTGTGTTTGAACAATAATTTAATGTTTTGTTGCACATTTTTGTTTTATCGCGCACCAATGCAATTCAAACTTGCCTAAAATTAGCATACTTTATTAAAATATTTTGTTTCGATTTTGCTTAATCATTTATCAATTGTATCTGTTGAAATCACCATTTTTGCTTTAACCGTAATCTTGGACACTTATGTCGAAAATAAACGGGGTTACAGTACTCATTTGCAACAGTCAACTCATATACAATTAATTTGTAGGGTTTTGAGAGACTTATTTTAGTATTTTCCCATTGTGAGATACGTCGAATTTCACAAGTGTCCCACTAACGGATATCTTATAAGTACGATAAAAAAAAGTGCCCTAGTCAATGTAGAAAAGCTCACTACATCGCATTGGTGCCGAAGATTGAATAATGTGATATAGTGATAAAATTACAGATTTTTCATGACAATATCATAAGCACCTGTTGTGGAAATTGTTAGTGGATATAACTTTGTGGTTTCCATGAAAGCGGTGCGTTTTAAATTTAATACATTCGTTTCTCCAAGAAAAACGAACGCTATCGAAGACAAATTTTATATTGTTGCTAGTTAATTAAATAGTTTATTATTTTTCGCTTACATAAATAACACATAAAGTACAATACCATGAATACTAAAATTAAATAAAATGTTAAGTAAAGGAAAAACTGCGAAGTGACCGTTTGTGTAAAACTTTTTAGGTAAAATGTATAGAATTCTAATTGTGTTTTAACGTTCTAATTAATTTAGATAGCGACGTTTAAGATTATTTTTATTTGGTACAAAATCGTTAATTTGGAAATGTTTTAATTAAAATTTGTTTAAAATATGCATTTTTTATTGTTGAGAAAATTTGCTTAAGAAGATATTTATTAAAGAAATGGGAAAATATGTTCCGAACTTTGGCACCTACATATTTAAAACAGTGTTTCATGGGATTATAAATTCATTCAATACTTATCAACATAATATAGTTAGTTCTTGCTATAGTAAAAACAAATAGTTACCTTTGCGAAATAAAAATAAAAATGAAATATGTTGGTATGAATGTATCAATCAGTGAATTTTATTTGAGGAATTTGCAATAATAACAACAATAGAAAAAAAGCAAATTATAGTGCACGTTAGAATATTATTTTTCTTTTTTTAATTTTATCTCTATTTACCCTCCTGACTTAAAGGAAAATTTTGGGGCGCTTTAATTGATGCAACCATCAAACGATTATACCTAAACCAGCTTTCGGAGATACCTAAATATCGCTGTCCGGTTAAAATTTTGTTTTTTAATATTTTGTTTAGAAATACGATTAAGATTTAGAGCAGCTAGGCAAGAACGCCAAGCTGAAGAAAGTGGTTGTCGGCAGCGTGGTTGATCAGTTAAGAGCGCCGTGATTTTGATCGACATAGTTCCAATTGAAATTCTACTCGAGGAATTCTGTTGTGTCTTTGGGAAAGACATTTTCGACACTTTCCTCTGCTTGGCGGCCTTAACAAGCAGTTCTAAAGTTTATTTATATTTTCATAGAACTTAAAAAACTAAAAAACAAACAAAAAAATTTCAACTGAACAGCAATAGCTCGACATCTCCAAAATTTGTCGGCGTAATTTCTTGCCCTATGAATAGCATCTCGGTCACTTTCCTGCGAATCAGAAGAAGTAGAAAAATAAAATAAAAATGAAAAAAAGTGCCGCTACGTTACAGCCAAAGATACAGCAGGAAAATGCGAGTAGGTTATGAACTGAGACCATGTCGATCACATTGGCCATCAATATTGCACTCGTAATTATTGAGCTATCCAGGTCCATTGTTCCCTTTAAGCTGCGCGGTTGCCCGGCCGCGCAGCTGGCCCAGAGCCTCTTTGCAGTGCTTTACTTCTTCTGCGAACTGTGTAGGACAGGGTTGGCAAACCTTTTTTATAGGGCGGGTCAAAAAATGACAATTTTTTAAAACGTACATTAAGTTGGTTATTGGCTAAAAAAAGTTGAAGAGAAAAAAAAGTCTTCACCTGAAATCAGTCTCGGAATTCCCACTTTTTGTACCAAAATTATAGTGATCTCTAAAAAAAAGGTCCTCACATGAAATCAGTCTCAGATTCCCCACTTTTTTTTCCGAAATCACAATGACCTCTAAAATTTGATAAAAAACGAGAAAAAAATGGTCTTCACAGCTAATTCGTCTTCGACTTCTACCAAAATTTACAGGACAGAGGGCCTGTTAAATGCCAGAAATTTCAGAACAACAAAACTGCCAGAAATTTCAGAACATCAGGTGGGTCATTAAATTTGAACTAGTGGGTCACAACGTGACCCGCAGGTCAATGGTTTGCCATCCCTGGTGTAAAAAAAGCTGTGTAATTTGGTCCAGAGTGTAAATTTAAATCGGAGACGAAAACCTTTTTTTTTTAGAGAACAGCTTGGTTTCAATATGAAAAGTAGAAAATTAGAGAATTATTTCCAGCGATGACTATTTTTTTTTTTTTTTTTTTGAGAACAGCTTGGTCTCAGTAAGGAAAGTAGTAAATTAAAGAAGTATTTCCAGCGATGACGTTTTTTTTTTTAAAAAGACTTTGTTTTCAGGAGGAAAACTAAAAAATCTGAGACAAATCCAAAACGAAATTTAATATTTTTAGAGATTACTATAATTTCCAGACAATAAACTAAAACTTGATTTCCAGACAATGAAATAAAACTTTGGTCTGCTTTTGATCCCACTGCTTTAAAATTGCTTTAACATTTAATGTACAAATAAACTTACAAATTCTAACTTACAATTACAAAGTTGTTATCGTACATAATAAGCATTTTTTTGTATCGGCGGGTTTTATTTGCAAACCTAACTCTAACCCTAAGCCCGGTTACAAAATACTTTGCACATAAGAATGTCCTGCTTTGAGGAAACGTTGCCCAGGCCTAATATTTAATATGAAATAAAAAATAGGCCTATATATAAACAGTGTTTGGATTGAATTCCTGCAAGAGTGCACATTGACCTTTTGGTTTTCGAATTAGTCAATGAATCAAAATTTTACTAGAACAACATAGGTCAGAGGTGGGAAACCGGCGGCCTCTAAAAGTTTTTTGTGCGGCGTCCTTGACAATAGAATTATGTGTCAATGATTAGTCCTGATAAAAGAAAACTTTTTTTAATAGATAACTGTATTTTAGGAATGAAAATCAAGAAATTCGTGTCAGATTCATCAATTTAAAGTAATGAATTTTTTGTTTCTTTAAAGATCATTTTATTGTAGGGACAAAAATTAACAAATCCCAGTCAGATTCAAAGTAATGACTTTGCTTTTTTAGAAATCACTTCAATGTAGGTTCGCAACTTATGGATGAAACTTATAATGAAAAATTATAATTAATAATTTTTTAAACATTACTGATAATATCAGGTAATATTTACAACTGTTGCCCTAATATTTAGGGTGCTGCAGCCCTGCAACTCCGATGCGCAAACCGTCACTAAAAATGAAGACAAAGTTTTTCTTTTTACATGAATAAAATCTTTTTAGTTTATCTATTGCCCCTGAACTCGAACAAAATTACACCAAGAAAAAACTATCAGACACTCACGGAGTAAACAATTTGTTTTATGAATCGTTAGGTTATACGTTTAAAAAATTATTTGTAAGGAAATTAATAATAACCATTACATTTTGCTATAGTCTACCATAATCGATATGTTAGCTTTGTAATGGCTGAGGAATGACACGAGTTCTTTTAACTCAGCGTTTCTTAAACCATGGGTTGCGACCCAAATGTGGATCGCCAAGGCTACGCGGAATGGTCGTAAAAACTTGTAAATTATCGAACGTAAAAGAAAAAGAACAGCGCACACAAGATTACAAACGTGTAAACCCGTCTTTTAAAAGAACATTACGATTTTAAGACGAAAATCTAGAAATCAGAGTCAGATTCATGTTGAAGACTTTTTTTTTAGAGAGCACCTTGATTTTGGGACGAAAAGTAGAAAATCGGAGACTGAATTCAAGTGAAGACCTTTTTTTTTAAAGATCACTACGTTTTTGAGCCGAAAACTAAGAAATCAAGATAAGTTTTTCACGAACAAATCTCTGCCCACACATATACAGCTAAAAATTAGACGATCATTGTTGGTTTACATAACACTTTCGTGTTGTTTCAATATGTGCTCACTAAAACTATTTGGGTCGCAGTCATATTTGTAGATCGTTGTTTTTAGCAATTTTGGGTCGCAGATAAAAAAGTTTGAGAAACTCTGTTTTAACTAAACAATATAATAAAGTTTATTTTTACAATGTACAAATTCTACATAATAAAGAGATGAGATTCTGAAAGCCAAATAATAACACAATTTTTTCCTAATTTCGAGAAAAATACAGTAATCAAGTTATTTTTATAAAATCCAGGTTTTTTGTATGTATTGCGTACCTAGATAACTTTTCAGAGAACGAAAAATCACATGTGTTTTTTTTAACCTCGAGAAATAATCCAATTAATTAGCAAGAACCAAATTTTACGTATTAACGTAGGGCAATTTTTCAAGCTCGAGTTGTGTCATGATTTTTTTTGACAGAATGTAAAATTATTTTTATGACATTCAAATTCATGATATGTACTAATACGAGGTATGTTTGAAAAGTATCGGGACTGTATGCTTTGCACAAACAACACTTGCAACAGTGATAAAAGCTTTGTTTTTTAAGATGGCGCAATGTCTTGTGGTTGTAAAAATGTAGTTTCAGCATTCTGTGACAACCATATGCTTTTTTACAGGCTTTTCTTGAAAGGCGCTTTACTGTAGTTCGTTTTGGGATAATTTATTTAGTAAATATTTTTTTCTTTTTTTTTCTTCTTTTGTTAACAAATAATGAGCATTGAACAAAGAATCAACTTGAAATTTCTCGTTCGACTTGGAAAAACTCCAACTGAAACATTCAATTTGCTCCAAGAAGTTTACGGAGATGCTACGATGTCAAGAACTCGGATTTTTGAGTGGCACAAGAGGTTCAGAGAGGGAAGAGAGGATGTGGAAGATGATCCTAAGAGTGGAAGGCCAACAACAAGCAGAACAAACGAAAATGTTGAGCGTGTGAGAGAAAAAGTGCGCAGTGACCTTACTGTTAGAATGATAGCAGATGAGTTGAGCATGAATAGTGAGAGGGTGTGGAGGATCATTAAAGAAGATCTGGGGATGAGGAAGGTTTGTACGAAAATGGTACCAAGGTTGCTGAATGATGGGCAAAAGGAAAATCGTGTGCAAGTGTGTCAAGACATCCTGAAACAACTTGAAATTACACCAGATCTGCTGAGTAGAGTTGTTACCGGTGATGAGTCGTGGATCTTCGAGTACGATCCACTCACCAAACGGCAGAGCCTTGAATGGAAGAGTGCATCCTCACCAAGACCCAAGAAAGCAAGGCTGTTCAAGTCCAAAATTAAGGTAATGCTGATTTTTTTCTTTGATGTTCATGGAATTGTTCATCTAGAATTCTTGCCACAGGGCCAAACCATTAACCAGAATGTTTACAAAGACATCTTGTGACGTTTGATGCGTTCGGTAAGGGAGAAAAGAAGAGAATTGTGGGAGACAAAGTCATGGCTGCTTCATCATGACAATGCTCCTGCTCACAATGCCTTAAGCATACGACAATTTCTTGCAGAAAATAACATTGCCGTGCTGGAGCAACCACCCTACTCGCCAGATCTGGCTCCCTGTGATTTTTTCTTGTTTCCTAAGCTCAAGGGAGTCATTAAAGGAACCCATTTTTAAGACTCAAAAGCCATAACAACAGCCGTAACGAAGGAACTACGAGCGATCCCAATGGAATCTTTCCAGAAGTGCATAGAAGCATGGCGGCAGAGATTAGAAAAGTGCATTCGAGCTGAAGGAGATTACTTTGAAGGGGACAAGTTGTAATTTTTACGTGGCATTTCAAATAAAATAATTATTTACACAGTCCCGTTACTTTTCAAACAGCCCTCGTATAAGTTGGATTTTAAATCATGATATTTTGAATTAAAAATCGATTTTAGACCATAATATTTTTTGCTAGGAAAATTTTCCATTGATGCCGGGACAGCGATAACTATATTATGTTAAAAGCTGTTGTTTTAATTAAATGTTTATGCAGTCTTAACGGGTTATCTAGTTATTGACGAATTTAAAGTTAAATGACGTTTGGATGTTTTTCTTACAAGATTTTAATTGTTTAAGAAACTTTTATATAAAGGTTTATTTCGGTAGCTATTGTTAATTATTTTAAATAATTTCAATGTTTCAAAAAAATAAAACTACTGTACATTTTAATGACATATATTCAAAACAAAAATTTGTTTACTTACATGGAAATACGAAAGTAGTGGAAACAAGGTCCATCTTAACTGTTTTTTTTCTTTGAATCAAAGATAACTGAATTGCTGGCTTTGTACATGTCAAGCAGAAGATAGAAGTTTGTCAAAGATAAGCTGTTTTAGCAAAGCAGCGTTAGTGCTATCTGTATTGGGGATATTGACTGATCAAGACCCTTATGCAAATCTAGTTATTGACAGCAATTTTATAGTAAACCATTCTTGCTTTTATAGTACTGTAATTCCGGCAAAAATGATACACACCTATATCCGAAATTAATTATTTTAATAGTTTGTTTGTTCTAGATCAGCGGTTGCTAAGCGACGGCTTACAGAAAAAATCAAAAGTTATAATGAGTTCCATCATTAGAAGGACTCGAATCAATCCAAATTTTAAGTTTGGAGTCAATCCGAGTTTAACAACCTTTGAGTAATCACGAGTTTTTATAGTTCAGAAAATTTTAAACTGAAGAACTTTTCTTTTATCATCACTTGATTTTATCGGCTATTACAAACATGAAAAAACAGAAACATTCTTGGTCATTTTAAAAAGTAAGACCTTTTTTCGGTCTTTAATAGATTTTTAACTTGTATTTGATTTTCGAAACTTTAATACTAACTGTCTGATTATTATTATACAAATATATTTACTTTAAGTTTTTTTTGTAAATTTATCTTCATGGTTTTTATTCAGAAACTATGCTACCTAGAAAGAAAAGCACCAGACTTTAGTTTCGCTCTTGGTAGAGCTCGTAAGTGATCCATACCTCTCTGAGATTCAAACCGACTAGATGTAGTCCTAAACGCAGGAGACAACACCACTAGACCACACAAGCCGGACAACAACTCGACTCTAATCAACTTAGAAGTTATTCCTGGCATTGCCGCGCAAAAAATCCATAGAATCCATGAGTAGAGCAAGGCCGCATTTACATTACTGCGACTTACCTGACAAGCGTTAAACATTGGCTTACTCCTCTGGAACTTGCCGAGACTCGCTGCTTTCCTAGAGCTCACGTTAACAACTATATATTCGTGGTTTTCAAAACAAAAACAACCGCTGCTTCAGATCAAGCAATGGAAATAAAAAATTTTTTTTCAAAAACTTAATTTGTAAAGTGCTCATGTGATTTATATTTATTTGTAACACTTAAGCATTTTATGCAGTTTTGCCTTGGGTTGTATTGGTCTTCTAGGTTAATCCAGAATTGTTTAAACTTTTAAATTTTTTAATACAGTTTTACTGAAGAAGCAAAAAATATGTAATATCGCTTTAAACAAAGTCGATTTTTTTCGGAGCCATAAGCTTTTCGTGACGCTCTCATCAGTGGCAATCGCGTCAAAATGGGACGAACCAGAGAAAATCAAGGTATTTATAGTCTCAACAGTTGGGAGAAAGGTGCTGCAGTCTCGGAAAGGAGAAAAGCACAATTGCACAGTGTGGTGCAATACAGTGTAATCTCGGAAAGGAGAAACGCACTATGTGCAATAGCCCAGGAGAAACACTGTACTCGCAACTTAGGTTATTTGAAAAGTTTCAATGTGTAAACAAATTCCTTTTGCTTACATAAAACATAAAACAAAGTGTTGGAATTGTTTTGCGCCTGTGTTTTTGGACATTAATTCTATAGAGATAGGATTGTATCTGTTTCGGACAAATTTAAATTGTAGCTAGCGCTGGAACCGCTTTGAAGTTTGGCGAAGGGTCGGAGAAGAGTTTTCGTCAATTGTTAGTTGTGTGGATTTTATAATACATTCTTTCTAGCTAAAAACAGTGGTTTCTGTCTGTTTGCGGAGGGAAGTTTTCAAACGAATCAATTCGAACTTAGTTGAAGCCTACAAAAATGAAACAGTAATAGTACAAAAATGAAGTTTAATTGAAAATGCAAATAGAAGAGAAAACAAAATTTCATCATTAAAAATTATTCAGAAACAATGTTGTAGTGAAAAGTAAAATATATTATCACCCAAATTTTTTACTCATGTTTCAAAACGGTACCAACCATCAAAACTGAACTAGTTTATTTGGAAAATTCATCAACACAAATTATCATCATTTAATTTAATTTATTAAAACTTTTCTAGCAAGGTTTGTTCACAGTTTGACTGATCACCATCCACATTCTGCAATTTCATTACAACAGGTAACTATGGAATTGCAATCTAGTGATCATAAGCGTAATACTAAATTGTTAAGTAATGATCTAGATTGGTGAGTGGTTTTCAACCTCGGAGTTGTTTTTACTTTTGGAGGAACGCGAGCGCTTTCGTGAACAATATGAAAAAAAATACGAAAGCAAAATAATATTTATGATTACTGTAATTTAAACTTCACTAAAAATCTTGAAGTTTTTGTAAAACAGCGGTTCCAAGCCGAATGCAGCCCTCATTCTTTAAAAAAGCAAAATTAGGACCCTTATTGTTTAAAAAGTTGTATTTAGGTAAAATAGGGTTAGTTTATTAGGTCCTTTTTCTTATTAAAGTTAAGGTTGTGGTAATTGTCTAATTTCAACCGCGATAATTTTAATTTAAAAAAACTATAGTTATTTTCTGTTTTAGAATAACATTAATTTTTATTATGGCGTATCATTCTCATGGCTGAGTGATAATCACATAGTCGGTAAAGCTCCCCTTTAGCTTACTTAAATTATTTGCAAGCTGTCTCACCATTGTTCTAAATCAGCGGTTTTCAACCTTTATGTTCAGCGGGCCAATCTTATTCGGGGGCGGCGGTCGCGGGCCACGCACAAATAGTTAGATACAGAGAAAAAAACAAAAATACATAAAAACAAAACTAAGAAACGTTTTATTCTTTCCATTTTCAATTTTTCAATGCGAGCCCTGGAGCTGCACTTTCTTTACCAAATCTTCTAATCTTGGTTGCAATTCGGTAACAGCCAATTTCATCAATGCCTCTAGATGTGCATGTGTGAGCCTAGTTCTGTACTTCGACTTTACGAATTTCTTTGTAGAGAAAGCTTGTTCGCACCGATACGTCGTTCCAAGACGAGAGATGAATTTCGCACTGAATGACCGTAACTCTGGAAAGGCTGTGACTGGTACGGCCTTCCAAAAGTCCACCAAGTCCTACCCTGTGGCCATCACCAATAACTTCTCGAGCGTGCTTTGAGCGCCGCTGAATTTTGAAGATCGATCAGTTCCTGAACTCCGAAATCCATTTCGCCAGGATCGACTGCAAATGGATTGATGAATAGTAGATTTTCTTGTTTTGCTTTATCCGAGTCTAGTTCTTCGAACCTTTGCTCAAAATTTTCAATCATCACGTCAAACTTGTCAACATAAAAATCTTCATTCACTCTGTTGCCGGTTCCGCCATTCTATCTTTTAATGCTGAGAAGTTGTCGAAGCATCTCTCACTTAATTGATGACGAAATAACTGTAGCTTCTGTCGGAATGAATTCACTTGATCATTGAGGTGACTTACGAGTTGCTGCTTTCCTTGCATGCGTTTGTTCAGTGTGTTCAGATGTCCCGAGATATCTGTCAGGAAAGCCAGATCGTTCAACCATGACGGGTCTTTTAGCTTCTTTCGTTTTTCCGGAAGCATCTTCTTCTCACATAAGAAATTATACACGTGGTTCTTTGACGGCGAGGAATCAGGTTAGTACTTTCCCCCGAGAAAGCCAACGCACTTCTGTATGAAGAAGAAGTTCCCCGTACTGTTCATCCACCTCGTTCAGCAATTGGCGAATTTCTCTTTTTTTTAAAGCTGCAGCTCGTATATCATTCACACATTTCACGACCACTGACATGACGGGTCTTTCATCTGTAATAACTTCCCACAGAGCGATTTCTGATGAATTATGCAATAATACTTCAGCAGTGTTCTTCCTAGAAACTGTTCTAACTGAGCGCAGAATCCAACGTTACATCCGGTCATAGCTGGAGCTCCGTCAGTGCAAACACTGGTCAACTTTTCCCACTGAAAGTTCATTTTTTGGCACATTTCTTGAGCGCGTTCAATATATCAGCTCCTCGTGTTCGCCCCTCCATAGCGACAAGACCGAGTAGCTCCTCCTTTACGTTCAATTCTTGATCCACAATCCTCCCGAATATGGCTAGTTGGGCTGTATCTGTAGCATTAGTACTCTCATCCAATGCGATCGAAAAGAAGACAGCATCCTCCTGAGATTGTATCAACTGCTCACTCACGTCTTCTGACATCCTTTCCATCCGTCTGGTCATCGTGCTGTCAGACAACGGCTTACCAGTTGCAAATGTGCTAGCTTTGTCACCCAGATATTTTGTCACAATATGCAAAGCTGGTTTGATAATCTCTTCTCCCTCCACCATAGGCCTTTTCTTTTTGGCTACCAACAAAGCGAGCTCGAATGAAGCAGATGTTTGATCATTGCCACTTGCTGAACATGTTTCTGCGGTATTCAAGTTCTTCGCAGGCTTTCGTTATCAAGGATTTTTGAAGTTCTGAGCTTACAGGATGTTCACGAATAAAATTTGTATGCGTTTGGTAGTGGCGCTTGATGTTGTATTTTTTCAGAGAGCTTACAGTAACATTGCAAACCAAACATATTGCCTTCCCGTTTTTCTCAACGAATAAATAGTCTATTGTCCATTCTTCGTGGAATTCCCTGCAGCGTTCAGCCATTCTCTTAGTCGTCATCTCCGATCACACAAAATAACACTCAATGGAATCAGAAACTTACAAAATTTACGGAATGACGCAGTCGTTTTGACAAAACAATTCCAAATAGCACGTGCTAATCAGTACGAATCGTTTTATGCGAGAAGGTAACATGAGCAAAATCATTGTTTCGAGTAAATCAAGTTTTTGTGATTCATTGTTTTAGGAATATGACGAAATAAGCAAGTTTTTTTAATTTTTTTGATTGTTTTTTCACTAGACTTGTTTTATGCGTAATCTTGTTGCCTTATATTGTGTTCATGTTACCTTCTTGCATAAAATATTCGCATTAAAAAATGCATTTTTTGCATAATCTCACAAACTAAATAAGCTGGGCGGTTGAAATTTGCACAGAAGACTTGTAACTATTTATGATTTAAAAATATTTAAAAAAAGAAAAAATCGAAAATTTTTTGTCATGTTACCTTTTTGCATAAAACGCTAGCACAGCCTACGAAGCCTGTGATTTGAAGCACCGTTGTAGGCTCTATCAAATCTCAGATATATAGATACCATGAAATTTCAGATATTATAATATTCTTTGGATTTTGGAAAGGAGCTCACGGGCCACAAAAAAGTGCGTTGCGGGCCACGGGTTGAGAACCCCTATTCTAAATGTTTCTATGCCAGACAGTTAATGACGTAATGCGCTTTTGTCGCAATTCTCCAATTGGTCGTTTTCCTTATAACGCAGCAATGACCAAGTGTGACTTTATCGGAGCAGATAGTAAAAGATTCGAGCATTAGATAGCGCTCGCTACTGTGATGGAGCATTACGTGACGTTATTCTGTATAAGTGGGCGCTTGGTTTGCATTCAAGCCAAGGCAAATTGATTCCAGTGTTAATTCGAGGGCAGAGTTTTTAGCGTAGGCTATAGATTCGAGGGCAGGAAGCCCAGTTGTTACAGTGTGCTGCTTAACAAGTGTTGGAATTGTTTTGCGCCAGCGTTTGTGCACTTTAATTCTATAGAGATAGAATTATATCTGTGTCGGACGAATTTAAATTTTAGCGCAGGAATCGCTTTGAAGTTTGGCAAAGCGTGAGAGAAGAGTTTTTGTCAATTGTTAGTTGTGTGGATGTTGTTATACATTCTTTCTAGTTAGAGGCGGTGGTATCTGTCTGTTTACGAAAAGGTGTTTTTTAGCAAATCAATTCGAACTTTGTCAAATCTAACTGTATAAAAAAGCTTCAGTCTTGCAACTACTTCTTGATCCGAAATAAATAAAAATAGACACTGCTTTACTTCAGCGCAGGTATTGAAGTTATCTTATTCAACTGGTCCTTTTCGATTCCAAAGTGAAATCTGTGACAGTAATGTTTTATTGTGTAAAAATATAGTTGGGATCTTTTTCGGAAAAGGTCAAACTGGGATCCTTTTTCTTCAAAAGCCCTAAAATCGTTTTTAGATATCTGATTTATGGTCACGATAATAGGATCAACAGACAAAAATTCTACTTTAAATTTGTTTTGAGAACAGTTACGAACACTTCATTAAATTAAAAACATTAGATGAGTTATTACGTCATTATGCAAAGAAAATGGCTCAACACAAATTTTCCTGAGCGGTATAAGAAAATTAACGTCAAAACAGGCAGCGACTCCCAGAGTACGGATTGGCAAAAGAAAGTTATCAAAAAATCATAGCACAAAGCACTTCTTATCATAGTTGAAAAGCGACGATTTCCAATTTTAATAAAAACAGTTTGGAAAACCACTGATCACAAATTTTGATGAAAACCCAAAATATAAAAAACGATCAAAGTTGGCAAATTAAAAAGTCCAAGCATTTACAAACCAAAGCATTTAATTTTTTTACAAATTAACAGTATTTACGGTATATTGTACCTTTCAGATTGAAAATGAGTAATCTAAATTATTTTGTAGTTTTGTTTTTATTGCTTAATGTGACGTTAATCAAATGTATTAAAAATCGAAAAACAATTGACCCTGAAAACGATTTCTCTAATATCAATACTGATGAAACCAAAGGTTTTCAATGTCACTTCCGGAATTCCTGTCCTAGATTTTCGTTAAAATTCTATACATTGAATGAGGATGATCAAAATACAATGTTGTCTCACCTAAAGGAGTTGGACATGCACAATTTGCAACTTATAAAAGCATTACAAGTTAATGCATTCAACTTTATCAAATTGTTAAATGGATCAGTAGCAATTGATTGTATTAATCAAGTACAAAACTTTACGATAACACAATCAGAAAACAACTTAAGCAACAATACCTTAAAAATTTTTGTACAAACATATGAAAAATATTCTAATATATACGTTAAACCATTAAATCCGTACTTATTTCTAAAGTGTTCTTTCACCTTGTGCAATATAGCTTCCGTATACAATTCAAGTTTATGGATACAAGATTACTGTTTCAGAAAAACTTCCAAGTAAGTCTACACTTTAATTGTAACATTTTTGCTTTGATTGCAAATCTTTTCTGTGCTTTGATTAAATCAACAAAAAAAGTTTTTATTTTGATTCTCAGTTTTGATAGATTGAAGTTTGCATGTTAAAAATTGCAACTGAATCAGTAAATAAGTTGCTACAGTCTTCACAGCAATTAAATAATTTAATCAGATATTCAGCAACCACGAAATAGATACTATGACATAGAAGGTTTTTTCAAGAACTCACGATAAGCGATTTTGGTTTGTGAAACTCACCCGGATCCCCTGTGGTAGCTATTGCTTCTTAAAAAAAGGCTTTTTCTTTTGTTTTTTTTCATTCCATCTGCTGTAGAGAAATTTCGGGTTAGTTTCACCGAAAAAAAATTGCTTACGGCAAATTGTTAAAAAGATCCAAAATAAGTTGGTGAAAACCTAATTGTAGATGCTTAGAAAAATTGACAATTGTTCTAAACTTTTTTAATAATCCCATCACCATAATCCAAATAAATTTATTTATTCTTAGCATAGTAATCTGATTTGGATAGCCTCAAATTTATTTTGAATGTTTGTATTCTTGGTTTAATTTTTTACAAGTCAATAGATTGCTTTAAATCAAGTTGTATCACAAAACCGAAAGAAAAATGTTAAAAAAAAACACCAAAAATTGTTTTGGCCTTTTTTCTCATTGGTTAAATTAAGCTTCTAAACTGGGGTCCATAGAAAATCTTAGGAAACCCACAAGAAAAAAATATTCAATTGGGGATCTCCAACACTAGCTTGATGGTACACAAGACAACTTAGTCAACAAAATACTCCTTACTTTAAAGACCAAAACAAGGCTATAAATTGAAGGGATTTGCAAAAGCATTAGAAATGCTTTCATAAACCAAAGTTTTTTAATGAGTAAATTTGTTGTTTTTACCGATATTACCAGCATTTTATTCAACATTATCTATAAATTTAAGCATCGTATTTACGAAGGCTGAAGCTTCATTAAAAAGTAAGATAAATATTCTGATGGTCGGTTATATTGTTAAAAAGTTTGGCAGCAGATAATTTTCAGAGAGCAGCATTTTCTGCGAGGGCCAAGGAAAGTATCTTGTGCTCCTACGCCATTGGTGTTAAATGGTAATCTTGTTTCATAAAGTGATAAAATGTAAAAAAAGTAACCAAAAACAACATTTCCCCAATAACTGAAACAAACTCTTTGAACCGGAATCTATTATTGAAATTTACAAAATTATTAATGCCAAAGAATTTTATTAAATGCAATTGCTTAAAACGCTTTTAGCTGTAGTTGTTCTGATAATAATAATTTTTTTTGACCAATTTTCATTTTATACAATTTTTTTCAATCTTTCAATCTCGAACATATTCTTCAAATCTTAACTTTATTAGATTACCATATAAATTAACTTTATGTTTTTTATGTTGCATACTATTTATTCAAATAAGTCAATGATGTAAAATTGTTTATCAAACTAAAATAGAGTTTTCTAGAAGCAAAAATGACAACGTAACAAAATTGGCAATATTTCCAAGAGTGTACAAGCATATTAACCACGAATCTAAGTTGAAAGCACATCAAACATCGGTTTAGTTTTTTAGCTATTGTAAAAAATAATTCGTACATTGTGATGTTTTCCATAAAACTGCTACATCATTTACGAAATAAAATTATGAACAAAATTATAGTAAAAAATCAACTTTTGGTTTTTGGGAACGAATTTTGCAACAGTTAGTGGTGCAGCTTCTGAAAGCAAGTGATCAATGTATTAAACTTAATTAACCCTCCGTCTACAAGCAAAAAATGTGCATTTTGTACCAGTGGGTTCAAATTGACCCCAGTCATGATTCTTATTTTGAAATTGTTTTTGCTGTATTTTTTAAAACTTTTTATTTAGCACATAACTAACGAATAAATTGATCATTTCAGTAATAAAGAATCTTTTAAAACCAATTAAAAAAATTTTGATTTCACAAGATGCTGCTCATCAAGCGCATACAAGTTTTGCTGTTTGTTATAACGTTGATTTTAATGGTAATATTATTTAATCTATATCCAATAATTAGTATTTCATTGCAAACAAAAAAAAATCACGAAAAAATGAAACTAACGGTACCCTCTAACAATAGTTTTGCAGCGTAGCTTATTGATTTCATTTATGCATCCTACATAAATATCCTCCTACACAAACCACCAAACCGCTTGGAAATAAACAAAAATAACAACGCAAACTTAAAAACACTTGCAAATAAACACAAACAAAAATAATAATAATAATAATAGTACTAGTAATAATCAAGCAAAGTTAGTACAGACAATGTCCGAGTTTTCAGGACGTACATACTTGCCACATTTAGAACAAAAAGATAGACATTCTTGGTCCTCCTTTCGGTTACGCAAAATACAAAAATTTCTTATTTCATGAAGCACCATTTGCAGTAAGAGTAACATTCCTTTTCTGGTTACAGAAATTCATGCGACAGGGTTGTGCTTCTTTTGTAATTCCACACAGCTCCTTTCCAAGACTGATCAAAAAAATTCTTCTTTGCCTGATGCAGATGTTGCATTTACACAATTTATTTCTTTCCAAACGACAAACGCATTGATTGCACTGACATCAATCATATTGTTGTGATATTGTGCAATAGATGACGTAGTGTTTTTCTTAAACGCTCTAATCTTAATCAGCGCCTTCTGCTCAAACAATTATTGGACGCGCGCATCTTCAAGCATAATTGTTACAATTTAAATATGCGCCTTTCTTTTGGTTTAGCAGTCAGTTCGAGTTATCAAGCTACTACAGCAAACGAACTAAAAAGCATTATCTTTCAATACGGTTGTTTTTTGGCTAAGTACTTTTGTGAATATTTACTATTGTTTTTTTAATAAACCTGTGTATTCGTGCAAAGATACAACAGGCAAAAGTGGCGACGAGGATTCAAGGAACTCAACTGCGTCAAGAAAGAAAAAAGAAAATTTGTTGAATTTGCATTACAGCTTGAATTGTCGACAATGAGTGAAATTTCTGAACTGATTTTGTTGTTAAATAAGCAACACCAAGAGCAAATGACAGTTTTACGCGACGAGCAGAACAAGCAACACCAAGAGCAAATGACAATGCTTCAAGAGCAGCTGAAAACTTTACAAAGCAGCTTGAACAACCCGCGAGAAAATGTTCCAACACCGATGGCAAGTTTTCAAATGACTGATTATTTGGCAAGGTTCCGAACATTCGTCACTGCTAACTCTGTTCCCGACAACAAGCAAGCACAAATTTTTCTTACCAACCAATCTAACTCCGTTTACAAAATGCTTAGCAACTTAGCGGCTCAGCAACAACCTGTCAAAAGCATACATGAGCTAACGATGAATGATATTCAGACGTTTATGGCAGAGCAGTTCGACCCAAAACGATTTGTTGTCAGAGAACGTTTCAAGTTCTGGTCTGACATGAAACGCAAACCTGGCGAAACTATTCCTGAACTGGCAAGCAGAATACGACAAGATGCAGCTACATGTGATTTTCAATCCATTAAAGATCCTTTAGATGAAGTCTTGCGAACTAAATTCATCTGTTCAGTAGACAACGAAGCAGTTTTGTCAAGCTCAAGGACGATGAACTGAAGTTTAGCAACGCCATCAGAGTGGCTCAAGAAGTGGAAGAAGCAGCCAAGGTAGCAAAGGAAACCGTACACGGTCAACCTTCTACGTCGGTGCAGAAAGTTTATCACGCAAAGTCCAAAACTTCCAAAACGCAAGAAAAGAAAACCGCCTGCTTCAGGTGTGGAAATTCTGGACATTTTAGCAAAGCTTGTCCCCACATTAAAGCTATTTGCAGCTTCTGCAAGAAAACAGGTCATCTGCAATCTGTATGCATGTCTCGACTAAGAGATAATAAGCTTGTGAAACAACAGGTGAAATTGGTGCACAAAGTCCAATGTTCTGTTTCACCCATCTATCAAACTATTAAACTTAATGACCACAGAATTAAGTTTGAAATTGATAGCGGAGCCAGTGACACATTTTGCTGTGAAGCGACGTGGCAAACGCTGGGTAAACCCATTCTACAACCTGTATCAGTTCAATATCAAGTTGCTGAAGGTAGCCCGCTACCCGTCGTGGGACAATTCCAATCAACCGCAAGTATTGATGGAAAATCACCTGACGTGACCTTTCCTGTAATTGTCACTAAGGTGCCCAATCTAAATTTACTAGGTCGTCTGGCGATGATGAAGTTGAAACTCACCAACTTAACTGATCACTTCAGAGAAAACCTAAGTTGTGCTGAATCTACTGCAACGATAGAGCACGTCACTACAACTGGTCCAGAAAACTCATTAGATGCGGCATGTATTCAATTATGTGGAGAGTTTCCTACTTTATTTGAATCTACATTGGGTTGTCTAAAAGATTTTTCACTGGACATACGGTTTAAACCTGAAGCTAAACCTATTTTCAAGAAGCCAAGACCTGTTCCGTTCTCAATCCTACAAGATTTAAACGAAGCATACGAAGCAGGAATTAAGAGAGGTGTATGGGAGCTTACAGATTTTAACTCGTACGGCACCCCCGTGGTTCCTATTCGAAAGTCTCCTTTGCCAGGTCAAGCAAAAGCAAGCATCCGAGTTTGTGGAGATTATTCGGTGACTGTAAACTCGCAACTGGAAGACCATCGTCAACCAATCCCTCTCCCAGAAGATCTAATGCGCAAGCTAGGACGTGGTTACTGCTTTAGTAAGATTGATCTAGCTAATGCATATAATCAAATCTGTCTTTCTCCTGACAGCCAGAAGAAGCTGGCTCTCAGCACTCACAAAGGGGTTTTACTGCAGAAAAGACTTCCTTTCGGAATTAAATCCGCACCAGGATATTTCCAAGAAATCATGGAACAGTTAACGCAAAATTTGCGAGGAGTTGCCGTGTATTTCGATGATATTTTGGTAAGTGGTGACAACGCAAAAGATCATTTGATGAACCTGCGAGCTTTGTTCAAAAGACTAGAAGAAAAAGGTCTTCGCTGCAACCGTGAGAAATGTGTTTTCGCCCAAGTATCAATTGATTACCTGGGTCACACTTTATCAAGTCGAGGAATTGCAAAAGGGTCCAAAGTTGACGCCATACTAGAAATGCCTACACCCAAGAACATTTCTACGTTAAAATCTTTTTTAGCATCTGTGCAGTTTTATTCCAAATTCTTACCTCCATATTTTTCGGAAATCACCGAGCCGTTGTACAAGCTTACACGCAAAGGACAACAGTGGAAGTGGGGTGAAGAAGAAGCGACATCTTTCATAAAGATCAAACGATTACTATGCACAGAGACTGTACTTGCGCACTATGACCCATCTCTTCCGTTGGGTTTATCTTGTGACGCCTCGGAATGCGGAATTGGAGCGGTATTATTTCATCGCTTTGCAGACGGAAGCGAGCGTCCGATTCTCAATATTTCTAAAATCTTATCGGCGACACAAAGACGCTACAGCCAAATACAGAAAGAAGCACTATCCTTAGTGTACGCTTTGAAGAAATTTCATCAGTTTCTCTACGGTCGTAAGTTCATTGTGGTTACCGATCACAAACCTTTAGTGACCTTGTTTGCCCCTGATAAAGGTACTCCTGCAATGGCCGCGAATCGACTTGCACGATGGGCATTACTAGTCCATCAATATGACTACACGGTGGAATACCGTAGAAGCAAGGACCATGGCAATGCCGATGCTCTTAGTCGCTTGCCATTTTCAAATGACACAAGTTTTGATGGGGAGGAGATGGAAGATGATGTCGATAGCGTTTGTTTAGTTCGAACAATCAGTCGTCAAATCAATCCTGACAATCCATTGGTTGTGGTCAGAGAGACTGCCAAGGATCCAATTCTTTCCCAACTAATGCGATTTGTGAAGGAAGGATGGCCGCATGCATTTTCGGAAGAGCTTAAAGACTTCAAAAAGTTGGAAAATTCGTTGTCAACAGAGAATGGTTGCGTTTTTTACGGCTTACGGGTAATAATTCCTTCAACCCTACGTAATCATATTCTTAAATTATTACACCTTGGACATTTCGGCATGCAACGGATGAAACAACTTGCCAGGTCAACTGTCTATTGGCCAAGAATTGACTTTGACATCGAGAACTTATGTCGCAAATGCACTTCCTGTGGCCAATTTCAAAATAAGCCGGATAAACCTTCAATCCATCCGTGGATGATGCCAGAAAAACCATGGTCAAGACTCCACTTGGACCATGCGATCAACTTTCTGGGAAGAAACTGGTTAGTCCTTGTAGACGCTTATTCAAAATATCCTTGCATTCATCCAACAACCTCAACGTCTTCGAAAAGTACTACTGCTATACTTGAACAAGAATTTGCTCATTTCGGATATCCCCACACGTTGGTGACCGATAATGCCACAACATTCATGTCTCAAGAGTTCCAAGCTTGGTGCAAACAACGAGGCATTGTACATCTCACCGGAGCACCTTATCATCCAGCAACAAACGGTGCTGCCGAGCGTTTGATACAATCGTTCAAACAGGCATTGAGAAAATCCTCGTTACCTCCAAAGGAAGCTTTGCAAGAATTTCTAATGCAATATAGAAGAATTCCTTTTGCATCGGGACTGTCACCAAGCGAATTGTTGAATGGAAGAAGAATTCGCACCAAAATTGACACTTTGGTTCCATCCATTCCGCATCTCCTGCAGGGAAGACAGTCAAAACAAGCGAGCAAGCGTTCAAATCCTAAAGACTCGGAAGTGGTTTCGAAAGTCGAACATCATTATACATTAGGGGACCCTTGTTACGCACTGTACTTCGGCCCTAGAAGAGATCGTGACCCACGATGGGTGCCTGCGATAGTTACGAAAGTCCATGGTACACGAAGCGTCAATGTACGAGTCATTCCTCGAGGACCAACTTGGAGAAGACATCTTGATCAACTTCGACCTCGATACGGTTCGGATCAAGATGATGATCCCTGTGAAATCCCAACGAGCGTTTTGTCTACAGAAACACTTCCAGCCGGGACTGACCACGCATCTAGTTCTTCTTCGATGAACCAACGCAACAATCCGAGACTACCAACCGGAGACGAGTACGGGCGACACAATCTACGACGATCAGCGAGAGCAAAGAGACCTCCAAAAAAATATTGTTGCTAATATGTATATATATTTTTTTTGTCGTAGTTTATTTGGGGAGGTGTTGTGATATTGTGCAATAGATGACGTAGTGTTTTTCTTAAACGCTCTAATCTTAATCAGCGCCTTCTGCTCAAACAATTATTGGACGCGCGCATCTTCAAGCATAATTGTTACAATTTAAATATGCGCCTTTCTTTTGGTTTAGCAGTCAGTTCGAGTTATCAAGCTACTACAGCAAACGAACTAAAAAGCATTATCTTTCAATACGGTTGTTTTTTGGCTAAGTACTTTTGTGAATATTTACTATTGTTTTTTTAATAAACCTGTGTATTCGTGCAAAGATACAACACATATTGTAAAACAAGGCTAATAGACATTTTTGAGTCATGCGTTCGGTAGAGTATGATCTCACCATTTTGTCTAAAATGTCAGCACTACCTTTTGTTTTGCTCTAAAACAAAATAATATTGGATTCTGATCTGAAGTGAATTCGATTTTTGATTATATGCATTGTTGAAAGCATATTGGCTACACAGTGTTTTTGAACAGTACAATGCAATCATTGTATCTTGTTGAAAGCCGAAGACTTGCTCTTCACTTTCTGTTTTTTGGCCACCGTAAATCTGTGGCGAGTTCCGTTTTGTTCTTCTTCGTTGTTTCTACCAGTGTGAACTTTCTTAAAAAAAGTTTTTATGCAAGTGATAGCTTTGTGAAGAAATTATCACAAGTGACATTTTGGGCAGATTTTTTAACATATTCTACCAAATCACGAACAACTTTTAAACCTTGATTAGTTTCTCGAGCTGATCTAGCGTCTTCACCAGTGTACATTTGCAATTTCCATGTATAAGAGCAAGTGGAGTTGCAAATTATCCAGATTTTTATTTCGTATTTGCCTAGCTTTGAAGAAATGCATTGCTTGAAAATGCACCGTCCTCTAAAACAAACCAACTCTTCGTCCATTGTCATGCGTGATTTGCAAGCGTAGAAATCATGCATGTAACGTTCTCAAGTTTCAAGCTCTTCTCTGATTAATTGAAGCTTGTCAGGGAATTGATGTTGTTATCTTGACTGTGCAATGTCAAATTGGAGAATGCGCAAAACTTGTTGATACCATCATCTACTCATAGTACGATTAAAAATGGTCATCAAGTGTTCTGAATAGCCATGCAACGCTTTTATTATTGGACTTATATATACAAATCAAATTAATTCACCCAGAAAAGTTTGAATTCTCTATCATCCACTGATTTTCATAAGCTACCATATACTATGGTTTCTTTGTGATTAGGTTTTTCTAAGAGAAGAATGGGAAAATAAAATGAAAATATCACTAATATCTGAGCACTGAGATTTTGCAAACCTTGTCGGTCCTGGACTTTGTTGAATGACATTATGTGCAGCTGCTCTACCAGCATTTATTTGCTTATTTGCATTATTTGCAAAAGATGCTGCCTGCCACGTTTTGGCTTTGGAAACACAGTAGCTTGCTGAAGCAGTAGAAAATGGTCGGTTATCAATTTTTTCTTTAAAAGATAATTTACATGGTGATCTTTCTTCCTTGTATTCTTCGATCATCAATAAAAATCCAATACGAGTCTTTTACTTCTTAGTTTTCATCACCTTTCAGAAAACCAAAAAATTTATCTTCATAAAGATATCTTGACATGGTGCTTTTTTTATATTTTTTTTGGATTTATCTTTGTTTTGTTTTTATTTGATATAAAAAAAAAATATTGTTTATCTATTATAAGTAAGCAGTGCAAACATGAGGATTTCGTTTATATATTTGCATGTTTTATTGGGTCACTCAGTCGTAAGAATGCTTGGGGTCAATTTGACCCCACCGGTATATGATGCTGCTTTTTTTTTATTAGCTCATGATAAAGATGTCCCACACTAAAAATTTTTTAGATCAACAAACCTTTTCAATATAAAATAAAAGTCATTTAAGTTTCGTAGTGCTGCTGCCAACGGTTCATCAGCAGAATCTTTTAAAAACGTAATTAAAGTCAAATTGACCCCATGGTAGATTGAGGGTTAAATTGCTTTTTTACAAAATATTTTGCACAAAAAACTGTCAATAAAACTTTTGATGAAACTTGGCTTAAATATGTGTCACAGTTTTTCTATAATTTTAATTTTAACTTTTTTAACTCTGAGGTTGATTTACAGTTTTTTTTACAGTAATTTTAAGCTTTTGATTTTAACGTTATCGCTGTCATTGTTACGTATTCATTGCGTAATTGGTACATCCTCCACTTAATTTATTATGCTGCAAGTTGTTCTTATCAGTGTATGTAAAAGATTTGTTCTACCATTTTAATTCATAAGCGCTTTGTTTGTAATTATAAAGCATTTTGATGTTTTGCTATGGTTTTATGCAGTTTTTCCAAGTATGAACTAACATTTCAACCACGAATTTAAGTTCAAAGCATGTCAAACATCGGTCTAGTTTTTTAATTGTTGTGCGAATATAACTCATTAACTCATATATTATGTTGTTGCTATAAAACGGCTACATTATTTACGGAATAAAAGTATGAACACAATTAATAGTACAGATTCCGTTTTTGGTTTCACAACAAATTTTGCAACATTTAGTGACATAGCTTCTGAAGGCAAGTGATCCATGTTTTAAAACCAGTTGAATTATTTTTCTACTAAATAATTTTCTCATAAAAAAACTTTCGATTAAACTTTTGATAAAACATGGCGTAAATCTGCTTAGGTTTTACAAATCCAATGTTTCGGCGTGTGGGAGCTGCCATGAAAAAGGTTATTAGAAGTGTTTTGCGGAAAGTGACGTAACAACTTTTGCCTAAAAACGATTTTTTCTATTTAAAAATGCTTTAGACGAATATTTAAAGAATTTTTATTAAACTAAAAGCAGCTGTGATTATGTGTAAAATTACTAGCGTTTTTTTTAGAATCCAAACAGAAGACATAATCTTCTTTATCGTGTGTGGAATATTAGCAGTAGCTATAACGCTTGCAAACGTCACAGTTCTCATTATTCTTTTCACCAATAAGAAGTTAATGAAGAGACAAGCAGTTTATCGAATATCCCTGGCTATGTCCGATGTTTTGACTGGAATTATTGTTTTTCCATCTTATGTTTACTCGTATGGCAATTCTGGTATTATTAGTTTTAATGAAACCTATGTTAATGTGATTGGATTTTTTACATGGCTAAGCTTATGTGCTTCTATATTAACTTTATTAGCATTTGCCATCGATAGATTTCAAGTTGTCTATCGACCATTAACATTCAAAGATAACACAAACATAACATTTGCTCGAAACATTTGTCTTGGATTATGGTTAATATCAATTTTACTAGCTATTGCACCAACTGGTATAATTAATGAAAACTTGAACTATGTGCTTGTACGTGATATAATTGTTTTACCTGTTGTGCTCAAAAATATTACTGCTTTTTGTATATTGATCCTAACTGATCTTATGATTCCTATAACAATATTGTGGATATTTACAATTTTGACATTTTGTATTTACAAAAGGCATATCAAAAAACGAAAAAAACTTTTTTCATTAAAAAAACAAAAACAAAATTTGATAAAAGAAATGAAAATTTTTTTTACGCTTGGAATCATGGTCGGGGTGTTTACTGTTTGTTTGTTACCAGGAACTGTATTAGCGATGGCTGTAATAAGTAACATAGAAATTAATTCGTCAGTAATTATTTGTACAGCAGTTATGATAGCGTCCAACAGTCTTTGGAATTTTTTTATTTACAGTGCAAGAGAAAAAGAATTCCGAACAACATCAAAAAACCTTTACAAAAAATTGCTGTTCTGTTTAAAGTAAATAATTTGCATCAACATAAAAGTTACTTGGTTTGGCCAGTATTTCTCAACCTTTTTTGTCTTTAGTCATCCTACAAAAGTTGATTAGAGTTTCGAGCACTCACGGTAAGCACGTAGGAACCAAGTAGGATCCGCACGAAAGGCAGTAAGTTTTTGATTCAAACTACAGTATAACAGATCATCCTCTTGCAATCTAAAATTACATCGAAAACAATTTGGAAAAAATGAAAGATAAGCTTTGGACTGCAAACTTTTTACTGAAAATTATTACCATACCAATTGTAAATACTATAAAATATTGTTTCCATTTTTTTGCCTTTACCTGGGTTTAAACAGTAGTTTAATTTTTTGTCTCACATTTTTATTTTATCGAGCACCAATGCATTTGAAACTTGCCTAAAGCGTCTTTATTGTAATTAACATGTTTGGTTTTGGTTGTGCTTGAGCATTTATCAACCGTATGTGTTCAAATACGTTTTTTTTTCATTTTAAGATTGATTCGCGTCTCATACGTAAAGCGTCATTTTTTTGTTCAGCCGTAATCTTGGGGAATGTGTCGGAAATCAATCGGGTTAAAGTTAACTCATATACAATTGGTTTGCTGGGTTGTTAGAGATTTGCTTTGATATTTTCCCTTTGTGAGATAGGTCGAGTTTCACAAGTCCCCCACTGACGGATATCTTATAAGTACGTTAAAAAATATCGGTAGTCAATGTAGAAAATCTCTCTAGATTCTATTGATGCTGAAGATTGAATGATTGTGATATAGTGATGAATTTATGATAAGCACCTATTGTGCAAATTATTAATGGATATAACTTCGTGGTTTCTAAAAAACGGTTTGTTTTAAATTTAATATATTCAGTTCTTCAAAAAAAACAAACGCTATTGAAGAAATAGTTTATATTGCTAAAATGTATGTTAAAATTTTTTAATTGAAATTTGTTTAAAATATGCGTTTTCTATTGTTGAGAAAATTTGATTAAGAAGATACTTATTAACCCATTTTGGACCGTTGTTCCTGTACGGGAATATCTTATTCGAAGAAGTAAAAAACTTGGTTGTTTTGTATCGATGTAATATTTAGAAATAATCCTAGTTTAGTGACCTACAAACATTATTCAAAAAAAGTTTTTTTTATCGCGTTAACTTCCATTTCAAACGCCTATTGGAAAGCAGCCCTTTTTTCCAAATCGAAATCACCTGGACTTGGGTAAAAATGCTGACTCGGCAAAAAAAGTATGAAAAAGTTTCATATGCATTTTGTATAGCTACAAGGCCTTAAAAACGCAATGGTTTATTAGCTTTTGCGTGATTTTATCTTTCAAGTAATAATTTTTTAGTTTACTTTTTTTTGTTCCTCTAGAGTAGTGGTTTTTAACCTTTTTCATGCTGTGGCCCACTTTCCAACCCGAGGTATTTTAATGAACCACTTCAATAAACAGAATTTAATTTCCGGCGCAAAAATCTGGTGATCTCTAAAACAAGGGTCCGCAAATACTTTTTGACGCGACCCAAAAAATCTTGACTTAGACTCTTGCGACCCTCACTTTTCGTGAGCGGTAGTATTAAATGGAAAATATTTTCAATTAGTTAGGAATTTTAAGGCTACTATTCAGGAAAAAATTTCCAAAAATTGGTGTTCTCTAATAAAATAAAGGGCTTTGATGTCGTATTTCCCTTATTTTTCCCGATATCATAATGATTTCCAAAAAAAAGGTCTTCATATATTTTTATCCTCCGATTTCTCAACTTTGGTCCCAAAACTAAAATATTCTCCAAAAAAAAAAAAAGGTTTTTATTTATTTTCTTCCTCCGATTTCGTAAGTTTTGTCCCAAAGCTCAGGTAAATTCTAAAATAATAGTTAAGAATTTAATATTGCGTAAATATTTTAAAATATATATTACTTACAAAGAACTTTTTGCGACCCCCAGGTTGAAAATCACTGCTCTATAGGAACAATGGTCCAAATCGCTATCAACAGCTAATATTCAAAAAAAAGATTCACTGCTCTGTCTTCGCTGAAAGCACTTTCTATTGCAAAAAAATACTACACGAGATTAGCGACGACAAAATAATAGAACATTAAACCATTTTATCACTTGTGGTAATCAAAGAAGTACATAAAATGCAAGCGAACACCACATTCTTGTCATTTTTTTTACAGTGTTCTATTTGCAGTTTACGCATTGGGCCAGATGGTAGGTGCTTTCTCGCAGCCTGGGCCGTGAGTAAGTCTGTTCATTGGTGTTAAAGATGACAGACCGAAACCAAACTACCAAAACGGAAGGGTATCCACCCATTCCGATATTCAGTGTGAGTCTGCTAATCGGCAAACGTCCTTTTTTAGGACGGGGCAATGCTAGGATAAAACTGCCTTTTCAGGGCACATTGCCAAAAAATTCCGAAGGCCCACTATTCTTCAGCTGAATATCAAAGGCCTCACTGAAAGCAAAATGAATGTTCTTCATCACCTTGCTATGCAGTCTGAGGCACTCGTCATTCTACTGCAGGAGACCCACTGCACTGATGCAGAGAAGTTGGTACTTCCAAACTACCAACTAGCTGGGTCTTCTTTAAGCAGGAAGCATGGCCTTGCCATGTTTGTCCACGAGCGACTAAGATACACACTTTTGGACCAATCTCCACCGACATCGGAGATCGAGTGGCTGTGTGTGGACGTTGATGGCTATAAAATAGTCAACGTCTACAAACCACCGCCAACGCGATTGCGAACACTGGATCTCCCAATGTTTCCTCACCCCTGTCTTTACGCTGGCGATTTTAACTGTCGTCATGCTGACTGAGGCTACGATGACAACAGTCCGGATGGTGAGTGCTTGACTGGCTGGGCAAGTATTAATTGTCTTGCCCTTCTATATAATGCCAAGGACGCTGCCAGTTTTTATTCCGGCCGCTGAAACGCTGGCACCAATCCAGATCTAGCTTTCGCCAGCGCCGGTCCAAACTATCGCTTACCGAATAGACGTATCATTGAAAAGTTCCCCAGATCACAACATCGACCTTCGCTTATTACATCACCAAGGTTTGCTATGGCAGTGCCAAGCATGTCTGTTAAGCGATGGAACTTTCGCAAGGCCAAATGGAGTTATTACATTGCTTTGACGAATAAATTCGCAAAGACTTTGTTGCTGCCTGATTCACTTGACGTGAATGCGGCTTACCAGAACTTCTGTAACAACATTAAGAAAGCAGCCAAAAAGACTATTCCACGCGGGTATCGAAACAACTATATTTCGTGTTGGGATGCAGAGTGTGAATCCGTCTATAAAACCTTTCTGCAGTCTCCTCAGAGAGACGACTCAAGTTTGGCTGCTACAGCTCTGATTGCCAAGCTTGACAGAAAGCGTAGGGATTGATGGTCCGAGGCAGTTCAGAGCATTGACTTCTCACACTCTAGTCGAAAAGCGTCGAGTTTTTTGAACAAACTTACTGGTAGGTCACATACTGTACCTTAATTGTACCTTACTGGTTGTTGTTTGTTTTCTTCACTTTGAACTGCTGGAACGTCGGAAGCAGCTTCGCATTGATCCTTATTATGCTTATCTACCTCTAACGTTTCTGCAACATCGTTTGGAAGCAAATCGTTTTTTCACACTCATCTACATCATCATCCTCTACATCAGAAGCATAAGAATCACCATGCACTGGTGGTAAAATAACAATATCTTCCTCTTCACTTGCTGTTGACAATAAAAATATTGTCAACAGGAAGTCTGCTTCCAGTAGGGTAAGATATTGTCTGTGTAACTGGTTACCGGCCATCTTCAGCAGAGAAATAACTTACAATACTGTAAATTTAAGGCTTGCTCAAAGAAACTACTCTGCTATAGGTTACTTTCTTGCAATGCTAGAAAACAAATTATTTGTACTCAGCTTTTGTTTAAATGCGTTTTAACTGCAGACTGATTTTTCTCTGAAAAAGGTTGTTTCTTTGTTTTATTTTCTTAGACAAGATTGTATATTGCACTGATGTCCAGATATTAGTTTTCCGCTTGCAAATGAATACGCGCAAACGACCTCCAGACTTATTGATCAGCTGCAGCTGTGCTCCAGTATTGGACCATGGATCCTCTAGAAAAACATTGCGCTGCTAGGTAACCAAAAAGGCGTGGCAAAAATTTTAAATATTTTTTTAAATTAGGTCAAGGGTAACTAAATATTAAAAAATTACAAGAAATTGACTCGTATTTCTGATAGCGGTCTTTAATGGGTTAAAGAAGTGGGAACACGTGTTCCGAGCTTTGGCAACTACATATTTAATACTTCGTTTCATGAGATTATATATTCATTCAATACGAATTAACATAGGGATCCTTGCTCTAGTAAAATGAAAATATTTATCTTTGCGAAATAAAAAGTAGATATGTTGGTATGATTGTCTCAATTAGGGATTTTATTTTAAGAATTTGGAATAATACTCAACAACAGAAATTAAGCAAATCATAGTGACCTTAGGATATTTTTCCCTTTAGTTTATCTTTATTTACTCTTTTGACTCACAGGAAAATATTGGAGGCGCTTTAATTGATGCAACCATCGAGCGATTATATCCAAACCAGCTTTTGCATTTACTTAAATATTGCTGTCCGGTTAAAATTTTGTTTTTTAGTATTTTGTTTAGAAATACGACTAAAATTTAAAGCAGCTAGCTAAGACCGCCAAGCTGAAGAAAGTGGTTGTCGACAGCGTGTTCGAGTATTTAAGAGCGCCGTTATTTTGATCGACATGGTCCCAATTGAAAATCTACGCGCGGAACCCTGTTGTGTCTTTGAGAAAGACACTTTACGGGACTTTCCCTGCTTGGCTGTTTCAGCAAACAGTTCTAAATTTCACTAAGATCTCTATAAAAACATAAAAAATTAATTAAAAAATTTTAACTGGACAGCAATATCTTGGCATCTCCGGAAGTAGGTCGGGGTAATTGCTTGCGTTATAAACAGCGGCTCCGTTGCTTTCTTGCGAGTCAGGAGGATAAATATGAAAGTACAAAATAAAAATAAAATATAAAGTGCCGCTAAATATCTTTCCCAAACATATAGCAGAATGATGCAAGTAGGTTTTGAAGTAAGATCGTGTCGATCACATTCGCCACCGATATTCTTAATTATTGGGCTTAATATCACATTCTTAATTATTGGGCTACCCTGGCATAAGGATTAATATAAAATAAAGAATAGACCAATATATAATCAGTGTTTGGGTTAAACTGCTGCGAGACTGCATATAGATTGTTTGGTTTTTGAAATAGTCAAACCAGGATAAGTGAAATAGTCCAAAATTTGCTGGGACAAAATAGGTCAGAGATAGGAAACCCGAGGCTTCCATGAGTTTTTTGTGCGGTGTCCATGACAATAGAATTATGTGTCAATGGCTACTTTTGATAAGAGAAAACCTTTTTTTTACAGTAGAGATAACTATATTTTAGGAATAAAAATCAAGAATTTTGTGTTAGATTTATCAAACTCAATGGGATAATCTTTATTTTTTTAGGAAGACCATTTTATTTTTGGGACAAAAATTAACAAATCCGAGTCAGGTTCAAAGTAATAACTTTTTTCTAGAGCTCATTTCAATTTAGGGACGAAAACCAAGAAATCAGAAATACGGTAGATTGAAAATGATGACGCTTTATCCTTGGGTATTTCAACTCATGCGACCTCCTTTGTTACTGCCTAATTAAATTTGGCCTTTAGTATTAAAAAGGTTCCCCACTTTGAGATAGAATTTTTGTAAAATATTTTTGTTGTTTATTTTTTATTGTTGTACAGTTTGAAACATTTTGATTTCTGTTTTGCAGAGCCACATTGCATTTTTTATATTCATATTTAATGAAGTTATTGCATTTGCATCTTCGTTTATCAATCGAAATTATTCAGCTTAATAGCCTTTCATATCTAAAGTTGTCATATAATTAAGATGAGAAGAATCAAATTCTTGTTGATTTTTGTTTTCTAAAGAATCCTTCAGGTAAGCCTGCTGTAAACCTGATTTATATGATCAACAAATCCCATATGCTTATTACAATTTATCCAAAAAAAAAATTAAAGTGTAACATGGGATTTTGGACAGTTTGCACTCTATCAGACACAGCAATAAAAATAGGTGCGTATTATTGTCGTTGCTTACCACTTAACCGTTCAGACAATATCAGACTACCTGTGGCCTGCAAGTTCATATCCAATAGAGAAATTGAAACTTACAAGAGTAAGCCCATAATAATTTATTCACATAATAAAGATCAGAGTTAGGCTTGGTCTGCTTGTGTCGGAAAACTGGCGCATACACTCCTGATAATTTTGTAGATTTGAATTTCGTACTCCGAGCGTACATTTTGTTTTTTTGTTTTTCTATTTTTTATATTCATATGTAATAAAGTGGAAACCAGTTAAACGGTTATCGAGATGATTTCACTTTGAAATTATATTTTGTTGAATAAAAATAGAACAAGACTGCCAAACCGCAATTTACAAACATTATACAAACTTCAATTTACGAAAAGTATACAAGCTTCAATGCAATAAATCATACTCCTCGCAATCAATGAAGAGTCCGCAACCCACAATGTAGTTTTCTACGTCACGCTGAAAAATTTTTAAACATTTGTTTCCGCTTAACATAGTTTTTCAATTTTTTTCAGCTGCAGATTACTTTCGTATTAGTTGATCTCAAAAATGAAAATAATTCCAAACTCAAAAATCACTTTTCCATTACCCATTTTTTATCCAAATTAGCTGAAATCCAAAAAAAAAATTTGGTTTAAAATTGGCGAATATAAATTAATATACTAGACGTCTTTTCTCAAACAGACCAACATTATAAATTTTTAGCAAAACTTCAATTTGAACTGCGCGAGTCAAAAGCAGCTGTTTAAAAATGTATGTGCTAGCGCCTCCTTGAAAATTTTTGTATGCATTGCAAAAAAGCCATGTTTTTCAATTGCGAAAATTTGCTTTTGCACACAAAATAAGCCTATGATCATAGCAAATGGGCTCTCGCTCTTTCATCGAATTATGAGTGCGGCGCCTCCAAACAAACCGCCAACCACCTTCTAATAGCACGTCCCATTCATGGGAACCCCCGGAGCACGAGGTCTGACGGTTTTGGATGACAAAATTTGATGCTGCCTGAACAACAACACTGCCAGCATCTGATACGGGCAGTTCAGTAGCCCGGGGTAGTAAAAGGATAAACTCTCGGCCCCAGTCCTGTTTGTGTCTGACTAACGACATACCGGTATATTACCATGATAGGAAATTCTTTTTCTCAGTTTGTGTCTTTATTAACAGAAGGCTGTCAGGTTCACTCCACCTAACAATTACGGTTAAATAACACACAAAATACCATTGGTTTTATTGAACTATATAAAAGATTGTTTTATTTTTTGTAAACGCGTAAGAACAAAATGAGGCAAGGTTGTTGATGTAAATTTTTTAACAAAGTAACGAACTTCTAAACATAAATTTTAAGTTTTGATAGCTTATGTTTTAATTTAATTCTAGTTATATAAGTTTAATGTAGTTTACACCTCCGTTTAAAAATAAATTGAAATATCTCTTAGTTTTTTTCTACAAAAGTAAAACATTCTATTTATTAATATGAAAAGTATAAATTCTAAAAAGCTATATAATATATAAAAATGTTTTTTCTTGTTTTCTTTTTAGATATTAGTCATGATTTTATAAATAAAAGACTAGTTTATGGTTTACTTTTGTAACACAAATATTATATTACTAAATATAAAAGTTTATTAAAGCATTGCAATTATACACTCTCAAAAAATACTGGTTAAAGAACTTTAATCTCGCGGCAAACTATTGCTATAGCTACAATAAATAAAAATAAACACAGCTTTACTTTAGCGTAGGTATTTGGTTTATCTAGTTCAACTGTTTTTTATTTATTTTGGAGTAAAGTTGTGACAAAACGCTTTATGGCTCGCTTGCACTACAAACGTGGAATGCAGTATTCTTTGTTTCGTTTATTGATTTTTTTTGCTTCATTTTGCCTTTGCTTAGATTTTAAGCGCGGAAAGATCAATACAACAAACTAAGAATGCTCCATTTCACGTTCGTAGTGGAAATGAGTCCTTAGATAAAATGTTTCAAAACTCGGTTATGCAAGTTTCTCAATAGACTCAACGCAGCTTTGACCATATTTAGAATAATAACGTTTATTTACAGAAACCAAACAAAGGACAGCATCTTCTTTATCGTATGTGGAATATTAGCAGTTGCTACAACGTTTACAAACGTTACAATTTTGATTGTTCTCTTCACCGATAAAAATTTGATGAATGGACAAGAAATTTATCGAATATCTCTGGCTTCATCGGACATTTTGACTGGAATTATTGTTTTTCCATCCTATATTTGTTCATATAGCGATTCTCGTAGTGTTTGTTTTAATAAAACGTATCTTAATGTGGTCGGGTTTTTTACATTGCTAAGCATCTATGTTTCTATATTTAGCTTGATAGCAGCTGCGATCGATAGATTTAAAGCTCTTTACCGACCATTAAAATACAATGCTAAAGCAATTGTAACAATGGCCAAACACATTTGTCTTGGATTATGGTTAATATCAGTTTTACTTGCTATCGCACTAGCTGGTATAATTCATAAAAACTTTACTTTGCTGTAATAAGCGATACCGTTGTTTTACCAATGGTATTCAATAATCTTATAGCTTTTTCTATATATGCAGCTATTCTAATTACTGCACCCATAGCAACAATGTGGATATTTACAACTTTGACATTTTGTGTTTACAAAACGCAATCAAAGAAACAAAAAAAACTTCTTACAATAAAAAGACAGAGACTAAAATCGCTTTAAGAAATCAAATTTTTCTTCGCACTTTGTATCATGGTTGGTGCATTTAGTGTTTGTTTGTTACCATCTGGTATATCAATTCTAATTGTAATTGCTAGTTTAAAATTAGATCGGTCAGCCGCTATCTCATCAATCGTTATATTAACGTCCAACAGTCTTTGGAATGTTTTTATTTACAGTGCAAGAGAAAAAAAATTTCGAGCAGCATTAAAAACTCTTTATAAAAAATTGTATGAAGAGACTGTTTTGGATCGATGTGCAAGTTTTATTTGGTTCGGTGAACGTGTATTTAACAAAAGCCATTATATATGCTTGCAATTTAATGCGGATCTTTTACATAATAATGACAGAGACGTTATACACAAAGCACCACAAGTGTTCAGTTCAGCCGAATTCTATTCATGTCTAAAATTTTTCAATCTGATTCAAGTTTTTTTTTTTATTATCGAGCATACATCTTTGGCTTGATTTGTTGAGTTTAAGCCTGGTTAAAAATTTTGTAGCTGATAAAACAACCATGTGATGGCGCATTTAACAAAAGATTTGAACTCCGAAGCAGATCTTAAATTCTAAGCCAGGGTTTCTTAACCAGGGGTGCGAGAAATGTTCCTAGGGGGTGCGGGGATGCTGAATCATTAAGGTTGATTAGGCCTACTCTTTTAAATACAAAAAACGTTATGTTACAGATTTCAAATTTACAAATGGAAAATAACAGAATTGAGTGTTGTTACAGACTTTAATATCACTACACTTTGTTTTTGGTATGTCTAAAAAACGAAAGTGGAATGATGCCTATGTTCAGTATGGCTTTACATTTATTACCGAAAAAGATGGTACACAACGTCCGCAGTGTGTCCTGTGCGGCACTATGTTCGCAAACTCAAACTTGAAACCATCGAAACTTGATGAACATTTCAAGAGTTACAAGGCAACTTTGTTTTTGGTATGTCTAAAAAACGAAAGTGGAATGATGCCTATGTTCAGTATGGCTTTACATTTATTACCGAAAAAGATGGTACACAACGTCCGCAGTGTGTCCTGTGCGGCACTATGTTCGCAAACTTAAACTTGAAACCATCGAAACTTGATGAACATTTCAAGAACAGGCATGGTGGTGTGAATGCAGGAAATGACATTGCGACATTACAAGTCAAGAGGGCTAGATTTGACCGTGCCGGCACGTTACGTATGTATGGGTTTTCACCACCAGAAAAACCACTATTGCTAGCTTCTTATGAAGCTGCATACCAAATTGTTAAGTCAAAGAAGCCCCATACCGTTGGAGAGGAATTGATCAAGCTATGTATTCTTAAAATAGCAGATATTGTTCTTGGCAAGGAAGCTGCTAAGGAAGCTGCAAAAAAGTTGCAACAAGTATCTTTATCTAATGATGTTATCTACAATAGGATCATCGATATGAGTAAAGATATTCTGGAGCAGGTTATTGCTGACATTAAGGCAAGTCCAGTAACGATTTCACTGCAGCTTGATGAATCTACTGACGTGTCAAACTGTAGTCAGCTAATAGCGGTAGTCCGATATGTGAAAAACAAGAAAATTGAAGAAAGTTTTTTGTTTTGTCAGTCACTGGAAACTACAACGAAAGCCAAAGACGTATTTAATATGATAAAAGAATTCTTCATGAAACACCAACTTCACTTAGACAAGATTGGTTCGATATACACTGATGGAGCACCAGCCATGTTGGGCAACCGTTCAGGATTTGCTGCATTACTAAGAAAAGAAATTCCCAGTCTGAAAATTACCCATTGCTTTCTTCATCGGCACGCTCTTGCAGACAAAACATTACCCCTCAAACTGAAGAAAGCTTTGGAAATTCGCATTAAGGTTGTGAATACGATTCGTGGCCTTGCACTGAATCACCGACTGTTTCAACTGTTTTGTAAGGAGTTGGGTAAAGAATAAACCGTGCTTTTATATTACACCGAAGTAAGGTGGCTGTCACGTGGTCGTGTGCTATCTCGTCTGTTTGAATTGCGAGATGAAATTAAAGAGTCCTCTGCAAAATGGGAAATGAAATGGCTGAATATTTTGAAGACCCTGAATTTATTCAAAACCTTGCCTATTTGGCTGATGTGTTCACAGCACTCAACGAGCTCAACCGCTCTTTGCAGGGACAAGGAATCAGCGTAATTCATGCATGTGAGAAGCTGTCTGCATATAAAGAAAAGCTTCAGCTGTGCATTAGACGTGTAAAGAAAGAAAACTTAGTAAATTTTCCTTCCCTTCAAGAAACACTCGAGGAAAGTGTTTCTTTGCATCCACCCCTTGTTTCAACAATTGCTGAACATTTACAAATACTTAGTACTGAATTTGATGGCTACTTCTCATGTGGAGAGATACAAACCTGTGACTACTGAATCCGTCATCCTTTCAAGGTGAATTTGGAAGAAATTGATGATAATAGCGACATTATGGAAGATCTCATTGATATGAGAAACAATACTGAATTAAAATGGAATTTTCCGATGATAGTCTGGAGAACTTTTGGGCTTCTCAATTAGAAACATATCCTGTTTGGAAAAAAAGGCTCTTACTGTGTTGGTGCCTTTCGCAACAACTTATTTGTGTGAAACAGAATTTTCTTGCCTGGTTCACATTAAAACAAAATCTAGAAATGGTTTGGATCCTCAGCACGACATGCGAGTAGCACTTAGCACCAAGACACCAAGATTTGATGTCATTATAAATAGGAAGCAACAACAAAAAAGTCACTGAGACACTCTTCTAAATGTATTACTGCAATTTCTTTCTTTGCTGATTTATTTTTTTTGAGCTTAAAAGATGGTTCCATTTTACTTTTTTTAAAACTTGTTATATTTAACCAATTCTAAAAGGGGGTGCGAGAATTGGTTGGTGATTTAAAAGGGGTGCAGCAAGTAAATAGGTTAAGAACCACTGTTCTAAGCAATTTGTTGAAATTTGCCAATTCAAATTGAAAACATTATCAATTTCAAATTTTGTAAATTCTGTAATGTACTCGTATATCAAATCTAAAATTGAAGTTCAATTTAAAGCTTATTTAGTAGTTTTATAAATAATTTCTTTCAATTTTGTTATTGTGATTGTGTTTTTATCTTCTTTGCCTTCACGTTTAACCTAACTGTTTTAATCGCAGGGGCGAATTACCCCACCGGGAGTTCAGGAATTTTCCCTGTTTTCCGGTGCTTTTGTAGGCCCGTTTTGTAGTCAGTCGTAACTTTTTTATATTATGAAAAATTACAAAGAAAGATTTTATTTTGGAAAACAATAATTGAAAATATGTTCTACTAAAGAATGATATAACCAAATTAGTCGGTTAAAGTGATAGGCTTTTTGCCGCTTAAAGTGATAGCCTTTACCGCCACCTATCTTTCTCTACGACAAAAAAAATTGTGTTCGTATGTTTGGTTTGGGACAATTAGCATTGCGACGTGACTATCGACGTGATAACTAATTAAGGATTCCGTGTTTTACTGTATAGTGCTTATACAGTGGCCTAGGATTAGCAAAGTCAGAAATTAATTTTCTCAGATCAGTGGTTTCTAACCTATAACTAACCTATTTTCGGAACAATTGGATATGGTTCTAAAGGTACATACTCGTACAGTAATGTAGTTCAAATTTTGTACGTTGCATCTAGGTCTGAAAAGCTAAGCATTAATGCCAAAGCGATTTTAGATAATATGATTTGATACCAGCATATTCTCACAGCTATGGCGTATCTACGCTTCATGGAGAAAACTTCTGCACTCTCCAAATATTTGCAGACTTCTGGATTAGGCTTTATAAACTCTTTCAATATGGAGGTAGCTACTATTAATGATATCAAACAAATTTGTCGCGACTTTAGAATGGTTATCATCCAAACAGACTACTTTGTGATACATGCCAACAAAATTTTGGATAATCATGGATGTAATATTATAATTGAAAGCATCTCTTCTCCAAAACGGATTTGTAAAAATAAAAATGATGTATTGGATGTAAATTTGATATATTTGCTGAAAGTTCGGGAAACCCTAATCTAGTGATTCAAAGCTTAGAGAGAAGGTTCGCCTCACATGAGAAGCAGTATGTCAAGTTAAGCTGTTTTGATCCCAAGCGTTTTTCAGAAACACTTCAAATGAAATTCCCATTTCTGCGGTAAACATAATATGCAATCTCTTACCAAATAAAATTGAAGATTATCTTCCTGTACAGCAAGGTCTTAGGCAAAAGCTTTTGGATTTCCCATCGAAAGGCAAGAGTTGCAAAAAATCACACCTGCGCACTACACTGATTTGGATGGGCCGAACAAATTTGGTTTGCATTATTATCTACGTTAGCGATGAATTGTAGCTATTTATTAAACCTATGTTTTTATTGATCTTCTGTAGTGCAATGTGAATTATAAATACCCGTATAGCCTACTCATATGACATCTTTGTTTTATGCAGCATTATTTCTTAAATGCTTTTCTTTTTATAAACAGACGATGAAGAAGATTTGAATCTCACCCACTGCTCCAATATTCCTAAATGTCGATGTCAAAACTGTTTTCTGTGTTGTTATACTGCAATTCGAAAATACAGAAGGTACTGTAAGAGTTATCCCCTTCTATATCAGGCATACAAATTAATCCTTACTCTTTCCCTTACACAAGTGGTTTGCGAAAGAACATTTAGTAAGCTGAAATATGTGAAGAATCATTTAAAAAGTCAGCTAAGCGAAGATTGTCTGGAATCGTTGCTTCTTCTGTGTGTCAAATGATATGGTTATTGATGAGCTAGCTCGGTCAAACGCTGAAACGAGCAAACTTCTGTGTTGCAGTGAATGAATAAATTGTGCATTATAATTTTTTAGAGAACTTTTGTCTATCGTAATCTACAACTAAACATGGTATTACCCGGTTTAAATGATTTTTTCAAAAACAGAATATTCTTATTTTTATTCAAGTGATATTGAAAATCATATGAATTAATCATAATAATGGCACTAGATAGTTCGTAAATTAAACATTGTAGGCTAATAATTTTTTCATACAAAATCGAGTTGGAAAAAGTAGGCCGTTTTTATTTTTAAATTCCCGGGCCGATTCAATTTGCTAATCCGACCCTGTTTGATTATAGATACTTTATATATGATTTTAACAGTAACTTTCTTTATTCTTCACAATTCTCTGCCATTTGTATTGTGTTGCTCACAGGGATACCTAAACTACCGGGATGTGAAACTCGAAAAACGCGTGCACACAGTAGGGCTATTTGATTTTTTGCTCTTGAAGCTGCAATTTTGAGCTCTACAACGTAAACAATATTTTTCCAATTAAGTATATAGATAAATCATATTGTAACTTGTGATATCACATTTAGAGCGGACCGTATAGTTTATTCTTGGCGATTTTTTGAAAAAGCAATGCAAACCGTATTAAAAGCAAATTAACTGCAAATTTAAACAACACGAAAATAAAAAAGTTAAATAAACTACAAGTTCTGCATTTATACAGTACAACAATAAAAACTTTAGCAAAAAAAGATCAACTGTGAAACAATTAGCAAGAATCACAAAAAATGTATAGTTTTTTTGTAAATATTGAAAATAAATAAAACAATGAAAGTTTTTATGAATTTTTGATTTTTATATATTTACTAGTAAGCTTTCGAATTTTTCAAACCATTGGTCCAATGTTTTTAAGTTTAAGAGCATTTAAGCGTTTAAGTTCGTTTTTAGCAAAACAATTAAATGCAGACTGAATGATAAGTGAAAAATTGGAATGCCCTTCTAAGCAAAGTTGGTTGACAGCACACTCAAAGTTGGGTAAGTCCTTCAATACAGTTTCCACTGCACACAAAAGCGCATAGCGCTGATTTGAACAAGTAAGCAGTTTGCTTTTGATATAACATTTGACAGTATTTTAATCATTGTAAATTTGTAATTAGCATACAACCAAACAGCATATTAAACGATTAATCAGCGCCCACGTGGTAGCTATACTACAACTGTTTTACTATTCAAAGGCTTTAAAAGTGGGTCTACATTGTACTTTGTTTTGGCTTATGCCAGAGCAAAACAAAAGTATAATGTAGAGACATTTAATACAAGCAAAAATACAATTTACATTGACTTGGGTTTTTATCAAAGAAATTATTTCAGTAAAACGTTCTTTAATATTCGGGTCTCCAAATACGTATATTAAATCAACTTAAAGCTTTTTTTATCGTCTTTTTTGTTTTACGCTTTATTTGTAGTTAATCTCATCTCGGAGCATAGTTTGTGTCTGCAGCGCGTTCGTTTTAGAGCTGGCTTTGTGAGTTCTAGTTATACTTCTCAATTTGTGAGGCGACCAGCTGCAGTGTTTGTGGGCGGCTGGTTGAAGTCTGAGTAGACTTAGTGCAGTTTTTGGTAATTCCCGTTTCTCCATGAGTCAGCACCAACGTGAACTGTTCGGTAAGACATCTATGCGTTTTCTTTTTGTGTTTAATTTTTAGTTCGTTTTATTTATTTACAGATTACCGCTTTCGCTTTCGCCAACGCTTTTCAACGCTTCAGTTAATTATTTATTTTTCATTAAAATTCCTTGGTTATTATTGAGTTTTTATTTCATCGAAGCCGGAAGCGCGTTAATCGACATTTCACTTTGCGGCAATCGGCAATTTCAGCGCGGTTTACCGTTACAGCAAGTATATCCCGTATTAAAAGTTAATCAAATAATGATTAAATAATTTAATAATACTAATCAGTAATTATATCTGAGTAATTTATTTGAGATGAAAATTCATCATTATAATAAAAAAAGTATTACGTAAATACATAGAAAGCAAAGGAAAATTTACATCAAGATAACTAAGATTCAAAATATCTATAAAATCAAAACCAAAGTTTTTTCACTGATTGTAGTGAAGTACTTTGTCTGGAAATGGCCTGTGACTGAACAATCAATAGATTACATATATCACAATAAATTTATTGCATAAAGCAACAAGTTCACTTTTGAGTTGTAGAATTTACAAAACAATTTTGATCATTAAATAAAGCTATGCAAACACAAATTATAATTTTTTACATTTTAAGTGTATCTATAATTTTTATTCATTTTTAAACCTTTTTTAGAACAGAAACATCTAAGCTATAACCTAAAAATTATAAAAACATGTTTTATTGATGCTTAAAAAAATTTGTTAAAAAATTATAATGGGACAAAAAAAAGCTGCAAGATTGTTTTAGGTACCACTTAAGACATTACACGTATGAATTAAAAAAGTGGGTCTATAAGTTAAAAACAAATCATAATTATTTTAAATAAAAATACAAATAGTTAAAATAATATTAAACAACTTTTTAAAAAATTATTTTTAAATAAAAAATCAAGATAAATTAATATATCTAAATTAAAAAATCTTTATATTAAGTAGACTTCTTGTTATATAAAATTGGTAAAAATCTAGGGTATAATATATAACATATAATAAATTACTAAATAAAAACTATTTATGTTAAAAAATCACGATCAATTAAAAAAGTTGAAAAACTAATTTAACATAAATTGATTAAAACTAAAAAATAAACTTAAATTTATGTTGTTACAATTGTAATTAATGTAAAACAGCAAATGCATGCAATTTAGACTATCCCTACAGTGTACACTAAACTATGTTAAAACTAATTTAACATAAATTGATCAAAACTAAAAAATAAACTTAAATTTATGCTGTTACAATTGTAATTAATGTAAAACAGCAAATGCATGCAATTTAGACTATCCCTACAGTGTGCACTAAACTATGTTAAAACTAATTTAACATAAATTGATAAAAACTAAAAAATAAACTTAAATTTATGCTGTTACAATTGTAATTAATGTAAAACAGCAAATGCATGCAATTTACACTATCCCTACAGTGTGCACGAAGTCGCACGGAAAAAACGAAGTTTCTCATCCGGGTAGTTTAGGTATCCCTGGTTGCTCAGCCTGAGGTTGGACCATTTTTGGATGCTGACACTAATTCTGTTTTCCTCTTCTTCCATCTTTCATTGTGAACTGCAGATGTTCTATTTAATGGCCAGATATGTTTTCATCAGCCAGGTTGCTAAGTTTTTGTCAGCATCTGAGAAACCAAGGGCTCCATTTGAATGATAATAAATGGCGTAAGCTATTATTACGTGCTCATAATAATATTTTACGCCGTGAAATGGACCAAGGCAAAGGTGACTGTGCGGAGCACTGTAACATCCGCACCACAGTTGAACCCGCTGATCGTCTTAAAAGTTTACAACAAGCAAGTCAAACTTGCGGCCTGCGAAGCATTTTCGTACGGCCAGCAAAGTCTTTTGAAGAATGGCCCCAAACTGAAAAAGTTTTGGCATAATTAGAATTTTTCGGACAGAGACAAGAAATTATTGGGAGAAGATAAAGTATCCAAATTTAGCACAATCCAGACTATTGAGTGAGTACAATTAAGACTTAATGGGATGGCAATTTTTTTATTTCCATCTTTAAATTGGAACCAAAAAAGGAAAAATTGGATACAGAACAGAAGTGAAGACTTTTTTGATCCTCACCATAAACAAAAGCGTTTAATTTATACATCTTCTAAACAAGGGGTGAAAATTTGTTTAACTTATTAAAGAAATTTTCGTAATAGTAAGTTGAAACTTATGTGAAGACCAAAAAAGAGCTCTTCACTTTGTTTGGTGACACAATTGCGCTCCCTGATCCAAAGTTTTATTTTGTACTTGATATTTAGTTTTTGTATGAAATAAACAATAAATTTACTGGATCATAATAAGCAATTTTTTTTTACGAAGTTCCTATCTCCATTGTAAAAAGTTCAACAGCGCGATTTTTAATCAGTTCATCAACTATAATTTAGCATACAAAACTTGTTTCAGCTTGTGTTTTTCTTTCATTTTTCTATTCACGTAAGTAGTAGGTAATGCGTCATTTCCTCGGCGGAGCGCGGTGGCGCACTGACGTTAGTGCGTTCCGAACCCTAGACTCCATGAACCAACAAAAAGTCGAAACCCTATCTTTTTAATGCTTATGTTTCAAATCAATTTAATTTCAAATTAATATTAATAATAAGTTCTAAAAGAAAATATAAAATTAATAAGTTCTATTGAAAACGATTTTAAGTTCTAGACAGTTACGACGTATTTCGTGAAGCCGCGTCATTTCCTGTTCTGAATCGTATCGATTTGACCTTAAGTAAACTCCTAAGTCCAAAAAAGCGATTTAATTTTTCTTTCTAACTTTAATCTCAAAGGCAATACTTGTACACGTTTAAGCGCTCCCTATACAACCTTGATTTTTAGATACCTATACTCAAAAGTTTTTCTAAAGTTTAGTTTTTAGATGAAAATCAATTTTAAATATTTTCCTAGGTATACTTAACTTTTATTTACACGATATCTATCTTTAATTTTTTTTTTCTAGGTAACCTTAATTTTTGCTAGACCTTTGTTTGATTTTTAAAAATTTTTCCAAACAAACTCGATTTTTGAGATGTCTATCTTCAATTTATTTTTTTGACAACCTTGATTTTTGTTATACCTATGTTGAATTCTAAAACTTTTTTCTCTAAACAATCTCAATTTTTGTCACACCTATCTTTAATTTTTCTTAAAAATCTTGATTTTTATCATAATTTTGTTTAAGTTTTTTCTAATCAACCTTGGTTTTTGTCATATCTTTGTTTAATTTTTCTCAGTAAACTTGATTTTGTCATATCTAAACTCAACTTTTTTTCTAAACAATCTTGATTTTTGTCATACCTTTATTTAATTTTTTCTTGACAACCTTGACTTTTGTCATAACTATCTTCAATTTTCTTAATCAACCTCGATTTTTGTCCTACCTTTGTTTAATTTTATCTTGAAAACCTTAATTTTTGTCGTAACTATCTTTAATTTTTTCTTAACAACCTCGATTTTTGTCATACCTTTGTTTAATTTTTCTTGACAACCTTAATTTTTTTATAACTATCTTCAATTTTTTTCTTGATAACCTTAATTTTTGTCGTAACTATCTTTAATTTTTTCTCAACAATCTTGACTTTTGTCATGCCTTTGTTTAAGTTTTAAAATTCAATAAAGCTGCCTAAAAGTCAAGCTTTCTTAGAGAAAAATCGAATGCAGGTAAATTAAGATTGATTAAGAAAAAGTTTTGAAAAATTAAACATAAGTAAAATCAAGGTTGACAAGAAAAAACTTAAACAAAGGTATGAAAAAATTCAGGGTTACCAAGAAAAAAATGAACTTTTAATTTATGATATAACAAAATTAAGTTTGTCTAAAACAATTGAGGTTAGGTATGACAAAAATTAAGGTTATCAAGAAAAATTAAACAAACGTATCACAAAATCAAGGTTGTTTAGAGAAAAATTGAAGGTAGGTGCGACAAAAATCCAGATTGTTTAAAAAAAAAATTAAACATAGGTATGACAAAAATCAAGGTTGCCAAGAAAAATTAAACAAACGTATAACAAAAATTGAGGATGTCAAGAAAAAATTAAAGATAGATATCTAAAAATTAAGGTTGACTAAGAAAATTTTTGAAAAAAAAGTTGAACAAATGTGTAGCAAAAATCAAGTTTGTTTAGGAGAAAATTGAAGATAGGAATGAAAAAAATCAAGGTTGTCTAAAGAAAACTTTTAAAATATAACAAAAATCATGGTTGACAAAGAAAAATTTTGAAAATTTCAACAAGGGTGTAGCGAAAATCAAATTTGTTGAAAAAAAAATTAAATATATGTATCTTCAAATCAAGCTTCCTAGGAAAAATTTTTGAAAAAGTGAACATAAATATAACAAAAATCAAGGTTGTCAAGAAAAAAAAATTAAAAATGATAGATATCTAAAAATTATGGTTACCAAGAGAAGCTATTAGAATTGAATAAAGGTATAACAAAAATCAAGGTTGACTAAGAAAAATTTTTGAAAAATATAACAAAACACAAAATTGTTTAGAGAAAAAGCTTTAAAATTAAACAAGGTATAACAAAAATTGAATTTATCTAGAAAAAAATGAAGATATGTGTAACAAAAACCAAGGTTGACTAAAAAAAATTTTTGAAAAATTGAACATAACTATAGCAAAAATCAAGCTTACCTAGAAAAAAAATTGAAGATAGATATCTAAAAACCAAGATTGTTTAAAGAGAAACTTTTAAAAATTCAACAAAGGTGATACAAAAAATCAAGTTTGTTTAGAAAAAAAACTGAAAAAAGTTATAACAAAAATCAAGATTGTTAAAAATAAATAAATAAAATACAAAAGTATAATGAAATCGAGATTTATTAGAAAAAAAAAAATTGAAGATAGTTATGACAAAAATCAAGGTTACCAAGAAAAATTAAACAAAGGTATAGCAAAAATCAAGGTTGGCTAAGAAAAACTTTTGAAAAATTGAGCATAAGTATAACAAAAGTCAAAATTGTTGAAAGAAAAAAGTTTGGAAAATTGAACAAAGGTATAACAAAAATCGAATTTGTCTAGAAAAAATTGAAGATAGGTGTAACAAAAACCAAGGTTGTCTAAAAAAAATTTTTCAAAAATTAAACAAAAGTACAAAAATCAAGGTTTCCTAGAAAAATTAAAGATAGTTATAAAATCAAGATTGATTAGAAAAGATTAAACAAAGATATGACAAAAATCGAGGTTGTTAAGAAAAAATTAAAGATAGTTATGACAAAAATTAAGGTTTTCAAAAAAAATTAAACAAAGGTGTGACAAAAATTGAGGTTGTTTAGAAAAAAAAATTGAATTTAGGTATGAGAAAAATCAAAGTTACCGAGAAAATTAAATAAAGGTATGACAAAAACCAAGGTTGATTAGAAAAAACATAAACAAAAGTATGACAAAAATCAAGATTTTAAGAAAAAATTAAAGATAGATGTGACAAAAATCGAGGTTGTCAAGAAATAATTAAACAAAGGTATGACAAAAATCAAGGTTACCAAGACAAAATTAAACCTAGATATAAGAAAATCGAGATCGCCCAGAAAACATTGAAGAGACTTATAAAAATTAAGGTTTTCAAGAAAAAACTAAACAAAGTTATGACAAAAATCGAGATTGTTAAGAAAAAATTGAAGATAGTTATGACAAAAATCAAGGTTGTCGAGAGAAAGCTAAGCAAAGGCATGACAAAAATCAAAGTTGATTAGAAAAAACTTAAACAAAAGTATGACAAAAATTAAGGTATTTAAGAAAAATTAAAAATAAGTGTGACAAAAATCGAGGTTGTCAAGAAATAACTAAACAAAGTTATGACAAAAATCAAGGTTACCAAAAAAAAAATTAAAGCTAGATATAAGAAAATCAAGATAGTCAAGAGAAAAATTGAAGATAGTTATAAAAAATTAAGGTTTTCAAGAAAAAATTAAACAAAAATATGACAAAAATCGAGTTTGGTTAAGAAAAAATTAAAGATAGTTATGAAAAAAATCAAGGTTGTTGAGAAAAAATTAAACAAAAGTATGACAAAAATCGAGTTTGTTAAGAGAAAAATTGAGTTTAGGTATGAAAAAACTCAAGGTTGTTAAGAAAAATTAAAGACAAGTGTGACAAAAATCGAGGTTGTCAAGAAATAATTAAACAAAGGTATGACAAAAATCAAGGTTGCCAAAAAAATTAAACCTAGATATAAGAAAATCAAGATCGCCGAGAAAAAATATCGAAGGTAGTTATAAAAAAATTAAGGTTTTCAAGAAAAAATTAAACAAAGTTATGACAAAACTCAAGGTTGTTAAGAAAACTTAAAGGTAAGTGTGACGAAAATCGAAGTTGTCAAGAAATAACTAAACAAAGGTATGACAAAAATCAAGGTTACCAAAAAAAATTAAACCTAGATATAAAAAAATCAAGATCTCCGAGAAAAAAAATCGAAGATAATTATAAAAAAAAATTAAGATTTTCAAAAAAAAATTAAACAAAGTTATGACAAAAATCAAGTTTGTTAAGAAAAATTAAAGATAGTTATGAAAAAAATCAAGGTTGTTGAGAAAAAATTAAACAAAGGTATGACAAAAATCGAGTTTGTTAAGAGAAAAATTGAGTTTAGGTATGAAAAAACTCAAGGTTGTTAAGAAAAATTAAAGACAAGTGTGACAAAAATCGAGGTTGTCAAGAAATAATTAAACAAAGGTATGACAAAAATCAAGGTTACCAAAAAAATTAAACCTAGATATAAAAAAATCAAGATCGCCGAGAAAAAAAATCGAAGATAATTATAAAAAAAAATTAAGGTTTTCAAAAAAAAATTAAACAAAGTTATGACAAAAATCAAGTTTGTTAAGAAAAATTAAAGATAGTTATGAAAAAAATCAAGGTTGTTGAGAAAAAATTAAACAAAGGTATGACAAAAATCGAGTTTGTTAAGAGAAAAATTGAGTTTAGGTATGAAAAAACTCAAGGTTGTTAAGAAAAATTAAAGACAAGTGTGACAAAAATCGAGGTTGTCAAGAAATAATTAAACAAAGGTATGACAAAAATCAAGGTTACCAAAAAAATTAAACCTAGATATAAGAAAATCAAGATCGCCGAGAAAAAATATCGAAGGTAGTTATAAAAAAATTAAGGTTTTCAAGAAAAAATTAAACAAAGTTATGACAAAACTCAAGGTTGTTAAGAAAACTTAAAGGTAAGTGTGACGAAAATCGAAGTTGTCAAGAAATAACTAAACAAAGGTATGACAAAAATCAAGGTTGCCAAAAAAATTAAACCTAGATATAAAAAAATCAAGATCTCCGAGAAAAAAAATCGAAGATAATTATAAAAAAAATTAAGATTTTCAAAAAAAAATTAAACAAAGTTATGACAAAAATCAAGTTTGTTAAGAAAAATTAAAGATAAGTGTGACAAAAATCGAGGATGTCAAGAAATAACTAAACAAAGTTATGACAAAAATCAAGGTTATCAAGAAAAAATTAAACCTAGATATAAAAAAATCATAATCACCGAGAAAAAAGATTGAAGATAGTTATAAAAATTAAGGCTTTCAAAAAAAACTTAAACAAAGGCATGACAAAAATTAAGATTGTTGAGAAAAATTAAACAAAAGTATGCTAAAAACCATGATTGTTAAGAAAAATTAAACATAGGAATGACAAAAATCAAGATTGTTAAGAAAAATTAAAGATAGATGTGACAAAAATCGAGGTTGTCAAGAAATTATTAAACAAAGGTATAAAAGAAATTGAGATCGCCGAGAAAAAATTGAAGATAGTTATAAAAATTAAGGTTTTCAAGAAAAAATTAAACAAAAATATGACAAAAAATCGAGATTGTTAAGAAAAAATTGAAGGTAGTTATGAGAAAAATTAAGGTTTTGAAGAAAAAATTAAACAAAGGCATAACAAAAATCGAGGTTGTTAAGAAAAAATTGAAGATAGTTACAACAAAAATTAAGGTTTTTATGAAAAATTAAGCAAAGGCATGACAAAAATCAAGATTGTTAAGAAAAATTAAAGATAGATGTGACAAAAATCGTGGTTGTCAAGAAATAACTAAACAAAGGTATGACAAAAATCAAGGTTACCAAGAAAAAATTAAACCTAGATATAAGAAAATGAAGATCACCGAGAAAAAAAAATTGAAGATAGTTATAAAAATTAAGGTTTTCAAAAAAAACTTAAACAAAGTTATGACAAAAATCGAGGTTGTTAAGAAAAAAATTGAAGGGAGTTATGACAAAAATTAAGGTTGCTTAGAGAAAAAGTTGAGTTTAGGTATGACAAAAATCAAGGTTACCGAGAAAGATTAAACAAAGGTGTGACAAAAATCGAGGTGTCAAGAAAAAATTAAACAAAATTATGACAAAAATCAAGGTTATCAAGAAAAAAAATTGATAATAGTTATAAAAAAATTAAGGTTGTCAAGAAAAATTAAACAAAGGTATGACAAAAGTCAAGATTGTTAAGAAAAAATTAAAGATAGTTACGACAAAAATTAAGGTTATCAAGAAAAAAATTGAAGATAGTTATAAAAAAATTAAGGTTGTCAAGAAAAATTAAACAAAGGTATGACAAAAATCGAGGTTGTTAAGAAAAAATTAAAGATAGTTACGACAAAAATTAAGGTTTTCAAGATAAAATTAAACAAAGGTAGGACAAAAATCGAGGTTGATTAAGAAAATTGAAGATAGTTATGACAAAAGTCAAGGTTGTCAAGAAAAAATTAAATAAAGGTATGACAAAAATCAAGATTGTTTAGAAAAAAAGTTGAGTTTAGATATGACAAAATCAAGTTTACTGAGAAAAATTAAACAAAGATATGACAAAAACCAAGGTTGATTAGAAAAAACTTAAACAAAATTATGATAAAAATCAAGATTTTTAAGAAAAATTAAAGATAGGTGTGACAAAAATTGAGATTGTTTAGAGAAAAAAGTTTTAGAATTCAACATAGGTATAACAAAAATCAAGGTTGTCAAAAAAATAAATTGAAGATAGACATCTCAAAAATCGAGTTTGTTTGGAAAAATTTTTAAAAATCAAACAAAGGTCTAACAAAAATTAAGGTTACCTAGAAAAAAAAAATTAAAGATAGATATCGTGTAAATAAAAGTTAAGTATACCTAGGAAAATATTTAAAATTGATTTTCATCTAAAAACTAAACTTTAGAAAAACTTTTGAGTATAGGTATCTAAAAATCAAGGTTGTATAGGGAGCGCTTAAACGTGTACAAGTATTGCCTTTGAGATTAAAGTTAGAAAGAAAAATTAAATCGCTTTTTTGGACTTAGGAGTTTACTTAAGATATCGATACGATTCAGAACAGGAAATGACGCGGCTTCACGAAATACGTCGTAACTGTCTAGAACTTAAAATCGTTTTCAATAGAACTTATTAATTTTATATTTTCTTTTAGAACTTATTATTAATATTAATTTGAAATTAAATTGATTTGAAACATAAGCATTAAAAAGATAGGGTTTCGACTTTTTGTTGGTTCATGGAGTCTAGGGTTCGGAACGCACTAACGTCAGTGCGCCACCGCGCTCCGCCGAGGGCTCCGCTGATGATGTCACAACACCAACCAAATGACGCATTACCTACTTCTCACGTATTCATATGATATAAATTAAAAACCAGTTAGACGGTTATCGCAATGATTTCACTTTCCTATTGTTATATTAAACAGAAAAACAAAATAACCAAACTGTCACATCACGATAAAAAGATGAAATGTATAAAAAAGATAAAAAAAAACATTTTCCAAATAACTGACACAAACTCTTTAAATAACCCAAATCCACCTTTGAAATTTACGAAATTATTGGTGCCATACAAGTTTTACTAAATACAATTGCTTAAAACGCTTCAGTTAAGGTTTTTCTGATAACAGTTGTTTTTTTTCGACCGATTTACATTTTATACAATTTTTTATATTATTACCATTTGCAACCGAAGTCATGAACTCATTTCTCAAATCTTAATTTTAAATCAAAACTTATAAACTAACTTTCTGTTTTTTATATTATATACGATTTATTCATATCAATCAGTGACATGAAATTGCTTATCGAACTAAAATAGAGTTTTCTGTTATTAAATAATGTAACATATTGAAGCAAAAATAACGATGTAACCGAATTGACAATATTCCCAAGAATGAACCAGCATACGAACCAGAATCTAAGTTGAAAGTTTGTCAAATATCGGTCTAGTTTTTAGCTATGGTACGAAATAATTCGTACATTATGATGTTTTCCAAAAAAGGGCTGCATCATTACGAAATAAAAGTAGGAAAACAATTAATAGTGAAGAATCAACTCTCAATTTTTACAATAAATTTTGCAAAGCTTTTGAAAGCAAGTGATCCATGTATTAAACTTAATTAAAATAACTTTTTTACAGAATATTTTGCACAAAAAAACTGTCAATAAAACTTTTGATAAAGCTTGGCTTAAATATGTGTGACACTTCTCTCATAATTTTAATCTTAACTTTTTAATTCTACAGTTGATTTTCAACTTTAACAGTAATTTTAAGCTTTTGATTTTGACGTAACCGTTTTTACTGTTACGTATTCATTGCGTAATCAATACACCCTCCACTTAATTTATTTTGCTGCAAATTGTTCTTCAGTGTATTATAAATATTCATTCTACCGTTTCATTCATAACCACTTTGCTCGTAATTATAAAACATTGTGACGTTTTGTTACAGTTCTACGCAGTTTTTCCGCAGTATAAACAACCATATTGACCACAAATTTGAGTTCAAAGCATATCAAATATAGGTTTAGTTTGTTAATTGTTGTGTGATTATAACTCGTATATTATGTTCTCGCCATAAAACGGCTGCATTACATACGGAATAAAAGTACGACACAATTAACAGTAAAGACTCATTTTGTTTCATTTTACAACAAATTTTGCAATATTTAGTGACATAGCTTCTTAAGGCAAGTGATCCATGTTTTTAAACCAGTTGAATTGTTTTTCTGCAAAATAATTTGCTCACAAAAAAAAAGCTTACGATTAAATTTTTGATAAAACATAGCGTAAATTTGAATAGGTTTTACAAATCCAATGTTTCGGCATGTGAGAACCTCCATAAAAAAGGTTAAAAGAAGAGCTTTGCAGAAAGCAACGTAACAACTTCTGCTTAAAAATAATATTTTTTCGATTCCAAAATGCTTTAGACAAATATTCAAAAAAATTTTCATTAGACTAAAGGCAGCTTTGACTAAGTTTAAAATTAATAGAGTTTTTTTAGAATCCAAACAGAAGACATAATTTTTCTGATCGTGTGTGGAATATTAGCAGTAGCTGTAACGTGATATGGTAAACTTTGATACCTACATACTTAATACTGCGTTTCCTGGGGTTATAAATTCATTCAATACAAATTAACATAATATAGTGATCTTTGCTTTAGTAAAAGTAAATATTTATCTTTGCAAAAAGTAAAAATAAAAAGTAGATATTTTAATATGAATGTATCAATCATTGAATTCTATTTGACGAATTTGGAATAATACACAACAAAAGAAAATAAGCAAATCATAGTGCACGTTAGGATATTTTTTCCTGATTTACTTTTATCTCCATTTACCCTCCTGACTCCGAATCAAATGTTGCAGGCGCTTTAATTGGTGCAATCATCAAGCGATTATACCCAAACCAGCTTTTGGAAATACTTAAACATTGCTGTCCAGTTATAACTAAATGTCGCTGTTCGGTTTTATTTTTTAATTTAGAAATACGACTAAAATTTAGAGCAGCTTGCCAAGACCGCCAAGTTGAAGAAAGTAGTTGTCGGCAGCGTGGTCGATTATTTAAGAAAACCGTGATTTTGATCGACATGGTACCAGTTGAAAATCTACTCGCGGAATCCTGTTGTGTCCTTGGGAAAGACACTTTACGGCACTTTCCCTGCTTGAATGTCTTAGCAAGCAGTTTTAAATTTCACCAATATTTCTATAAAGCCTAAAAAACTAAAAGATCAAATAAAAAAATTTAAACTAGACAGCAATAACTTTGCAACTCCGGAAGTAGTTCTGTGCAATTGATTGCCCTATGAACAGCGCCTCCGTCGCTTTCGCTCGAGTCAGGAGGATAAGTATAAAAGCAAAATAAAAAGTGCCTTTAAATGTCTTTTCTAAGGATACAGCAGGATGACACAAATGGGTTTTGAAGTGAGAACGTGTCGATCACATTCGCCACTGATACTATGCTCTAATTATTGGGCTACCCTGGCCTAATGATTAATATAAAATAAAAAATAGACCTATATATATAAACAACTTTTGGATTGAACTCCTGCAAGACTGCTTATGGATCGTTTGGCTTTCGAAATGTTCAATGTGTCAAAAATTTATTTGGACAACATAGTTCAAAAGTGGGAAACCTGTGGCTTTTACGAGTTTTTGTTTGGTGTCCATGACAATAGAGTAACAATCATAAACAAAAATGTAACACCAAGCTCAAAATTTCTCGAAAAGGCCAATATCATCGCATATAAACACGAAAAATACTTTTATTAACATATAGTAAGAATGGTCAAGTCAATCAACAAGCAAGTGCCGACAGACCTGTTTCGTCCTTATTAGGACTCGTCAGGACACTACAGCTTGTTGTTGACCCCAGCTGAAAAAGTTGAAAACTTAAACAGCTGGCACAACTTTCTGTTTGTGGTTTTTACACCTCAAACATCCAGTTGTGGACCTGAACGCTGGGTAAGTAATAGTGTCCTGACGAGGCCTAATAAGGACAAAACAGGTCTGTCGGCACTTGCTTGTTGATTGACTTGACCATTCTTACTATATGTTTGTAATAGGAACTGCAGGGTTTTGCTTGTCATAACCCGTATCCGTGTTAGCTAACTCGATGTGGTTAGCATATCGGAACCGCCGCCAGTATGCCCTTGCGGTTTAGCGGTGTCTTTTGCAGTTGCGCTGGTGGAACATTGTTTTCATTGTAATACTTTTATTTTTGATAAAATTGTTATATAACACGGAAAATGTGTCACTACGATGAAATTTTGCAATCCATGATCCATGAACAATTGTCCTAAATTCAATATTTTGTATGTCCTTCTTTGTTCCTAATCCATGCACTATTATTCAATTCCTAATAGCCTCCATGCACTTCGCTGTACTGTCTATAAGACTTTGGTATTATTTCTTTGAGGTTTCCCTAACCCAGGCTTCTTTTATTACTCTAGCCAACTCTGGAGCACTTGGCGGTTGTCGGTCCGACACTTTATCCTTTAATTCTGTCCATAGATTTTTAATCGGTTTGAAGTCAGGGTTATTTTCCCGGTATTCGAGCAGTTTAACTTTGTTCTGAGCCAGAAACGTGGTTGCAACTTTGGAACGGTGGCATTGCGTTCTAACCTGCATAAAAATATTGCATATTTCAGTTATAAACTTGCATTTGAAGTTTGAGTTTGCCTGACAACAACTCACAGTGGTCTTTAATTCTTTGGTGCATTCATAATGACTTTTGGGGTCAAAAAGTAGAAACCACCGACCTTGTTCTTGGACATTGCCCCCAAATCATCTGTCTCAAGGGATGTTTTATTGTCGATATTGTATATTTATTGTCATTTATCTTGCCAGGTGGTCTCCTGACGTGGCGCTTGGTTCTACAAACTGTTGAGGGGTAGACTTGCCTGAGAATGATATCCTACCCCACTGTGCGGTTGTCCAGTGGCAGTGTTACAATGCTAATTCCAGGCGCTTGGCTTTGATGAGAGATGTAAGCCTCGGTTCTTTTGCCGGTTTGTAGGATTTCAACTTAAATTCTTTAGATAAACGACAAGAAACGGTCATATGACTCGCTTTGCATTCTCTCCGCAGCAATTCAGCCCTGATTTTCTTTATGGAGTTTGTTGGAAACCTGACAACCTTCTTTTTCATCAAGATGTCGTCGCGCTTGGTGGTGGTTCTAGGTCTTCCGCTCCTTTTCCCGTCCTTGCATACTCTGAGTTTGTCTGACTACTTTGATTGACTATTAACATGTTTGAATACAAACTATCAGACGCTGGACAGTTTCTGCCTTGCATACTCCTAATTCTTCGTAGTTGACGATCGCCTGATACACGGCTGACTTGCGGACTCTCAATTTTTCTGCAATACTGCGTTCTTTCAATTTTTGACTGCGTAGGGCTGGGATTTGGGCCCTCTGAACGGCTTTCAGAAACTTTTTTTGCCCAATTTTAGATATTTCAAAATTTTAAAAAATCTCCAAAAAACTCAAAACAAGTTGTTAACCCATATCCTCCTAAATCAAAGTTTTTTGTTCATTTCTCTATTGTAGCTTTGGAATGATGTAACTTGAAGGGAAAAAACGCTCTTTTTGTGAGAAACCTTTTTTTGTGAGATATGAATGATTTCACTTTCATCAGTTTAAACTGACGCTAGGAGCAGGAGGGTACATTAAAACGAAACGCAAGATCGCTTTTCTTTAATATTTTTATTTTTGAACCAAACCAATTTTTGATAACAAGCAAGCCTACAAACAAATAACATCGTTAATGAACAAAAAAATTTAGTGCACAATCTTTCGTTCACATGTCAAACTACATAACATTGTGTATTGGAAATAATATTCTTTAAAACAATCAGGAATGTAAACAAACATTGCAGGAGTACCGAAGGTTCTGAGCACTCTGGTTTGGCACATCGTCGTGCGTCTCCTTAACAATCTAGTGATTGGTAGCACTGAAACATACATATTTACACTGATGTGACCTTGATCCTGGAAATAGAACCTCTGACATATCTTTACTGTATTACAAGTGTTTTTACTAACGGAAGGAATTGAATATAGCATCGCGACGGCTTTGCCTGTACCCACAGTTTAGGTAGCCAAACTTAATTGGTTTCCATGAATACAATATAATTGTTTCGCTACGTGCTTCCTAAAGTATGGTACCATGGATTTGTCAACGCTTAGATTTTGCTCGGGTTTGTAGTAAGCCACACACTGCTTGTTTACCGCATCAAACTCGTCTAAACAGGTCTAACTTTGGCAAATCTGTCAGTTTTATCCAAGCTTTTATTATCAGCAAGATGAAGAAAGTGTTTGCTTTCTTCAAACTCATTCTTAATCATCAGCGCCGTGGCCCTTCGGTCCTGGTTGTCCTCCCTTCTCTGCCAATACATTTTTTGTCGTGGCAATTGATTATAACCGCTCAGCACAAGGATGGCATGGAATTATTTCAACTTTTTATGGTCATTATGAATGAGCGGTTGTTTTTGTATCGAGGATACTTATTTGATTCCAAACATATTCTTTCCATCTCTTCAGTCGTCAAGAACTTTTCAAATATTTCATGTGGCAAGATATGCTTTTCAAAGGAAGGGCGTGTCAAGGTCCAGTTATCAAAAGCTCTGTGCACATTCATTTTACCCTTTTTCCATTTCAGTTTTGAAACAAGAAGTTTCATCATTCTTCTCTAAAAAACACATTATATAGTTGAATACCAACATGAAATACAAAATTATACAATTTAAAAACATTTGGCGTTGTGTACCAAGTTCACATAATGCAAGCATTCCAGCAAGATTGCATAAAACAGCTGAATGAAGATACTGTATATCATAGTATAGCAAGATCTATAAATTCATTGTTGAAATATGTATATATGCTACTTTTTTGTTGCTGGCGGAACACAATATTGTTCTGACAGGGAAACTTTTTTCGGTTAAAAGTCGCCAGCAGGTAACCTAGTATTCTAGAAACAATAGAAAATACAGAACCTTACCTGATCGCTTGCTAAAGCTTGCGATTCATCAGTAATCAGTTTTGCGCCTCCTGTTCCTTACAAATCCTATTCAGCATCTGATGGAAGTTGCCTTCCGCAAAGGTTTTCCGAAATACAATTAACATCATTTCCATCATCTTCGTCGGTGTCTATACCATCATTCTTTGGGAGAAAAATGATAACATTTACGGTAGACACAGATTCACCAGCAACAAAGCTGCACGTACTTAGAGTCCAAAGTTTTAAGTACTTCTAGTGCTTCAAAAATGGTTATCTTTTTGTTTTCGTGCAGCAGGTTAGTCATAGCGGCCTAATGGATAAAGCCTAGGAATGCTAGGATTAGCAGTTGTAAATATTACTTTTGTCGCTTATAAAAAACAACTCAAGCTACTCAATACTTTCGGTCAACTGCTTCCTTTAATTTATAGTGATTTTCAGTGTCAATAAACAGACACAAGTAAACAATTAAATCCTAGGTTATTTAGCTCTAATGAACAACTTTAAAGTTAACACGATTCAAATGGATTTAAACTTGTTAGGCTGCCTGTTAAAACAATAATCCCAGTAAAGTGTATCCGACCAAAATAAAAAAAATTTGTCTATATTACTCTACCTTCTGGCAAGAGTTGCTCCCAGCGTGATTTCTGTCTAGATAAGCAAATAACAAGAAACTTGGCTTATCAACTAGTTATCGACTAGTCCTATATCAGTTCTCAATTACCAATTAACTAACGAAATATTTGCAAATACTCAAAAACCACAACCATTCTGTGACATCACAATGAAACGATATAATTTTATCAGGTTTTCGCATTCGATAAAAGAAATTGTGTTTAACGTCTAAGTGTACCCTTCTGTTCCTAGCGTCAGTTTAAACTGACGGAAGTAAATGAATTGCAAAACTTTTGCAAGCCAGTTTTTGATTCTTTTTTTGCTTATTACCACTTTAATAATATATGTTTTAGCTATCTTTAGTAATTTGTTGATTTATTTTCAATTCACAACCGTTTGTGGCAGTTTCTTCTTATTGCAATAAAAAAAATGCTTTTTTTTAAATTAGACTGCTGTAAATATTGCGATAGCTTTTTATTTATAATTTAAAAGAGTCAGACAATTAGCTTGATTTCTCATTGTCAATTTAATCTAAAAACTAAAGTCCTACAAGTATCAATGTGCTTAAAATCCTTCTTTTTGCACCGTCAGTTTAAACTGACGCTAGGAGGATATGGGTTAATAGCAGCTAAGAAATCATTCAAAAGAACAACCAAAATCAAAACAGTTAATATGATGCAATGAAGACAAATAACTGATGCAATCTGATGAAATACTCCAATTTTGGTTATTTTTGGTGTTTGGGCCTAAACTTTTGTTCATGAATGCATGTGTCAATGACTAGTGCTGACAAAAAAACTTTTTTTTAGTGATTTAGGGACGAAAATCAAGAAATTTGTGTTAAATTTATCAAATTCAAAGTGATGATTTTTTCTTTTTTTTTTAGAAAGATCACTTCATTTAGGGACAAAAATTAACAAATCCGAGTCAGATTCAAAGTAATAACTTTTCTTAAAACTCACTTCAATTTTGGGACAAAAGTCAAGAAATCTGAGATTGATTCAACATGATGACGCTTTATTCTCGGGTATTTCAACTTATGTGGCCTCCTTTGTTACTGCCTAATTAAAATTGACCTCCAATAATGAAAAGTTTTTTACATTTGACATACAATTTCCGTAAAATCCTTTTAGTGGTCTATTTTTTGTTGTGGTACACTTTGAAACATTTGATTTCTGTTTTGCAGAGCCACATTGCATTTTTCACATTTATATTTAGTGAAGTTAATTGCATTTGTATCTTCGTTTATCAATCAAAATTATTCTGTTCAATAGCTCTTCATATCTAAAGTTTTCATTTAATTAAGATAAGAAGAATCAAATTCTTGCGGATTTTTGTTTTCTAAACGATCCTTTATGTAAGCCTACTGCAAACCTGATTCATCTGATCAACAAATTCCATATGCTTGTTACAATTTAAACCATTATATAACTTGTCAAAAAAAAAAAAAAAAAATTAAAGTTGCAGCATGGGATTTTTGTCAGTTTACATTCTATCAGACACTCAACAGAATTAAGTGTGTATTGTTATTGTTGCTTACCACTTAGCCGTTCAGACAATATCAGATCACCTGTGGCTCGCAAGTTCATATCCAACAGAGAAATTGAAACTTACGAAAGTAGGCCTATAATAATTTATTCACGTAATAAAGGATCAAAATTAGGCTTGGTCTGCTTGTGTCGGATAACTGGCGCATATATTTCGGGTAGTTTTGTAGATTTGAATTTCGTACTCCGAGCGTATGTTGTGTTTCTTTGCTTTTCTATTTTTTGTATTCATATATAATAGAGTAGAAACCAATTAAACGGTTATCGAGATTATTTCACTTGGACAATATTTTGTTGAATAAAAAAATAACAAGACTGCCAAATCGGAATCTACGGACATTGTACAAACTTCAATACAGTAAATCATACTCCCCGCGATCAATGAAGAGCACAAATCCAACAATGTGATTTTCTGCGGCACGCTGAAAAGTTTCAAACATAAGTTTCCACTAATTGTTTTTCAATTTTTTTCAGCTGCGGTTTACTTTATATAGTATTAGTAGATTACAAAGACAAAAATAATTCAAAACTCAAAATCACTTTTTGGTTACTAATGTTTTATCCAAATCAGTTGAAATCCAAAAAAAATTCGTTTTAAATCGGCCAATATAAATGACTATACCAGACGTCTGTTCTCAAACAAACAAACATTATAAATTTTTAGCTAAACTTCAACTTGAATTGAGCGAGTCGAAAGCAGTTGCTAAAGAAAAGTAGGTGCTCGCGCCCCCTTGAAAATTTTAAATTGGCATTTCTTTTTTATTTGCAACATGAGAGCTTATAAAAAATATTTCATTAAAGTAATGGTACCTGAAATATTAGTGCAGCGGTTTTAAATATTATCAGCAACACTTAAAAAAATTAGAATTATTTGTTTTTTTAGCATTGCTGATAATGTCAGCATCTATTTACAACTGCTACAACTCTGCAACTCCAATGCATAAGCTGTCACTGTAAATGGAGACCAATTTTTTGTCTTCACATGCATAAAACCCTATTTACTTTATCTATTCCCAATCAACACAAAAAAATATACCAATAAAAAACTATCGACATTTACGGATTAAACGAACCTGTATCATGAATTGTTAAGTTAATATGTTTCAAAAATTATTTGTAACGGAATTAATAATGACCATTACTTTTTTCAGTAGTCTGCCATAGTAGGTATGTTAACTTTGTAATGGCCGAGAAATGACGCCGAGAAGTTCTTTTAACTAAACAAAATAATGAAGTTTATTTTTACAATATACAAATTCTGCATAATAAAGAGATGAGATTCTGAAAGCCAAATAATTTATTTTTTCTTAATTTTTGTTAATTTCGAGAAAAATACCACAATCAGGTTATCTTTATGAAATCCAGGATCTGCGTCTATACTGCGTACCTAGATGACTTTTAAGAGAACGAGTAATCACACGTGTTTTTCTTGAGCCTGAAGAATTAGTCCTGTTAAATACCAAGAACCAAATTTTACGTATTGACGTAAGGTAACTTTTCAAGCTTGAGTTGTGTCATGATTTTTTTTTCGACAAAAAGTCAAATTATTTTTATGACATTTAAATTCATCATACTTACTGATATACGTTAGATTTTAAATAATGATCTTTCGAATTAAAAATCGATTATAGACGATTTTATTTTCTGCTAGGAAAGTTTTCTAAAGTCTTATTTTGATGCCAGAACAGTGATAAAAATATTATTTTAAAAGGCTGTTGTTGAAATTAAATTTTTATGCAGTCTTAACAAGTTATCTACCCACTGACGGATATCAAGTTGAATGATGTTGAGATGTTTTTCTTACAAGGTTTTCAATTGTTTAAGAAACTTTTAGATAAAAGTTTATTGCTGTAGTTACTGTTAATTATTTTAATAATTTCAATGCTCCAAAAAATTAAAAGTAATGTACATTTAAATGACATATATTCAAAACAAAAATTTGTTCACTTAACTGGAGATACAAAAATAGTGGAAACATAGTCCACCTTTATTGTTTTTCTTTTGTTTAAGCTAAGAATAACTGGAAAACCGTCTTTGTACATGTCAACAATAAGATAGAAGTTTGTTAAAGATAAGCTGCTTCAACAAAGCAACGTTAGTGGTACTTCTTTTGAAGCTGTTTAACTGATTAAGGCTCTTTTTCAGATCAAGTTGTTGACAGCAATTTTATAGTAGACTATTCTTGCTTTGCTTTTATAGTACTGCAGTTCCGGTACAAATGATACACCTATATCCGAAATTAATTATTTTGTTTTAATAATTTGTTTGTTGTAGATTAGCTGTTGCCAAACGGTGGTCTGCAGAAGAAGCCAAGAGTTATAACGAGTCCTATTATTAGAAGGACTCCAGTCAATTTGAAGTTCGAGTTTCGAGTCAATCCGAGTTTAACAACTTTCTAGTTAACCACAAGGTTTTATAGTTTAGGTAATTTTAAAACTGAAGAACTTTTCTTTTATCATCATTTGATTTATTGGCTACTACAAACGTGAAAAGTGGAAATATTCTGGGTCATTTAAAAAAAAAAGATCTTTTTTGCTCTTCACTTGATTTTTAACTTAAACGCGATTTTCGAAGCCTAAATACTACCTGATTATTATTGTATAAATATATGTCTTTTTTTTGATAAATTCATATTCATGGTTATTTACTGTAACTTGTTTTTTGGTAAATTCATATTCGTGGTTATTAGTTAGAAACTAAGCCACTTAAAAAGAAAAACACAAGACTTTAGTTTTGCTCTTGTTAGAGCTCGTCAGTGATCCATACCTCACTGAGATTCAAACCAACTAGATGTAGTCCTAAAGGCAGGAGACAACACCACTAGAACGCACAAGCCGGACAACAACTCGACTCTAATCAACTTTAAAGTTATTACCGACTGTACCGCGAAGGGAATCCATAGAATTCCTTATGTGTAGATCAAGGTCTCATCTCATGACCGGGACTTACCCGACAAGCGTTAAATATCGCGCTTACTCACCTTGAGCTTGCTGAGAATCATTATTGTCCTAGAGCTCATGATAACAACTATATATTCGTGGTTTTCAAAATAAAAACAATTAGTGCTTCAGATCAAGCAATGAAATTTTAAAAATGTATTTTGAAAGCTTAATTATGAAGTGCCAATTTGATTTAGGTTTATTTGTAACGCTTAAGCTTTTTACGCAGTTTTGCCTTGGGTTTTATTGGTCTCCTTCGTTGATTCAGGATTGTTTAAACTTTTGAATTTTTTAGTACGGTTTTACTGAAGAAGCAAAAAATACGTATTTATTTTTTTAATCAATTATTAACATACCAAAAAATTTCAAACTAACATCAATTAAATTCAAAAATTTAATGTATAATATATATTTACTGTTCTCATAAACTGTATGCTTCTTGCTTGGCTCTCACTTTTTATTATCTCCTTTATCGACAAAGTTTTTTGCGCAACTACTTATTGAACACAGCTAGCTACGGTCAACATAATCACCATGTTGCATGGACACAAGTTGACAGATAAAAACCATGCGCAAGGTTTAAAGCAGATGCACTATCCAACAAAGTTTAGTTTCAATATTGCTTTTAAATCTGTTCGCTATTCATTAAAATGAGACTTAAATTTTTGTTTTCAATAAAACAATTTTGCTTATGCTGAGCAAAATCATTACAATTGTATGTACATTACAATATCTATCAAATGTAATTGGATAAATATCGATGGTTTTACAAAAAGGCGGCCTGGTGCGAGAAACGTAAGGGGTACCACTATTTAGTGTACTAAAAATAGATAGCAGAAGCCATTTTTAGTGTATGAAAACAAAGTAACCCCGAAAAAAAATTGGCTTCATTTTAGGGTGGCCACTATTGAGATATCCAAAGATGCAGAGCCACTTTTTAGTGTCTCAAAACAATGTAATCTACAAAAAAAAGAAAGCCTTTACTTTAACAAGCACAAGTGGCACAACCACACGACCTAACAAGCAGGAGCCGAGCATGCTGCTGATTCAAAGATTTTTTTATTTTAATTTTTGACATGCCATCGACGTCCTGGTGTTACTGTGAAAAAATAGAGCGGTTTCTTATGTAGTGGTTTAACTTTTCGGTCTATTTTGGAGGAGCTTGGTGCGACCGCACCGTTTGCACCCTATTAAAGCCATCACTGTGGACGAAGGTACATAGAAGATTGAAGTCTATGTGAAAAATAAGTTTCATATTCAACTTTCAATGCTTTAATTAGCTTTTATCAGCAAAATTTTAAAACATAACAGATATAGGTGTTCAGTTATTTAACTATTTCAATTAGATTATTAATTTGATTAAGTTAATATGTTTATGGTAATAAGTTGTTACTTCTTTAGACCTCACTGTCTTTAATATAGACAAGAATTTATTCATATCATGTTTTGAATTCATTATTTCATTCTAAAAAATTAATTTTGGAAAAGACATTATATTTTAGTCAATTTATTAAGATAAATCTTATATAAATGTTTTTTGAAAGGTGTACCTTTAAAAAAGTGAATCACATAGTGTTTTGCTTTCCACGTATAAGAGAAAAAAATAACTACTATTATTCACAGCTTATTCATTAACCTGTGTTTTTTTACAAAAAGCTTTAGTAAAAGGTGCGTGTTTATCAATACATCTGGCAATTGTAGCAAGAATTGTGAAAAAAAATTTCACTTGACTTGGGTACGCAGATTGGTGACCCGTAAATTACACCCCAGTTAGCTCCACAAGGAAAAGAGTTAAGGTTAAGGTTAGGATTAGGGTTAGCTGGGGTGAAATTTACCAGGGTAGAATTTACCGGGGTGTTTTACCGATTGGTTTTCAGAAGCTTTGCCTGTTTTTAAACCAGGTTGGCACAAAAAGCTAGCACTGAACCTGTTCTCAAGGCAACAAATTTAGATCAACCTCAATCTTCATCTGTCTGCATTCGGCGTACGAAATTTATTCAAAAAACAAATATACGCCAAGCGTGCTCATTTAGCATTTGCCAGGTGTAACTCAGCCCTAAGTACGTACAGTGCCGTACGAAAAAATTTATTATGGGGTGTTGGTATCGGAAAACACGATTACTAACAGTTCAAATAAAGTGAAGCTTTTATTATTTTATTATTTTTTGTTTTGTTCGTTACTCATTATTGTTTCTGTAAAAGTCTGTAATCAAATAAATAAATGGGAAAGCCATATTAGCTTTTAAAAGTAATTGAAAATGTTTAAAAAATGAACTTTGGTAGAATTTTGTTTTTATTAGCCCGAACTTTCGCGAACTACTGCTCAATTTTTCAGGTGAAAAAATATAAAATTTTGTTAAAAAATAAATTTAACTAAAGTGCTCTTTTTTTATTTATTTTTGATTAAAGTCTGAAATTCATGTCATTTTCTTTACGTAAAGCAACAATGTCTAGGATGTCAAAATCAAGCAATTAATCCAACCTTCTTCGGGAGATGCCAAGATATTGCTGTCCGATTGAACTATTTTTCATTTGATTTTATCTCTAGATTTAAGCTATCCTACTGACTGACAGGAAAGTGTCCGAGGCGCTGTATATAGTGCAGCTGTGAAGCAATTACAGTAATCTCTCTGTTAAGTTCGCACCCGTTTAAGTTCGCATCCCGATTAAGTTCGCAAAAAAATTTTCAAAAAATCAAGATTCGACTTTTACAAAAATTTATTGATATTTACAGCAAATCAGACAAGTCATAAAAATATGCACGATTTAAATAAGTCATGAATTGTCAACTGATGCATATTTCGTTCTCTTTGGCGTTTTGCCTCCCAAATAACCTGCCTTAATTTTTGCTGAAAAAGCTCAAAGGAATTTCTCAGCTCATTATAGTAATTTCTTGCTTGAACTTGCACATCGGGACACAACAACTGATCCTCAACTTCAAGAACTTTATTGTATATGGCTGTGGCATTTTGTTCTTGTGGCATTTGCACAAACTACAAGTGACACTTTTTTTTTAGCTTTTTTCTTTCCTCGTGTGCTGCTAACATCCTCAAATGGCATAAGCAAGGTGTACTTAGGCAGCAGCTGAAAAAATATGCCTTTTTCGTCCATGTTATGTACATTTTCGAGATCATACTTTGAAATTATGGCATATAACTTATCCAAAGCTGCAACAAGATCAAGATTTTTTCGGTCCACCTCTGCTCCTTCACCGGGAAGAAAAAGCTGTTGTATTCCACAGCGTTCTCTAAATCGGCTAAACTACTGCCATAATGCTTTAAAGTCATCCTGTGAAATTAATATTTCTTTAGCGATTTTCTTTGCTTTCAAAATGGCGAGCGAAGGTGGAACAGGCAGGTTTGCTTGACGCATGCTATCAATCCACAGGTATAACTTGTCATCCATCTCTGTAAACCTACCCACAGACGCTCTGAACGTTTTCTTTTTTGCTTCTTCGAACATCAGAGCAGAACGCTTACGAATATCTTCACGTTTCGACCAGACTTTTCTAATAGTAGCCTCACTCACTCCGTACTGTCGTGCGATACTTCGTTTACTAGGAGATTACTTCCAATCTTTCTGACTCATTCAATCCCTTAACTTTGCCTGACATTATTATGTGAATAATATTAACTTTGCCTGCTAAAAATTCATTTTTATCTTAAATCAATGCAGCAATTAGTCTCAAAACACTAGCTTAATGACGAGAGTTTTCACTTTAACTGATAATTGTGCAAGTTCTATGTTACGTAATAATGGCTTCGTTATAAATGTTAAGTTTGCACCTACCAGCTAAGTTCGCACTCGCTGTTCAGATTCAAGTTGCGAACTTAAGCTGGAGATTACTGTACTTGGACCTGCTTCCGAAGATGCCAAAATATTGCTGCTCGGTTAAAATTTTTTGCTTTGGTTTTTTAGTTGTATTAAGATGTGATCAAAATATAGAACTGGTTGCCAAGAGACCAAGCAGGGAAAAGTGCCGTATAATGTCTTTTTAAAGGACATAACAGAAATGAAGCCGTAGGTTTTGAACAAAAAACATGTCAATCACAATCACAACGCTCTTAAGCACGCGACCACGCTGCTGACAAATTTAAAATTGTGAATGTTTTATTTGTCATAGATTATAGCGGTTTGTTAACAATACCAAGCACAATGAAAAGGTTCTGTAAAGTTTTTTTCTCAAACAAGTAACGGAATGATTGGAGTAAGAGTTGAACCGAGTTTATTGTGATCGTGGGAAAGCAGCGCTCTTACTACTGAGCCACGCTGCTGACTGTTGCGTTTGCTGCATTGCCCTTACATCGGCTATTTGAAAAAAACAATTATGCGACGCTTATGATTTGAAACGAACATAACGTTTTATTTGATTGAAAAATCATGCAGCACTGTGCTTAATCAATACAGTTTTAAAAAACATTGCGCTTATTGTGCTGCGCTTTTTATGATTTTAAAATTATATCGCGCTTGCTGCTCTGCGTTTTTCACGATTTTAAAAAATACATTGCGCAAGTTGCGCTGCGCTTTCCTAAAGTAAAAAATGCCCATGTTTGCTGCGAAATCATTATTATTTTAGATAACCAGGGTAACTACAAGGAATTCGCCGTAAAGTGCCTTACCCATGCCATCACAACAAAATATCACAACATTTTTTCTGCTATATTTATTCAAAATTTTAAAATTTTACGACTCCAACTTCTGACTCTACTTTAAAACGTGTGACTCCGGTAATTCCGAGTCCAAAAACTTGGAGGCCTAATGTAACGTAAAGCGAAGTATTCAAAAACAAATAACGACTCCGACTTCACTAAATCTAAACAACGATTCTAACTCCCAACTGCACCAAGTCTAAAAGCGACTCTGCCCTATAACATGCGTCTTTGGCAAATCCGATTCCAAAATTTTGAAAATTGCTTGGGTAGACTGAGGATTAAACTCCTCTTCTTCTGCTCGCAAGTGAGCGTGTTATTACACTGTATCATTCCCACTAACCATCTTTGCTACTACTTTTTTGGTCTCTTTTACAAATGATTTTGGGCAAAGATTAGGCTTTTTAAATAATCATTTATAGCAGCAAAAACAGGGAGACCGGGGCACGTAGTAACATTTTTTTTCTTTTTGCTATTTCTCTCATAATAATTTTTTTTCAAAATTCTTGTTTAATATAAAAACTTTAGACCACTGTTTAACTATTATCAAAAAATAAATAAATAATTTTGAAAAGTTAGTAGTTAAAATTACAATTTAAATATTTAAAAAAAGAGTTAAAATGAATCCCGTCAAAGGGGTAAGTTGTAATACTGGTTGGGGTAAGATGTAACAGCAAAAAATAAATCACTAATAAATGTTTAAATATAAATATAATTTGAAGAAAATTACAATATGGAAAAATAAACACAATGAAATCACACATAGCCTAGTCATAAACATGAATATCAAGCACAAAAAATGAGGTTTTTGGCCGTTGCCTAAAAATGTTAAAAGAGTTTTTTTTCACTACTTAATTAGCCCAATCATGAATTTCAGAAACATATTTAAGACAAAAATATATATTCAAATTTTCGCAACAAGATGAATGTGACCACTTTAGGTAACCATAGCATTGTACCACTCACTCCTCATCAGGACGACTGTTAAAATAGGGCTCAAAAAATGTAATGCAAAACTACTCTTTTGCTTTTACTGTTTTTTCAAAAATTGGTTTTTCCTTGTTTGAAGCTGTAACAGATTATCCTTTTCTAGTGTGTCTGTTAACATGGCATACTTTTTAGGTATTTTCTTGTTTTGCACCAAAGACTTAGCCTATGTTTAAGTTTTTTTTAGCACTCTGTAGAGTTTTACATGGCCAATACGCAAACACCAATGTTTTGCTACTCCCCTTGTTGACCTCTTTTAAATTATAACAACTGATGCAGCAGATCTTAAGTTGTCTTGTAATGATGAACTTGTGTTTCTGTTAGTCTTTCTTTTATAATTTTTCATATTATTCACAAATGTTGTTGCCCAAGTTACTTTTTTTTTTATCTTTTATTTATCCTCCTGACTCGCAGGAAAGCGACGGAGGCGCTAATACATAGGGTAGGCAATTACCCCGACCTGCTTCCGGAGATACCAAGATATTGCTGAACGCTTGTAAATTAATAGAGATATAACTATAATTTAGAACTGCTTGCCAAGACCACCAAGCAGGGGAATGTGCCGCAAAGTGTCTTTCCCAAGGACACAACAGAATGGCAGGATTACTTTTAATGCAGGCTAGTTAAACCTATGCATAAAAATATGTGTTACAACTTGCCCCATCTCATACTAAGTCAAGTTTTTGATAATGTCTCAAAGAGTTAAGTTTTAGTTGCTAAACCTTGTTAGGCATTTAATAGCCTATTGTTTTGTGGTTCGATTGATACAAAAATTTTAATAAAACCGCACCCGCTATCTCTCCAGAAGACAAAAATTAAATTTCCAAAAATTTACTTTGCCTACTCAAAAAGCTTGTTTTAGCAATAAACCTATTTTTAGTCATTGGAACTAAACAATGTTATTTGCTAGCAATTGGTCTTAATATGACTGCTATTGGGGCTATTTAAAATCTTTTGGTTTATGTTAGATTTTTACAAATACAAATGTTACAACTTATCCCATGTTACAACTTGGTCCGGTCTTCCTTATTGGCCGTGGCTGCAACACAATTAAATGTTCAAGTCCTCATTATTGTCTTTACTAAAAAGAAGTTGAATAATGGAAAAGCATTTTATTGAATATTTCTGGCTATGTCTGATGTTTGTGCTGCATAATAGCTTTTTTGGACTTCCATTTATATGCGTTTTAGTTTTCTTACAATAATGTTTGAAAATGGCCTTATATGTAATGACTGGACTTTTTGCAATGTTTATCTTGTATGTTTTCTGTTTTTACTTTATTATAATAGGCTATCGATAAATTTAAAGCTGTTTATTGTCGATTAAAATACGACACTAAATCTACTATAACAATTGCTTGGAAAACTTGTATAAAATTGTGGTTTATAAAGGGTTTTATAAGCTACAGTGTCACTTGGTTTCATCAAAAATATTTTAGATCTGTAGTTCTTATCAGACATTTACAATCCCTTTACTATTTCATGACACAAAAAGTTCTTTATCAAACATAATTGACAAATATTTTAGATTTAAAGTTCTTAATCAGACATTGGTAATCCCTTTACTATTTCATGACGCAAAAAATATTTTCTTTGCTCTTTTTAAAATTCTAATCCCTATCTTAATTATGAGGATAATCACAATATTGACGTTTGTGATATACTGTACAATAAACTGAAACTTTCAAAAAATATGTAAAAAGATTTTTAAGCAGTTATAGAGAAAAAAATAAATAAACAAACACAACTTGCGTTTACGCTTGATATTATGGTTGCTGCGTTCATTTGTTGTTTGTTACTTATAGCAGTAATTTTTGCGTTGACAATAATGATCGTCACATAGGAAAACATAGTGTCACTGCTGTTTATATGACCGTAATAGTAATATCAACAGTCTTGGAAATTTTTTTATTTACATAGCACAAGACAAAGCCTTTGAATTTTATTGAAAAAATTGTTAAAAAAATATGTTGTTCTTTTAAGTGATTGTGTATAATAAAAAGTTGTTTTGAATTTTACATCAATATTATATGCTAATTTAGTAGGCCTACTATCGATGGTGAATAATTGCTGACGCAAAAAAAAAATTATTTAAAACAACAAGTTAATGATTTTGTAAAATTCACGCCAAATTTGTTTTTTTTGATAGTTTAAAAGATAGCAAATACAGTGCTTTTGCCAACATACTCTTTGTTTGTATTGTAGATTTGGAGCTCTTTTAAATTTTATTCATTTTCAAAACAAAAATTTGATTTTAGGAAGCGTTCTCATTTGTTTTCATCCTACCATATTCCCTCGACTAAGTGTGTAAAAATCACAATAGTTTTAATCCGGGGATTCCATTTCAAAAATATAATAAACCTAATCCTGATATGATTCAGGATTAAAAATTTTAATACTTGATATGAATTTCAAAAAATTATTTTCAGCTTGATCTTCAAATCATTCCCGAATAAATTTTAGTGAATCCATTAGAAACTATAATTTTTATTCCAAAATTAGTTAATAGTACGCAAACCCTACTATTTTCCGATAATTTTGGGTCAATAACAAGCTTGTTGTAGATTTGTGGTATATTTTAATCTATTTGAGTTTAACCGCTGGTTGATATTTAAAATTAGGCGCCCAAGGCAAAGTTTTGATAAGGTGTCCCCAAGAAATTATATAGCAATTAATCATAGCTGCCACTTCAAATATTGTTGCTCAAAATCAAAAAGCAGATTTATTTCAATAGATTTAAACTTACGAAAGTTGGAAAGTTATGTGATCTCAAAATTATTTTTCAAAAGCAAATAAAGTTAAGAAGTACCTTAAGATGTTGCAGAACTGCATGAGTCAAATCACTCATGCAGAAAGTTTCAAAAATAGTTTTAAAATAGCATTTGAATTCCACTTAAAAGATTTACTCCAAGAATATTTATATTAGCTACAATTTTTTTAATGTTTTTCATAATTAGTGAAGTGCTTTAAAAACTTAGAGGTAAACAATGATTTTAAACTTCAGAAACTAATGAATAAAAGTTTTTCCATGTTGATATATTCAAATTTAAAACAATTTACTTTAAATTTGATTGACAAATTAATTAAAAAACATGTATAAACGTTTTTTCTTCAACGCCAAAATTGAAGCTAACAATAGTAGTTTCAAAAATTTTATTTAAAAAAAATCAGAAATTTCTTAAATGCTTTGAACTTTTTAACAGCTTTTTTTTTTTAAATTCATCTTTGCTTTTTTAATAAACGACTAGAAAATTCTAGTTTTAGATTTAAAACAACAACAACAAAAGCATATGTTTTAAAAACAAAAATTAAACCACAAGGTTTTGCCCATGCAAGTGCGAAAAAAGCACAAAACTTTGTCATTTCAAAAAAAATACGCTAAAAGCATAGAAAATCTTCGATTCAAGGCAATAAAGTTTAAGCTAAAAAGCACTAGGGACAGTAATTGAATTTTAATAACACTGGTTACATAAACGTTTTAATAATCGATTCGAATTTTACATGCATGTTATAATTTTCATAATTTTAATGTCATTCATGACAAAGAACTTATGTGTTGAATAAAACCAACCTTTTCTAGTTACATATCAAAAAGAGCAAAGGTATATTTTAGATAAACTTTTATAAGTAACCTTCTGTTTATACGTTAGTTATAAATTTCTTTTTCGTAACGAGTTTAGAAAATAATAATTATGGAACGATTCACAAAAAGAACAAAAAAGTTTATCTTAATGTTTGCGTGAAAATGGTTTAGATCATATACGACGTTAGCCATTTGTTTAGTGTTCAACCTATTAAACATAATCACTGATTGATGTTTTTCTGCATGTTAAGTTATTTTATTTCGAACGATCAGTGTACGAAAAGAATTAAACAGTCATTGTAACCACGAACAGTATGGAAACCAAGTATGAATTTTTCCGATTTTTTAAAGTCTGTTGAATCTGTAAAAAAGATCTTCTTTTTTTAATAAAACGATGTTAACTTTTATGTTGCTTTCTTTTTAAGCGGATTTACTAATTGTACATAAGCAGCTTGACTTTATTGCGGAATTTATCATGAGTTCCATTCCTACGGGTACAATAGAAATCACTCAACTAGATAAATATCCAACTTACGTTATCTGCTTGCGAATGATAGTGTTATTAAACTGAGGCAAAAAAATGGCAACTAGAAATAAAAAGTCATAGAATAACAAATAATTGCAATCGTAAACAAGTTTCAGTATTAAATCTACCATTTATATTTCATACGCTTCTTTGCCTTTATATAACTTTGGGCGAGAATTACAAATGTTAAAAATTCTTTGGTTGTTTCCTAGATTAGTAATTATGCAAATAATAGTGTTATTAAACTGAGGCAAAAAAATGGCAACTAGAAATAAAAAGTCATAGAATAACAAATAATTACAATCGTAAACAAGTTTTAGTATTAAATCTACCATTTATATTTCATACGCTTCTTTGCCTTTATATAACTTTGGGCGAGAATTATAAATGTTAAAAATTCTTTGGTTGTTTCCTAGATTAGTAATTATGCAAATAATGGTGTCTACGACGTTGAAAAGTTTGGGCAGTGCTGTTTTTAAACAGTACTTCTTTCACCTATTTTATTTTCGACACCTGACAAAACTTGAGAAAGAAATCAAGATATGTAACTAGAATTTGTCATTTGAGTTTTATTTTCCGATCAAAATAAACAAAAAGAAAATCTTAAGTTTTTGATACATTTTATCAATCACAAAGATTTTACTTATAAAATATTCTGCTTAGATAATTTTGTCTTATTTATTTCTTACATGATGTCGATTGCAAAAAATAGAAGCGTCACTTCTCTAGTCTAGTTACAAATTGCATGTCTAAAACCAAAACGCTTTAACATTATTTCCATCGTTTACAAAAGTTAAAACTGAACTGCCCTGAAAATTATATGACGCAAATTATTAAAGTTTTATTCAAATTATAGAAATTTTAGCAACAAGGCTTGTCCACACCACAACTCATCACCAAAAGTTTCCAACTAAAACGTTCAAGAAAAGTAAAAATTTCCACAATGTGAGTGCCACAAGTGAATATCGTACTTTCAATCTAGTGATCATGAGTGCAAAACAAAACCATTGCGTTATGAAGAGAATTTAGAGACATAATGAAAAATCAAAAACGCAAGAAATTGAAATATTAAGCAGTCGAGCATTTTCCAACATTTACACCATAAACTTTTTGTATTAATTAACAGTATTCAGTTTCAGATTTAAAATGAAGAAGTATAAATGTTTAGTAGTGTTGTTGTTTTTGCTCAATGTGACGTTAGCGGAGTCTATTACAAATCAAAGGCATTCCTTACCTAAAAATAATGCCTCTATTTCTCATAGGAGTGAACCCAAAGCTCTTCAGTATCATTATCAAAACCCGTGTCCGATGTTTTCCTTAACATTTTATACATTGAATGAGGATGCTGAAAATACAATGTTGTCACACCTAATGGAATGGGATTTTCAAGATTCTCAAATTATCAAATCATTACGAGTTGCTGCATTCAAGTTTACCACTTTGTTAAATGGATCAGAAGAAATTAATTGTATTGATCGAGTACAGAATTTTGCGATAAGACAATTGCGAAACAATTCAAGCAAGGACACTTTAAAATTTCTTGCACAAATACGCAAAATTAATTGCAATAAAGTTGTCCAATCTTTAAATCCATACTCATTTTTAGAGTGTTCTTTCAATTTGTGCAATCTAGCTTCCGCTTACAACTCAAGTTCATGGATACAAGATCACTGTTTGAGAAAAACTCCCAAGTAAGTCTAAATTTTTTGTCGCATTTTCGCTTTGATTGCAAATTCTTTCATTGCTAAATCAGTGATTCTCAAAGTGTGTGTTGCAGCACATTAGTGCGCCGTGAGAGATTTTCAACTGTGCCGCGAAATGTTTTAAAAAATATTAGTCTTTAGATAAATGGTTCTTAACCTTTTCGGTTAAATTTTCCACTAAGTCCAATGATCAAACTCGAATTACGTTCTTGATATTTTTAGTGACAATATTTTTTGGGACGCAATTTAGCCAATGTTGACTATTAGCTCTGTAGTGTAGCTTATAGGCTTTGCATAATAAATATACCAATTAAAAAGATTTTATTCGTTTACATCTTATCGCATCAACAGTAAAAGTAAGTGCTCGTTTAAATTTAATTTTTGCAATTGGTTTCTTTTCGTAAAGATCTCGATGTAAGGATTTGCGGTTGAAAGCGAGCAATGTAAGTAACTACACATTTTTGCTTCACACTAAATGTCAACGAAAAACTACGACTTCTTAAAAAGTAGGCTGGCACATTTTAACGCTCAAAATTGTATGCTTGAAGCCATTTTTAATTTTCTTTTTGATCTACCAAATAACATAACTTAGCCTTCACCGAAATCTAACTTCAATTTAACTTTAATTAACTAAAATCAGGTTTGTTACATATTGTTTTTCTTAACCGTTAATCAAATTGCCTGCTTTAGCGACCGTGGCTACTTTTAACATCAGTCGGCTGTGTGGCCAAGCAACTAACAGTGCCATACTGATAGTGCACGCAAATGACACAGTTGTGCTCCTAAACCTACTCACGTCATTCTGTTATGCCTTCCGGAAAGACAATTTACGGCGCTTTCCTCTCCTTGACGGTCTTAGCACGCAGCTTTAAATTTCTGTCGCATCTCATCTCAAAATAAAAAGTAAAATAGCAAATAAAAAATTTCAACTGGGCAGAAAACTAATGTCTTGGTATCTCCGGAAGCAGATTGGCCCTGGTCGGGATAATTCCCTGACGTCGACCTAAGTATAGCGCCTTTGGTACTTTCCGGAAAAGCAGAAAGATAATTATTGAGATGAAAAAGATTTAAAGTGAAACGGTTTTTTATTCGATTGTGACGTTTTAAATAAACATATTACACTGTAGTTCCAAAACTATGCTTTTGGGCTGGTAAATGTTAGTCTAAATACATAATTATGTCACTGTACAATCCGATTTACTTGCTTAGATATTGAGGTCATTTCCAGTGCATCGGATCAGGAAGAATTTTCCTCAAGTGGAAATATTCCACGAGTTAGGATCACCGGTCATTTCAAGTTTTAAAACGCTTTCGTTTTCTTAAATTTTGTAGGGGTTCAATTTTGCATCTATGTTTTTATTGTTTTTGTTTGCGAAAAAAACATGTTAAAATATTGAATTTAAATGAATTATTAAAACCCATTATTTTACTGATTTACGCCTGTTTTGCTGCAAATTTAGCAGACGTAGATTTTGTAGCAATTTTGAATTGTCGGCTTGAGAAAATTAAAAAATTTAATATTATGACCGAGGTAACTTGTGCTATAGTGGTCAAAAATTTTAGTTTTTTGGCTTTTGAAAACGAAAATGTTAAAACGCTAAGTTGAGTTTTCAAGATGAGTTTTGTTTCTGCAGTCATGTTTTTTTCTTCTTTGTCCGATAAACCATTAGCAAATATAATTGCTGGGGTAACAGCAAAACTATATTCTATCAATAAAAAGGTGATTTTATGACTAAACAAATTTTAAAGAAAATCTGTCAATGAATTTTTCTAAAATAAACATTGACTGATGATCTTTTCCAACTGCAGCTGCCACTCCAGCATTACTTCTTTCTAACCGACAATGTGTGTAATGAATCTTTAGAAAAGAAATGAAAAAACAACATATCGGTCAAAGAAGAAATGCAACTTAATGATTTACAAAAGGAGACCCTTTCTCGAATTAACGTTTTTCAATAAAACTTGAATAATTTTTGATTTAACTATCTTATTGTTGATTAGCAAAAAGCCATTCAAGCAATCTTTTCATTCTCATCTTTATAGTTCAGTGAATATAAATTTTCAGCTTAGACGCAAATCAAAAGCAAAAACTTATAAGAAACAACCCTTAATTTATTAGAACTGCTTTTTAGTTTTTAGTCTACTAAGTGTGCCGCAAAAAAAGTTATAAATTTTTTGTGTGCCGTATGGTAAAAAAGTTTGAGAACCACTGGCCTAAATAAAATCAACAAAATTTGAAAAAAAGTTTTAAATTTTGTTTTATATAACCTGTGGATCAAAGTTAGCATATTAGAAACTGCAAAATATCTAGTAAATAAGTTTAGTTACTGGAAGCCTTGACAACAACTAGAACATTTCAATTAAATATTCAACAACCATAAATTAATATGATGAAATATGTTGGACAATTTTAACAGAAGTAGATATTGTATATTTCCATATCGGCAAAAGTGTAACTGAAATCCTTCGCGATTAGTACCATTGGGTATAATAAAATTGGCTTAAAATATCTCCTTATAAAATATTTGCTGATTGTTCGTATCATCAAATTGTCAAAGGCCAGCCTGCAACTATTATTGTTTTATGACGTCACTAAATACGATTTTTTTTTTATTTCAATAGTTTAGAACAGTGTTTCCCAAACGTTTTCGGCCTGGCGCCCCCTTGGCTTCCAGATAAATTCCCAGCGCCCCCTCGCTTCTTTTTTAAGTGAAAAGAATGTTCGACAGAGAATATTTATCTGTAATTTTGCTATTTTTCTCCCAAATTTTTGTTGATCTCTAAAAAAAAAAAAAAAAAAAGGTCTTCACTTTGATTTCATCTGTAATTTTGCTATTTTTCTCCCAAATTCATTGTGATCTCTAAAAAACTAAAAGGTCTTTACCCTGAATCGATCTTGTATTGAATACTTTGGGAAACACTGTTGCAAGATCACCTATAAAAGATCTTTAATCGTCCTTCATGTATATTTCTTCTCATTGTTTCCTATCGTCCCCTTGTTCTCTTACCGCCCCCCAATCGCCCCCTTTCTTCTTACCGGCCCCCTAAATCTCGCCAACGCCCCCTGGGGGGCGGTAGCGCCCACTTTGGAACCACTGGTTTAGAACAAACTCCAAACGATTTTTCAATCGCAATATTGTGTCTTTCTTTAAAAAAATTTACATTGCTGTTGTGGTGTTGTTTCAAATGATCTATGACATGGGTCGAACATCTTCTCGCAACAATGTTACAGCATCTGCACCAATTTGTCTGTATGTGTTGAAGTTTTCAATAATCACAAAGTAGAATCATGACAGTATTATAAATGATTCAAAGTTTTGTCATATTAAGTTTGAAGTGCAATTTTCACCCTGTAACCAACAAACATTTAATGCGTTGATGGTCTATGGCCAGCGTTTTATCTGCTTTTTTTTTATAAACGAAGAGACTTTTAAAGTTTAGGTTTTACGCTAATCTTAAGATTTAGTTTAGTTTAACAATATTTAACTTGCGCCAACGAACCACTTGCGGCCCAATTTAGATTATTTTTCGGTTTAAATTAGTCACTTTATTTAACGTGTAAGCAAACCCAGACATCGGTGGCACACTTCTGTGTTTCTTGATGCCAGTCCCAATCCCGGATAAATGGGGAGGGTTGCGGCAGGAAGGGCATCCGGCGTAAAACTTATTTGCCAGATTAGGCTATACAAATGCGTTACAATCATCAATCCATTCCGGATCGGTCGGGGCTCGGGTTACCAACAACCGCCTCAGGTGTCGCACAGCAGGGAACCTGTGGAAATTATGCTACTGCTGAACATAGTTATAATAAGAGCAGAAAGAGAGGAGGAAGGCGAGTCAAGAGGCAGTGGGAAGTGTGGAAAGGAAGACGCTCACTCATAAGGGTGGGTACCTTAAATATTGGAACAATGACTGGAAGGGGAAGAGAGTTGGCAGATATGATGGAGCGAAGGAATGTAGACATATTGTGCCTACAGGAAACAAAGTGGAAAGAGAGTAAAGCACGAAACATTGGAACAAACTATTTTACAACGGAACTGATGGAAAAAAAATGGAATAGGGATAGTGATGAGGGAGGAACTGACTGAAAGTGTCCTGGAGGTGAAAAGGATGTCAGACAAACTAATGGCCATGAAGCTGGAGGTAAATGGTTCCATCCTAAATATAGTAAGCGCGTATGCTCCACAGGTTAACAACAGCATGGAGGAGAAAATGATTTTTGGGAAGACCTGGATGGGTTGATAGAAAGTGTATCAAAAGAGGAGAGCATAGTTCTTGGTGCAGACCTTAATGGACATGTGGTCAAAGGAAACATAGGGGATGAGAGAATAATGGGGAGGTACGGTGCTGGAACAAGAAATAAAAAAGGATTAATGGTTGTGGATTTTGGGAAAAGGATGGATTTGGCAGTTGTCAATACTTATTTCAAGAAGAAAGATGAACATAGGGTGACGTATAAAAGTGGCGGAAAAAGTACCCAAGTAGATTATGTGATGTGAAGAAGGAGAAACCTGAAGCAAATGTGCCATTGTAAGGTAATAGTGAATGAGTGTGCTGCAAAGCAGCACCGTATGGTGGTATGCAAAATGGCTCTTATGGTGAAAAAGAAAAAAACAGAAAAAGTAAAACCAAAAATACCATGGTGGAAACTGAAGGAGACAAGCTGTCAAGAAGGGTTTAGACATGAAGTGACCAGGATTTTAGGAGGCAAGGATAGATTACCTGATGAATTGGACAAAACAGCAGAAATGCTAAGAAAAACAGCTGAAACTGTACTGGGAGTGACATTTGGGAAAGGAAAAGGAGACAGGGAGACATGGTGGTGGAATGAGGAAGTTCAGGAAAGCATAAAAGAAAAGAAAGAGGCAAAGAAAGCATGGGACAAAATCAGAGATGAAAATACTAAAAAGATCTACAAAGAAAGAATAGTAAGGCAAAAAATACAGTTGCGATGGCAAAAAGACGTAGGTATGACAATTTTTATGCTAGATTGGAAACAAAAGAAGGTGAAAATGAATTGTACAGATTGGTTAGGCAGAGAGACAGAGCAGGGAAAAATGTACAGCACGTGAGGGTTATAAAGTATAAAAACGGTAATGTTATGGTAAATTCGGGGGCAGTCTTAAAGAGATGGAAGGAATATTTTGAAAAACTGATGAACAAGGAAAATAATAGAAAGCCCAAGACAGAGAAAGCAGAAGTGGTTAACGAAGAGCTAAATTGTGTCAGTAGAGAAGAAGTAAAAAACGCACTAAGAATGATGAAAAAAGGTAAAGCGGTTGGGCCAGATGAGTTGCCAATAGAAGTTTGGAAGTGCATAGGAAAGATCGGGATAGAGTTTTTGATTAGACTGTTCTACAAACTATTAATGGGTGAACGGATGCCAAAAGAATGGAGAAGGAGTGTGCTTATCCCAATCTACAAAAACAAAGGGGTCTCACAGTGCTGTGGAAACTACAGAGGAATAAAATTGATGAGCTACACAATGAAGGTATGGGAAAAAATTATTGAAGCCAGGCTAAGGGATAATGTAGAAATTAGTAAACAGCTATATGGATTTATGCCAGGAAAGGGAACTACCGCTGCCATGTTTGCCTTAAGAGTGTTGATGGAAAAGTACAGGGAAGGTCAAAGAGAGCTACATTGTGTATTCGTTGATTAGAGAAAGCTTACGACAGGGTTCTGCAGGAAGAGCTGTGGCACTGTATGAAAAAATCCGAAATGATGGGAAAATATGTGTGACTTGCACAGGATATGTATGAGGGAAGCAAAACAGTGGTGAGGTGTGCAGTAGGAACTACAGAAAGTTTCAAGTTCAAGGTTGGACTGCACCAGGGATCAGTGTTAAGTACGTTCCTGTTTGCAGTGATAATGGGCACGCTAACGAATGAAATAAAAAGAGAACCACCATGGATAATGCTGTTTGCTGATGATATTGTGATTTGCAAAAAGAGCAAGGAATAAGTGAAGCGGAAACTACAATCCTGGAGGTATGCGTTGGAAAGAAGAGAGATGAAAGTAAGTAGGTCAAAAACCAAAATATCTGTGAATAGATGGAGGAAATGAAAACGAAACAGTAAAAATGGAGAATACAAAAGTGCCAAGAGTAAAGGAATTTGAATATTTGGGATCAACGGTGCAAAAAGTGGTAATTGTGAGAGGGAAATAAAGAGAGTGCAGACAGGATGGAACGGATAGAAAAAAGCATCGGGAGTAATCTGTGACAGAAGATTACCAGCTAGAGTAAAAGGTAAAGTCTACAGTACAGTGGTAAGACCAGCAATGGTGTATGGACTTGAGACGGTGGCGGTTACAAAGAAACAAGTAAAAGAGATGGAAGTTGCAGAGATGAAAATGCTGAGATTTGCTATGGGAGTGACGAGAAAAGACAAGATTAGAAACGGTAACATCAGGGGGTAGAACGATTAGGAATAAAGATGAGGGAGGGAAGGATGAGGTAGTTTGGACATGTCCTGAGGAGAGACCAAGAATATGTAGGAAGAAAGATGATGGAAATGGAGGTACTGAGAAAGAGGAAATGAGGAAGACCAAAGAGAAAATTTTTAGATGTAGTGAAAGAAGATCAAGGGAAGTTAGTGCAAAAGAGACAAACGTTGAAGATATTACGGTTTGGAGAAAGATGGTAGGCTGTGGCTAACCCTGACTGAAGGAAAAAGCCGAAAGGAGAAGAAGATTTAATGTGTAAGCACCTTTACCAAAGTTAGGAAACCTTTTTGTTATTGAAACCTATATTTAAAATTTTAAAGAAAAGAGGCCGTATAAGTTGAAATGCTTTAGAACAGGGGTGGGGAGCCTTTTCAGGAGTAAAGGCCGCTTTTGAAGCATACGCTTCCCAAGAAGGCCGCAAACAACATTTTTGCATGAGCCTATTCAAAAGTTACGTTACAACTAAGGGTGCCCCAGCTGGCAGCGTAGTCGTATAAACTTGAACTCCCATCTGGTAGTCCTGGGTTTGATTCCAGACTAGGGCATCAAGTGTAATATACTTTCGAGGTGAACTTAAATAGAGTGACAAAAATACAATTATTGGTTGCAATTATATTTACTATTTTCAGGAAAATAGAGAATAGACTACAATAAACAAATGAGAAAATTTAGTACTCATTGGCATGTTTAACCATTTAATGACTTCTTTGGGATTGCTTTTGTTAAACCAGCATTGAGATACTTGGTTCTACTGAGAATGATTTAAGCTTCAGGTTGCACTTTGTGGCATAGAAAGCCCCAGATTCCCCACCCCTGCTTTAGAAAATTGCGTAATCACTTTAATTCTCTCTCGGTTATCTTGTTTTTCGTTCCCAAAAACTAAGTGATTTAAAGGAAAAAAACTCTTCATTTTTGAAAGCTTCCAATTTCTTGATTTTTGTCCTTTAAATGTAGTAATTTTTATAAAAAAAAGTTTTCTTTTAACAGTGGTAATCATTGACTCATGATGCTATTGTCATTAGACCCCGCTATTGTCATAGAGGCCGCCTAAATACTTACGAATGCTGCAGGTTCCCCACCTCTGACCTATATCAAACTTCTAAAGCCTAGAGTTTGTTAAACCAGTGCTTTTCAATCTTTTCCCATCTGCGGCACACTTTGGGACCTTTTCAAAATTTGTGGCACACTTGGATCAAAGTCCATATCTTGATTTTCGTCACTAAAAAATAGTGTTCTTCAAAAAAAAAGTTTTCATTTTGAATCTGTCACGGATTTGTTGATTTTTGTCCCAAAAAGTAAATTAGTGTCGACTAAAAAAAAGGTTGCGGGGCAATGGACTAATGTTTTTTTAAAAGTTTCGCGGCCCACTTGAAATCTCTCGCTGAACACTACTGTGCCGCGGCACACAGGTTGAAAACCACTGGTTTAATCATATTAAGAGAACGCTTTCGTGTCTAGCTCAGTGTTTCTTAACCTGTGTTTTGTGAGAGGTTTCCAGGTGTGCCGCGAGAGATTTCGGAAAAAAATTATTTAGGGACGTCGAATTTTGCGGTTTTTGCACGTGAAACAAGTCAGATTTGGAGCAAAAACCGTTTTTGTTAAGAATGAACTGAATTCGGGAAGAAAATTAACAGGAGAGAGCGTGAATTTAGGTGAAGACCTTTTTTTATTTTTTTTTGGAAAACAGCTTAATATTGCGGCAAAAATAAGGAATTCAGAGCGGAAAATTTTGGTGAAAGCGTTTTTTTAGTTTTTATTTTTAGGGAAAACATGAATTTTTGGATGAAAAGTACGAAATCGGTGCATAAATTAGATGAAGACCTTTTTTTTAGAGATCACAAAATTTTGGAAGCGGGAAGCAAGAATCCTAGCTTAAGTGCGCCGCAAACTTCGGAAGAAACGACTTACGTGCCGCGGCCAGAACAACGACATCTCCTGAAAACAACTGATTTCAGGGACAAAAGCTAGAAATCTGGTCCCAATTCTGGGTAAAAACCTTTTTTTTTAAGAGATCATCTAAGTTTGGGAAGAAAATTTAATAAATACGGCCAAAAGGTGCTGCGATTTTCGAAAAATTCCAAAAATTTACGCCAAACGGAAAGTTGTAAAAGTTGAAAAACACTACATTATACAGATATTAATCCATATTGATTTATGCAATATTTTTTTTTTTTTATACTCGTAGTAAATAAGATGGTTAAAAGTTGAATGTGCATCTCAAATTCCAAAACCAAATTTTTCATTAGAATCAGATCAGAACTGTCAAATTAATTTTACTATACCTCACACTTCAATCGGAAAAATTGTAACTTCGCAAAGCTATAGTTAATTTTCTGTTTTTCAATAATTTTAATTTTTATTATGTCATAATATTTTCATGGCCAAATAGTGGTCGTATTTAACTTATTTGCAAGCTGTTTTACGATTGTTTTGAATGTTTTTCTTTCAACCATACAGTACATCTAATGACATAATACGTTTTCCTCCCGATTCTCCGATTGGTTGTTTCTCTGTAAACGTATACGATAAACGACTGTGAACTTTGTTCTAATAGGCACTGGAAAATTCGAGTGCACCCTATTGTGATATAGTGTCACGTGATGTGACTTTATAATAAGCGAGCGCGTGGTTTACATGATTATTCTAGTGTTTATTCCAGCGCAGTAATTTCAGTGATTATTCCAGTGTTTATTCGAGTGCAGTTATTCCATTGATTCCAGTGTGAATTTGGGTTCTTCCGGTGAGTTGATTAACAAGTGTTGATATTGCTTTGCGGCAGTGTTTTTGGAGATTAATTCTATAGAGATAGAATTATTTTTGTATCGGACGAATTTAAGTTTTAGCGCTAGAATCGCTTCGAAGTTTGGCAAAGCGTGGGAGAAAAGTTTTTGTTAAATGTGAGTTTTGTGGATTTTGTAAATACATTCTTTCTAGTTAGAGATAGTGGTCTCTGTTTGTTTGCGGAGAAAAGTTTTCATATGAATTAATTCAAATTTAGTTGAAGCTAACTGTATAAAATATTCAGTCTCACTGCAAACTACTTCTTGAGCCGGAATAAATAAAAAATAGACACAGCTTTACTTCAGCGCAGGTATTTGGGTTACCTTGTTCAACTGGTCCTCTTGGATTCCTAAGTAAAGTCTGTGACACTACAGCTAAATTTTTTGATACAATGGCCTAAAAAAGTTTTAGCAACTATTTAGGTAATTTAAAATTGGTAATTCTTTTGAAATAAATCAGAGATTAGCTCAACTTCATTAAATACAATAAAAGACGTAACATATATTTAAAGCAAAACTTGTACACAACCTTTTGTCGATTACATCTTCTTTGCTAAAAACAAGACACAATGCACAACTAATTTAAACGTTTTACCTGAAGAAGTCCGCCCGATGTAACTGACGAAACATCGTGTACAAGTTTTACTTTAAAAAATGCATTACGCCTTTTATTGCATTTAATAAAGTACGAGAGTGGAATGCAATATTCTTTATCTCTTTTATTGAACTTTTTTACTTTGCTTGGTACTAGCTTAGATTTTAAGCGCTAAAAGATCAATACAACAAACCAAGAATGCTCCATTTCACGTTCGTAGTGAAAATGAGCCCTTAGATAAAATTTTTTAAAACTTGGATATGCAAGTTTCTCAATACGGTAGACTCAACGCAGCTTTGACCATATTTAGAATAAAAACGTTTATTTACAGAACCCAAACAAAGGATATCATCTTCTTTGTCGTATGTGGATTATTAGCAGTTGCTACAACGCTTGCTAACGTTGTAATTTTGATTGTTCTCTTCACCAATAAGAAGTTAATAAACGGACAAAAAGTTTATCGAATATCTCTGGCTTCATCTGACATTTTGGCTGGAATTATTGCTTTTCCATCTTATATTTACTCATATAGCACTTCTGGTACTGTTGGATTTAATAAAACGTATATGAATGTGGTTGGATTTTTTACATTGCTAGCCCTCCATGTTTCTATATTTAGCTTAGTAGCAGCTGCCATCGATAGATTTAAAGCTCTTTACCGGCCATTAAAATACAAAGCTAAAGCAACCGTAACAATGGCCCGGAAAATTTGTCTTGGATTATGGTTAATCTCGATTTTATTTGCTATTGCACCAACTGGTATATTTTATAAAAACTTTACCTTTGTACTTATAAGCAATACGGTTGTTTTACCAGCTGTACTCAATAATGTTTATATTTTTTGTATATATGCTGTAATTTTAATTATTGCACCCATAGCAACAATGTGGATATTTACAGTTTTGACATTTTGTGTTTACAAAACGCATTCGAAGAAACAAAAAAAACGTCTTAGAACAGAAAGACAAAGACTAAAATCGCTTCAAGAAATCAAATTTTTCTTTACGCTTTGTATAATGGTCGGTGCATTTAGTATTTGTTTGTTACCAACTGCTATATTGACGATAATTGCAATTACTAGTTTAAAATTAAATCCGTCAGCTGTTATTTCATCAATTGTTATATTAACGTCCAACAGTCTTTGGAATTTTTTTATTTACAGTGCAAGAGAAAAAAAATTTCGCGCTGCATCAAAAAGTCTTTTTTCAAAATTGAGGTTTTGTTTGAAGTGACTGTTTTGAATCGCAAAAATTTTTTGCTTGATTTGTTAAGTTCAAATTTGGTTAAAATTTTTGCAGCTGATAAAGTAATCATGTGACGGTGCGATTAACAAAAGATTCAAACTTCGAAGCAGATCTTAAATTCTAAGCAATTTGTTGAAGTTTGCTAATTCGAAATGCAAACATTATCAATTTCAAAATTTGTTAATTTTGTAATGTATATCAAATCGAAAATTTATGTTTAAAATAAGTGTAATTAGTAGTTTTTATAAATAAATTATTTTAATGTTGTTATTGTGATTATTGTTTACCTTCTTTACCTACACATTTAACCTAATTGTTTTGACTGTCGATGCTATATCTATGATTTTAACATAATCTTGCTACAATCTTTAAAATTCTCTGTCATCCCTCATGTGTTGCTCAGCTTGGAATCTGTCCGCCGAATGTTGACTTTCCATCACTTTTTCTGTTTTCCTCTTTTTCCATCTTTTCCTGTAAGCTGCAGTACTATCTGGGACAATTCTGACAATCTTGTGCGGTGCCCATATCATTAAAATTATCAAGAGACCTTTATACTGTCAGTTATCAGTTTTTTCATGAATTATTTCTTGTTGTTATTAACATGAACTTCATAGAATCTATACAGAAGTTCACAAAAGTTTTCCTTTTCCAGTTCCAGTATTCTTTTTTTTTTTGTACAAAGTCAGCTTTCAAGATCCAACTCTTACGTAAAATTATTCATATAGCCGTGGAACGTATGTGCGTGATCTTGGATCAAATGCCGATAATGTCCTTATCGCTACAGGTTATTCTTAGTCATTGTGATCATTGAAACCGTAATCGCAGCTATCTTAAGAATTATTTTAGGCTTAGATCTCTTGTTTGTCATTGCAGCAGGCAGGTCGCGCGCAAAGTTCTTTTTTTAGGCCAGTGAAATCGTTTGAAGAATGCTCCCAAGCTGAAAAAGTTTGAGTACAATTAGAATTTTTTGGACAGAGATGAAGAATTATTCGAAGTACATAAAATATCCAAACTTAGAATGATCCATACCATTGAACAAGTACAACTATTATTTGATTGGAAGTCCATTTTTTTGTTTTCATCTTTATGTTAGAAAGTAAATAGTTTCCTATTTTACAGAACGGATGTGAAGACTTTTTTTGGTTCTCACCAAAAATGAAGCTTTTAATTTTTACATCTTGTAAATAAGGAGCGCAAATTTCTTTAACTTATTAAAGAAATTTTGCGATAGTAGGCTGCAATTTATGTAAATACCAAAAAAGAGATCTTCACTTTATTTGGTGATGCGACTACGGTCCCCAAGCCAAAGTTTTAGGTTAAAATTTTTTCGATGGCCCTTTATAAAGTCACGAGTTTGACATGCCTAATTTACAGTAACTTAAAAAAAAACGGAAAACGTATTAATTGAAATTATTAATAAAAGCTGTTTTGGTGTATAGCATACAAGTTTTTCTATATTTTATCTAGTGTAATGTAGTGTAATGTAATTTCACAGTAATCTGCGTTGGCTCTCCAGAGGAAATGTTACTAAACGTGTATTATGAGCTTCGTAAAGAATTGCTGGGATTTTTTCAACAATCCAACAAATGTGAAACTCTCGTCACCTCCTTGAGGGATGATTTTTTTATTTTGATCCTTGCCTACCTTGTTGATATTTTTGATGCTCAGAATATGCTAAACAAGAATCTCCAAGGAAAAAACCTAAAAGTGTGTGAATTCATAAAGTCAAAGCATTTCTGGCCAAACTTCGGTTGTGGAGGGGAAATATTTGCTCTGGCACCTTTTCCATGTTTAGTACAGTAACAGAATTTCTGTGTCAAAGTCCCCAAATTGAGACCACAAGGTTCTCAGAATTGGTCACTGAACATCTCATGAAGTTGGAAAAGGAAACCGACGGCTATTTTTTAAGTCTTGGTGAAGACGAAGTTGCATATCTTAAGAATCCTTTCACCGCAAACGCTCAGACACTGCAGGCTGGGATAGGTATGCAAGAGGAACTGATTGAACTTCAACATGATGGGTTTGCATCGACATTTTCAGTGATGCTTGGAATCAAATCAAAGTACCTATCACAGCTGAAAACACCTGAACATGATCTTTGTTGTGCTGTTGCTAATCTTTCACCGCGTATTAATGAGCTTGTTGCTAAAAAGCAGGTTCATCCATCACATTAGCTAGGACTGCTGGGCTTATTCAGCCGATATATATTGTTAGTTTGATTGTAGTATTTGTTTAAGCTTAGATTACATTGTTATGAATAACTTTGTGTGCTTTGATTAGTACTAACCACACATCTTTTTCGTTTTAAACTAAAATAATCAATTTTAAAGATTTAGCAAATTTAGAGGGAATGTAATGGGTTGCCTAGCTATAGAAAATAAGTTGTGCGTTAGAGCAAGTTGAGCTTTGCAGCTAAAAATATGAGAAAATTTTGGGGATACACGAGCGAATCTATAATTGTTCAAAGGGTACTCATGAATAGAAAGTTTGGGAAACCCTGATCTAGCCAGTAGCCAATTTGTCTTTTTCACCGATATTGCCAGCTTTTTATACAACATTACCTATAGGTTTAAATATCGTATTAACCCATTAAACGCCGCACCTATTTCTACATGTTCATTTTTTCAAATTTTTGAATATGTTAACCCACCTATGCAGTTTATATAATTATTAAGAAAAAAATTCAATTTTTTGTTTGTTTATGCAAAATCTGAAGCGTTGCAGAAACGCAACGTCAGCGGTTAACACTAGAATTGCCGGTGCGGTCATTTTGACCGTTTTTAATTTTTAATCGCTCATATCTCTGCTTAGGTAAGTCTTAGAATATTGAAACTTTCTGACTTTTCTTAAGTCTGTGTCAAATTTTGGCCTGTTAATTTTTATGGCATTGCAGTGAGCACAGCGTTTATCTTAAATGGTGGGGAGTGATTTACCTTCAATTACCGCTAACTGTCATTTTGACCGGAAAGCAACTTGTAATTTTTCTACTGTTAAAGTTGCCTTTACAATAAAGCCTTTTGTTGTTTTATTGTTTCAAAACAATCATGCAACAATTACAGCAGTATCTGGCAACAGTTAGTTACTAGCTAGTTCATAATAGTGAGTCATTTGCAGAATGCCGAGACCAGAGCGAGTGAGTAGTATCCAAGCTCTAGCTTGGATGAACGCAATTGTAGAAGATGATTCGGATAATGAAAGCGAAGGTGAAAATGTTGTACAAGAAGAAAAATGGAGATGCTATCTCGAGAGGGAATTTTATGTTTCAGCTCGCCACTGAACTAAAAGAAGCATATGTTCAAGAAAAGACAGTTCAAACTAGGCAAAGTTTTGCTTCCATTTTTCAACAATTCTCATCAAAATTTGATTGTGAATGGAAGCAGAAAGCGAAAACAAAACCAAGTTAATGTAAACTGTGAACAAAACAAAACTGCAAAATTCTTTTGTGGATGCCGTAGATCAGTTTGCGGAAAGAACACAGGTTGTGTAAAAGTTGAATGTGTGGACTGTGTAGAGCGCTGCAATTTTCTTTGTTTTTATATGCTTTCGAATAGCCGCTTGTGGTTTATGTAAACAGCAGTATGATGAAAAAGAATCATTTGATGTTTTGAACTCTTTTTAAGGTAAATTGGTTTTAATTTAGTTTGAGACCCCGTGTTTGTTATAAATACGATAAAAACTTTGAGAAAATTTTAACCACGCAGCTAAAAAGCAGGTTGAAGGCCTTCAATGTAATTCGAAATCAGGGTTTATGCAGTATATACCAGAACATGATATAAAGTAAAGCTAAATTATTGCGCATTTTTTGGTTATTGGACAAACGGTCATTTTGACCACTCGTGGTAATTCTAGGTAAATCAAAAACGCGGTAATTTTAATGTTAAGCGGTAAAAAAATGGATGATTTGCTATGTGAATTGCATATTTGAAAAATTTGAAAACACAGTTACTATTCACGATAGCAAACTCCTACTGAAAAAAATATTCCTAAATTTTCACATGAAACCTAGAAATGCACAAGACGAAATATGGCCTGCCCATTTATTTGACAAAAGTTGGTGTAAAATAAATAAAAGTTTGAGAAAAAACAAAAATGTCATCAAAGCGTGATTTTGTGAATGACGAAACGCAATGTCATCAATCTGAAAGGATTACGGCGAACATTCCAGTGGCCCTCTCTCAGGAGACCCATGTAGAGTGTGGGCAAGGTGCGTTCCTTGTGCGAGCAGCTGCTCCACGTTTCTCACCTCGGTGTTAGAGATGGATTAGGGTAAGAGTTGCTTTATCTATTTGATTGGATAAGAGAGCGTCGCTGGTACCGTCTCCTTACCCATCTCTGAAACCAAGATGGGAAACGTGGAGCAACTGCTTTCCCATTAGGCAGACAATAGTCGACGCACGTCGGGAGGTTAGAGCACACTTATAACAAAATTGATGCGTGGTGAAAACATAAGAGCAAAAAAGAGCCCAAAAAATGCACTCAAAAAAAGCAATATCCAGAGTGATCAGGTAAAATTACGAACACATCTACTTAGCATTATTGTCAGTTTTTGTGGTACATTGCATTGCAATATAATTGAAGAGGAACGTCCCATGTCCCACTAAGAAAACGCATTTGGCTGTGACACTGCCTGCAGCGACGTCTTTTATTAGAGGGACTACGTTTCAGAAAGTGTTATAATCTTGAATTTCTTCGTCGGTTATTTTTAAGGGCAAAAGCATTTGGGTGGCCAGTGGCATAACTTAAAAAGCGAGCTGAGTTCAAGAATTTTACAGTTATCTGTCGTCGAAAATCCAGTAGCGAGAATTTTTCTTGATGGTGAATATCAAGCCATAACTTCCATGTATTCACCATACAGACATCGATCTAATTGGAAAAGATTGGCCACCACCACTTTTTACTTCTGATGCGAATGCCGTAGTTTGCATGCATGTTGTCAACCAGATTGACAACTCGTATGAATATATTGTATTGCAAAGTCATGTGAGGTTGGCTAACCTGAATCTTTTTTTTTTTCTGCTAAAACAAGACACACGGCCGACTGGGTCAACTCCAAGAAAATTTGATCAACACGGTCACAGCTTGATTATCGTTCCATCTGATAACGCACACTTGATTGCTCTCTTCAAATCACGACTCGTACCATCCTCTTTTTTTCTTATCAACAGCTTTTTATTTACCAGAGGACAATTTCCAATGCACTTTTCTCGCATTGTACCACAAGCATAGTATCCAACATCATTTAGTAAATAGGCTAAGAGACTAAAGGAAGCAAAAAAAGTTGTCAAAGTAAACAACGTGATATTTTTTTCCACAGTTTGCAGCAGGTCAGTAAAAATGTTTCCGCCGAGTCCAAGGGAGCTCTCAGAAGTTTTCTCTTTGTTTGATTTTCCGGCATATAGATCAAATGCATACACTTACCCATTGGACGAGGCAAGCGTGCATGATTTATAGGCTTACTTTTTATGAAGATTCTTGCTGAGTGACGTCCTCGATACGGAATCATCTGCTCATCAATCAACAAGTTTGTTTTATGAACTCCGAACTTTTGAAACTTTTTGTTCAGAAGCTCAATATACGGCCTAAATTTAAATAGCTTGTCATCTTTGTTGATAACAGAGTTATCATTTAGATGTAAATTCACTTTCATATTTTTAAATCTTTGTCTGCTCAGCGCTTGACGCACTATAGCGGTGTTTCAGTCCGAATCAAGGGACCAATACAATTCTTCTTGTGGTAGTTTGTGGTAGCCAGTAAACAACAAGAAGCCTATAAATGACTTCATTTTCAAAATCGTACAAGTAAATTCGTGCATGTTTTTTCGTCTTGCGTATAGAACGCTTTGATCAATAAGTAAATTTAGCATTTTTTCATCGAAAACTAATTCAAATATTTTGTTTGGTGACTTTCCCAGTTATTTTCTTGGACAGGTGATGGGTAGATCGGATACGCTTAATTCAGCAAAAGTTTTTGCGTAGCAGACACAAGCAAGTGTTTAGACCTTTGTGTTTATCGATAGGCATTTGATAACAGATAAATAAACCATAGTCAGGATCTAGAGCAGTGTTCTGCAACTCATATGCTGCGGAAAAACGAGAAACATACTCTTTGAAATAGAGATAAAGTTATGTTTCACTGAAGTAATAACCTAAAAACATGAAAAATTCATTATACAATACATCTCATTGCGTAATATCAAGATTTTTTTTTTGGTTTTATTAAATTTCAAACGCTTTTTTTCATATGAAACTTTATTTGTGATCATAAAAACTCTCTGCTAATAAATTGATAATTTTTTTTGATCAATTTTCAACCAGGCTCGATTGTGCACGTTATGCGAAACTTGGTAACTTCAAATAAAAAAAAGTCATCACTTTATTTTTGAGTTTAGATTGAGTTTTTAGATTTTTTTTATTACAGCCAAATGAAACTTCAGGTAACGGAAAGCGTTCAAAATTTAGCTCTTTACCTGGTCCAGGTGTTCTGCAAATTTTTGAAATTTTTCAATGTGTGCGTCATGTTTAAAAAAGTAGCGGAGCACAGGTCTAGAGTACCACCTTTAGCCAAAACAAGTGTTGATACTAGCTGTCAGAGCTCAGATGGCTGGATGTTTGAAAAAACTATTAAGTAGTTCGTTGGAGAGGGTCGGAGGCGTCCAGTATCTACGCGAAAAGCGTCATTCAAAACATTAAATATAAAACAAGTATTACGAGAACAAACAAGACTCCAATACTCACTGTTGAATAGACTAAAAATAAGAGAGCTGTATCCAATGTTTTGGCATCAGCACTCTCTCTGAGGCCCCACGTTACCTCAACAGTGGGACAGGCGAAGTTTTTTGTGCAAAGCCAAACGGTGGTGACAAAACTTGAGTGATTTCAAGATAAATCGGAACTCAGCACAATGGCGAATGTTGATTACTGTAAACTTTTAGCCCAGATTTTTTCTTAATCTGGATTTTGTGGAAAGCAAATTATGCATCTAGATGTTAAAAAAGTCGTGATTGATTTTGGAGGAACACTGTTTCTCTGACACCCGAGACTATTTTGCTTGCTTTCGCCGTTAGAGTAAAACCTTTGTTGTGAACTAGTTTTTTAATCATTCAAACCACGCATTTATCCAGTAGAAAGCTCAGCAGCCTGCACTTAAAGTCAAGTTTGAATGGAATAACAATGACATATGCCGCTGTCAGATTGACAAACAGCACTGGCATTCTTCTTAGTCTCGAAAAATTGTCGATAATTTGTATTAACAGAACAACTTGATCCACGGTTGACTTTTTGCATTAAAACCATCAATTGGCTTGTTGCAGACGTAGGTAAGCGTCTCAAAATTTTCCCAGGGGACGTAAAGTTGAAAAATTTGTCAATAATTTTTTGGATCTTGTTTGCTTTTTTTTGCCTTCTTTTCTTTCGAATCGCGACTACAAGCGCTCTTCCGTAGATTTTCGAAATTGGAGTTGACGCAATTAGGAAAAGAGAAAGTTATGTAATCAAATATTCAAAGCAGCTCTAACATGGATTATAAGCTCTATGCACATAAAATTAGCGCCCGGAGCTTTATCTGGTTATACATAGAAAAACCCTTGTAAATACCCCAGATCATCCGTAATTAAGATATAGCTCGTATAAGTTGATTTGATTCAGAAGTTTCCAGTTAGTGGGTTATTTTAAAACTAAAAAGACTTCAGAATATAATAAGATAATCATATTAGATAATTTTTTTCTAAATGACATTTTAAATTCAAACATAAAATTTATTGCAAAAGGAAAATGAAAACCATAAATGGCTTTTACATTTACATAAAAAGTTCTTTTCGAATTTCAAGAATGAAATTTTTTTGGTCTTTATTTAACTTTCGAAATAAATTCATCAAACAGTTTGCAATAAGTAAGGATTGTTTTTTTAAACTTTGGTACAAAAATTTTTTGAGACGAAAAAAGTCATATGTGTTAATTTCAGACTTTAGAACTGTCATGAATTTATACAAGTTGGAAACCCTGTTTCATTGAAATTCAATCGTATCAAACAACTTGTTTTTATTCTATGTTTTCTGTTTGCAAAACCCACATCTAAAAGCTATAAACTTTTTTACAAAACTTTTTTAAACAAGTAAACTTATACATAAATAATACGTTGGATTTTTCATTGTACGAAAAATTTCAACAAAAAAACGGCAGTAGTAAGAGATGGGTCAAATCTTAGCAATTGCGCCGGATTAGCGTCGGATTTGCGTCGGATTTGCGTCGGATTTGCGCCGGATTAGCGTCGGATTTGTGTCGGATTTGCGTCGGATTTGTGTCGGATCTGGCGGGGTATCCTAACCCTAGCTCTAAACCTAACTCCCACGAGTTCGATTCCCAGTCAGAGCGACGAAGTCGCGTTGAAACCTAACTTATGCCGCGCAACGAGTTTGGTTCTCACCCAAAGCGACGAAGTCGCGTTGAAACATAACTTATGTCGAGCAACGAAGTTGCGAGTTTGATTCCCAGGCAGAGCGACGAAGTCGCTATGAAACCTAACTTATCCCGGCGCTAGACAGCAGTGGAGGTGAGGAGGTTTTTTGTCCACTAGAGGCGCTAGAGAGAGAGAGGAGGTTTTTTGTCCACTGGGGGTGCCATAGAGGAGGAGGAGGTGGGTTGGAAAAGTCCTGAGATCGATTCCCCACCAAGATAATAGAAAGTTTAATCATTAGAAAAACAGTGGTCCTGAGTTCAATTCCCCACCAAGATAATAGAAAGTTTAATCATTAGAAAAACAGTGGTCCTGAGTTCAATTCCCCACCAAGATAAGATAAAGTTTAATCTTTAGAAATCGATGGTCCTCCCTAAAAAAGTTTGGTTTTCAGATATTTTTATTCAATTTTAAAACTTTTTTTCTCTAAAAAACCGTGATTGTTACTATAACTTTGTTGAATTTTTATCTAGTCGAAAATTGTTCTTGGTCAACCTTGTTTTCTAGATAAATTCTATTTTTGTTATAACTTTGCTCAAATTTAAAACTTTTTCTCCGAACAACCTTGATTACCGTTTTAAGGTTTTTTTTTTCAATCAACCTTGATTTTGATATACCTTTGCTTAATTTTTTTCTTAACAACCTTGAATTTTAGTTACTCATCTTCAATTTTTTTTTTGTTATACCTAAGTTGGATGTTTTTCGTGACAATCTTGGTTTTTTATTCGTACTCGATTTTAAATTAATTGTCAAAAGTTTTCTTAAAGCGCACAATAAGCGAGCTCGTCAAAGGTTAAGAAAGTTACAATATTATGCAGCTGCTGTCTGGATTTATATAAATTGATGAGTCAGAAACCCGTCAAAGCTTTTCCTGTTTGTCATCATACAATAAGTAAATCGTGAAGAAAGTTACAATATTATGCAGCTGCTGTCTGGATTTATATAAATTGATGAGACAGAAACCCGTCAAAGCTTTTCCTGTTTGTCATCATACAATCACCAACCGGGCGAGTTTGGGCAAGTCAGTTTTATTGCACGATAAGCAGTTTTTCCGTGGGGAATTCCCTAGGTTTTTACCAGGTTTGTTTGTATAAGTTTTTTGGCAAAACTATGATGTAATCCATAACGGTAGGTATATAAAGCAACGTTTTTGTATATTTTATCACTCTAAAAATATGGATCAAGATTGTGTTGATGCTGCAGCGATATCTGATACTCAAAACTCCGAAGCTATCAAAAGAGAATGGGAAGCACAAATGTTTCGTTGTTCCTCTCCGCAAAATCCGCTTATGTGTGATGAAGAGGATCGCATGAGAACCTTTCCTGCCTCTTGGTGTGATGAGGAGCGCCCAACGCCACGCGAAATGGTGGATGCAGGTTTTTATTATAAAGGTTCTGGCGACCGTGTTCTTTGTTTTTATTGTGGTGGAGGTTTGTTTTACTGGAAACCGCATGACAATCCTTGGTACGAACATGCAAAGTGGTTCCCTATATGTGAATTTGTTTTGAAAAAACAAGGAATAAACTATGTGGAGAAAGTATGCCAGAAACATTCGGATTTGCATCGACCAGGCATAAAAAATCCAACTCGAACTATTGCAGCGAACCACTTACGTAGTATGTTGTTTGATCAAATGCGAAACAATGCGGCAGCAAAGCAAAGAAATAAAAAATTAGAGGATCTTATGCTGTTTGATCCTCATGTAAAATATGCAAAAAGTATTGGGGTGGAGGACACCAAGATCCGTTATGCTCTATTAAATCAAATGGAAAAAAATCAATGCAATTTCTCCAATCGTCAAGAATTGTTAAATGCTGTATTAGATTTAAAAAAAGACGACAAATGTTTAAAGTGTAAAGCTGCAGAAAAAAATGTAGTATGCATGCCCTGTGGACACATGGTGCTTTGTTGGACATGCGTTCAAGACACCCCCTCTTGTTGGTTGTGTTCCCAATGGATCTCTGAAAAAATTCGCGTCTTCCAATGTTGAATATGTAAGATTAGTGTGTGACGTAAGTCTATTTCAAAAGTTGCGCAAGATTAGTGTGACGTAAGACTATTTCAAAACGTTGCGCAAAATTAGTGTGACGTAAGTCTATTTTAAAACGTTGCGCAATATATGTTTTGTTGGTTATAAAAAGAGACGCATTTGCAAAACCTCACATTATGGAAACGTATACGAGTCAAGCGGACGATCTTTATCAAGAAGCAAACGAAATCAAGTATCCCGACTACGTTCCTCCTTATACAAGTTGTTACGAAAGTTTGTTAGAATTTGAAGAGATTATCACCAGAGCAAGAGAAATGGAAAGTGCAGCTAGAGACATTCGAAAAAAATTTTAGGAAATTGCTGCATCTGGACTGACGATACCCACTTCATCGCTATTGCGAAAAGCGATTATTAGTGTCAAAAGAGGTAAAGTCATGTTTTCGATGGATCAACTTGTTCAAGTGGTTGATGTGATGATGGAGAATCTTCCTTACATCCTTTTTCGTCCCAAATCCGAAACAAAAGAATATGTTGTTTTACTATTCTGGTCCACCAATATGGACGATGCTGCTTGTGAAGTACAAAAAAAAAATGGAAATCATCAAACAAGAAATAGCAGTGGATCAGTTTCAATTGCGTTGTGTGGTGGAAAATGTACCAGCTGCAAGACGTCAATTCCTCTACTTACTCAACAACTACATCTTTTTAAAAGTGCAAAAAGACGATGTCTGCCACCTGCCTCCAGACAACCACGAACAACTGGAGATCTTTGTCAAGCTTTTAACTGAACCTGAACCAAGGAAAAAGCGAAAAGTGGATTTTATTGCAAGCACGCCTTGATTTGTTTTTTGTATTTTATTAATAAACGATATGTGTACAATCAATGTTGTGATACATCACGAATAAAGCGAGAGATAGAGCGATCGTTTTCAGTTAGATTTGACGTAAAATCAGATACAATAACATGCAAAGGTACGCCGCGACAACGAAATAAAATAAAATAGACACAATAATGACCACAAAAACTGGAAAAGTACGCTTGTAAGGTTTTGCGATTGTAAATCCATCCTGATAAGGAGTAGGCATCCATGTAAGACTCGAGACCAACCAAGGTAGGGGGTAGTCCATAACTATCAAAATATTCCCCTCGACCGCGCTTGTCGAAATAAACCGCAACCCAATGTTCTCCAGGTTCACTACTCGGGTCCGAGTTGATGACGTAAGCAGACGGAAAAGTAGGTTTTTCCAATTGATCCAAAGCACAGATTTTTTTAAAAATGTTTTTGGTTTTCCAATCCTTCTTGAGCAAGCGTTCGATTTGCAACGTGTTCATGCCGTATAGTCAAAAGCAACGTTTCTGTCTTGATCAATCTCCAACAGGTTGTCGTGTTCGGCAAACACAATGACCGTAAGAGTACGTGCAGTAGCAGTAGCAAAATGAATTTCGATGCGTATGTTACCATGCTTTATCAATTCAAAACCGACCTCGCTTGAATCCATTTGAGGTGTGAGATCAAAAGCAAACAAAGCACAACCGTCTTTGTACTGTTCTCGCGAAATAGCATTTCCTGTGTCACGATAATATTGACCCGTTTGCGTAAACAAACGAACGTAACTTCGAATAAAACGATTGTTGGTGAAATCTGGTTGCAGTGGTTTGGAAGGAATTTGAACTCCGTCACAGTAAATCGTCATGAAATTGATGCTGTTGTGTTTGAAATTAAAAGGAGATTTGGTGATGACACCGTTGTAAGCGTCATTGTCCACTACACCGACCACCATTCGTGTGGGCAATTGACCCAAAAACAAATTTTCTTTGGTGATGCTTCGATTCCCGGTCGGCACAGTAAAGCTCTTGACTTCCACACGTCGAAGCGGATATTTTGCAGTGCCGTATTGCAAAGCTTTGACATGAGCAAGCTGTACAGCGGGATTGGGTTTTACTTTACGAACAAACAAGGTCACTTCTTTCAAAGACACTTTGTTATCTGCTTGGTTTGCGTTTCCATGCAAACAAAAAAGATCGTTGGAACGAATCAAACGCAAACGCACTTCGACTCCGTTCAACAAATATCGATTTTGAAAAAACAAATCAAGATGCAATTTCCCCATCATATCCATTTCTTTGCTTTCTTCAGCCAAAGCTTTTCGTTTGGTGTAACCTAGGTTGGTAGCTCCACGAGTATCGAAATGTTCTGATGTGTTGCGGTGCCACAACAGAGCAGAAAGTTGGGAATTTTTTGCTTCTTGTCCAAAACTAAGCAAGTTTTCAATATAAGCTCGATAAGGATAGTTGTTGTTGGATTGTGTCACTAGCGAACCGTTCAAATAAACATCCACTTGCGTCCATAGTGTATGCAGAAAATTACATTCAGGCGCAATTTCCGCGTTCTTTTCCAAATCAGCTCCGGCTGCAGTAGTCACGCTTGCACGCACATAAAGAAAGCTATTGGCAAGGTCGATGTAGTTGGAGTTTTCAGCACTAATCGTAAATTCAATAGGACCTGTGGAGGTCAATACAGATACAGGGTGGTATTCGGTGAAACTTCCTTCCTCCAAACTAGTTTGACTTGGTGGCACCGAAAACAAATCCAGTTGAGAAGTGGTGGATTCTGCCGAACTGGGATGTACTAACGTCGCCATGGTTTACGAGAAAATGTCGTGATGCCTCTTGCGTTTCTTCTTTTGTACTTTTCTCGGCGCTGGTTTTCGCTTTCCTACTTGTTGTTTAGCTGCTTTTCGCATTCCTACTTGTTGTTTAGCTACTTGTAAGAGATTGGAACCAGCAGCTCTTGCTTGATCGATGGCAGCTTGTTTGGCGTTTTTACCTTGTAAGACATCAGAAGCAAACTCGACACCGCTTTGTAAAACTTGTTTTCCGAGGGTTTTGGCACCTTTTTTGACCAAAGGAAGAACGCTTTTGGCAATGGAGCTAAACAGATTTCCTAATCCATAACCTTGCTGCACTCGTGCCCCAGCAAAATAAGGCATACCATGACCGACTTGAGACAAATAATAGTTTTCATAAGCTTTTGCATCACAACAATATTTGACACGCATGTTTCTACTACCGTCGATTTCTTACAATAAGCCCGTTTTCCTTTGCATCTGGTTTTTATAACGAATTTAACTTTTTGGGTCGTAAATGTAAAGTCACAATCATTTGCCCTTGCGAAAACGAATTCGTTTTCCTTGATCGTCACGAAGCGAGATGTGAATGTCACTAAGATTTTTCTTTAAGACGGGGTGGTATTGTATTTTGTCATATCTTTTGGAAACATAGGCACCCGGGTTCCCTGTTACAGGAAGGACACCAATCAAGGGTGCAAGAGTATGACCAACCGTTCTGTGTTCGATGACATTGCAGTAGACATAGATGGCGTTCACGGTGTCTACGTTGGCAACGCTTACCGAAGTGTACTCTCCGATTTCCCGATATCATGTCTCTCGAAAACCCAAAATAGAAGCCAACTCATTCGAAAGCGTCACCACCACATCCGGTTTCGTGGTACCATTGCGGTCGGTCGTAGGTGCTCCTTTTTTGTGTTGGATCGACATGGTGGTTAGTTGTGTTTGAGGATTGTAAGTGAGATCAAAGAGAAAGTCAATTGGTTTCGTCAACACTCCTTCACTGACAAGCGTTTTGTTTTTATCTTGAAACTCTCGTCTCATTTCTTGAAGTATCTGACGCACGATATATTGAAGTTGTTGATAATAACCTGATGGAAGCACTGCTACAAACTCCAAATCACCGCGTTGGTAGAAAATGTAATATTGGTTGGTGTCAATGTTGTACCAAGTGTTGGGGTACAGAATCTCGGACAAACCCATCTCCCACGATCCAAACAAATTGATTTCTTTCGGCAAGTGAACCATGTAATCCGAAAGTTTGTTTTCAGGATAAATGTCCATAGACGAGTTACTGGGGAGGGTGAGGAACATGTTTGGTGAGAATAGGTGACGGGAGCAAATAACCTACAGAGCTACTAAGCAGACTAATCCAGAGTTCTTTGTTGTCGTTGCTTTGTGTTAAATTGTACAAACTGATCGACACGACTACGTAAATCACCAAAACTTGAGCACCAAACAAAACAATGTCAAAGGTTCTCAAAGGAGACATACCATGTTTTTTTCTGACACCCAAGAATTAAAAGAAGCAGGATATCCAAACCACTTTACTAAAAATTCAACACCTTTCTTGCGCTTGCGTTGTTGGAGAATACGCTCGATTTGAAACACGTCATCCTTTTTATAGATTTTCTGCAACTCTTCTTCGTAAAAAGTTCCTTCCAACGATTCGCCTTGTAAGTCTTTTATTTTGTAATAAGGAGGATTGTCTCGAAACACTTGAGCAACTTGAAACAATTCGTCCGTCCAACCGGGTAAGTAACCTTTGCGAAACCGCATTCGAGTCATGGACAGTCTGACTTGATCACCTACTTTCAATTTTGGTTTTCTTAACTCGGGGTCGGCATAGAGCGTGAGCCAAACCGCTTCTTGGTTTTCAGAGTTGACTGAATTTGGAGCACGTCGAATGGATCGGTGATAGGTGTTGTTGTAAGATTCAACCAGAGCAGGCAGCACTTCCACATATCTTCGGCTGTTGGTGTAGGTAAAATAACGCCATAGTTTCTCCTTTAAAGTGCGTATAAATCGTTCAGCAATAGTTGCTTTGGTGTCGAAATTTTGAGTGTGAAAATGTTTTATGTGATGTTGTTTCAACCAGGTTTGAAAGGGTCGATTCAGAAACTCACGTCCCATATCCGTCTGCAATTTTTGAAACTTACCAATCTCAGGCATTAACTGCTCAAAAACTTGGATCATGTCAGAGCTGGTTTTGTTTTTCAAGTAAGCAGTAAAGACTTTTTTGGAGAACACGTCAATGACCACCAAAATGTATTTATATCGGTCGTTGTACGACTTGAGCAAAGAAAAATCAATGAGATCGGCTTGCATTTGAAAGTTGGCGCCAGGAACAATTGTTTTTCGGCGCTTGAAATTTTTTCGTACGGGTTTGTGAAGCGTATAAGTGTCTTGCGATTGCAACCATTCTTGGGTTGGTTTTGGAAAACGGTGGGCTCCCGAGAAAGAAGCTTCTTTTTTAGGGACGTAATAATCTAAACGCTCTCCCATAGCATCGATTTAAACTCGCGTGCACCGGGTAAAGTTGGGTCTCGTTTCTTTAGAGTAGATTGAAACAAATCGTCGATATGGGATCCAGGTACCACTCGATCGTCTAAAAGCATTTGTCCGTCTTCATTCCAATCTAAATTCTTTTTGCTAGTGGCGTCCTTGAACAGTTTTTTGGCTTTGGTTCGCTTTTTAAAACGCTTTAACACTGCACTTTCAGACAAGGGTTTTTTCACTGGTGTTTTCGGTTGAAACTTTTTCAGAAATAACTTTGATTTTTGCAACGCCTCGTTATATAGAGTTACTTTCTCACTGTCGGGTCGGTTGGAAGTTAAGATTTCTTGCATTTTAGCATCCAGTTCAGAAAGCACTTTTTTATCTGTGACTTCGTGTTTGTTTTTGAGTTTTTCGTACACTTCAGGTTCCAACGCAATTAATTTTCTCATTTTATAAGACTCCCTACCACACCACTAATGACCGGAGCGAGTGCAGACAACAAGATGGGTAAAAATCCACCTTTTTGTATAATTCTTCGTTTTGTTTTTAACGCTACCTTACGATCAGCCAACTTCCGAAGTTTGGTTTTGTGCGATTTTAATTTCCGCTTGTGATGATGCGATATCTCGACGTTTCCTTGCAACACGTTGTGAGCACAGTCACAAAGACAACGTATTAACTCGGGCGATGCTTTGTCTAAAATACGCTTTTGCAAAGGTGCAGGGGCTTTTTGTAGCAAACGCAAGGTGGGTCCGTTTTTTCGCAAGCGGTTCATTGATAAAGATAATGCGTGTCTTCTGGAAAAATCCCTGAACGCAGACGTTGGTTATCGTGTGTTTCGCAGCGTAAGTCAATCACCAAATAACCTCTGTCGGATGATACAGCATTTTTATAGGCCTCCAGTGCGTTTTTATATGTTTTGGGGTAGACCTGATGTAAGAAATGTGCAATTTGATTCACATCCCTACAACTTTTAAAGAGCACCATAATTTGTGCATTGAGACTTATTTCACGCAAACCTTTATGAAACAAATTTTGCACGGTCATGAGAACACTGAAATGAAAGTGGTGGGAGTAGACGCTATAGATTTTGGATAAGAATTCAGAATTGGCAAACATCAAATCGTCTAGTACTAGAAACGCGTCTCGACTTTCTTTTAGATCTTCAAGACTTGGCATGCCCTGTTTAAAGTTTACTTTATCCGTGTAACGATCAAACATTGCTTGCCACACCTCGTAATGATAAACAACCTGCTTGATTTCAGGGCAAAGTTGTTTTGGACTGTCTATAAAACGTAGGACCCAATAAGACTTTCCAACTCCGGAAGGTCCGCTTACCACAAAACTAGTTGGGTTTTGAAATCGCAAAGACATTATGCTAGCTCTTCGTGGGGCAAAATGAAAGCAAACGTCATCACATAACCCTTTTGTAATGAATGCACAAACTTCGATAGTTAAATACATTGACAGAAAAAACATGGATGAAAACACAAAATTCGATAGTTAGGAAAACTTCACGAAAAATACACAAACTTCGATAGTTGAAAAATTCACGGAAAACACAGAAAAACATGGATAAATACACAAGCCTTTTTTGATGAAGTAAAATTTGGAAAAAAAATTATAAATTTAGTTAGTGGTTTTATTCAAGAGATACGAAAATTCACAAACAGATTTAAACAATTAAAATGTTTATGTGAGGTTACGAAAAGCGATGTAAGGACACAAACAAGTAAAAACGCTTTATTCAGAATGCACAAAAATTTTAAAAATGAAATATTTTATACAAGGTTACGAAAATTTAAACAAAGTCAGAAAAAAATTTTCAAATCTTTATGTGAGGTTACGAAAATTTAAACAAAGACAGAAACGACTTAAAAAACACTTTATTCAGAATGCACAAAAATTTTAAAAATCAAATGTTTTATGCGAGGTTATGAAAATTTAAACAAGGGAAGCAACAATTTAAAATAAATTTTGGTTGGTTACGATAATTGATCAAAACATTTACAAAATACTCAAATTTTCAAAGGTTCGGTATGGATGCCGTCGTCCAAAACGATTCTTTTTGGATAGAAACTGTTTAACCCTTTTTTGGTTTGTGCGTACGAGAAGATTCTACTTTGATGGCTACGAAAGCCGCGATTGGTTATGGAGTGAGGTTGATTGCTTTCTAACACGTTACGATATTGGTTGAATGTCAAAGGGTTTTGACGAATGCACACACCTTTGCTTACTTGTTTATTTTTATCTCCTACACAGAAGTATGTTTTCGATGTTAAAGAAATTTGTTTGGTTCCGCAATATTCAACTTTCATTAAACCTAATGTTCTTTGGGTGAATCTATAATATTTTTCACAGCATTCTTCTTTGTTCCAAATTTGGTTACTTGTTCTTTGTCGAATGTAAGATTCTACGTGTTCTGGGCAAGCTTCAGCAGGCAACCAACGAAGTCTGGCTCGGAAATATTCTGCTTTCAAATGCTCGGGAACGCAATCGTCTAAGGTGTGGCGACTGATGGCAAAATACATCGAGTCAGTGTCGCTTTCCAACAACTCAAAACATCTTTCAGGTATGTATTTTTTTAAAAAACAGTAGAAAAATTTTAACATATGCAATTTTGAATTTAGATAGACGTTTAAGCCAATTTGTATCGGTAAATCGTGGCGTACGAGGTGTTTTAAACTTTTTACCTCGTAAACATTGGAACCGATTTCGTCGAGGTGAATAAAACGCGGGTCGTTGATTGTTTTGTTGATGGTGTCTTTAGAGTGGTAACTTATATTTCGATGCTTATCCTTGTTTAATAAACTTGCTGAGTATAGTGAGTTTCCGGTGAGTTTGTTCGTTAACGCGATGACTGTTTTTGATTTGTCGAGATCGGCTTCTCTTCGCGAGTTGACAATTTCGTTGGCTAACTTTTCAAAACATTTTTCTGGATGAAATTGAATAAATTCATAAATTCTGGTAATTTTAAGTCCTAGATTTAAATAAAATTTTGCCATTTCTGTGTTAATTAAAATCTCTTTTCCAAAATAACTACTAATTAAATATTTTTTGGGTTTTTTCAATAAGTCATGTTGTTCTGCAACCTTCTCCATGTAGACACCGATATCCTCTCTTCCTATGTTTGTATTCTTGATAATTGGCGGGAAATCTCTACAAAAATGTTTTAAATCTTCCGGGGTGTGGATATCCACAATTAGAAAACCGTACAATTCTTTATTTTCAATGCCTTTCAAAATTTTTTCAAATGATAGTTGATATTTTGGTTGCACACATTTCAACGTTTTTAAAAAAGAAACAATTTCGGATTGCTTTTTCATTTTCAGCCACTCACACTCTCTGATAGACACTACACGAAACCCTTCCTCAGTAAGGGCTTGTTTTTTTTCCTGCGTTGCTTTTCGAATTTGATTGAAAGATATATTTTTGATTGGGTGTGTTTCCTGAAGACTACCGTCTGCGTTACGATTTGCATTGCATACATCATAACCATGCCAAAAACACCCGTCGAATTCGTATATTGTGTTTGTTTCTTGACAAAAACCGTCTACTTTAAAACAATATTTTGAAACGTAACGCTCACCAATGTTATATCTACTTTGAATGAAGTTCCCTTCTTTTTGTTGCATGAAGCTTAACCATTGATAGGACATCAATCCGTATCTTGAGCAGGAGTCCGGTCTGTAATTTTCTGATTCTTTGTATCTGCAGAAATAACCTGTCGGGTTGTTTTGAGCAATGGCGTGCAAATAAAGGGAATTTGCATCCAGACCTAGAATTTTTTCTGTTGTTTCCGGGTTCGAAATTTCGTGGCTTCTTATTCGGGTTTCTCCTGCTGCAGCATACCGACAAAAAACAATACTGAGTCCTCCGGTAAGTTGACTTCTCAAAGTTTTGTATAAATCCGAATGTTTTTTTGGAAACAAACAAAAAAAACTATCTTTTTCAATTTTTTGCATCATTCTTAGCTTCGCAATTCCACTAACTGAAAACGAGCGTTTAAAAATATCTAAATTTTGTTGTTTGTAGGTGTCACAAACTTTGTTCGGGAATCCCAAAGGACCAGTTGAGCTAGGTAACCCGAATACCTGCGCTGAAACAAAGCTGTGTCTAAATTTTATTTTATTCCGGCTCAAGAAGTAGTTTTGCTATGAGCCTGACGGTTTATACAGTTGGTTAACGAAAGCTCGGATTGATTTCGTTGAAGATTCTTTTCCACAACAAACAGAGACCCTTGTCTCTAATAAAACAGATGTATTACAAAAAATATCACGTCCGACGAAACTTCTATTCCACGCTTTGCCAGACTGCAAAGCGAAATCAACACTATAACTCGACTCAATCAACACAAATAATTCTACCTCTGTAGAACAAAACTGCCAACCACTGGCACAAAATAAATTCAACAATTGTCCACCGACACAAAATCTAACGGTCCACCTCCTGTGGCCAAACAAAATCACCTTCGCTAGAGCCGCCACTCGAGTCGCTTCAAATTATCTCACAACGATAATAATCATCATAATAATTTCTCGCTACGCATCGGCTTTATATAGAAAACAAAATCACGTGACGTAAACTTTCTCGTAAATTCAAGATTCAGCCAGAAACCCCTGGAGAGTTCGTTACGCGAATCAAGTGGAATATACGCGAATTTTCCAGTACAATGATGTTAGTCAAAAACATATTACGTCAATACAAAGAGAAAAAAAGAGAAAAAGATACATGTATCGAGCCATATAACAAATTGGACGTATATCGCAGACAGCGCTCAAAGAGCCGCATTTATTCTCTTATGATAAAACTACGAACTGCTTTTAACGGGGATACACTACATCGTTATGATTAAAATTATGAATGAAGTGTGACAGTAGGGAATTAATAAATTTTTAACAGCTTGAATAAAAGGTACGCAATCCAAAAGATTATAATAAACCAACATTTCACGCAAACTCTTCCATCTTTTTTCCAACCACGTTTTTTGAACTAAAGCATATTCCTCTGTTGTAATATTCGATTTTGTCAAAGACGAATAAAAAGCTTGGTGATTTGGTAGGTCGCTCTCTAATTTTTCTAAACTGTCCACAAACTCATAGGGAAAATGGAATTTTTCCAATTCGCTTCCGTATGCAATCAAAAACTTTCTGTACGAAAAACCGGGTGCAAGAAAATGTTTTATGTCTAGAAACCGCAACGTCGATGTTTTGATGCAGAGATAGGTGTTGGCTTTTTTAATTACAAAATCAATTTCGTTCAGTAGACGTTCAATCAAAATAGGCTTGACTAAGTTTAGATCGTACGATGAAGAATTGAAACCAAGGACTATCAGCTCGCGGCAGTACGAATCGAATTCTTTCAGTAAATTTTCTTTACTTATGTTGTCGCTGCTTTCCAAAGCTTCAAAAGTAGTTCGAAATTTTTCCTTCACAAGCCGGTAAGCAGACAAAGATATAGCTTCCAAATAATCTATTAAATTTTGAATTAATTCCTTTTCATCGCCAGACGTTATAAAACACTTTCCTTCCTCAAACCCGGGAACGTTCGATGCAATTCCAACACTCATTGGAACGTGACGAGCTTCAAACATCAACTTCGGTCCGTTTTCAGGTAGCTGATCACGACACAAATACGCTTCAAAATCGTAGCATGCATAGTACGGGTAAATACGATCTTGCTTGGGCACCTGTATTCCAATTTGTTCAAGCTTTTCAAATATTGTATGCGGATTATGGTAAACACCTCCGGGGAAACTTTCATAAACTGTAGTTGTGCATGTTTTCGTATGACGATAGTAATGACAATTTCGATACCATAGCTTATCACAATGCTTACATTGATACACAGAGCAATACTTTTCAAAATCTACGATTAAACTCAAGTGGTTTTCAAATACATTTACTTTCATTGTTTCCTTGTGCAATTCGCGGCTACGTTGAATTAATTTTGCTTTGTTATTTTCCAATTCATAGGCAACAATATTAATTTTATAAAAATTTTCGAGTTCAACAAAATCATACAAACTTACTCCGGCAAATTTCTCAATTTCAAAATGGGTACAGTATTCATAAAACAATTGTTTTGCAGCGCGATTACAGCGATGATGATCAGCACCACGGAACACGGCCAGACATCTGAAGAAACAAAGATTGTCTTCCGCCGAAACGTTTGCAAGTCCGCGATTGTTCACTATAAAATCGGGTAATCCGACAGATCCCCCTAACGGCGCGTCTTGCAAGTGGTTGACGTAGAAGGTGATGTTTGATATCTGAACAATCTTCCACTTGGTATCTGGTCGCGTTATGTTCTCTATGAAATTTTCTTCAGCTATAGAATTTAAAAAATCAAGCAATTCTTGCCTATTACTTATCAACAAAGCGGTTTTTAACATCAAATGATTATTATACGAAGCATGAAAATATCGCAATTCCTCCGTTTCAATATTTTTTAAAATATATGCCAAACTGTAATTAATTTTAAAGCGAGTTTTTTGTTGTTTCAAAATGATTTCCAAAATTTTTTCAATTAACTCTTTCAAATCTTTATTATAGTAAAAATTAAATATACTCTGTATTTTGTTGTTTCTGATAAAACTTCGAATGCTCGACCAATATTTTTTAACGAACTCTTTTAAATTAGGATCTGATTCTTCAATCTCTTCTTCTTGCATGATTTGGTGTTTCGATTTCTTTTTAACTGCAGGACATTCTACAGGAACCGCTGCTTCGTCTTCAATTTGGTGAGCGCGACGTTTTATTTTTAAAGACTTTCTTTTACTTTGTTTGTTGACTTTGCTCGATGTTGCTTGTTCGTTTCTGATAGAACCTGCTTCAACCCCATCTCTACTCGATGTTGTTTGCTCGTTTCTGGTAGAGCCTGCTTCAACCCCATCTCTGCTCGACGTTGCTTGCTCGTTTCTGGAGAACGCTTCCGAAATATCTAGGTTAGTGAAATTTGTTTCTTTGTTGGGGGAAAGATTAGGGACCTCTTTTGTCTTTGAACAATTATGTTCTTTTAAAGAACTAACACTTTCAAATTGTTTTGAACATTGTTTGCATCTACAACAAATTTTTTGGTGTCTTCTCAAATTGTCTGCTCTTGCAAATGTTTTTCCGCACTTTGAACATGTTACCTCGGTTGTTTTGTTGTGAACAGATAATCTATGACCTCGTAAATAATCCTTTCTTAAAAACGATTTCTCACATAACATACACTCATATTTTTTGTTATTATGAGCTGACGCTATATGTCTCGTCAAATTGTGCTTTAGAGTAAACGCTTTCGAACATATGTTACAAACAAACGACATTGTCTACAATAATATCAAAGACTGCAGCAACTGTATTTATATACACCTCATCGGATGACGTCATAGATTGCACCATCTTTGGTAACTGTTCTCAAGAACACTTTTTCATTGTTAACACATCCTTGCAATAGAAGGACAGCTGCTCCAACCTCGTTAAGACAGCTGAAAGATTGCTGACGTGTTCTTGCAATAGAAGGACAGCTGCTCCAACCTCATCACGGACAGCTGAAAGATTGCTGACGTGTTCTTGCAATAGAAGGACAGCTGCTCCAACCTCGTCACGGACAGCTGAAAGATTGCTGACGTGTTGTTGCAATAGAAGGACAGCTGCTCCAACCTCATCACGGACAGCTGAAAGATTGCTGACGTGTTCTTGCAATAGAAGGACAGCTGCTCCAACCTCGTCACGGACAGCTGAAAGATTGCTGACGTGTTCTTGCAATAGAAGGACAGCTGCTCCAACCTCATCACGGACAGCTGAAAGATTGCTGACGTGTTCTTGCAATAGAAGGACAGCTGCTCCAACCTCATCACAGACAGCTGAAAGATTGCTGACGTGTTCTTGCAATAGAAAGACAGCTGAAAGTTTAGAATAAGATCTTTGACGCTCTGTCTGGGATTCATACTCGCAACTTCGTTGCTCGGCATAAGTTATGTTTCATAGCGACTTCGTCGCTCTGCCTGGGAATCATGCTCACAACTTCGTTGTGCAGCATAAGTTAGGTTTCATAGCGACTTCGTTGCTCGACATATGTTAAGTTTCAACGCGACTTCGTCGCTTTGGGTGAGAATGAAACTCGCAACTTCGTTGCTCGGCATATGTTAGGTTTCAACGCGACTTCATCGCTCTGCCTGGGAATCATACTCACAACTTCGTTGCACAGCATAAGTTAGGTTTCATAGTGACTTCGTCGCTCTGCCTGGGAATCATACTTGCAACTTCGTTGCTCGACATAAGTTATGTTTCAACGCGACTTCGACGCTTTGGGTGAGAACCAAACTCGTTGCGCGGCATAAGTTAGGTTTCAACGCGACTTCGTCGCTCTGTCTGGGAATCGAACTCGTGGGAGTTAGGGTTAGAGCTAGGGTTAGGATACCCCGCCAGATCCGACACAAATCCGACGCAAATCCGACGCTAATCCGGCGCAAATCCGACGCAAATCCGACGCTAATCCGGCGCAATTGCTAAGATTTGACCCATCTCTTACTACTAACGGCCTGTTACTTCAAATGCAACGTGAAATATGAATAAAAAGTTAATTATAAAAAATCAGGTGTTGTTTAATTGTCTGAAGGTGTCAGCATAAGAGCTAAAATGTGAACCAGTTAATTTAATTTTTTCCCACAAATGAATAGTTATAAGAAAATTTTATAAAACTGCTTTGAGTAAAGATTAAATTTTGTCCGTTTGATTGGTATTCAAGCAGTCCAACAGCAATTGTTTTATACAAAAGAATGTATATGTGTAAAGTGTTTCCAAGCAATTGCCAAAAGCTCAAAAAAAATGCGATTTACATGAAATAAGTTCTGCATCGCCTAAGGCTTTTCGACGTCGGCAAACGACGTAATTCGCTTTGTCACACAAAGCCAATTCTTGGTAAAATTCATGTCATTTAATAAAAACGTGAAACTGAAATTCCACGCGCTGCTTGCGAAAACCAACAAAAATTCACAAATTTGCTAAAAAACGTCTATTTTACCCGTTAACCCTTGTTCGGGGGCACCTAAAAATAGTATATATATTCCAAAATTTTATCTACAAAGATGAAGTGATTACAAACGTTTCTGCAAGCACCGGGCTTCAGAAACCCAGCCGTTGAGGAGAATAGGGTTAAACGAATCTTTTTTTTGCCCCCCAAAATGACCTCCTGCAGGCATGGATTGTATTCTGCAGAGGCAAAAGAACCCTCGATGTTCTGGGTTAGCAGAACAACTTGATCTACGGTTGACTTCCCGCGTCGAAACCCAGCCTGCTCTTTAGGGAGCAATGGATCGATTAATGGTTCAACGCGGGCGTAGATAAGCCTCTCGAGGATCTTGTAGGGGACACAGAGCAGCGATATCGGTCGATAACTCTTTGGGTCCCCCATGGGCTTTCCTGGTTTTGGGATCGCGACCACAAGCGCTCTTCTCCAGATCTTGGCAATTTTGAGTCGGCGCAAACAGAAAGAAATGAACTCACGTAACCAGGACTTCAAAGCAGCTCCGGCATGGAGTATAAGGTCGGAGCAGATGGAATCAGGACCCGGAGCTTTACCTGGTTTTAAATGTTGGAGGGCAGCAGTAAATTCTCTCTGTGAAAAACTGTCAGAGATATTTACTGCGTCTGGTGTTGCGGCCCTCCAAAGGTCAGACACTTCTTGATAGACAAGTCGAGATGACTTGTGGTCAACAGCCTCGTATTTCCCATTTCTAACCAGCTGAGATGCAATAGCATCGGCTGAAACGGGACAGTGACGAGGAGAGTGTCGTGACCTACCAGTAAGGTTGTTCAAAATACTCCACGCTTTTCGAATAGAGTGTGAGAAGTCAATGCTCCGAACTGCTTCGGACCATCGATCCCTTCGCTTTCTGTCAAGCTTGGGAAGCAGAGGTGTAGCAGCCAAACTTGAGTCGTTTCCCTGAGGAGACTGCAGAAAGGTTTTATAGAGGGATTTACACTCTGCATCCCAACACGGAATATAGATATTTCGATACCCGTGTGGGATAGTCTTTTTGGCTGCTTTCTTAATGGTGTTACAGAAATCCTGGTAAGCCGCATCCACATCAAGTGAATCAGGTGGCAACAAAGTCTTTGCGAATTTATTTGTCAAAGCAATGTAGTGACTCCATTTAGCATTACGGAAGTTCCATCGCTTAACAGGCATGCTTGGCACTGCCATAGCAAATCTTGGTGGTGTAATAAGCGAAGGTCGATGTTGTGACCTGGGGAACTTGTCAAGGACACGTCTATCCGGTAAGCGACTGTTTGGATCTACGCTAGCGAAAGCTAGATCTGGGTTGGTACCAGTGTTCCAGCGGCCGGAATAGAAACTGGCAGTGTCCTTGGCATTATATAGCAGGGCAAGACAATTAATACTTGCCCAGCCAGCCAAGCACTCACCGTCCGGACTGTTGTCGTCGTAACCCCAGTCAGCATGACGACAGTTAAAATCGCCAGCGTAAAGACAGGGGTGGGGAAACACTGGGAAATCCAGGGTTTGCAATCGCGTTGGCGGTGGTTTGTAGACGTTGACTATTTTATAGCCATCAACGTCCACACACAACCACTCGATCTCCGATGTCGGTGAAGATTGGTCCAAAAGCGTGTATCTCAGTCGCTCGTGGACAAACGTGGCAAGGCCATGCTTCCTGCTTAAAGAAGACCCAACTAGTTAGTAGTTTGGTAGCTCCAACTTCTCTGCATTAGTGCAGTGGGTCTCCTGCAGTAGGATGACGAGTGCCTTAGACTGCATAGCAAGGTGATAAAGAACGTTCATCTTGCTTGCAGTGAGGCCTTCAATGTTCAGCTGAAGAATAGTGGGTCTTCGGAACTTGTTGGCAATGTGCCCTAAAAAGGGCAGTTTTTTCCTAGCATTGCCCCGTCCTGAAAAGGACGTTTGCCGATTAGCAGACCCACACTGAACATCGGAATGGGTGGATACCCTTCCGTTTTGGTAGGTTCGGTTTCGGTCTGTCATTTTTAAAATCAATGAGCAGACTTACTCACGGCCCAGGCTGCGTGAAAGCACCTACCATCTGGGCCAAGAAGTTGATGAAGAGACAAGCAGTTTATCGAGTATCCCTATCTATGTCCGATATTTTGACTGAAATTATTGTTTTTTTATCTTATATTTACTCGTATTGCAATTTCGATACTATTAGTTTTAATGAAACGTATGTTAATGTGATTGGATTTTTTACATTTCTAAGTTCGTATGCTTCTGCATTAACCTTATTAGCAGCTGCTATCAATAGATTTAAAGTTGTCTATCGACCATTGACATTCAAAGATAACATAAACATAGCATTTGCTCGAAAAATTTGTCTTGGATTATGGTTAATATCAATTCTATTAGCTATTGCATCAAATGGTATAATTTATGAAAACTTGAACTATGTGCTTGTACGTGATATAATTGTTTAATCTGTTGTGCTGAATGAAATTACTGCTTTTTGTATATTGGTCCTGACTGGAAGTATGATTCCTATAACAATATTGTGGATATTTACAATTTTAAGATTTTTTGTTTACAAAAGGCATATCAAAAAACGAAAAAAACTTTTTTCAATAAAAAGTCAAAAACAAAAACTGATGAAAGAAATGAAAATTTTTTTTACGCTTAGAATTATGGTCGGGGTGTTTACTGTTTGTTTCTTACCAGGAGCTGTATTAGCAATAACTGACTTAAGTTACATAGAAATTAATTCGTCAGTAGTTATTTGTACATAAATTATGATAGCGTTTAACAGACTTTGGAACTTTTTTATTTACAGTACAAGAGAGAAAGAATTTTCAACAACATCAAAAAACCTTTACAAAAAAATTACTGTTCTGTTTAAAGTAAATAATTTGCGTTGATATAAAAGTTATTTGGTTAAGCAAGTGTTTCTCAATCTTTTTTGTCTTTCGGCATCTTACAAAAGGTGAATAGAGTTTGGGGCACTCACCGGCAAACGTAGGAGGATCAATAAGTACAGTAGTAATTTTTGATTTAAAGTTTACCAGATTATAAGCTTGCAATCTAAAGTTACATTGAAAACAATTTGGAAAAGATGCAAAATAAGCTATACACTGAAAAGTTTTAATTAAAAAGCATCACCGTATCAGTTGACAGTACCTTAAAATATTGGTTCGAGTTTTTTGCTTTGCCTGGGTTTGAACAGTAGTTTAATTTTTTGTCGCACATTTTTGTTTTATCGCGCACCCATGCATTTTAAACTTGCCTAAAGTATCTTTACTGTAATTAGCAGGTTTTGTTTTGGTTGTGCTTCTTCATTTATCAATCGTATCTGTTCAAATACGTTTTCTTTTTTTCATGTTAAGTAGTGATGCGCGTTTCATACGTAAGGCACCATTTTTTGGTTTAACCGTAATCTTGGGGACTGTGCTGGAAATAAACCGGGTAAGAGTCAACTCATTTGCCACAGTCAACTCATATACAACTGATTTGCTGGGATGCGAGAGATTAGTTTTAGAATTTTTTTAATGTGAGATAAGTCGAGTTCCACAAGTCCCCCACCAACGGATATCCTATGAGTACGATAAAAAAATTTCTTAGTCAATGTAAAAAAGCTTCCTACAGTATATCTCATTGGTGCCGAAGATTAAAAAATTTTGATTTTGTGATGAAATTACAGATTTTTCATAGCGATATCATAAGCACCTCTCGTGCAAATTGTTTGTGCGTTTTAAATTTAATATATTTAGTTCTTCAAGAAAAATTAACGCTATAGAAGAAATATTTTATATTGCTACAAGTTGTAGTCAAGTAATTTTATTATTATTTCACTGACATAACGTAAAGCAAAATACCATAAATTCAAAATTGAAATAAAGTGATGAGCGAAGGGAAGACTGCGAAGTGACCCTTTGGGTACAATTATTTAAGAAAATGTAAAGAATTTTAAGAGTGTTTTAACGATCTGATTAATCTAGTTCAAGGCTCTTCAAACTGGGGGTCGCGACCCACTGGTGGGTCGCAAAGTGGTTCAATGGGGGTCGCGAGATTTTAAATTTTAGATTTTTAGAGATTACGATGATTTTGGAAGAAAAGTAGCGAAATACAAGATTAATTCGAAGTAAAAACCTTTTTTCTTTTGTTTAGAGCAGCGGTTCCCAAACTTTTTTTTTCACGGCGCCCTTTGAAGACTTAAAAATACTCGCGGCGCCGTAATGAAAAAAGGTATTCAGTTCCATTACTTCTTTGAACAATCTTTTTTTCTCCGAAAATCAGGGTGTTCTCTAAAAAAAAAAAAAAAAAGGTCTTCACTTCGATTTATATCCGATTTCCTTATTTTTCTCTATTTCCCTCCCAAAATCAGGCTGTTTGAAAAAGGTCCTCAATCGGAATCGTTCTCTGAAGGGAAGTTGCTGCTAATAACCTTCACACTGCAATTATTGTGAGAAAATCAGTAAGTACAACAACTTTCGCATACTTTCGCGGCGCACAGTTTGGGAACCGCTGGTTTCGAGAACACCTTGATTTTTGGGCAAAAATAGCGGAATGAGAGATCGATTCTAGGTGAAGACCTTTTTTTTAGAGAACACCTTGATGTCGGGGGAAAAATAGCAGAATCGGAAATCAATTTTAGGTGAAGACCTTTTTTTAGGGGTCGCGAAAAAATTTGGCTGTGCAAAATGGGTCTCGATGAAAAAAGTTTGAAGAACACTGCTTTAGACCAACCGAAATTAAATTTTTTGGTAACTGCTTTTTATCTTAGAATCTTTAGAAAATAACGAGCCGATATCTAGCCAATATTCTGCTGACCACTTGTTTCGAATTGGTTTTAACTTTTTTTTAGTTTGAGAAAACTGATTTACCAATTTTTAATCTTTTCTTTATTCTAAAAGGAATACATGATAAACATATAATTGCATTTATTTGTATATTCAGCCAGGCCAGACTGTAGTTCAGCAATGGATGCTTACGCTATTTTCAAAAAGAATAAATGGTCTATGTAAACAAAACTTATCTTGTAGTTCAATTGTACAAGTAGTCAACTGTCAGGCGATAGTAAAAGAACTTATTTAAGTTAACTTTCAATGGACAGTAATTGTTCCAGACGGTTGGTTTGCACCAATTTTTGTTTTGTGCTATTATTGTGACGTCTTGCCTTTCTTTTCTAAGCTGCTTGGCTATTGCCTTTGAGCATTCTATAGCGCACGTGTTTAAAAAGGAGTATGTTAAAAATTGAATTGTTTTTTTGCACTTTCTTCCTTGACTGTGTTAAATTTATTTCTTGTTTGATGTAAGTCTCTTACATGTTATTTTTCTCAAGTTTGATTTGGTTTCCTTTGTGACGTTCTCTGGCGGGAATGCCTGATATTTTCGTGCTTAGCTGTAGTGAAGTTTTAAAAGCTTCAGTTTTTAACTTTAGAAAATAATTTTTTTTATTTTGATAGCATTTTTTTGTAGTGCAACCAGGTAAAGTCAAAGTTTTAACATTATGTTTATATACTATTTGAATAAGAATCAGTGTAATAATTGACCTAGTTTACTATAAAACTAATTCTAAACCTACTGTTTATATAAAGCTGTTCAAATACATAAACCTGCCATATGCAAAAGTGATGATCAAAAATTGAAACCAGCTCTCTTGTATTCAATTGGCAGTAAAATTGTTTTAATCTGAAAGCTTTTATAGTTTTAAGTAATAACATTTATGTTTATTTATCTTGTTTGAAGCATTGTAAATTGCATATTATAACATTTTACATTGTTACTGATGTGTAATAGCTCAATTCCTAATCATCATGTCATACTGGACAAAACGTCGTAAAATTAATGAAGAGTTGGAAAGAATGAAACTTAAGTTATATCAGCAAAGTAGTGAAACAAAATTTGTTGAACATATGCAATCAAAATATTCAACTTCTTTTAATAAATCATTGTCTGATTATGGTACTGTTGGTGTTGATGATGTGCCTTTTAAATCTTATACTGATAATGTTCCTCTTGAGCATTTTGATAAAAGTTCTTCTAGCAGCTAAAAAGCTGATGATAGCACTTTAAATGATAGTAAAGCATATTTGTTACTAAGTTTAGAAGTATGGGCTATAGAATGCAACATTACTCATACCTCATTAGCTAAATTGCTGTGTATTTTAAAGAAGCTTCATCCATGTATACCAAAAGATCCTCAAACCTTGCTTTAAATCTTTTCAACTTTTTGGTATTACTAAACTTGCTGGGGGACATTATTATCATTTTGGTGTAAAGCATTTTGTTGAACAATGTTTAGCATGTGATCCAAAACTTCAACAACTAAATAAGCTTAATCTTCAAGTAAATATTGATGGCCTTCCACTATTTAAAAGCAGTTCAATGCAACTATGGCCAATATTTGGGTTAATACAAGAATCTAGTGATTCAGCATTGCCATTCACAATTGGAATATATGCAGGACACCATAAACGAAACAATCCTGTAACTTACCTGAAACCATACATAGAAGATTTGAAAAAATTGCAAACAACAGGTATAGTTTATCACTCAAAAAGTTATTTAGTTAATCTCACTTGTGTTGTATGTGATGCTCAAGCTCGAGTTTTTGTAAAACAAGTAAAATCATCTGCTGGTTATTTGGGCTGTGATAAGTGTATTCAGAGTGAGGTAATGATGGAAAAAAATGATGGAAAAAAATGACCTTTCCAGAAACTAATGCAATTCTTCGAACCGACGGTGCTTTTAAAGCCATGTCTGATGAAGATTATCACAGAGGACCTAATCCATTTTGTGAATTATCTATTGGCATGGTCAGTCAATTTCCAATTGACTATATGCACCTTGTGTGTCTTGGTGTCATAAAAAGGTTCATTTTGCTATGGATATCTGGTCCACTGAAAGTTAGAATTGGAGGAAAAGTACAACAAAATATATCAGATTTCTTGCTAATTTTAAGAAAATCTATACCAATGGAATTTGCCAGAAAACCAAGTACAATTGCAGATGTAAGTTGATAGAAAGCCACGGAGTTCAGACAGTTTCTCCTGTATACTGGTCCTCTTGTTCTGTGTGGTAAAATTGCTGATGAACTGTACAAAAACTTTCTATTATTTTCTGTTGATATTCGCATTTTAACAGATCCACACCAATGTATGTCCATGTGTGAGTTTGCTCGAAGATTGTTTACTGCTTTTGTTAATCACTATTCACAACTATTTGGATCAAATTCTGTTGTTTACAATGTTCATGGCCTAGTGCATTTGTGATTCAAAAGTTTAACAATTGAAGTACCTTTTTTAATTTAAATATTCGAAATTATGTTGTAAATTTAAATAGATAAATATTGGGCTAGAAACATCGCTAAATTTAACGCATTTAACAACTTTAAATTAAAATTTTCGCTTTTATCAGCTGAACATTTACAATTGCCTTTTCAATTGCCTTTGTGACAGAACAAAATTTTTTTGCTGTCGCTTCAACGTTAGTGAAGGTAAATCATTTATTTTTCCGCCAAATTGGCTCGCCTACAAATTGGTTCGCCGACAAATTGGCTTGCCGACAAATTGGCTTGCCGACAAATTGGCTCGCCGACAAATTGGCTCGCCGACAAATTTGCGCCGCCAAATTGTCTCCCGCCAAATTGATTCCGCAAAATTGTCTTGCTTCGGATTTTATATGTAGCCCTTCCGTTAATTCACACTTTATCTTGACTAAACAAAGATTATTTATTTTTACTTTTGCTCCAAAATCTGAACTGGCATCTTGTGAAATTAAGCTACCTAATTTTTAAGTTGACCATAAGTTCGAATTGCTAATTTATTACAGACTTAACCTGTCTGAAAGTTTCATTGTTAAAAGCCTTAATTCTGAAAGCTACACAGTTTTGCTTTGTGATAGTTTGCGATAAATATTGTAAATGGTTTTTAGTGCTCTTTAAAAACAATGCATTTTTTGTTTGTAAAATTACAACTGTTGTTAACTTTGCAGCTTGATTAGTTTATATATCTTCTGGTTAACAATGTACAACATAGTAGTTTTCACTAAAACAAATGAAGTGGAATGTGTTCCAAATAATTGATTTAAAAGTGAGACAGAAGTTTATTGGCCTAATTCTGTGTCACGAAATGCTCTCAGTAGAGAAATAAAACTCAGATCAAGGCCAGATCTTTCTTCATGGATGTTATACGATGTTCGGGTGCTTCCGGGTGGTCGTTCACAGTAAGTTTTATTTGTAATACGGCTATTTTTTTGTATCTTCCACAAAAGATTGCAGATGCAATATACTCCTGACTTTAATACTACAATTTCAGGTTCGTATGAAGAAGCAAGAAAAAAAGCCAAAAAGGCTGAAGATACTTCTGATATACAAAGTGATTGCAACAAAATTTCAAAGTAAATGTTTCACTTTATAATAAAATAAGCAATACATTTCAAGATTCATAATTTAAATCAAACCTTAAATTTTTTTAAATTTACCGTCCCTCTCTGTAAAATTAGTGTTACTGGGTTTTGTATAAGCCTATTTTTTATCAGGAGAAAGCGCAAGAGAACATTAAAGTTTTTGGATGAAAGTAATGGTGAAGATGGAGAAGTTGAAATTATACCCAAAAAACATAAGGGTGAGTATACTGTTGCAGTTATTTGATGTTTTTTCAAAACCTGTTGTAGAAGCCGCAGCGCACCTTCGTTTGGCTCTACACCAGTGGGCGTCTGACCTAAGATGACCCACTGCAAACTATTAAAGCTGACTTGGATTAAATGCGTCAACTGATCCGCAAAGAAAATTACTATACACTGAACAAGACCTAGGTGTTCACGCTTGTATAATATTTTATTATTGCCGGCCACGGCGGGATCGTATCGACGATTTAAATCGTTTGTCCACTTTTCTATAAATGGACAGAAATAAATATACGGTATAAAAAACATTCAAACATCAACTACTCACTTTTTGCTTTACGATACCACGAATAACCTTCCGACACACTATCGCTGGCGACGACACGTCTATCTGCCACGACGACGATTTCCAACTGAATGAATGAAAACCGCCATCGAAGCAAACGACCACGCCGCAGCCAGTGAAGCGCATCGGATAAACCGAAAAAAGAAAAACGGAAAGGGAGTAACTATTTAGACGCAACACCTGTATTTTTTTTGAAACAGTGGTCGGCAACCTTTTTTTACGAGGGCCCAAATTCTATCATTAGAAATTATTGAAGGCCCAGCAGCACACTTGAAACATCATAGGCGTACCAGCCCAAAAAAATTGGGGGGGGGGCAGTGAAGTTTTGCCCAAATTTTGTGACGTTTGCCCAAATAATGATTTTATTGTACATTACGGATATGACAAAAAAAATTGTCAGAGATTCTCGGACGAAAAACCAATCTTGTCCTAAAATTATGGTGATCTCTAAAAAAAAAAAGGCCTTCGCATGAATTTAGTCTCCTAATTTTCAATTTTCGTTCCAAAATCAAGGTGTTCTTAAAAAAAAAAAAAGGTCTTCACCTAAATTTGGTGAATGAAAACGACAGACGCGGTTCATACTTACTTTATTACAAAATGTATTATGCGGCCCAATACATTTTGCTAAAAGGCCCACAATTTGGCCGCGGCCCACAGGTTGCCGACCACTATTTTAGAAAACCAATATGGGAAACAAGCACAACTGTCACTCTCAGCTCCTCCTTGCTTGGATAGATTTGATAATCAAATAAATAACGATTTGCTCATATTTCAGGATAGAAATTGGTGGTCATCCGTGAAAGAAATTTGTTGGTGGGTGATGTCAGCTCTCATAAAAAATGAAATCTGCCAGTATTATAATTGGTCAGGCAAAATGTGGATACCAAACACTCTATAAATTCTAATTCAAATAAATTACAATGTATACTTTTTTAAATTATTATCGCAAGGTATAAAAATATTTTTAACTATCATTTTTCTTTTTTGAAGTTAGATTAAAAAATTTTCTAAATCCAGTATTTAGCTTATTTTGGCTCCAATCTTACCTCGACAAAGTGCGATTGAAACTTTATGGGTATCTCCCTTTAAGCATTTTGCGAATATTTGAACGCCAAATGATGATAATAAATTTATTTTATCTCTATATTTATCCTCCTGACTCGCAGGAAAGCGACGGAGGCGCCATACATAGGGCAAGCAGTTACCTCGACCTGCTTCCGGAGATGCCAAGACATTGCTGTCCCGGGCGCAAAATATTCTGGCTACGCCTCTGCCTGTCCGCTTGTAATTTAATAGAGATATGACATTAGTTTAGAACTGCTTGCCAGGACCACCAAGCAGGGGAAAGTGGCGTAAAGCGTCTTTCCCAAGGACACAACAAAATGGCGCGAGTAGGTTTTGAACCGAGAACATGATTATGAGCACGACGCTTTAACCACTCGACCACTCTGCGGACTATTTTTTTTAATGCGTTAACACAAGCATTTTTACTATTCGAGGAAGGTTTAAATTTATGCCCTGGTATGAATGCCTTTTTAGATACTATGGCTACAGCATTGTATTCTGTTTTACTCTAACTAGTCCTTGCAATGGACACCCCTCTCAAACTTCAATGCCACTCAACTTAAACAACTGACTCGAACACGGACACACTCTTTACATGACTTTAATTTTTACTTAAATTCGCCCAGAAATATGAATGTCACAATCATCTGAAAACCAGACTTAACACCTGAGGAATGTAGAGAAAACCTCAAACACATTCACACTACCAACACCTCACAATACCGTAGTTCTAGAAAAAATAACGAAGTTACAAACATCACCACGTCATATGCGTACAAAACTGGCACAGCTCAGAGCTAACAAATCACCACTCTTGCAAAGTTACCTACATACAGTGAACCCTAATACTTACACGCCACAATGTCCACTATGCTTGTCCCAGACACATGACACTAATTCTTTAACTGCAGTCAACTACCAGCACAACACCACTAGTCTGTGGAAAAGGCCTTTAGAGCAGCATAGGTAATCCAAGAGTGGGAATATAGATTGGCTTTTTCGAGAGATTAAGGGATGGCTACTCCAAGATATCGGAGGTGGGGCAACAACAACTCTAACTAGTTTTATGTTTGTTACAGGAGCTGCGACGGCAAACCCTGTGCTAGTCGCGGCGATCTCAGGAAAAAGCATTGAAAAGGAGATTAGCACCTGGATGAGGAATTGGCGGGACCGTGCTGGTGGAAAAAAATTGGAAGTGTTACCAAAGACTTTTAAGATCGTTTGTCAATTTGTCTTTGCTTTTATAAAAATAAAATATATGTGTCATTGAAAGTGATTATGTGCAGTTATATGATAGATTGAGTAAGTAATAAATCTAAGTAAACAACTAAATACCCTCAAACAGGAGGAATTTTTGGGTCTTGACTGCTATTCAAACGTATAATAATAAATATACTGCAAATTTTGTAATGATTTTGCACTCTGCTTATGCTTAAAAATGTATCGGAAAGTATAAGGTCATAACAGAAAACTTGCAGTTTGCCATTACTCTCCCTATATACGAGGGTCAGTCAATAAGTAATGAGACTTTTTTAATAACTCAAGTTTGCAATGACTGGTAATCAAAAAATGCTTTTTTATTTTTCAACATAGTCTCCCTCCTTTGCAACACACTTGTTCCATCTTGATATTAGATTGTCTATTCCTTTGGCATAGAATTCCGTGGACTGGGTCCTTAGCCAGTTGCTCACAGCAGCCTTCACTTCTTCATCAGTCTGGAAGTGAATTCCCCTCATACTCTCTTTGAGTGGGCCGAAGAGGTGAAAATCAGATGGTGCAAGGTCTGGGCTGTAGGGTGGGTGTGTTAGAAGTTTCCAGCCTAAATCTTCAATTTTGGCTAGGGTTCTTGCTGCTGTGTGGGGCCTTGCATTATCCTGAAGGAGAATCACACCTCTTGATTGAAGTCCTCTCCGTTTGTTCTTAATGTCTTTTTTCACTTGAGTTAGCAGCTCACAGTAGTTCTCTGAGTTCACAGTATTGCCCCTTTCCAAGAAACTGATAGTGATCGGCCCATTTCTGTCCCAGAACACAGTGAGCATGACTTTCCTTAAACTTTTCTGAGATTTGAATTTTTTCTTCACTGGGGAAGAAACATGCTTCCACTCCATTGATCGTCGTTTCGATTCAGGTTCATAATGAAAGACCCAGGTCTCATCAGTTGTCACTATTCTCGATAGAAATACATCTCCCTCCTTTCTGTATCTGCGTAGTGATGCTCTGGAAGCCATCAGGCGCTGCATTTTGTGATCATCCGTTAACATCTTTGGAACCCAGCGACAGCTGACTTTTGAAAAACGCAGCTTCTCACGCACAATTGCGTACACTGTGCCATGGGAGATGTCCAAGTTTGTAGCAATTTCATCTAAAGTGACCCTTCTATCAGATTTGATCAGGTCTTCAACTGCCTGTACTGCTTCTGGGGTAGAGACATCCACAGGTCTTCCACTTCTCAGATCATCAGTAATGCTTTCGCGTCCATCTTTGAATGCTTGCACCCATTTGTAGAAGTTTGCTCTAGACATACAGGAAGGACCATATTGTCTTTGCATTCTAGACAGAATCTCACATGATTTTACACTCTCTGCCAACAGAAATCTGATGACTCCTCTTTGTTCCAAGCATGAGCTGTTTCCTAGCCTAGTAGTCATTTCAATTTATCGTCACACCTACAGTAATCTGAAAATAAACAAGTTTTGTTGTAAATAAGATGACAACTCCATTCATAATCATCACATAAAATTTCAGTTGCATAACTCCAAGAACACCAAAGTAATTGAGAAAGTCTCATTACTTATTGACTGACCCTCGTATATACAGTATAAACCGTACTCGTCCTGTACATATAATATGCAGGAAAAGTACAGGAAACCTGCAGTTTGCCTTTGCTCACCCTATGAACAAACCATACTCGCCCAATACTTTTAATGTACAGGCAGAATACTGGGTGAGTACAGGAAACTGCAGTTTGAGTACAATTCAGACTGCATTGGGCCGATTCATTGCTCATGTGCAACATGTTACAGTATTTGATTTTAGTTGTAAAGTTTATAACTAGGTGATTCAGCTTATTTCAGTTTTCCTTGATAAACTATGTATTTAAAATATATAAAGCAATGCTGGAATAGATGACGTAGTCAATTGCACATGGCATAGCACAATTAGCACATGCTTTTGCCCTATAGCGCCCGGCAGGCACCAAGCTAAGCCGTTACATTTCCCTGCATTTGCCGTGCTTTAACGGCAGTCAATTGCACTTGGCATAGCACGATAAACGCTACGCCGCCCATGTTTTGCCCTGTAACGTCCGGCAAGCACCAAGCTAAGCCGTTACATTTTCCTGTATTTGTCACGCAACGGCAGTCAATTGCACGTGGCAAAGCACAGTAAACGCTAGGCCGCCCCTGCTTTCGCCCTGTTACGCCTTGCAGGCATCCTACTTGGCCTGTTTCATTTCCCTACATTTGCCCTGCAAAAATGCTTGGCAATTATCGGGCAAATGCTGGATAAGACTAGGCTCTAGACACACGGCATTGCTCTGCCGTGTGTTTGCCTTGCTTGGTCCGGGCAGGTTTTTTTTGACTGGGTATTGGTCTGCCTTATCTACTCCGCCTATATACTTCGTATATTGAAAAATTACAACAGGTTTTGCCACGGTTGTTGACTGTTGATTTCCCAAAATACGTTCTTCATCTTCGCATTGGGTGTTGTAGACAGAAGATAGCATTGTCACCACCCGTTTGTCTCTCCATTGAAGAGCCATTGTGTCATTATTTTTTCTAAATGCAACTACTTCATGCTTCTTTTTTTTTTTGACAATTCGTTCGTTTACCATTCCTACTGGGCATTACTGCTCCAGTTAAGTGGAAAGATAGCTTCCTCAGCTCTTCACACAAAGTTGGACTCGTATAAAACTTGTCTGTGAAAATGTGGTACCCTGATCCATACCCTTTTGAAGAGAGCATGTTGCATAAATGCAACACGATTCTACTCGTAAAAGGCAAATCAGGCTGGACTAAACCATCAGTTGTATACTTTTCATAGTATGGAACAAACGCCACGATATAGGCAGATTCACTCTCACACATGGTGTACACTTGAGTCCCAACTTTGTTGGCTTGTTTGGGTTGTAGCACTTGAATATCACTCGGCCTTTGAACCCAATCGTACTTTCATCAACAGAAATACGTTTGTGTGGCGAATAATATTCTTGGCATTTTCCATTCATATGGGTCACTAGGTTGTGAACCTTATCTCCATGAAATCCTCGGCCTACCTATTGCTGCAAATGTAGCATCCAATAAAGTTAAAAAAATCTTTTTCGAGAAAACACATCAACGAAAAATGGCATTCTTTCTGTCCATTTTCTTGAAAAATTTTCTTTCATGTCGCATTTGGCATGCATTCCCATATTTAGCACAACTCCAAGCAATGCCTTCATTTCTTGCAGATTCGCATCTTTCCAAGTTCTCCATATAGAACGTTTGCCAAGTGGTTGAGCCTTTTCTATTTTTTCTCTTGCGTGCCTGTTTGTCTCCTGAACAATCTCTCCAATAATGTCGTCCGTGAAAAAACGCTGGAAGAAACTAAGTTCATTGTCATATTGTCCAGAAGTAGGTTGCCAAATACCAGGATTACGGACAGTAAATAGTAATTTCAATAAATCACTATCTGTTGGTAAATAAGGTCTCCAAACAGACCCATTGCTTGTAGCATTGGCATTCGAACCAACGTCGTGACCATCACTTTCCACTCACTTTCAGCATCATCAGATATACGTCCTGCACTAGTATCTGCATCTCCTACACCACTAACGTCCATATCTTCGTCCCCAGAAGAAAGTAATTCGTGAAGACTTGAAGTGTCACTTTCGTTTTCAGTCGTCTCTGGATCAAAGTCCACATCTTCATCTGATTGATCTACATCCATTTCATCACCACTCGAATCAAATAAATCAAGGATATCATCGTCAGTCATTCTCATTCGCTTAGCCATATTCTGTTCATACAATTATCGCACTGTTCGCACGATCACAAATCACCACCCAGTCTAATTGAATAGAAATGTTGTCAAGAATCGATTATACAAGCTAAAAACGTTACAAATTGATCACATACGCTATAATTCTATTTGTGCGAATGTAACACTAAGCAAAAAGTTTGCCTTCCGTTCAGTTGCTACACAAGCTCTAACACTTACACCTTTTTATGAATGACAGTTACCAAATGACTTACCACGTGTGTTCTGCATGACTAAAGAATCTGCAGTTACATGACAGCCAGAAGAATTTACCGCCTTTCAAGCAATATAAGCAAATAGCGATCGCCCTACGACCACATTAAACGCGATTTTAACGTTGGGCGAGCTATACTCGCCTTACGACCAGAATGACGTCATTTCGTCTGCCGAGCTATATTCGCCAGTCGACCGCAAAGGGTTAAATCTATCGATGGCAGCTGCTAATAAAGTTAATATAGAAGCATACAAACTTAGAAATGTAAAAAATCCAATCACATTAACAAACGTTTCATTAAAACTAATAATACCAGAATTGCAATATGAGTAAATATACGAGGGAAAAAACTATGATTCCAATTAAAACATCAGACATAGCCAGAAATATTTGATAAACTGTTGGTTAAAAGAACAATGAGAACTGTGACGTTTGTAAGCGTTGCAGCTACTGCTAATATTTCACACACGATCAGAAAAATTATGTCTTGTGTTTGAATTCTAAAAAAAAACGCTAGTAATTTTAAACTTAATCACAGCTGCCTATAGTCTAATAAAAATTTTTTTGAATATTCGTCTAAAACACTTTGAAATAGAAAAATAGTATTTTTAAGCAGAAATTGTTACTTTGCTTCCTGCAAAACGCTTCTATTAATCTTTTCTACGGCAGCTCTGCACGCCAAAACATTGGATTTGTAAAACCTATGCAGCGTTAGGCCATGTTTTATCAAAAATTTAATCGAAAGTTTTTGTGAGCAAATTATTCTATAGATAAAAAATTCAACTGGTTTTAAAACATGGATCACTTGCCTTCAGAAGCTATGTCACTAAATGTTTTAAAATTTGTTGTAAAACCAAAAACTGAGTCTTTATTATTAATTGTGTTCATACTTTATTCCGTATATAATGTAGCCGTTTTATGGCAACGACATAATATATGAGTTATATTTGCACAACAATTAAAAAACTAGACCGATATTTGGCATGCTTTGAATTCAAATTTGTGGTTAGTATGCTTGTTTATACTGGGAAAAAATGCCTTCAACTGTAGCAAAACGTTACAATGCTTTATAATTACGAGCAAAGCGCTTATGAATTAAAACGGTAAAACGAATTTTTATAATATACAGATAAAAACAACTTTCAGCAAAATATATTAAGTGGAAGATGTACCGATTACGCAATAAATACTTAACAATGAAAACAATTACGTCAAAATCAAAAGCTTGAAATTACAGTAATAAATTGAAAATCATCTGTAGAATAAAAATGTTAAGATTAGAATTATGAATGAAATGTGACACATATTTAAGCCAAGTTTTATCAAAAGTTTTATTGACAGTTTTTTTGTGCAAAATATTTTGTAGAAAAGCAATTTAATTAAGTTTGATGCATGGATCACTTGCTTTCAGAAGCTACGCAACTAAATGTTGCAAAATTTGTTATAAAAACCGAAAGCTGATCTTTACTATTAATTGTGTTCTTCCGTACTTTTCTTCCTTAAATGATGTAACCGTTTTATGAAAAACATCGTAATATTCGAGCAGGGGTGGACTAAGCCATTGGTCAATCAGACCATGCCCGAGGTCCGGAAACTGTTAGGGGGCCCGCCTGACTGCCAATAAAATTATCAAAAATGTCCTTGTTACACACTCTAATCATGCAGTCTGACTCAGCCGCATATCATAAAGTCTCTTCACATAGCACTTTTAACTGAGTATGTAACCCAGTTAGCTAAAATTTTGCAAAGTCACGTCATGCTTGAGTGATCAAGTGAGCTTTGAAACTTCGGAAGCGAGTTTTTAACTTTCTTGCAATAGGTGGGTTGACTAGGTTACATCCAAAGCCCGCTTAATCGTAGACGGGCCTAGAACCCAGAGAGCTGAAATCTAGAAATTGAAAAGTTGATAGCAAAGCGTAACTGCTGTGATTTCTTTAATTGCACAATTACAATTCTTGTGCACAGTTCTTCAAACTAGGCTACAAGTTTTGTTATTTGTCTTAGTAGCCTACCGCTACGTTAGCGCAACCGATGTTCAGAGCCGATGTGCAGTAACTAGTCACCGATATTAGCTAGTTACATTTTTGATATCTGTCGGAACCGGTTTTTTATATATTTATCAACAACAATAAATTTTTTAAAATGTGAAATGGCTTACAGTATGTGTGTCTTATCTATATATATATATATATTAAGCAAGGAATTGGACAACGCCAGGAATCCTACTACCCGTCCGACCATACAATAAAACCGAGAGTAATCGTGTCTTGGAATATATTCGCATTTCAAATGTACGACAAGGCCCTGTTTCGTCCTTAAGGGACTCATCAGGTACATGAATAGAAAATACGAATTGCAGTTATATTCACTACGAAGGACGATAATATTTAGTTGAATTATTGCCTGACAAATACAATTGGCACCAGATAGAGGACTGGTCACGATTGTAACATGCGGGCCTATATATATATATATATATATACATTATATAAGGATATCGTTATACACATTTACATATACATACATTTTTAAAAGTTTGGTGTCACACATATTTTGTGCTTTTTGCTTAAATTTTGAAATTTTATTTATATAAATTATTTGTGTTAAAACGTTTTTGAATGTACCATTGCGGCTTGTTCTTATTTCAATTAAAGCAGCGCCATTAAAAGTAAATTTTGTTTGCATCATCTCTATCTTTCATTAGTTTTATTATCTTAAATGTATCTTAAGTAAAAGCTCAAAAAATTTTTTAAATAAATTTGTAGAACTACTATTGTTAGCAACCCTAAATCCTATTTAGTCATTAAAGTAAAAATCTTTGTATTAATTTTTTAGCTAATTTTTCTATCTGTTTTGAAGCACATTGTTTCAGGTCTAAATATATTGTTATTACAAATTCTCTCTTACTTGTTTAGTTTTTAAAGCTGCAAAATTGCGATTTTTCTACTAAGTTTTTAAAGTACTTTTATTGTTTTAGTAACTTTAAAATACTTTTTGCAGTCGATAATTTTTTCCATATGATTGACACAAACACGACTTTAATGCCGTTTTATGTAAAACATTTTTAGTGGACTTGAAGCAATTTTTAAAAAGTCTGTTTTGGAGAATTTCTGCACAAGTGATTGGGCTTATTTTGCTTATCATATAATACTTATTTAGTGCTGTAAATGTCTTATATACGATATTTTTTTCCTTTTTATTTAGAACTGGTCATCTTTTTAAAGGTCATCTTTTTAAACTTTTTAAATTTTGTTTGCCTAAACGTTTTTAAATAAAGGTGCGACGTTAGTGACGAATTTAGATTTAAACTAAGGTTTGTAATTTTTTTTTGCTTTTTCATCGTAAAGCAGTTTACAGTGAGAATATTTTCCGTTTACATTAAAACAATTGTTTCATCTCTGACGTGGGATAAATAAAATTTGGGTAGAACAGCCGGTTTACGTTGGCAACGTCGGGATACTTTTGTCGGGTTGAATTGAGAACACTTAAAATTGGAAGTTGTTAGCTCGGAAATTAGGCTACTTGCTTTTGATGTTTTTACCTAATCGCACCTTTTTACTTAGCACAGCACTTTTTACTTAATTTAATTTTTCTTTGTACGATTTCATTTGCAAGTAATATCTATTTTTGCTTCTTTTTCAGTAAAAGTTAGAAAAATTATTATACATAGTGCAAGGCATTATAAAAAATTTATAAATTTATTTAAAAAAATTTTTTCAATTATTATCATTAGTTCCTCTTTAGGCATTAATGTGGAAATTTATAAATAAACTTTTTATTAAACTAAATTTTCCAGTTTGAAGTCACCCTTTCCGATTTAAATATGTTTCAAAACTTTTTATTTTTTGGTAGTTAATAAACCTGCAAAAATTATATTTTTATACCAATATTTCAAACTTTTTGTTTATTGTAGAAGTAAATTTAAAAAAAGTTTTTTCAATAGAACATTACTTTTTTCCTCTATTTAAAAATTAGTCATAATATTATGAACTTTCTAACCTTTTTTAAAGTTCAAATAGTCAAACTTTTTAGAATAAACGTGTTAAAAAAATGTGGTAGCAAAATTTAAACTCTGTTTCAGCTTTTTTATAATTTTTTTCCTTATAATAATTTTCTCAATAGCAAAGTTTCACAATCTTTTCTCTAAAGCAAGATTGGGAAACCTATTGCCCGTGATCGTATTTGAAACTTCACATGCATAAAACCCTATTTACGTTACCTATTCCCGCTCAATTTAAACAAAAATACTCCCAGAAAAAACTTTCAGATACTTATGGATTAAATGAACTTGTTTTATGAATCTTAGGTTATTTCTTTTCAAAAACTATTTATAACGAATTTACATTCTGCTGTAGTCTACCGTAGAAGGTATATTAGCTTTGTAATGGCGAAGAAATGACACGAGTTCTTTTAACTAAAGAAAATAATGAAGTTTATTTTTACAACGTTTGAATTCTACATAATAAAGAGATGATTTTCTGAAAGCCAAATAATGACACAATTTTTTCCTAATTTTGAGAAAGTTACAGTAATCAAGCTATTTTTATTAAATTCAGGTGTTGCGTATGTATTTCGTACCTAGATAAATTTTCAGAGAACGAGTATTCACACATGTTTCTCTGAATCTCAAAAAACGATCCAGTTAGTTAGAAAGAACAAAATTTTACTACCACACTTTCTTAACATGTTTATTCTAAAAAGTTTGACTATACGAGACTAAAAAAGTTTAAAAAGTTTAGAAAGTGAATTATGTTACGACTAATTTCTAAATACAGGAAAAAAAGTAATGTTCTGTTGAAACATTTTTTAAAATTTACTTCTACAATAAACAAAGTGTTTAAAATCTTATTTTGTAAACTATGAATTTTTGCAGATTTATTAACTACCAAAAAAAAAAAGATTTTGCAACATATTCAGACTTGAAACGGTGACTTCAAAATAAAAAATTTAGTTTAATGGAAAGTTTATTTATCGATTTCCACATTAATGTCTAAAGAGGAACTAACGATAATAGTTTAAAAAATTTTTTGAAATCAATTTATGAACTTTTTGAAATACCTTGAACTACGTCTAATAATTTTTTTGGACATTTTCTGAGAAAAAAGCTGAAATAGATTTTACTTGCAAATGAAACCGTGCAAAGAAAAATCAATGATTAGGTAAAAACATAAAAAGTAAGTAACCTAATTTTCAAACTAACAACTTTCAATTTTAAGTGTTCTCAATTCAACTCGACAAAAATATCGATGTTTCTGATTGTACTCGCCGACGTAAACCGGCTGTTCTGGCCAAATTTTATTTATCCCACGTCGTAGAAAAAAATTGTTTTAGTGTTTAGGAGAAATGTTTCTATTGAAAACTGCTTTACGATGAAAAAAACAAAAAAATTATAAATCTTAGTTTAAATTTAAATTCACCACTCACGTTGCACCTTTATTTAAAAACGTTTAGGCAAACAAAACTTTAAAAATTTAAAAAGATGATCTTTAAAAAGATAACCAGTGCTAAATGCAAAAGTAAAAAAAATATCGTATATAAGACATTCACAGCACTAAATAAGTTTTATATAATATGCAAAACAAGTGCAATCACTTATGCAGAAATTCTACAAAACAGGCTTTTTAAAAATTGCTTCAAGTCCACCGAAAATATTTTGCTTAAAACTGTATTGAACTCGCATTTTTGTCAATCATATGAAAGAAATTATCGACTGCAAAAAGTATTTTAAAGTTACTTAAAACAATCAAAAATCAATTTGCTATCAAACACTTTTTATTGTTTTAACAATGTAATGGAATGCACAATACACGAATGTTTTACTCCTGGCATTGATTACAAATCATCTTGCTGTGTTCTTCGCAGATGGTGTTGTGACATTTATTGCAAGCTAATCTGTACTTCTTGGTCCTTCGATCTCGGACAAAGGAAGCATCTTTTACGTTCTGATGTACGATACTGGGCGATGTTATGAACAGATGGACGTGCTTCTGGTAAAATTCCGCAGCTGTAAATAATTTGTTTCACAGCTTGAGGTGTTTGAAATGTTGCCAATCTGCGCTTAGCTTGAGTAACTATCAACGATTTAGACAATTCTTTTAAAAATTTTTGTCGTTTGTCTTGCCTGTTTCCCCGAAAGCCAGGTATATTATGAGTGAAAATGATAAACGCATTTAGAGTAGAGTTATCCACAATTCCGTAGAAAATCTTCATTGGCCAACAATTTGTCTTTCCTTCTGTTGTATACAGAGCGCACATCTGATCATGACTGTCAACGCCGCCTTTTTCATGGTTATAAAAGACATTGATTTCTTCTTTCCCTGAAACAGTGTCATGGCTTCTAGTTGCGTGCATAGTGGACAAAAACACTACTCTTTTGTTTTTCTTTGGAGCAATTGACAATAAAGTGAAATTGTTGGCATAGTCAAATGCATTTTGACATGTGCCTACATCTGCTTTGGTCGAAAAACTGGAAGGAATGCATCGTTTGTTCTTTTTCATTGTGCCTACTAGAGTTAATTGGTTAGATTTCGTTCATTGGCCAGAGAAATAGAGGTATAATAATTGACAGTGGTAATGTTTCTGTTTGTTCCTGAGATTGGATTTATCAAATTCAGCATAGCTTGCGTAGGTACAGGTAATCCTGGTATATGAGTGCCGGCTCCTGCATATATCTTGGAACTAACCGAATAAAATGATTGACTGTCAGCCAGAACATACACTTTGATCCCGTATTTACTTGGCTTGTTAGGGATATATTGCTTAAAACTACAGTACATCTTCCTCGAAATCCAATTAGACTCTCATCAATTGTGCAACCAATTCCTGGTGTATAGTTGTCTTCACAAGCTGTAACAAATTTTTCATAGACACTACGAATAGGTGCTAGTTTGTCAATGTCTCTTCGCTGGTCTCTCATGGTGGAATTGTCAAAACGTAGACAATATAGAAGAAACAGAAAACGCTTTTGGATCATCGCTGCGATGCATATAGGATTTCCAGTACCATCAGTGGACCAAACGCTTGCAGTACTTTCTTTGAAACTTTTTGTAACACCCAAAAATAGCAAAACTCTTATGAGACCTCGGACTTCTGTTTCATTTGTGTCATATGTAAATCCAGATCTGATTGTGAAAGCCTTTCTTACTTTTTCAATTTTTTGATTAGTCCAAGTTGCAATCTCTGATACCTTAGAATCATCAAAAAACAGTTCGAATGATTTCAGGGGCGTGTCTGCCTCAAGCCCTTTACCTTTCGGACCTGGTGTGCTTGTGACGATATTTCGCCTTGGTGTTCTTCTTGCATTCTTTGGTTCCGTCCTCCACAGATATCCATCTTTTCCTCGAACTTCTTGACAAACAGAACAATCTTCGTCTTTAGACTCGGTATCACTTCCATCTGTTTCACTGTTTAAGTCTGACAAGGCATCCATTTCCGGCTCACTTTCATACCAGCTCAATTCATCATCAAAATCATCTTCATCTTCGCTGCTGACCTTATCATCTATCTCAAATAAAACTTTCATCACTTGTTGGGACGACATTCTTTGTCTTTGGACATAATTTCTTCTTTTACATTTAGAATAATTTAAACAATACTTAGTTTTCTGCAAAACAAAAACGGATATATTTTAACCTAAGTGGTACCATGGGGTCAATATGACCCCAGTCAAATTAAATCTAAAATCTACAACGAAAGCAACGTTGAATTGAAAGTTGCATAAATGGAAATAGTTAACAAGAACCTGTGAAAAAACTAGAATGGCAGAGTAATGCTTACAATCTTATCGTTTGGAATATTTAGTCTATCAAATAAGCCTAAGGTCATATTGACCCCATGGTACCAAAGTAAGGTTAAACGACTCAAAATGTATATAAGTTCTACGAGTCGGCAAAGTGGGCGAGTATTTGAAAACGCTGTTTGACGACAAACGTGGTATTGATCGACACGGTTGTTGTTCAAAACGTAATGGCATCACTCTGTGGTGTCGGTGGGAAAAACACTTTGGGAACTTTTTCTGCTTGGCCATTTTATCAAGAAACAATAAACTTTATTTGTATATCTAAATAAAACTAGAAAACAAAATGGAATATTTAAACTGAACAACAATATTTTGATATTTATAAAAACAGGTCGTGGTAATCGCTTGAAGGTTGTTATAAGAGTAACGCTTTCAAAGTTTTTCAGCAAGTTAGGAGAAAAATAGCGATAATAATAATAATAATGTGTGGAAAAGGTCGCCAAATTTTTCTAGTTTTACTTACTAGTAATCCCGCTCTGCATGTGGACAAATTGTTTGCAGGAATAGATACCTTCACAAAACTAAATGATAAATATTTGTTACAAGTTTTGCTTGTTGCTGTTTGTCCAATGTTTTTGCAGCTATCTCTGTTGCATTCAATCTGAAAGAAATAGTTTTTGGCTATTATGTAATATACGTTTATCAAACAATGGACAAAACCACGGAGTTTTTTCTGCTTTTGTTTTTAATGTCTTTCTGTTCAATATATATTATAAATTCTTGCCCTTCCCCAGAAAAAAATTTTAAATCCGTGCTGTATAATTTTTTTGGTTATAATTCTACTATTTCTCGATGTGAAAGTAAAGTGTTGGACTTGAGATTGTCCTTTCTAAAGTATGCTCAACTACCTGCTAAGCAATTAACAGTACATTTAACCTTCAAAAGTTAGGGCACTTTAAAGTAAACAATATTAAAAAATTACTAAACGATTAGCCTCATCAACAGTTAAACTAAAATTTACAAAAATCTAAACATCTAACCAATAAGATAATCATCATCAATAGCTTAGACAAACAATTTAAAAAAAAGATCAATTATAAGCAAAAAGTGGTAAACTGAAAGTAAGTGAACGTAAACTAATAAAAAAAGTCCGAGTAAAGACCATTGAACGCATTTTACATTCTGCTCAATCAGAGTCAATCACGATACGCCATTTCATTGGTTTTTTGGATAGTGGTTTATATCCTTCTTGTTTACAATAGTATTTAGTAAAGAATTTGCCATAAACTAAGGCAGACCTGTACAACTGAAAACCATACAAAGGCCATAAAGCGGCAAAACTATTTTTTGCAGGCCACATTTTATTACCGTTTAAGCAGTATCGTTATATATGTAGGTATACTGGTAACAGTCTTTCGACAATTTTTAATATTAGCAACATCTCGACAAAAGCAAATATGAACATGCAAAAAATTATCGACAAAAACAAAAAAATTATTGAAACATTCATTAACACAAATATCAAAAATAAAATTTAATTGGATATGCAAATTGAATAGCAAAAGAGCCTTCATCATTTAAAATTAGTCAAAAACAATGTTGTGGTTAAGTGTGAATTATTTTATTGCCGATGTTTATACAATGTTTCAAAACGTTAGCAGCCATCAAAACTGAACTATTTGGAAAAGTCAACAACGCAAATTAATATTATTTTATTTGATTTATTGAAACTTTTCCAACAAGGTTTGTTCGCAGTACGACTGATTACTATCAACATTCTGCAATTTGATTACCACAGGTGATTGTTATACTTGCAATCTAGTAATCATAAGTGCAATACTAAATTGTTGAGTCATGATCTAGATTGGTGATTGGTTTTCAACCTGGGATTTGTTTGCATTTTTTGGAAGAACGCGAGCGCTTTTGATAAACAATTTAAAAAGTAAAAGATTTAAACAAAATAACATTCATAATTATTATTTTGGAATTTACTAAAACTATTAAACTTTTTGAAAACAGAGGCTCTAAGCTGAATGGAGTCCATATTTTTTGAAAGGGAAAACTTAGAGCCCTTATTGTTTAAAAGGTTATATTTAGGTAAAATAGGGTTAGTTTATTAGGTTTTTTTTCCTATTAAAGTGGTTGTGTTAATGTTTTATTGTTTAGAAATGTAGTTGTGGTCTTTTTTTCAAAATGTCAAACTGGGATCCTTTTTCTTCAAAATTTGCAAAATTTTTCTAAATATTTAATTTATGGTCACAATAATAGGACCCGCAGACCAGCAGACAAAAATTCTACTTGAAATTTTTTTTTGGAGAGCAGTATGAGTTGAATCGTTAATTAAAAACAACACATTTCCTGTAATTTAGGTTTAATTAACTTAAGACGCTGCAAGAAATATACACAATTAAATACACGTTAACCATAAACACTACATAAAGAATAACTGAACTGAGAGATTGTACAAAAGAAGCAACTTAAATAATTCGCTTAAGATGATTATTTTTTGATTACTGACTGTACAAGTGTGTAACAACAGAAGCGAAACAAATAAACTAATTACAGTCTTTTGGTGAGTATAGTTCGATTCCATACTACATCATTCACCCCACCCTCAAGATTAACGCATGTGTGCATGTTCATAATTAAGGCGATCTGGAGGACGCCGTTCTCAGGTAGAACGACGTAAAACCTGTTGTTTGGAAACGTTTACTGATTTATTGTAGGCTGAAGAATCTGTCACAACTTTGTCTGATGAAGATTGGGAGTTATTCAAATTTTCTTTAGGAAGCAGTTCAGTGTTGTTCAAAGGTTGTAGACCTACGTCATCGAGAATCTTTTTTTCTCATTCCATACTACATGATTCCATACTACATCACAGTACTTATGAACACTTCAATTAATTAAAAACATCAGATGGGTTATTATGTCACTATACAAAGAGAATGATTCAACACAAGTCTTCCTGAGCTGTATGAAAGAATCAACGTCAAAACATGCAGCGAAATCCCAGAGTACATATTGGCAAAAGAAGCTGTAAAAAATTCATAACACAAAGCAGTTTTTATCATAGTTAAAAAGCCACGATCACCAGTTTCGATAAAAAAAGTTTGAAAAACCAGTCATCTCGAATTTTGATGAAAAACTAAAATAAAAAGAAAAAAACGTTCGAACTTTGGAAATTAAAAAGTCTGAACATTGACCGACAGTTACACTTAATATTTTTTTACGAACTAATAGTGTTTATGTTTTACCTTTTAGATTGAAAATGAGTAATCTAAAAAGTTTTGTATTTTTGTGTTTATTGCTTAACGTGACGTTGACCAAATCTGTTAAAAATGAAAAAAAAATTGATCCTGAAAACGATTCTTCTATTACTAATACTGGTGAAACCAAAGGTTTTCAATGTCATTTCCAGAATTCCTGTCCTAGATTTTTATTAGAATTCTATACGTTGAATGAGGATGATCAAATACATTGTTGTCACACCTAAAGGAGTGGGACATGCACAATTCGCAGCTTATGAAAGCATTACAAGTTAATGCATTCAACTTTATCAGATTATTAAATGGATCAGCAACAATTGATTGTATTGATCAAGTACAAAATTTTACGATAACACAATCAGAAAACAACTTAAGCAACAATACCTTAAAAATTTTTGTACAAACATACGAAAAATATTCTAATATATACGTCAAACCATTAAATCCATACTTAGTTCTAGAGTGTTCTTTCAGCCTATGCAATTTAGCTTCCAAATACAATTCAAGTTTATGGATACAAGACCACTGTTTGAGAAAAACTCTAAAGTAAGTCTAAACTTTTTTTGTTGCATTTTTGCTTTGATTGCAAAGTTTTTTCTGTGCTCTAATTAAATCAACAAAAAAAAGTTTTTATTTTGGTTCTCAGTTCCGTTGGATTGAAGTTAGCATATTAAAAGTTGCAACAGAATCAATAAATAAATTGCTAGAAGTCTCCACAGCACTTAAAATATTAGCAACCACTAATTAGATATGATGACATAGAAAATCGTTTCAAGAAGTCACCGTAAGCGATTTTGTTTTGTGAAGCTAACCAGAATCTCTGTGGTTACTATTGCTTCTTAAAGAAATTCTTTTTTTTTTTTTTTTATGTCCATTTACTGTAGAAAAATTTCAGGTTAATTTCACCAAAAAAATTGCTAACGGCGAATTGTTAAAAAGACCCAAAATAATTAGGTAATGCTCAGAAAAATTGACAATTGTTCTAAAATTTTGTAATAACCGCATCATCATTATCAAATTAAATTTTATTTATTCTAATTAGGGTAATCTGATTTGGATAGCCCCACATTTAAACCCTTACGTTTTCTGATGTTTCATAATCTATTTAATTATTTTGAAAGATTAATATTTTTCAATCTTTGTATCTTGATTTAATTCTATACAAATCAATACATTGTTTTAAATCAAGTAATACCAGAAAGCTTGAAATCAAGAAATACTAGAAATTGTTTTGACTTTCAGACCAAAACAAAATTCGGGCGTTTTTTTTTTTGTTAAAGGGTGTTCAACCGGGGTCCACAGAAAATATTAGGAACCGCACAAGAAAAAAATATTCAATTGGAGGTCTCCGAAACTAGTTTGATGGTACACAAGGCAACTTAGTCAACAAAACATTCCTTATTTCATAAACCAAAACAAGGTTATTAATTCAATGGGTTTCTAAAAGTATTAGAAATGCTTTGATAAACCAGAGATTTATTGAGTAAATTTATCTTTTTTACCAATATTACCAGCATTTTATTCAACATTATCAATAGACTTAAGTGTCGTATTAACGGAGGCTGCAGCTTTATTAAAAAGTACGATTAATATTCTGATAGTTGGTTATATTGCTAAAAATTTGGTTGCAGATGATTTCCAAGCAGCAGCATTTTCTGCGAGGGCCAAGGGAAGCAGCTTGTGCTCTTACGACACTAATGTTAAATGGTAATCTTGTTTCATAAAGAGATGAAATGTAAAAAAAAGTTGAAAAAAACATTGCTCAAATATTAGTGCCATACGAGTTTTACTGAATACAATTGCTTAAAACGCTTTTAGTTATGGTTGTTTTGATAAAAATAGTTTTTTTTGACCGATTTACATTTTACACAATTTTTTATATCATTACCATTTGCAACCAAAGCCATGGACTCATTCCTCATATCTTAATTTTATTAGGCTAACATAAAAATTAACTTATTATTCTCTATGTTGTATACAATTTATTTATATCAGTCAATGACATGAAATTGCTTATGAAACTAAAATAGAGTTTTCTGTTTTAATATTAAATAATATAACGAATTGAAGCAAAAATGACAATGTAACCGAATAGGCAATATTCTCAAGAGTGAACCAGCATACTAACTACGAATTTAAGTTGAAAGTTCGTCAAACATCGGTCTAGTTTTTTTGCTATGGTACCAAATAACTCGTACAGTACATTACGATGTTTTCCATAAAAGGGCTGCATCATTACGAAATAAAAGCAGGAAAACAATTAATAGTGAAGATTCAACTTTCGGTTTTTACAAGAAATTTCGCATAGCTTCTGAAAGCACATGATCCATGTATGAAACTTAAATAAATTGCTTTTCTACAGAATATTTTGCACAAAAAAACTGTCAATAAAATTTTTGATAAAGCTTGGCTTAAATATGTGTGACATTTCTCTCATAATTTTAATCTTAACTTTTTAACCTACAGTTGATTTTCAACTTCAACAGTAATTTCAAGCTTTTTATTTTGACGTAATCGTTTTTACTGTTATGTATTGGTTGCGTAATCAGTACACCCTTCACTTAATTTATTTTCCTGCAAGTTGTTCTTCAGTGTATTAGAAAGATTCGTTCTACCGTTTTATTCATAAGCACCTTGGTCGCAATTATAAAACATTGTGACGTATTGTTGCAGTTCTACGCATTTTTTCCCCAGAATGAACAAGCATATTAACCATAAATTTTAGTTCAAAGCGTATCAAAAATAGGTTTAATTTCTTAATTGTTGTGTGATTACAACTCGTATATTATGTTCTTGCCATAAAATGGCTACGTTATATACGAAATAAAAGCACAACATAATTAATAATAAAGCCTTTGTGGCTTAGCGGTGTTTTTCGCAGTTGCGCTGGTGGAACATTGTTTTAATTGTAAATACTCATTTTGTTTTATTTTACAATGAATTTTGCAACATTTAATGACATAGCTTCTGAAGGCAAGTGATCCATGTTTTAAAACCAGTTGAATTGTTTTTCTACAGAACAATTTGCTCACAAAAAAAGCTTACGATTAAACTTTTGATAACACATGGCGTAAATCTGAATAGGTTTTACAAATTCAATGTTTCGGCATGTGGGAGCTGCCATAAAAAAAGTTAAAAGAAGAGTTTTGCAGAAAGCAACGTAACAACTTCTGCCTAAAAACGATATTTTTCTATTTCAAAATGCTTTAGACGAATATTCAAAAAATTTTTATTAGACTAAAGGCAGCTTTGACTAAGTTTAAAATTAATAGAGTTTTTTTTTAGAATTCAAACACAAGACATAATTTTTCTGATCGTGTGTGGAGTATTAGCAGTAGCTGCAACGCTTGCAAACGTCACAGTTCTCTTTGTTCTTTTAACCAATAAGAAGTTGATGAATAGACAAACAGTTTATCGAATATCCCTGGCTATGTCTGATGTTTTGGCTGGAATCATTGTTTTTCCATCTAATATTTACTCATATTGCAATTCTGGTACTATCAGTTTTAATGAAACATATGTTAATGTGATTGGATTTTTTACATTCCTAAGTTTATATGCTTCTGCATTAACTTTATTAGCATCTGCGATCGATAGATTTAAAGTTGTCTATCGACCATTAACATACAAAGGTAAGTCAAACATACCAATTGCTCAAAAAATTTGTCTTGTATTATGGTTAATAGCGATTTTACTAGCTATTGCACCAACTGGTATAATTTATGAAAACTTTAGTTATGTGCTTGTATACGATATAAATGTTTTACCTGTTGTGCTCAATGATATTACTGATTATTTTATGTATGTCCTGAGTGGAATTATGATTCCTATAACAATATTATGGATATTTACAATTTTAACATTTTGTGTTTACAAAAGGCATTCCAAGAAACGAAAAAAACTTTTTTCATCAAATAAACAAAAACAAAATTTGACGAAAGAAATCAAATTAGTTTTTACGCTTGGAATCATGGTCGGGGTGTTTACTGTTTGTTTCTTACCAGCAGCTGTATCAGGGATGGCTGTAATAAGTAACATAGAAATTAATTTGTCGGTAGTTATTTGTTCATCAGTTGTGGCAAAATCCAACAGTCTTTGGAATTTTTTTATTTATAGTGCAAGAGAAAAAAAATTCCGAACAACATCGAAAAACCTTTACAAAAAATTGCTGTTTTGTTTGAAGTAAATAATTTGCGTCGATATAAAAGTTATTTGGTTAAGCCAGTGAGTGTTTCTCAACTTTTTTTGTCTTTCGGCATCCTACAAATGTGAATAAAGTTTGGGGCACTCATGGGCAAACCAAGTAGGATCCGCATGAAATGCAGTAAATTTCTTCATTCAAACTTGCAATCTAAAGATAAATTGAAAAGAATTTGGAAAAAATGCAAAATAAGCTATATACTGCAAAATTCTTACTGAAAACTATCTCCGTACAAGTTGACGGTACTACAAAATATTGTTTCAAGTTTTTTGCCTTTTCCTAGTTTTGAACATTAGTTTATTTTTTGTCACACATTTTTGTTTTATCTCTCACCAATGCATTTGAAACTTGCCTAAAGCTTTTTTACTGTAATTAGCATGTTTAGTTTCAGTTGTACTTAATCATTTATCAATCGTATATGTTTAAATACGTTTTTTTCTCATTTAAAGATTGATTCGCGTCTCATAGTAAAGCACAATTTTTTGATTTAATCGTAATTTCAGGGACTGTGTCAGAAATTAATCGGGTTAAAGTCAACTCATATACAACTGATTTTCTGTGTAGTCAGAGATTTGTTTTGATAATTTCCCACTGTGAGATATGTCGATTTCCACAAGCGTCCCAGCAACGGATATCTTATAAGTACGACAACAAAATGCCCTAGTCAATGTAGAAAAGCTTCTTACATCCCATTAAGTGATTGTGATTGTGATTAAGTGATTGTGAAATTACATATTTTTCAATACCATATTATAAGCACTTATCGTGCAAATTGTTAGTGGATATAGCTTTGTGGGTTCCAAAAAACGGTGTAGTTTAAATTTAATACATTCGGTTTTTTAAGAAGAACGAAGGCTATTGAAGAAATATTTTATATTGCTACAAGTTATAGTTAAGTAATTTATTATTTTTTCGCTGACATAAATAACACATAAAGTAGAATATCATGAATACAAAAATGAAATAAAGTGATAAGCGAAGGGAAGACTGCGAAGTAACCGTTTGGGTATAACTATTTAAGTAAAATGTAAAGAATATCAATTGTGTTTTAACGATCTGATCAGTCTAAATAGTGACGTTTAAGAGTATTTTAATTTAGTATAAAATCGTTAATTTGGTAAGTTTTTGATTAATATTTGTTTAAAATATGCATTTTTTATTGTTGAAAAAATTGGTTTAAGGGGATATTTTTTACAAAAGTGGGAACACATGTTCTAAACTTTGGCACCTACATATTTAAAAACAAACAGAAAACGAGTTGATTGAAAATTGAAATTATTGATAAAATCCGTTTTGATGTATAACATACAAGTCTTTTTCAATAGTTTATTTTGTATTGTATCCATAGCTCTGCAATCGGGCAAGACGGGGGCAAGACGCAAAAAATTGAGTAGAGTCAAGTTTTTTCGGGCACCGATAGTGCACTGTTTGGGCATGAGGAAGTTACTTTAGAATGATGCAGATTAGTGCGCAAAAAGAGTTAAGATAATGCGAAACTTTTTTTCTTTGGTCTTCAAAAGTTTAATTCGGTAAAACCAATCTTTTTCGTTCTATTCATAACAAAAAATTATTTAAAGACAAAAAATGGTCCTTGCAGTAGAATGACATTTGGGCACCCCCATGAAATGATGCATAATTATGATTCGGACAATAGTCAAAAGATTTGGGCAAGATTGTTTAGCCTAACAAATATATTTGATTTTATACAGTTATGCTTGTACTGGACAAAAAAGTTCTGAAAATGTCTTGCATCGACAGTTAATCCTATGATTAAAATGCAGACTATATAAACTAGATTAATATATAGTGCATTATTAAAAAAGAATTTTGTTTAACTGTATTGTACTTGATATTTAGTTTTTGTATGAAATAAACAATAAATTTACTGGATTATAATAAGCAATTTTTTTTACGAAGTACCTATCTCCATCGTAAAAAGATCAACAGCGCGATTTTTAATCAGTTCATCAACTATAATTTAGCATACAATACTTGTTTTAGCTTGTGTTTTTCTTTCAGTTTTCTATTTACGTATTCATATGATATAAATTAAAAACCAGTTAGACGGTTATCGCGATGATTTCACTTTCCTATTGTTATATTAAATAGAAAAACAAAATGACCAAAATGTCACATCACGGGTCTTGTATGGCCCGCGATTACTTTTTTCTGCTTCATGCTGAATAATTAAAACATTCGTCTGTATGTGATCATGTCCATGCCCATCTGAAATTATTTTGATGTTTTGTGATGAAGGCATATCTTTCAAGCGTCAAAACGTTGATTTAAAATAGCTTTTAAACTCTTTACACCTGCAAACCATTTTTCCAGATTATTTAAACGTTTGGGGGTTGGCTTGAAAATATCTAAATAAAAGGCCAAAGTAGTGTTAAAAGCTTTTCAAAAGCAAAGAAAGTTTATTTTTTAAAGTTTTTTAATTTGGCTTTAAGACGAAAATCCTTAATTTTAATTAAAATTACCTAGTGAACAGAAACACTAAATTAAATTAATCAAGAAAGCTTGATGGCCCTAAAAATTCTGTCCTGCTGCAGGAAAAGGTTATATATGTAAATTCTAAATGAAATTATAACAAGTTTACTATAATTTTTAAAGTAATTATTTTACAATAAAATGCAGCAATGAGGCATCCTCTCGTTCAGGGGCCCCGGTGAGTGCATCGGCTGCAGCGTTGGCAGATACGGTTCTGGTTCTAACTTCCTTTTTAACGAAAAGAGTGCCTTTCTTTTGAGCTTTGCCGTCTTGCCAAATTACTGTTATCTGCTGTTTAGCTCTTATCAAAAAAAAAAAATTGGTAATCTCTTATCTAAAAAGATATTTTACAAATTCTTGGATTTAACTTTGGTCAAGATTAGATGAGCACAAATATTTTGCGTATTTTAAAGGACACTATCTTCCCCCCTGCGCTGTGTTGCCAGAAGCGTTGGGCAGAAGCAATTGTCCCCCTCCACCCACCTCCATCGTCTCTGGTTGCAAAACTAAAAAACAAACAAAAAATGAAGTTTTGCATTTAATAGGAAACACAAATCTTTAATATTTTTCAAAAACTTTACATGATCAGCTCTGCCAACCAAACCCAGAGTAATCAGATTGTCTCTAACGATGATTCAAAACATTAAACCATAGTCAGTTAGTGAGCTCAAAATCGATGTGCGTGATGTTTAAAACTGAAAATGGTAGGCTATTACACAGGGATATCTAAACAACCGGTTGTTTACATATCTATGGTATTACATTAAAGTGTTGTCGGTCTTCAACTCGTATGTTTCCAAGCGGCTGACCATGAGCGATGGTGATACATTTTTCGCTTCTTTTGTGCAGCAATTTATTGATAAGAGCGACAAACTTTACCGGGTAGGCCTACAAAAAATTATAACCTTTTTAAACATTTCAAGGTATATGGATTATTTATACACGAAATAGGGTCACGTATTTTGCTTACAAGCCTATTTTTATTTTTTATAAAATTTTAAGTAATGTTGCGTGGCTGCGGGTCATTTGTGTATTTGTTAAGGCGTATACATTTTTGCAAGCAATAATTAAAAAGCGATTCTTTTAAGTTTATCATTCAACTTCAAAAACTCATTTTAAAAAATGAATAAATTTATGACGTGATTTTGAAGTTTAACTAATTTATATGCAGAGCATTGGAGAATTACTTAATAGAGTGTACTGTACTGTAGACGAGCAATTTTCACGCGTGCGTTCAGCGTAAAAAATGCTTTTGAGTGGAAATTGTCTAGCAAAGTTTAAAAAATCATTTTTTTAAAGAATGTTTGAATTGTTTTCTTGTTTATAAATTTTTTTTAAAGGATATGCTTTACGCCTACGCTCAGTGTAAGCAAACTTTTATAAGCGTAGTGTAGACCAGACTTTAAACTTGAATTTGCACAACAAATTACGATTACCTTCAAATGAGATACAGCCAAAACATAAGCTGACACAAAATGATGGCATAATCAACAAAATCACAACAATTTTAAAAAAGATAGTGCTATGCATATCGCATATAAGTCAATAGGCGTGGATTGATTAGAAATTTGATATTGTTTGTTGCAAGATCACATCTCAATATTTGGTGAAAAATTTGTAGATCTAGCAGCAGTACGTCATCTAAGTCTGTCACTTTTGATCTCAAGTGATTGTTAATGTGTTTTATTCTTGAAAACAACTGCTTACAAACGTATGTACTGCCAAACTTTTTGATTGCTTCATCAAATTTAGAAATTTTTCTGATGGAATAAAATATTTTTGCAAAAGTCAATCAAATTTGTTTTTTAACAGATTGTTGCATTGCATCTCAATGACTTCCATTGGAAAATTGTTTGGAACACTTTCAATGTGAACATTGAAAAAAAGCAAAATGCGACGCAAACTCAGCTTTTGGTTCACAAATGACCGTAATAAAAGTAGATCGCAATGTTTGCGGAAAATCCTAAGGTTTTTCATCTGTCTTTCCGGGATGAAAACAACGCTTTTTTTTCTGCACAACCATTGCTGGGGCATTATCTGTAGTAAATCAATATATTTTTAAAAGTATAGTTTCACTTCTGCCATTACCATCTGCAATGCTTAAAAACTATTTTTTCCTGTAATTCTATCATTCATTAAAATTAACTGGAAAAATTCTTTTGCAATATCTAAACTTGGTCTTAAAAAACCTAGCACAAAGATTGTGAGCTGTGCAGTGTCTTTCAAATCTCTACTTTGGTCAAGAGCTATAGAAAAATATTCGAATTTAGCTCAGGTACCGTAAAGCTCCTTCTCATATCTGCTGACATATCTTCGATTCGTCCAATAACTTTTCATTGTGAAAGACTCATGGCTGAGAATAACGGGCTTTTTACTGCAATTTGTTCACAGCCATGCAATCGTGGCAGATAAAGCAAACAAGTTTTCAAAATAATGCTTTAAAAAATTTTCTACATTCCAAGATTTTTAAAAGCTTCGACACTCAACATCAACCTTCGTGCGTTTAGCCGCCATTATGTACCTTATCAAATAAACTGCTTGTCTTTTTGAGGTTAATCTTGGACAAATTTGCATAGGCTACTGACAACAATAACCAGGGCTGCCAATGATAATCAAACAAAAAAAACAGATTTACAGTAAAATTCTCCTAGATTTCATAAAAAAATTAACAAATAAAAAAAAAATAGTAAGTTTGTTGATATTTTCTAAACTTTAAAATCTGAGTTTGCATTTATAGAGTAATATATCGTACACAAGGCAACTTTAAATTCAATCCCAGCCGGATACATAGGGCAATTTCAAATACGATCACGGGCGATAGGTTTCCCAATCTTGCTTTAGAGAAAAGATTGTGAAACTTTGCTGTTAAGAAAATTATTATAAGGAAAAAAATTATAAAAAAGCTGAAACAGAGTTTAAATTTTGCTACCACACTTTCTTAACACGTTTATTCTAAAAAGTTTGACTATTTAAACTTTAAAAAAGGTTAGAAAGTTCATAATATTATGACTAATTTTTAAATAGAGGAAAAAAGTAATGTTCTATTGAAAAAAAATTTTTAAATTTACTTCTACAATAAAAAAAGTGTTTAAAATATTGGTATAAAAATATAATTTTTGCAGGTTTACTTACTACCAAAAAATGAAAAGTTTTGAAACATATTTAAATCGGAAACGGTGACTCCAAAGTAGAAAATTTAGTTTAATAAAAAGTTTATTTATAAATTTCCACATTAATGCCTAAAGAGGAACTAATGATAATAATTGAAAAAATTTTTTTAAATAAATTTATAAATTTTTTATAATGCCTTGCATTATGTATAATAATTTTTCTAACTTTTTTTGAAAAAGAAGCAAAAATAGATATTACTTGCAAATGAAATCGTGCAATTAGGTAAAATTAAAAAATTAAAATTAAAATTCAAAAAAAAATTTAATTAGGTAAAAAGTGCTGTGCTAAGTAAAAAGATGCGATTAGGTAAAAACATAAAAAGCAAGTAGCCTAATTTCCGAGCTAACAAGTTCCAATTTTAAGTGTTCTCAATTCAACCCGACAAAAGTATGCCGACGATGCCTACGTAAACCGGCTGTTCTACCCAAATTTTATTTATCCCACGTCAGAGATGAAACAATTGTTTTAATGTAAACGGAAAATATTCTCACTGTAAACTGCTTTACGATGAAAAAGCAAAAAAAAATTACAAACCTTAGTTTAAATCTAAATTCGTCACTAACATCGCACCTTTATTTAAAAACGTTTAGGCAAACAAAACTTTAAAAAGTTTAAAAAGATGACCTTTAAAAAGATGACCAGTTCTAAATGCAAAAGTAAAAAGATATCGTATATAAGACATTTACAGCACTAAATAAGTATTATATGATAAGCAAAATAAGCCCAATCACTTGTGCAGAAATTCTCCAAAACAAACTTTTTAAAAATTGCTTCAAGTCCACTAAAAACATTTTACTTAAAACGGCATTAAAGTCGTGTTTGTGTCAATCATATGGAAAAAATTATCGACTGCAAAAGTATTTTAAAGTTACTAAAACAATAAAAGTACTTAAAAAATATTGTAGAAAAATCGCAATTTCGCAGCTTTAAAAACTAAACAAGTAAGAGAGAATTTGTAATAACAATATATTTAGACCTGAAACAATGTGCTTCAAAACAGATAGAAAAATTAGCTAAAAAATTAATACAAAGGTTTTTACTTTAATGACTAAATAGGATTTAGGGTTGCTAACAATAGTAGTTCTACAAATTTATTTAAAAAATTTTTTGAGCTTTTACTTAAGATACATTTGATATAATAAAACTAATGAAAGATAGAGATGATGCAAACAAAATTTACTTTTAATGGCGCTGCTTTAATTGAAATAAGAACAAGCCGCAATGGTACATTCAAAAACGTTTTAACACAAATAATTTATATAAATAAAATTTCAAAATTTAAGCAAAAAGCACAAAATATGTGTGACACCAAACTTTTAAAAATGTATGTATATGTAAATGTGTATAATGATATCCTTATATAATGTATATATATATAGATAAGACACACATACTATAAGCCATTTCACATTTTAAAAAATTTATTGTTGTTGATAAATATATAAAAAACCGGTTCTGACAGATATTAAAAATGTAACTAGCTAATATCGGTGACTAGTTACTGCACATCGGTTGCGCTAACGTAGCGGTAGGCTACTAAGACAAATAACAAAACTTGTAGCCTAGTTTGAAGAACTGTGCACAAGAATTGTAACAGTACAATCAAAGAAATTACAGCAGTTACGCTTTGCTATCAACTTTTCAATTTCCAGATTCCAGCTCCCTAGTTTCTACGCCGGTTTACGATTAAGCTGGCTTTGGATGTAACCTAGTCAACCCACCTATTGCAAGAAAGTTAAAAACTCGCTTCCGAAGTTTCAAAGCTCACTTGATCACTCAAGCATGACGTGACTTTGCAAAATTTTAGCTAACCGGGTTATATACTCAGTTAAAAGTGCCATGTGAAGAGACTTTATGATATGCGGCTGAGTCAGACTGCATGATTAGAGTGTGTAACAAGGACATTTTTGATAATTTTATTGGCAGTCAGGCGGGCTCCCTTGCAGGTTCCGGACCTCGGACATGGTCTGATTGACCAATGGCTTAGTCCACCCCTGCTCGAATATTACGATGTTTTTCATAAAACGGTTACATCATTTAAGGAAGAAAAGTACGAAAGAACACAATTAATAGTAAAGATCAGCTTTCGGTTTTTATAACAAATTTTGCAACATTTAGTTGCGTAGCTTCTGAAAGCAAGTGATCCATCTATCAAACTTAATTAAATTGCTTTTCTACAAAATATTTTGCACAAAAAAACTGTCAATAAAACTTTTGATAAAACTTGGCTTAAATATGTGTCACATTTCATTCATAATTCTAATCTTAACATTTTTATTCTACAGATGATTTTCAATTTATTACTGTAATTTCAAGCTTTTGATTTTGACGTAATTGTTTTCATTGTTAAGTATTTATTGCGTAATCGGTACATCTTCCACTTAATATATTTTGCTGAAAGTTGTTTTTATCTGTATATTATGAAGATTCGTTTTACCGTTTTAATTCATAAGCGCTTTGCTCGTAATTATAAAGCATTGTAACGTTTTGCTACAGTTGAAGGCATTTTTTCCCAGTATAAACAAGCATACTAACCACAAATTTGAATTCAAAGCATGCCAAATATCGGTCTAGTTTTTTAATTGTTGTGCAAATATAACTCATATATTATGTCGTTGCCATAAAACGGCTACATTATATACGGAATAAAGTATGAACACAATTAATAATAAAGACTCAGTTTTTGGTTTTACAACAAATTTTAAAACATTTAGTGACATAGCTTCTGAAAGCAAGTGATCCATGTTTTAAAACCAGTTGAATTTTTTATCTATAGAATAATTTGCTCACAAAAACTTTCGATTAAATTTTTGATAAAACATGGCCTAACGCTGCATAGGTTTTACAAATCCAATGTTTTGGCGTGTGGAGCTGCCGTAAAAAAGATTAATAGAAGCGTTTTGCAGGAAGCAACGTAACAGCTTCTGCTTAAAAATAATATTTTTCTATTTCAAAGTGTTTTAGACGAATATTCAAAAAAATTTTTATTAGACTAAAGGCAGCTGTGATTAAGTTTAAAATTACTAGCGTTTTTTTTTTAGAATTCAAACACAAGACATAATTTTTCTTATCGTATGTGGAGTATTAGCAGTAGCTGCAACGCTTACAAACGTCACAGTTCTCATTGTTCTTTTAACCAATAAGAAGTTGATGAATAGACAAACAGTTTATCAAATATTCCTGGCTATGTTTGATGTTTCATAGTTTTTTCCCTCGTATATTTACTCATATTGCAATTCTGGCATTATTAGTTTTAATGAAACGTTTGTTAATGTGATTGGATTTTTTACATTTCTAAGTTCGTATGCTTCTATATTAACTTTATTAGCAGCTGCCATCAATAGATTTAAAGTTGTCTATTGACCATTAACATTCAAAGATAACATAAACATAGCATTTGCTTGAAACATTTGTCTTGTATTATGGTTAATATCAATTTTAGTTGCTATTGCACCAAATGGTATAATTTATGAAAACTTGAACTATGTGCTTGTACGTGATATAATTGTTTTACCTGTTGTGCTCAAAAATATTACTGCTTATAGTAAGAATGGTCAAGTCAATCAACAAGCAAGTGCCGACAGACCTGTTTCGTCCTTATTAGGACTCGTCAGAACATTGTTTTCATTGTAATATTACTGCTTTTTGTATATTGGTCCTGACTGGAAGTATGATTCCTATAACAATATTATGGATATTTACAATTTTGACATTTTGTGTATACAAAATGCATATCAAAAAACGAAAAAACTTTTTTCAATAAAAAAACAAAAACAAAATTTGATGAAAGAAATGAAAATTTTTTTTACGCTTGGAATCATGATCGGGGTGTTTACTGTTTGTTTCTTACCAGGAGCTGTATTAGCGATGGCTATAATAAGTAACATAGAAATTAATTCGTCAGTAGTTATTTGTTCATCAATTATGATAGCGTCCAACAGTCTTTGGAATTTTTTTATTTATAGTACAAGAGAGAAAGTATTCCGAACAACATCAAAACACCTTAACAAAAAATTGCTATTCTGTTTGAAGTAAATAATTTGCGTTGATATAAAAGCTATTTGTTTAAGCCAGTGAGTATTTCTCAACTGTTTTTGTCTTTCGGCATCTTACAAAATGTGAATAGAGCTTGGAACACTCTCTGGCAAACGTAGGAGGATCCGCATGATCCGCATGAAGTTTTTGATTGAAAATTTACCGGATCACCAATCTACAATCTAAAGTTACATTGAAAACAATTTGGAAAAAATGCAAAATAAGCTATATATTGCAAAATTTTTACTGAAAAGTATCACCGTATCAATTGACAGTACTATAAAATACATATCCGGTAATTTCATTGCCGTAAATTCATCGCGGTAATTCCATCGCGGTAATTTCATCGTTTGGTAATTACATCTCATACATTTTCACCGCAATGTAACTACATCGCAACATATTAGATCGTCAGTAATATCATCGTCGCGATTTTTCAAAAGGAACAGACAGACAGAAAGGCAGTGAGAGATAAACTCTCTTTCCTCTGTCTTTAGCTGTCATGTGATAGAACTGGCTAACTTGTTGACTTTTCCAATATAAAAAAGTTTTGTGCTTCTAAGACAAACAATGCCTGTGAAGGTTGGCATCGTTTATTCAGCGAATTAATTGGGGCATCAAATTCTACAATCTGGAAATTTTTAGAAATCTTGAAAGGCGAACAAGCGAGAAACGAAGCAATAATGGAGCAATATACAGCAGGTGCAGAATCTCCACGTAAAAAGAAGTATAAGGATACAGCATTAAGAATTCAAACTATACTCAACGATTTTAAAAATCGCGAACTACTGGATTATCTAAGAGGACTCGCTCATAACTAGTCGTTTTAAAAAAAATGAATACCATCTCTCAGGTTTTTGTTTTTAAAATTGTGTTTATTTTATTTTGCTTTGTTTTTGGCATTGATTGAGTTAAAAAAAATAACTAGTTAAATGAATAAAATAGAACCCTGGCGATGATATTACTGACAATGTAATATGTTGCGATGTAGTTGCATTGCGGTGAAAATGTATGAGATGTAATTATCAAACGATGAAATTACCGCAATGGAATTACCGCGATGAATTTACGGCGATGAAATTACAGTGAACCATAAAATATGTTTCAAGTTTTTTACGTTTGCCTCGGCTTAAGCAATAGTTCAATTTTTGGTCGCCTATTTTTGTTTTATCTCGCACCAATGCATTTGAAACTTGCCTAAAGCTTCTTTACTGTAATTAGCATGTTTAATTTTGATTGTACTTAATCATTTATCAATCGTATTTGTTTAAATACGTTTTTTTCTCATTTAAAGATTAATTCGCGTCTCATAGTAAAGCACCATTTTTTTACATAATCGTAATCTTAGGGACTGTGTCAGAAATTAATGGGGTTAAATTCAACTTATTTGCAACAGTCAACTCATATACAACTGATTTGCTGGGTTGCGAGAGACTAGTTTGGGTATTTTCGCACTGTGAGATAGGTCGAGTTCCAAAAGTCGCCCACCAAAAGATACTTTATAAGTACGATAAAAAATGCCTTAGTCAAGGTAAAAAAGCCCTCCACATCCGGTGCCAAAGATTGAATGATTGTGATATTGTGATTAATTACAAAGTTTTCATAGCGATATTATAAGCACCTATTGTGCAAATTGTTTGTTCATATAACTTCGTGGTTTTTAAAAAACGGTGTGTTTTAAATTTAATACATTCAGTTCTTCAAGAAAAAATACGCTATTGAAGAAATATTTTACATTGCTACAATTTGTAGTCAAGTAATTTATTATTATTTCACTGAAATCACGTAAAGCAAAATACCATATATACGAAAACGAAATAAAGTGGTAAGCGAAGGGAAGACTGCGAAGTGACCGTTTGGGTATAAATATTTAAGTAAAATGTAAAGAATTTTAATTGTGTTTTAACGATCTGATTAGTCTAGATAGTAACGTTTAAGAGTAGTTTAATTTGGTATAAAATTGTTAATTAGGAAACTTTTTAATTAAAATTTGTTTAAAATATGCTTTTTTTATTGTTGGGAAAAGTTGTTACTTTACAAAAAAACATTGAAAAAACAATATTACTCTATACATGTATAACTGTTACTGTTAGTCATAGAACATATCTCGCCATCGATCAATGCATAAAACGCAAATTTGTAAGCAATGCCGCAAAAATGTGGAAGAGACGCATGTTTGGCACTGATTTCGTGATTTGTTTATGTTTTGTTTTTGAATCTTCTGATTTTTTCTTAGTCTGGATATTGTGGGAAACAGATTATATGTCTAGCTGTTAAAAAAATTGTGACTGATTTTTGTAGGAACACTGTTTCTCTGACACCCGAGACTATTTTGTTACTGTAGCAATTAGAGTAAAACCTTCGTTGTGAACTAGTTTTATACTCATTCAAACCACCGATTTATCCAACAAAAACCTCAGCATCTTGCAGTTAAAGTCAAGTTTGAATGAAATAACAGTGTCATATGCAGCTGTCAGATTGACAAATAGCACTGGCATTCTTCTTAGTGTCGAAAAAATTGTCGATGATTTGTATTAACAAAACGACTTAATCCACGGTTGACTTTTTGCATTAAAACCATCAATTGGCTTGTTGTGGACGTAGGTAAGCGTCTCAAATTTTTCCCAGGGGATGTAAAGTTGATAAATTTGTCAATAACTTTTTGGGTCTTCTACCGCTTTCTTTGTCTTTTGAATCGCGACTACAAGCGCTCTTCCGTAGATTTTCAAATTGGAGTTGACGCAATTAGGAGAAAAGAAAGTTATGTGATCAAGAATTCAAAGCAGCTCTAACATGGATTATAAGCTCTATGCACATAAAATTAGGGCCCAAAGCTTTATCTGGTTTTATGTAGAAAAACCCTTGTAAATAGCCCAGGTCATCCGTAACTAAGATATCTAGGTTGATTTTATTTAGAGGTTTCTAGTTTTTTCAAGATTTAAGATTAACAAATTTCAAGAATTAAAGTTTTATTGGTCTTTATTTAGCTTTCAAAATAAATTTGTCAAACAGTTTGCAATAAGTAAGGACCCTTTTTTTAAACTTTGGCATGAAAATTTTTTGGAAAGAAAAAAGTCATTTGTGTAAATCTCAGAGTTTAGAACTGTCATGAGTTTATACAAGTTGGAAACCTCTGATTCATTTAAATTCAATCGTATCAAACGTCTTGTTTTTATTCTATGTTTTCTGTTTGCAAAACCCACATCTAAAAGCTATAAATTTTTTACAAAACGTTTATAAACAAGTAAACTTATACATAAAAAATACGTCGGATTTTTCATTGTAAAGAAAATTTCAACATAAAAACGGCCTGTTGCTTTAAATGCAAGGTGAAATATAAATAAAAAGTTAATTATAAAAAATCAGGTGTTGTTTAATTGTCTGAAGGCGCCAGCATAAGAGCTAAGATGTGAACCAGTTAATTTAATTTTTTTTCCACGAATGAATAGTTATAAGAAATAGTTATAAGAAATATTACAAGTTTACTATAAATATGCTTAGTGTAAAGATTAAATTTTTTCCGCTTGATAGGTATTCAAGCAGTCCAACAGCAATTGTTTTATATAAAAGAATGTATATGTGTAAAATCTTTCCAAGTAATTGCCAAAAGCTCAAAAAAAGAAAATGCGATTTACATGAAATAAGTTTTGCAACGCCTAATGCATTTTGACGTCGGCAAACGACGTAATTCTTTTGCTTCGTCACGCAGAGTCAATTTTTAGTAAAATTCATGTCATTTAATAAAGGCGTGAATTTGAAATTCCACGCTCTGCTTGCGAAAACCAGCAAAAATTCACAAATTTGCTAAAAAACGTCTATTTTACCCTTTAACCCTTGTTCGGGGGCACCTAAAAATAATACCATCTTATTCAGCAATTCAAATTAGGAAAAGTCTAGGAATTCCAGAATTTTATCTACAAAGATGAAGTAATTACAAACGTTTTTGCAAGGGCCGGGCTTCAGAAGCCCGGCTGTTGAGGAGAATAGGCTTAACTGATATGTTTCTAAGCAGCTGACCATGGGCGGTGGTGATGCATTTTTCGTTTCTTTTGGTGCCGCAATGTATTGATAAAAGCACAAACTATACCTGTTAGGTCTACAAATAATTATAACCTTTCTAAACCTCTCATGATATATAGGCTATTTATTCACAAAATATGGTTACATATTTTGCTTACAAATCTATTGTTATTTTTTATAAATTTTTAACTAATGTTGGCTACGGGTCATTTGTGTATTTGTCAAAGCTTATGCACTTATGCAATTGAAACAAAATTTTTAAAAATAATTTACTAAACAGTTTAGCATTTAACTTCAAAAATTTATTTGAAAAAGTGATTAAACTTATGCCGTGGTTTCTGAAGTTTAAATAATTTATATAAAAAGTACTTAATAGAGTGTACGAGTATAAAAGCTTGAGAAATTATTTATTATTTCTACACCTCAAATGATCTTAGTTACGTTTAGCTCAGTGTTTCTCAAAAGGATTTACTTGCTTCACTAAGGAGATATTGGAAATTCCAACGAAGTAAAAATTTTTGGCAGAGAAATTTGAGAATCTTAGTACAATATAAATTAACTTTAAAAGATCAGTACGTCCTTCATCGTTGAATGGCGACAATTAATAAAAGCGATTTCCATTTAGTGAAAACTTTTTTGCTCTTTACATGAATTTGAATGTAAATTGACTCCAATATACATAAATTGATTTGACGATAAGGTTGTAGTTCTGTCGACAACAAGTTACTAACTAGTCAAAGTTCCGTTAGTGTTTCCTTTGTTAGGGCTATTAACAGGTTAAAAAAGTTAGTTGCTGTTAAATTAAAAGATTTAGCTTTACTTAAAAAATCTACACACCAATATCGAAATTAATTTTTTGAAAAATCTGTTTTCCTTAGGACTATTAATGAAATCGTTGCTTTTATATACATGCTTTAATAAACTGAATATAATCTAAAACAATTTAAGTTATGCCGTGAGCGCTTTTGTTAACTTACGTATAACCAAGTAGGTTTTGAAAGCAACTACTTTTTAATTTTCCAATTACGTGCGTATTTGTTGTTGGCAAAATGCGCGCAGCACATATTTGGACCAGAGGCGATGCAAGAATACACACGATTGAAAATGCACAGAGAAACACAATTAGTACGTTCTACTACATCTTCCTTTACAGCAAATCTTAAAATATATAATTACAAAAAGCAAACCAAGCATCTTAAAATTTGCCGTAATTCAAACGCTGAGGTGGTTTTGATACACGATCAGAAAGAGTAACATAACTTGACGATTCATCCTTATCGTTTTCTGCATTACCATTTTGCTCAGTTGAAATTTCAACAAAGGTGGCCGGCACTATTTTCAATACACGGTTTTAGGAATTTACGATTTGGAACAACTGAACCACAATCAGGAATATCAACAACATAAGACATGGGCTGATCAGTTGATTTAAAAACCTGGCCTCTCATCGATAAACACATGTGAATCATTTTTCAACTGCGGCAAATTAAGTACGTTATGGCGATGATCATAATTAAATTTTTCGCCCTGTTTTATCTCTTTCTCTTTTTTTTCAAAAGTTGCACAGAAACGATCAATTCGGTTCGATTGTTGCAGGCAAAATGGAAACTCCATTGCGTAATAATCTACCCGTTAACAATTTAGCTGGACTGTAACCAGATCTTAACCCATTTTCTTCTAGTGGGGCCATATGGACCCAGGCAACTCAAGTATAATTTTATTCAATTTTATGTATTGTTTTTTAGATATTTTTTGTTTTATCTTGTCATATATTGTACTTAAACCTAAATACGTAAATTACCCACATTAAATATCCCCAACTCTATCTAGTAAGATTTTTGGAGGCTTTTGAAGGACCTTCTATTACAAATCAGATTTCACTATGACCGAAAGAACAAAGTAAGCTATTATTTTCTTTATTTAGATTTGAAAACGCATGATTATTATAAAAAAATATTTATTAGTAATTACTCTTGACTTCATATTAAAACAAATTTAATTGTCCTTTAATTAACTTCCCAATGGTCTTTTGAATTTCAAAAAATTTTAGTGGGGCCATGTGGTCTCACTATAAAAATCCGATTACAATTTTTCAGTTTTTCATATTTTAGTTTATTACACTTTTCTATGTATATATAAAATAACTATTAGACTAATTTAACAACAAACAATTATTTACTACTTTATATATAATATAATAATAACTATGAGTATAAATACATGTATATATATATGTATATTACACTGGTCAACACGATTTTTCTTGCATGGACTTTTTCAACTAATTTTGGGTAATTTTGGTGGATCCAAATTTGGTGTCAGTTTTTGCTCATTATGTCACGTTTTTGAGATGTGAAAACTTAATTTTTTAAAAAATTGCTAATTTCTGCCAAAAATTAAAAAATTTATGTTGCGTTTAAGTGCCCTTAAGTGGAATAATGTTTACAATGGAAGGCAGCATCTCCTTTAAAATAACTTTTTAAAGCTATTTGTAATCTTAAACCGTGTTTGTGTATTAATGACCACATCGTATATAAATAGTAAATACGTGAAATATATTAAAAATACACAATCAGGATCATTATGTTCAGCACAGGTACGACATCAATGAAAATCTAAGTTTTTTTGTTTTGTATCATTTTCACAAAATTACGGTAGCAGGTTTATGCAAAACCAAGCAAAAAATATACGAAAGAGTAATACTGTCACATCGCAACAATTAGTACGACTGTACACAAATCCAACGCGTAGTTTAGCACAAACGAAATCACATTATGGCATCAAAATTTTTCTTTTTGTTGCTAATCTTTTATGAACTGTCTAAGGGACATCTCTCATTAAACTCCAGCAGTAATCTGCCATCATATTACAGTTCCATCAACCTTGATAACGTTCTTCCATCACTTTGACATCCTGATGGAAATGCTCTCCTTGCTCCTCACTAACGTCGCCAAGATTCGCGAGAAATTCGCTGAGGTGGCTGTGCAAGTAGTGCACTTTAATGCTCATTCGGCACTCAAGGTTTTGTAGGCTGAGAAGAAGCTACTCCACCAACTCCATCACCAAGGAAGTTATGGACCACTTTAGAAAATGCTTTCCAAGCTCGAGCCTCAACGACAGTCATTGTAGTCACGAAATACTGTTCCCTGAGCAACGTTCTGATCTGAGGCCCATCAAATATCCCTGCTTTTTTCTTCTCATAGCTAAGGCCAGGAAAGGTTGAGCGAATGTATCCAAAACAGTCTTTAGAACGATCAAGTGCTTTGACAAATTGCTTCATTAGTCCAAGTTTGATGTGTAGTGGCGGCAAAATGATGAAGCCAGCACTTCAGCGGATTGCTTTGGCAAATTTAAATCTCCTATCAAATCGTTCAATTCAGACTGACTACACAAAGAAACTGGGCCAGCATTCGATGCCTCGTGCGCTATATTCTGTTCTTTATCATCATCATCAGAATTGGTTGAAGACGTGGAAGACCTAAGCTGGTCCTCATTAATGTCCGAAAGCTTGGTGAAAATGGGTACAGGTACTTTATCAGTATGGGGAATCGGTCGCATAGCAGAATGTATGTTTGGGTATTGCAAGTGTTGCTTGTTTTTCTTGTTGAATCCTTTGACATTTACGAGGCAGAAGTAGCAGTCATCCACGTGGTTTTTTGGTTCTCTCCATATCATTGGCACACCAAATTTGAGCTTCGCATTCTTTCCTTGAGACCAGGATCTCAATGTTTCAACACACGTTGTGCAAACTTGGTGAGGCGCCCAACTTTTGTCCTGGTCACCAAGCGGTACTCCAAAATAAGCAAGGTAAATTTTTTGGATAAAACTATTGATATTACGTTTTTAAGGTGGTAATGTAAAATAACCACAGATATAACAGAAAATATCTGGGTCATTGCAGCATTTTCTTTGCTTGGAAGTCACACACATGTTAAGACCTTAACGTAAGATGAAACAGAACAAAAGCTTTTAAAACACTCAACTGAAAATATTACTGAACCTGTAACATATTAACAAACACTCCTGTTTAGAAACTATTGTTGTTACAAACAAACATATGTTTCAGAAGAACAACTTTTTTTAACCTTACTATCTTGTCTGCAAAGTGCAATTTTTGTAACTTCATGGCTAGTTCTCGTATCCAACATCGAAATAAGAAGTCGAGTTTCTCACAACTTTCCGGCGCCATAAACAATATTATGGCCTTTTTTTCTCATTTCGCAAAACTGGTTTAAAAACTATGCTTTTGAAGTTGCTTTTGTGCTTGATTAATGGCATCAAACATCTGAGCGAATGAGCAACTTTCACACAATGCAGCACTACAAAACATGCAAATTGCACAAAAACCTGATGTGATAGAAAAAATCTGAGCTCAGATTCGGATTTAGCATCCCAAAGTTACCCTAACTCCGTTCCCAAAGTTCATGCAAGAAAAAAAAATTTTTTTGTTGACCAGTGTTATACAAATAATATATATTTTAGGCCCATGAATTTGAATGCGGTTCTGAACTACCAAGAAGAACTTGACAACCCTGATGCATCAATAACTATTTGTCCACCTGATGTTGATGAACTCACAATTGAAGATTCAGCTGACGAAGAAGGAGATGTACCGATTGGAGCACACAATTTAAATCGGAATCAGCTTTTGGCTAAGGCCGAGATTGATTTATCATCTGATGATAAAATAATTCAGCAACCCCCTTGTAAAAAGCAGAAAACTTTACAACCCAAATGGGAATTAGAAGAATCTCCAACAAGCGTAGAGCCTTATTTTCCAGAAGGTGATTATTCAAAATACAAAGATTTTAGCCCAGCAGAATTATTCGAACTTTTTTTGATGATTTGATTATACGTAGATCATATAATAGAACAAAGCAGAATATATGGTGTAAGTAAAAATTGGAAAAACATTCAAGTAAGTCAACAAGAAATGAAAGTGTTTCTTGCTATTTTGATCATTATTGGGTACAATCCACTACCGAACAAAGCTCATTACTGGGCAACAGGGGAGGATTTTTGAAATAATCGTATAATGCCATGCGATGAGATTGATTTGATGACATCATGAAATATCTTTATTTTCATCCTAATTATAATTTGGACAAAGATGATAAGTATTGTAAACTGCGTCCATTGGTAGCTCATCTACAACAAAAATTCATGTCCCATTTTGTCCCCTCAAGTTATATATCCCATGATGAAGCTATGGTAGAATACTTTGGGAAGCATTTATGTAAATTGGCAATTAGAAATAAGCCAATACGCTTTGGATATAAAGTTTGGTGCCAAAATACTCCTTTAGAGTATCTAATAACTTTTGACTTATATCAAGGTAAATCTTATAAAGGAAATGAAGAAACGGAAACTAGTTTGGCAAATGTGCATCAACTGTTTTACATCTCTTAGATCAATATAGCAATGACAAAAAACATCTTCCGTACCATATCTTTATGGATAATTTATTCACGTCAATACCTTTTTTGTTTGAGCTAATGAACAGCAATAAAAACGGAACGAGAACAATGAAAGATAATAGAATTGATAAGAAAGTCCCATTGCTTTCCAAAGTTAGTGTTAACAAAAAGCCGAAAGGCTATGCACAAACCATCAGTGCCTCGGTGGATGATAAAAAACTCTTTCTAACAAGGTGGAAAGATAATTCAGTGATCACAGTTGCTTCTTCAAGCTATAGTTCTATGCCAATAGGAGATGCTGATCGCTGGAGCAAGGCAGCAAAGAAGCGAATCAAAGTTAGCATTCCTCATTTCATACAAATGAACAACAAGTATATGGGAGGCACAGACAGAATGGATAAAAACATAAACAACTACAGAATCAGTATTAGAGGCAAAAAGTGGTAGTGGAGCATCTTTACCTGGTTAGTGGACGTTAGCATCCAAAATGCTTGGTTCTTATCACATCAAGTAGGTAACAATATTAGTCAACTAAATTTCAAAAGAGAAATTGCCATGTCTTTTGTGAAAAGATTTCAAAATTCCCCAAATAAACCTGGTCAAAAATCAATAAATTTGCCAGGGTGTACAGATTCTAGGTTTGATGGTCTGTTCAGGCAACTTCCAATAATTTTAAAAGCAGAGGTGTTGGAGAATTACGCAAATGTAAAGGCAGAACTGAATGCAGTAAATGCCATGTAGGACTTTGTGTCAGATTTTTTAAAGTTTACCATACAAAATAACTTTCCCAATAAATTTTTGATAAAATATTCAGCATTATTACTTTTTTCAAATAATTTAGTAGAGAAATTATTTTTTCTCATTGAAATATGCTATTTGTATTGTAAAAAGGAAAGGCAAAAAATGTGAATAAATGTCAATTTGATCAAAAATGTTTATTTTTTTCCTTTGTGAGGCCATATGGACCCACCTTATTTCTGGTAAATTATAAGTGTGACAAAAAAAAGGTTCAATTTTTAAATGTATAATATATATATATGGTTATTATATATTAAAATCAAAGAAATCACTTTAAAAAAAATTCCAGGAGATAATGCGTTAACGGTGATGTTCGGTATGCTGAAAGAGCGAGATATCGATCCTGCAATTTTTTTAAAAGATTTTTTACCGTTTGCACAGCTCTTTCCACTTCCCCATTACTTTGAGGATATCTCGGATTACTTAATGTACGATGAAATCCATAATGCTTAGCAAAATTTTGAAAAGCAAAAGATGAAAACAAAGGACTTCCAACCAGACATAACCCCCTCACAAATACTAAACTTACAACGAAAAATAATCAATTATCATTAAATAAACACAATTGTTTTAAAATAAAATAAATCACACGCAACTTTTTACTACGGGCGTTGAGGTAAAGTGGATTGCAACAACGTCTTTGTAGGATTATGACCAACATTCGCTTTGAAGGCCACCCATTTTGACAAAATTTAATCACTCGTGAACATGAGTAATTTGATAGAAATTTATTAGGAATTTTCTGGAGCAGATTATTCGAACCGGGTAAATAAGTAATAACGTAATCGACATGATTTTGTACTTCACAAAGCAAATTATTATCAAACAATTTAACACAGCAAACTGGCAATCGAGAAAGTGTATCTGCGGTAAAACACAACCACATTAATCTCATGCGAAATCATTGAATTCGCGGAGACAGTTCATCTAAGTTCTGATGACAAAATAATGCAGTTAATGGTTTATGATCGGTTTGGATGGTAAAAGGCAGGTCAATCACATGATTACAAAAAGGTTTACATGTCCATGTAATACTTAAAGCTTCTTTCTCGATCTGGGCGTACCTTTGTTTAGCAGCAGTTAAAAGAGCTTGTTGCGTACTTTGAAGGTTCTAATTTCTCTTTAATCCCTTGAATCAATACTGATCCTAACCCATACGAGGATAAATCAGCGGCGACAAGAGTTTCATGATTTGGATTATAATGCAATTATAGTATAGGCAAATATGTCAATAGGTTTTGAATTTTTTCAAAAGCTTTTTGTCGAGCAGTTCCCCAATGAAGCAAATTTTTCTTAAACAGCAATTTACGCAAAGGGTTGGCTATGTCAGCAAAATCGAGTAAAATTTTTGCAAGTTGATTAACTATTCCGAGAAACCGCCGCCTCACCCCATTTACGTCTGCCGTAGGACTCATATTCTTGATGGCTGAAACTTTGTCTGGGTCAGCTTTAATTTCCTCAAAAGAAATTGTCACAATGGCGTTTTTGTAATATTGTAGTAGAGGACAACTTATACTTGAATTTACTCGATAAATTACGATTTTCTTAAAAAAAACAGTCAAAACCAGGGGTGCCCAAACCTGGGGGTGGGGGAAGCAAGGGAGGAAAACGTATTTATTTGACATGACGCTCGTTTCCACACCCCAACCCGAAAATGTTACAATTGCATTTTTGTAGTTTTGTAACAAAGAACAACTTAGGCCTTGTCTACACTAAGCGTATTTTTTCAGCTAAAAGTGCTTATTTATTATATTTCTACGCAAGCCGTCAACGAAAAAATTTCTTACCAAGTGGAAGTGAAAACAAGTGATTTTTACGCGTGCGCTCAGACTAAAAAATGCTTTTGAGTAAAAATTGCCTTTTAAGGTTCAAAATATTATTTTTTTAAGGACTGTTTGAATTGTTTTCTTGTTTATAAATTTTTTTAAGGATATGTTGTACGCCTACGCTAAGCGTAAGCAAAATTTATACGCGTAATGTAGAACAGACTTTAAACTTGAATTTCTGAAAAAATTACGATTACCTTTAAATGAGACACAGTCAAAATATAAACTAACACGAAACGATAACGTAAACAACAAAATCACAACGATTCCGGAAAAGATAGTTTTATGCATTTTGTAAATAAGTCAGTAGCTGTGGATTGATCGGTGAGAAATTTGGTATTGTTTATTGCCAGATCACATTTCAATATTTTATGACAAATTCGTTGATGCTAGCAGAATTACGTCATCTAAATGTGCGTCTGTCACTTTTGTTTTCAAATGGTTGTTAATTTGTTTCACACGCGTATGTGCTTCCAAATAGTGTGGTGCCAAACTTTTTTGATTGCTCCACCAAATTTGAAGGTTTTTTTGATGGAATAAGATATTTCTTGTAAAAGTCAATCAAATTTGTTTTTTTAACAGATTGCTGCACTGCATCTTAATGACTTTCATTTGCAAATTGTATGGAACACTTTCAATGTTCACATTGAAAGAGGGCAAAATGCAAAACGAACTCAGCTTTCTGTTCACAAATGACCGTAATAAAAGTAAACAAATCGGCTGGTTGGCTTCTTTCAAGATTAGGAAAATGGACTGCTGGTGTCCGCAGAGACGAAGTCTCTCTTCAAAAACTATAATGTGCCAATACATCTCGTTGCACGACTGGTTTTTTCCTTGAAGTTGTAAGTTTAACTCGTCATGTGCGAGGTAATATCTAGCAGAAATCCCAAACTTGAATCCCAAAGTGAGTCGCAAAATTGTGATAAATCCTCGTTTTTGCTTTCGAGGACCGTTGAAGTATCTTTACGCAAAGCATACGCTCTGTGCAACATTTTTCCACTACTAAGCCATCGAAAATTGCAAATGTACGTTAGGTCTTGCATCTCTAATAAAAATTGTTGGAATTGACAATATTATAATTTAGCCCACTAGCTAAAATTCTATTTGGTGGTTTTATTACCATTTCCATTATTTCCTTCAGTTGCAGTGATTTTGTGCACAATGCTTTTTGGTAAATGCTGCGGTGGATTTTTTTAATTTTGTGGGAAATTCCAAGGTCTTTCATCTGCCTTTGCTGGATGGAAACAACGCTTTTTTTCTGTCAAACCATTGCTGCGGCACTATCTGTAGTAGCAACAATAAGTTTTTAAAAAATATAGTTCTACTTCTGCCATTACCTTCTGCAATGCTTAAAAAATATTTTTTCCTCTAGGTGTATTATTTATTGAAATTAACTGGAAAACTGTTTTACAATATCTAAACTTGGCATTACAACACCTTGCAAAAAGATTGTTGTGAGCTGTGCAATGTCTTTCAAATCTCTACTTTGGTCAAGAGCTATAGAAAAATATTCAAATCTGGCACATGTGTCCGTCAAGCTCCTTCTCACATCTGCTGACATATCATTTATTCGTCTAATAACTTTTCTTTGAGAAATTACTCATGGCTGAGAATAACAAGTTTTTTACAGCTATTTGTTTACAGCAATGGTATCGTGACAGATGAGGCAAACAACTTTCCCAAAATTCTGGTAAACAAATAATCTAAAATCCAAGATTTCTGAAAGTTTTGGCACTCAACATCAACCTTCGTGCGTTTAGCCGCCATTATGTACCTTATGAAATAAACTGTTTGCCTTTTCAAAGTTAACCTTAGAAAAATTTGCATAGGCTACTAATAATAATAACCAGTGCTGCTAATAATAATCAAGAAAAAACAAATTTACAGTAAAATTTCACTAGATTGAATAAAAAAAAAATTAGGAATAAAAAAAAAGATAAAGAGTTTGTTAATATTTTCTAAACATTCAGATCTGAATTTGGATACATAGGGTGATATACTGTCACAGACTTTGTTCGGGAATCCTAAAGGACCAGTTGAGCTAGATAACTCGAATACCTGCGCTGAAACAAAGCTGTGTTTAAATCTTATTTTATTCCGGCTCAAGAAGTAGTATGCTATGAGCCAGACGGTTTTATACAGTTGGCTTGAAGAAAATCTCGGGTTGATCCGTTGATGACTCTTCTTCGCAAACAAACAGAGACCACTGTCTCTAATAAGAACGAATGTATTACAAAATTCACGACCGATAAAATTTTTATTCCACACTTTGCCGCACTGCAAAGCAAAATCAACGCTACAACTTGATTCTTTTTCCATAAGTTGGGTGTAAGTTATGAGGAGAGGCTTAGTTAGCTGCTTCAGCCTTTGTGTAGCGGTCGTAGAGTCACTGTTCAAAATACTGTTAGACGCCGTTGGGAGTGCTGTTGAGGCTTTTGAGCTGTTTATAATACTGTTAAAGATACTGTTCGATATTGTTAATTTTGTCGGTCTGCTCCGTGTCAGTCTACAGTTGAAAACCGTCCGATCGTCCATTTTACGTCTGAAAACCGTCGTCCGACCATATTATTTCGTCCGATCGTCTTATTTTCGTCCGTCCAGCTTATTTCGTCTGACCATCTTATTTCGTCCATCACGTCTGTACATCTTAATTTCGTTCGCCCATCTTATTTTCGTCCGACCATTATATTTCGTCTTATTTCCCCCGTCCAATTTAGTTCGTCTTATTTCGCATCGTTTTTATATCTTGTTAATATAAATTTTAATCAAATCGAGGACGCGTACATTTCCGGAGACAGCCACACAGAGTTTAAGACCGCGAAGAACTTATTGTAACACAGCAATCTTATAGTAGACTATTCTTGCTTTGCTTTTATAGTACTGCACCTATATCCGAAATTAATTATTTATTTTAATAATTTGTTTTTGTAGATCAGCGGTTGCCAAACGGTGGCCTGCAGAAAAAATCAAGAGTTATAACGAGTCCTATTATTAGAAGGACTCAAGTCAATCCAAATTTCGAGTTTCGAGTCAATCCGAGTTTAACAACTTTCGAGTTATCCACTAGGTTTCATAGTCTAGGTAATTTTAAAATGGAAAAACTTTTCTTTTATCATCATTTGATTTATCGGCTACTACAAACATGAAAAGTGGAAATATTCTGGGTCATTTAAAAAAAAAAATCTTTTTTTGCTCTTCACTTGATTTTAACTTCAACGTGATTTTCGAAGCCTAAATACAACCTGAATATTATTGTATAAATCTATTTCTTTTTTTTTTGATAAATTCATATTCGTGGTTATTTACAGTAACTTGTTTTTTGATAAATTTATATTCGTGGTTATTAGTTAGAAACTAAGCCACTCAGACAGAAAAACACAAGACATTAGTTTTGCTCTTGTTAGAGCTCGTCAGTGATCCATACCTCTCTGAGATTCAAACAAAAGAAATGTAGTCCTAAACACCACTAGGAACTACACCACTAGAACACACAAGCCGGACAACAATTGTTATTACCGACTGTACCGGGAAGGGAATCCATAGAATCCATTATGTGTAGATCAAGGCCGCATCTCATGACCGGGATTTACCCGACAAGCGTTAAATATCGCGCTTACTCTCCTTGAGCTTGTCGAGACTCATTATCGTCCTAGAGCTCATGTTAACAACCATATATTCGTGGTTTTCCAAATAAAAACAACAGGTGCTCCAGATCAAGCAATGGAATTTTTAAAAAGTATTTCGAAACCTTAATTATGAAGTGCCAATTTGATTTAGGTTTATTTGTAACACTTAAGCTTTTCATGAAGTTTTGCCTTGGGTTTTATTGGTCTCCTACGTTGATTCAGGATTGTTTAAACTGTTGAATTTTTTGGTATGGTTTTACTGAAGAAGCAAAAAATACGTATTTATTTTTTTAATCAATTATTAACATACCAAAAAATTTCAAACTAACATCAATTAAATTTAAAAATTTAATGTATAATATTTACTGTTCTCATGAACTTCATGCCTCTTCTTTGGCTCTCACTTTTTATTATTTCTTTTATAGAAAAAAGTTTTTTGCGCAACTACTTATTGAACACAGCTAGCTACGGTCAACATAATCACCATGTTGCATGGACACAAGTTGACAGATAAAAACCATGCGCAAGGTTTAAAGCAGATGCACCATCCAACAAAGTTTAGTTTCAATATTGCTTTTAAATCTGTTCGCTATTCATTAAAATGAGACTTAAAAAATTGTTTTAAATAAAGCAATGTTGCTAATGCTGAGCAAAATCATCTCATCTGTTTATCCTTTAGGCTTGTCGAAAAATGTTGAAAGCGTTATAGTTAAAGCAACCGTATAGCGCTGGTTTCGTAGATTCCAAGATATTGCTGACCGGTTAAAATTTTTTTTAGTTTTAGTTTGTACAAAACGATATGACTAAAATCTGTTTATGACTAAAATTCCTACTATCATCAAACAGAGGAAAGTGTTCTTCCCAAGGATACAACTGAATCACAAGAGCAAGAATAGAATGATACAGCATAAATTGATAATTTAAATATCTAAGTATTTAAACAAATATCTTCTGATATATACTCGTAGTCTAACAACAATCTATTTTACTTTTAGCAATTAATAGAGAGGAAATTCCAATCCTTATTTTATATCATTTGAATAAAACTAAATAATAAATTTGAATTTGTTCTGTACATTTCAAGTTTTAATTAAAATGCTCGGTGTCAAGAATTTTGTCGTTATGTTTTTTGATTAATTGTAAGGATAGCTAGCTTCAAAGTAAATGCAACATTTATTCAATTATTGCATTGTCAACGTCAGCACGATCTCGAGATCTTTTCCAGCAAAAAAAAACTTGTAAAAATTATTGTAATTCCTGTATGACGTTTTTTCATTGCATATTTTCAATTGCGTGTTGTAGAAGGATGGTTGTCGCACATAAAAGATTTAACACAATTGAAAGCACTAAAAGTTTCTTCGTCAAATTTTACCAATTCATTTAATGGAAGCGTTTGCAATAAAAGTTATATAGAAGATACTTGTATTGATGATGTTCGAGTTTGCGATATAGTGTTGTACTGTTGTAAAATAAGTAAATCACTTGAAATCCTTTTTTTAAAAACATTTTGAAAAAACATTCATCTTCTGTACTTCTGTACTACCGATCAGGAATTAACTCTGGTGGAGAAACTCTGCCGATAATTTGTAGTCCACAAATTGCAAGTTCGAACCATTGTTTGTAGTATGGCAGGTAGTTTTAAAAAAGATGGATGTTTTGGCTTGTATGAAACTAGTAAAAAGTTAAAAAACGTCTGGATAACTTTAAACAAAGCTGGTCAAGATCAGCAATTTGAGCAATCATAAAAATGAAAATTAAGTCATCAAAATGAAGTGATAAAGAAAATTAAGATTGTGAACTTGAGGACCATTATTATTTTCTAAGACTAAATAACAACCAAAAAAAACTTTAAAAATTCTGTATTTTTAAAGTACTCTTTGATGAAAAAAGTAATGAAAAAATAACACTTTCTCGTTTGCAAAAAAAAGTTTTATGCAAAGATTTAGGATTTTGTTTCTTATATAAGCTATTTTATTTAGAAAATAGAGTGACATGCACAAATAATGCAACACTGATGATTTTCTTATCAATATTGAATTAAACCGGGACTCCTCGGACTTATTCTAGTTCGTGTTGTGTTTAATATCGTTAAATCGCTGCCTACATTATATCGTTTAATCGTTGTCTCGTTGTTCAAAATCTCTGTCTTTTATGTTACAAAATTAATTGATTGTGAACAAAAATTGAGCAACACAGCGCTGTTGTATGCGATTATATTTTATGGACTACAGCAAAAAAAAAATTAAAGAGCAAATGATATCAAACTGCATTTATAAATTGAATGAGATAGAATCATATACAACGGTGTAAATTTTGCTTGCTATTTTTGGCTTTCAGATTGATGGTCGGCGTTCAGATTGATGAAATTGCGTCAAAAATCACTGCGCAGTACTGCACTTCGCGTTTTTGCCAGGCATTTTCGCGCGGTAGCAGTGTAGCGCTATTTGTTGTTGCCATCTTTAGTATTGTGGCACCAGCACCCATTTGGTTGCCTCAATGGTTGAATATGTTTATGCTTAGTTTTTTTCGCCGTGACTGCAAGTGATGGATTTATTGTAATCCATTTGCATAATTGGAGAACCGATTTGGAACCAAGTCCAGAATTTGCTTAAAAAAGGAGCTTCTGTCGCATGGCCCATATTACATTCAATTCTCTGATTTTCGAGCATTTTAACACAAATGCAGTTATCCTACAAAAAAGCAAAACCACCCAAACAAAAGTGATTTTAAAGTACAAAATCGTGCCTATTTTAAAAACTAATGATGTCAAATAAATTTGTGTGATATCATGATATAACATCTATAAAACATTTGAAAAAGTAGATTTTTAATTTAAACTTTTGGTAAGCGGCTTTTCATTTGCCCCAAATTTTCTTATTGTTTAAATTTAAAAGAAATAAATGAACAAAATATATAACATGCATTGCCATTTTTTTCACAAATCAAATAAAGGACCTCATCTTCTATGGCTTTCGCGGAATAGGGAAGACTTGGGCACGTAGTAACACTTTTTTTTCTTTTTTGCTATTTCTCCCATAATAAATTTTTTTTCAAAATTCTTGTTTAATATGAAAGAATTAGATCACTGTTTAACTAACATCAAAAAAATAAATACATAATTTTCAAAGCTTAATGGTTAAAATTACGATTTAAATATTTAAAAAAAGCGTTACAATGTGCCCCGTCAATGGGGTAAGTTGTAACACCAGTTGGGATAAGTTGTAACAGCAACAAAATCACTAATAAAATTTTAAATATAAATGCAATTTGAAAAAAATAGCAATATAAAAAAGTAAAGATAATGAAATCACACATCATAGACATGAGTATCAAGCACAAAATATGAGGTATTTGGCCGTTTCCTGAAAATATTAGAATAGATTTTTTCACTGCTGGATTAGCCCAGTCATAAATTTCAGAATCATATTTGTGACAAAAATATGTATTCAAATTTTCGGCACAAGCTAAATGTGACTCAAATAAACTATTTAAATTTTACTTTCTTTAGGTAACCATAGCATTGTACCACCCACTCCTCATCAGGACGACTGTTAAAATAGGGCTCCAGAAATGTAATGCAAAATTACTCTTTTGATTTTAGTGTTTTTTCAAAAATTGTTTTTTCCTTGTTTGGAGCTGTAACAGATTGTCTTTTTCTGGTGTGTCTGTTAACATGGCACACTTTTTAGACATTTTCTTTTTTGCACCAAGGACTTAGCCTATTTTTAAGTTTTTTAGCACTCTGTAGAGTTTTACATGACCAACTCCAATGTTTTGCTGCTCCCTTTATTGATCTCTTTTAAACTATAGCAACTGCTGCAGCAGATCTTAAGTTGTCTTGTAATGATGAGCTGGTGTTTCTGTTAATCTTTCTTTTGCAATTTCTCATATTATTCACAAATGTTTTTGCCCAAGTTACTTTTAATGTAAGCTAGTTAAACCTATGCACAAAAATATGTGTTACAACTTGCCCCATCTCATACCAAGTCAAGTTTTTGTTAATATCTCAAAGAGTTAAATTTTAGTTGCTAAACTTTGTTAGGCATTTAATAGCCTATTGTTTTGTGGTTCGATTGATATAAACATTTTAACAAAACCGCACCCGCTATCTCTCCAGAAAACAAAAATTAAATTTCAAAAATTTACTTTGCCTACTCAAAAAGCTTGTTTTAACTCTCCAGAAAACAAAAATTAAATTTCAAAAATTTACTTTGCCTATTCAAAAAGCTTGTTTTAACAATAAAACCATTTTTAATCATTGAAACTAAACAATGTTATTTGCTAGCAATTGGTCTTAATATGACTGTTATTGGGGTATTTAAAAATCTGTTGGTTTATGTTAGATTTTCACAAATACAAATGTTACAGCTTACCCCATGTTACAACTTGCCCAGTTCTTCCTTATTGGACGTGGCTGCAACACAATTAAATGTTCAAGTCCTCATTATTCTCTTTACTAATAAAAAGTTGATAAATGAACAAGCATTTTATCGAACATTTCTGGCTATGTCTGATGTTTGTGCTGCATAATAATTTTTTGGACTTCTATTTATACGCGTTTTAGTTCTCTTGAAATAATGTTTGAAAATGGCCTTATATGTAATGACTGGATTTTTTACAATGATTATCTTGTATGTTTCTGTTTCTACTTTGTTATACTTAGTTATCGATAAATTTAAAATTGTTTATTGTGGATTAAAATAAAACGCTAAATCTACTATAACAATTGCTTGGAAAACTTGTATAAGATTGTGGTTTATAAAGGGTTTTATAAGCTACAGTATCACTTGGTTTCATCAAAAATATTTTAGATCTGAAGTTCAACAAAAAGATGAAAACATATCTATTAAACCAGTATTAGATATATCGTATTTGGAGTCTATATAAAAAAAATTTTTTTTTTTTTTTTGTATGAATAACATGTCATATAGCTATGTGCTTTTTGTGTATGTGCCATACTTGCTTTGTGTGTGCTTTTTTGTTTGTTTGTATTTTTTGTGTTTGTTTTGCTTAGTTATTGTACTAATATTCTATTTTAATATCAATGGGCAGTTTTGACTAGATGACCACATAGTGGTCTTTCACTGTCCAGTTTAGTCAAATATAAATTCTTTATATCCTGTCTGCAATGTAGTTTTGCTTAAAAGTAATATTGTAATTGAAAATGGATGTGATTATGTTATTTTCTCTGTATTTTATTTGACTAAACAAAATAAACTTCTCTCTCTCTCTCTCAATCAGACATTTGTAATCCCTTTACTATTTCGTGACACAAAAAGTACTTTATCAAATATAATTGACCAATATTTTAGATCTAAAGTTCTTAATCAGACATTTGTAATCTCTTTACTATTTTATGACGCAAAAAATATTTTCTTTGCTCTTTTTGAATTTCTAATCCCTATCTTAATTATGTGGATAATCACAATATTGACGTTTGTGATATACTGTACAATAAACTTAAACTTTCAAAAAATACGTAAAAAAATTTTTAAGCAGTTATAGAGAAAAAAATGAATAAACAAACACAATTTGCGTTTACGCTTGGTATTATGGTTGCTGCGTTCATTTGTTGTTTGTTATTTTTAGCAGTAATTTTTGCGTTGACAATAATGATCGTCGCATAGGAAGACATAGTGTCACTGTTGTTTATATGACCGTAATAATAATATCAACAGTCTTGGAAATTTCTTTATTTGCATCGCACAAGACAAAGCCTTTGAACTTTATTGAAAAAATTGTTAAAAAAATATGTTGTTCTTTTAAGTGATTGTGTATAATAAAAAGTTGTTTTGAATTTTACATCAATATTATATGCTAATTTAGTAGGGCTACTATCGATGGTGAATAATTGCTGAAGCAAAAAAAAATTTTATTTAAAACAACAAGTTAATGTTTTTGTGAAATTCACGCCAAGTTTGTTGTTTTTGATAGTTTAAAAGATAGCAAATGCATTGCTTTTGCCAACATACTCTTTGTTTGTTTTGTAGATTTGGAGCTCTTTAAAATTTTACTCATTTTCAAAACAAAAATTTGATTTTAGGAAGCGTTTTCATTTGTTTTCATCCTATCATACTCCCTCGACTACGAGTATAAAAATAACAATAGTTTTAATCCGGAGATTCCATTCCAAAAATATAATAAATCTAATCCTGACATGATTCAGGATTAAGAATTTTAATATTTGATATGAATTTCAAAAAATCATTTTCAGCTTGATCTTTTAATCATTCCCGAATAAATGTTAGTGAATTCACTAGAAATTATAATTTTTATTCCAAGATTAGTTAATAGTACGCAAACCCTACTATTTTCCGATAATTTCTGGTCAATAATATGTTGTTGTAGATTTGTGGTATAATTTAATCTATTTGAGTTTAACCGCTGGTTGATATTTAAAATTAGGCGCCCAAGGCAAAGTTTTGATAAGGTGTCCCCAAGAAATAATATAGTAATTAATCAAAGCTGCCACTTCAAATATTGTTGCTCAAAATCAAAAAGCAGATTTATTTAAATAAATTTAATCTTACAAAAGTTGAAAAGTTATGTGACCTCAAAACTATTTTTCAGAAGCAAATAACGTTAAGAAGTACCTTAAGATATTGCAAGAACTGTATGAGTCAAATCACTCATGCAGAAAGTTTCAAAAATAGTTTTAAAATAGCATTTGAATTCCACTTAAAAGATTTACTCCAAGAATATTTATATTAGCTACAATTTTTTTAATGTTTTTTATAATTAGTCAAGTGCTTTAAAAACTTAGAGGTAAACAATGATTTTATAAACTTCAGAAACTAATGAATAAAAGTTTTGTCATGCTGATATATTCAAATTTAAAACAATTTACTTTAAATTTGATTGACAAATTAGTTAAAAAACATGTATAAACGTTTTTTCTTCAACGCCAAAATTGAAGCTAGCAATAATAGTTTCAAAAATTTTATTTTAAAAAAATCAGAAATTTCTTAAATCCTTTGAACTTTTCAACAGCTTTTTTTTTTTTAATTTATCTTTGCTTTTTTAATAAACGACTAGAAAATTCTAGTTTTAGATTTAAAACAACAACAACAAAAGCATATGTTTTAAAAACAAAAATTAAACCACAAGGTTTCGCCCATGCAAGTGCGAAAAAAGCATAAAACGTTGTCATTTCAAAAAAAATACGCTAAAAACATAGAAAATCTTTGATTTAAGACGATAAAGTTTAAACTAAAAAGCACTAGGGACGGTAATTGAATTTTAATAACACTGGTTAAATAAACGTTTTGATAATCGATTCGAATTTTACATGCATGTTATAATTTTCATAACTTTAATGTCATTTATGACAAAGAATTTACGAGTTGAATAAAACTAACCTTTTCTAGTTACATATCAAAAGAGCAAAGGTATATTTTAGACAAACTTTTATAGGTAACCTTTTGCTTATACATTAGTTATAAATTTTTTTTTCGTAACGAGTTTAGAAAATAATAATTATGGAACGATTCAAAAAAAGAACAAAAAAGTTTATCTTAATGTTTGCGTGAAAATTGTTTAGATCATATACGACTTTAGCTATTTGTTTAGTATTCAACCTATTAAATATAATCACTGATTGATGTTTTTCTGCATGTTAAGTTATTTTATTTCGAACGATCAGTGTACGAAAAGAATTAAACAATCATTGTAACCACGAACAGTATGGAAACCAAGTATGAATTTTTCCGATTTTTTAAAGTCTGTTGAATCTGTAAAAAAAGATCTTTTTTTAGTAAAACAATGTTAACTTTTATGCTGCTTTCCTTTTAAGCGGATTTACTAATTGTACGTAAGCATCTTGGCTTTATTGCGGAATTTATCATGAGTTCCTTTCCTACGGGTGCAATAGAAATCACTCAACTAGATGAATACCCAACTTACGTTATTATACTTGCAAATGATAGTGTTATCAAACTGAGGCAAAAAAGTGGCAACTAGAAATATAAAGTCATCCAATAACAAATAATTACAATCGTAAACAAGTTTCAGTATTAAATCTACCATTTATATTTCATACGCTTCTTTGTCTTTACATAATTTTGGGCGAGAATTATAAATGTTAAAAATTTTTTGGTTGTTTCCTAGATTGTAATTATGCGAATAACGGTGTCTACGACGTTGAAAAGTTGGAGCACTACTGTTTTAACCAGTACTTCTTTCACCTATTTTATTTTCGGCACCTGACAAAACTTGAGAAAGAAATCAATATATGTAACTAGAATTCGTCATTTGAGTTTTATTTTCCGATCAAAATAAACCAAAAGAAAATCTTAAGTTTTTGATGCATTTCATCAATCACAAAGATTTTACTTACAAAATATTCAAAAGCTTAGATAATTTTTTCTTATTTATTTTTTACATGATATCGATTGCAAAAAATATAAGCGTCGCTTCTCTAGTCTAATCACAAATTGCATGTCTAAATCCAAAACGCTTTAACATTATTTCCGTCGGTTACAAAAGTTAAAACTAAACTGCCCTGAAAATTATACGACACAAATTATTAGAGTTTTATTCAAATCATAGAATTTTTAGCAACAAGGCTTGTCCACATCACGACTGATCACCAAAAGTTTTCAATTTAAACGTTCAAGAAAAGTAAAAATTTTTGCCATGTGAGTGCCACGAATGAGTATCGTACTCTCAATCTAGTGATCATGAGTGCAAAACGAAACCATGGAGTTATGAGAGAATTTAGAGACATAATGAAAAATCAAAAACGCAAGAAATTGAAATATTAAGCAGTCGAGCATTTTCCAACATTTACACCATAAACTTTTTGTATTAATTAACAGTATTCAGTTTCAGATTTAAAATGAAGAAGTATAAATGTTTAGTAGTGTTGTTGTTTTTGCTCAATGTGACGTTAGCGGAGTTTATTACAAATCAAAGGCATTCCTTACCTAAAAATAATGCCTCTATTTCTCATAGGAGTGAACCCAAAGCTCCTCAGTATCATTATCAAAACCCGTATCCAATGTTTTGGTTAACATTTTATACATTGAATGAGGATGCTGAAAATACAATGTTGTCACACCTAATGGAATGGGATTTTCAAGATTCGCAAATTATCAAATCATTACGAGTTGCTGCATTCAAGTTTAATACTTTGTTAAATGGATCAGAAGAAATTAAATGTATTGATCGAGTACAGAATTTTGCCATCAGACAATTGCGAAACAGTTCAAGCAAGGACACTTTAAAAATTCTTGCACAAATACGCGAAATGAATTGCAATAAATTTGTCAAATCTTTAAATCCATACTCATTTTTAGAGTGTTCTTTCAACCTGTGCAATCTAGCTTCCGCTTACAACTCAAGTTCGTGGATACAAGATCACTGTTTGAGAAAAACTCCCAAGTAAGTCTAAATTTTTTGTCGCATTTTCGCTTTGATTGCAAAGTTTTTTCATTGCCTAAATAAAATTAACAATATTTGAAAAAAATGTTTTAAATTTTGTTTTATATAACCTGTGGATTAAAGTTAGCATGTCAGAAATATCAAAATATCTAGTAAATAAGTTTAATTACTGGAAGCCTTGACTGCAATTAGAACATTTCAATTAAATATTTAACAACCATAAATTATGTAATATAGTGAAATATGTTGGACAATCGTAAACAGAAGTAGATATTGTATATTTCCATATCAGCAAAAGTGTAACTTAAACCCTTCGCGATTTATTACATCGGGTGTAATAAAATTAGCTTAAAACATCTCATTATAAAATATTTGCTGATTGTTCGTATCATCAAATTGTCAAAGGCCAGCCTGCGACTATTATTGTTTCATGACGTCACTGAATACAAATTTTTTTTAATTTCAATAATTCAGAACAAACCCCAAATAATTTTTCAATCGCAGTATTTTGTCTTTCTTTAAAAAAATTTACATTGCTCTTGTGGTGTTGTTTCAAATGATCTATGACATGGTGTCTAACATCTTCTAGCAACAATGTTACAACATCTGCACCAATTTGTCTGTATGTGATGAAGCTTTCAATAATCACAAAGTAGAATCATGACAATATTATAAATGATTCAAAGGTTTTGTCATATTAAGTTTGAAGTGCAATTTTCACCCTGTAACCAACAAACATTTAATGCGTTGATGGTCTATGGCCAGCGTTTTATCTGCTTTTTTTTTATAAACAAAGAGACTTCCAAAGTTAGGGTTTTACGCTAATCTTAAGGTTTAGTTTAGTTTAACTATATCTAACTCGCGGCAATGGACCGCTTGTGGCCCAATTTAAAATATTTTTCGGTTTAAATTAGTCACTTTATTCAATTTATAAGCAAACCCAACCATCGGTGGCACATTTCTGTGTTTATTGATGCCGGTCCCAATCCCGGATAAATGGGGAGCAGGAAGGGCATCAGCCGTAAAACTTATTTGCCAGATTAGGCTTTTCAAATGTGTTACAATCATCAATCAATACCGGATCGGTCGGGACTCGGGTTACCAACAACCACCTCAGCTGTCGCACAGCAGGGAACCTGTGGAAATTATGCTACTGCTAAACATAGTGAAAACAATAGCAGAAAGAGATGAGGAAGGTGAGTGAAGAGGCAGCGGAAGTGTGGAAAGGAAGACGCTCACTCATAAGGGTGGGTGCTTTAAATTTTGGAACAATGACTAGAAGGGGAAGAGAGTCGGCAGATATGATGGAGCGAAGGAATGTAGACATATTGTGCCTACAGGAAACAAATTGGAAAGAGAATAAAGCAAGGAACATTGGAGGTGGATGCAAACTATTTTACAATGGAACTGATAGAAAAAAATGGGATAGGGATAGTGATGAAGGAGGAACTGACTGAAAGTGTCCTGGAGGTAAAAAGGGTATCAGAACGACTAATGGCCATGAATCTAGAGGTAAAAGGGTCCATCCTAAATATAGTAAGCGCATATGCTCCACAGATTACCAACAGCATGGAGGAGAAAAATGATTTTTGGGAAGACTTGGATGGGTTGATAGAAAGTGTATCAAAAGAGGAGTTCTTGGTGCAGACCTTAATGGAAATGTAGGCGAAAGAAGCACAGGGGATGAGGAAATAATGGGGAGGTACCATGCTGGAACAAGAAATAAGGAAGGATCAATGGTTGTGGATTTTGGGAAAAGGATGGATTTGGCGATTGTCAATACTTATTTTAAAAAGAAAGATGAACACAGGGTGATGTATAAAAGTGGCGGAAAAAGTACCCAAGTAACTTATTTAATGTGCAGAAGGAGGAACTTGGAAATGTGCCATTGTAAAGTAATAGTGAATGAGTGTGTCGCAAAGCAGCACGTATGGTGGTATGCAAAATGGCTCTTATGGTGAAAAAGAAAAAAGCAGAGAAAGTAAAGCCAAAGATATGATGGTGGAAACTGAAGGATACAAGCTGTCAAAAAGCGTTTAGACATGAAGTGACCAGGATTCTGGGAGGCAAGGATAAATTACCTGATGAGTTGAACAAAACAGCAGAAATGCTAAGAAAAACAGTTGAAACCGTACTGGGAGTGACATTTGGAAAACGAAAAGGAGACAGGGAAACATGGTGGTGGAATGAGGAAATTCAGGAAAGCATAAAAGAAAAGAAAGAGGCAAAGAAAGCATGGGACAAAATAAGAAATGAAAATATTTAAAAGATCAACAAAGAAAAGAAGAGTAAGGCAAAAAAAGCAGTTGCAATGGCAAAGGGACGTAGGTATGACAATTTGTATGCTAGATTGGAAACAAAAGAAGGTGAAAAGGAGTTGTACAGATTGGTTAGGCAGAGAGAGAGCAGGGAAAAATGTACAGCACGTAAGGGTTATAAAGGATGAAAACGTTAATGTTATAGTAAATTTGGAGGCAATGTTAAAGAGATGGAAGGAATACTTTGAAAAACTGATTAACAAGGAAAATAATAGAAAGCCTTGGAAAGAGGAAGCAGAAGTGGTTAAGGAAGAGGTAAATTGCGTCAGTAGAGAAAAAGTAAAAAACGCACTTAGAAGGATGAAAAAAGGTAAAGCGGTTGGGCCAGATAAGTTGCCAGTAGAAGTTTAAAAGTGCATGGGAGAGATGGGGACAGCGTTTTTGAACTGACTGTTCTACAGACCATTAATGGGTGAACGGATGCCAGAAGAATGGAGAAGGAGTGTGCTTATCCCAATCTATAAAACAAAGGGGACGCACAGTGCTGTGGAAACTACAGAGGAATAAAGCTAATAAGCCACACAATGAAGGTATGGGAAAGAATTATTGAAGCCAGGGTAAAGGATAATGTAGAGATCAGTAAACAGCAATATGGATTTATGCCAGGAAAGGGAACCACCGTTGCCATGTTTGCTTTAAGAATCACCGTTGGGAACCACCGTTGCCATGTTGATGAAAAAGTACAGGAAAGGTCAAAGGGACCTAGAGAAACTTACAACAGGGTTCCTTGGGAAGAGCTGTGGTACTGTATGAGACGACCCTAAATGGCGGGAAAATATGTGCAACTTGTACAGGATATGTATGAGGGAAGGAAAATAGTAGTGAGGTGTGCAGCCGGAACTACAAAAAGTTTCAAGTTTAAGATTGGAGTGAACCAGGGATCAGTGTTAAGTACGTTCCTGTTTGCAATGATAATGAACAGACTAACAGATGAAGTAAAAAAAAAAAACACCATGGACGATGCTGTTTGCTGATAATATTGTGATTTGCAAAAAGAGCAAGGAATAAGTGGAGCGGAGACTACAATACTGGAGGTATGCATTGGAAAGAAAAGGGATGAAAGTAAGCAGGTCAAAGACCAAATATTTGTGCATAAATGGAGAAAATGACAAAAAACAGTGAAGATGGAGGATACAAAATTCCAAGAGTAAAGAAATTTAAGTATTTGGGATCAACGGTGCAAGAAAGTGGTAGTTGTGAGAGGGAAACAAAGAGAGTGCAGACAGGATGGAACGGATAGAAAAAAGCATCGGGAGTAATCTGCGATAGGAAGTTACCAGCTATAGTAAAAGGAATAGTGTACAGTTCAGTGGTAAGACCAGCAATGGTGTATGGACTTGAGACGGTAGCGGTCACAAAGAAACAAGTAGAAGAGATCGAAGTTGTAGAGATAAAAATGTTGAGGTTTGCTATGGGAGTGACAAGAAAAGATAAGATTAGAAACGAGTATATCAGGGGTACAGTTAAGGTAGAACGATTGAGAATAAAGATGAGGGAAGGAAGGATGAGGTGGTATGGAAATGTCATGAGGAGAGACCAAGAATATATGTAGGTAGAAAGATGATGGAAATGGAGGTACTGGGAAAGAGGAAAAGAGGGAGACCAAAGAGAAGATTTTTAGATGTAGTGAAAGAAGATATGGGGAAGTTGGTGCAAAGGAGACGGACGTTAAAGACAGGACGGTTTGAAGAAAGATGATACGCTGTGGCTAACCCTGACTGAAGGGAAAGGCCGAAAGGAGAAAAAGATTTAATGTGTAAGCACCTTTACCAAAGTTAGGAAACCTTTTTGTTATTGAAAGCTATATTTAAAATTTTAAAAAAAAGAGGATGTATAAGTTGAAATGCTTTAGAATAGGGGTGGTGCTTTAGAATTACCAAAGTTAGGAAATATTTTTGTTATTGACAGCTATATTTAAAATTTAAAAAAAAAGAGGCCGTATAAGTTGAAGTACTTTAGAATAGTCTCTTCGGGAGTAAAGGCCGCTTTTGAAGCATACGCTTCCCAAGAAGACCGTAAACAACATTTTTGCATGAGCTTATTCAAAAGTTTCATTGCAACTAAGTGTGACCCAGCTGGTGGCGTAGTGGTATAAACTTGAAATCCCATCTGGTAGTTCTGGGTTTGATTCAAGACTAGGGCATCAAGTGTAATATAGTTTTGAGGTGAACTTAAATAGAGTGACAAAAATACAATTATTGGTTGCATTTATATTTATTATTTTCAGAAAAATAGAGAATAGACTACAATAAACAAATGAGAAAATTTAGTACTTATTGGCATGTTTAACCATTTAATGACTTCTAGGAGATTGCTTTTATTGAACCAGCATTGGGATACTTGGTTCTACTGAGGATGTTTTGAGCTTCAGGTCGCACTTTGTGGCTTGCAACGCCCCAGATTCTCCACCCCTGCTTTAGAAAATTGCGTAATCACTTTAATTCCCTCTCGGTTATCTTGTTTTTTGTTCCCAAAAACTAAGTGATTTAAAAAACTCTTTACTTTTGAAAGTTACTGATTTCTTGATTTTCGTCCTTAAAATGTAGTGATTTTTATAAAAAAAAGTTTTCTTTTAACAGCAATAGTCATTGACACATAATGCTATTGTCATTAGAGCCCGAAATTGTCATGGAGGCCGCCTAAATACTCACGGATGCTGCAGGTTCCCCACCTCTGACCTATACCGAACTTCTAAAGCCTAGAGTTTGTTAAACCAGTGCTTTTCAATCTTTTTGCGTCTGCGGTACACTTTGCGACCTTTTCAAAATTTGTGGCACACTTGGATCAGAATCCATATCTTGGATCAGAGTCCATAAAAAATAGTGTTCTTCAAAAAGAAAGTTTTCATTTTGAATCGGTCACGGATTTTTTGATTTTTGTCCCAAAAAGTAGTGTCCACTAGAAAAAAAGGTTGCGGGGCAATGGATTAATGCTTTTTAAAAAGTTTCGTGGCCCACTTGGAAATCTCTCGCTGCACACTACTGTGCCGCGGCATACAGGTTGAAAACCACTGATTTAATCACATTAAGAAAACGCTATAATGTCTAGCTCAGTGTTTTTCAACCTGCGTTTTGTGAGAGGTTTCCAGGTGTGCCGCGAGAGATTTCGGAAAAAAATTATCTAGGGCGTCGAATTTTGCGGTTTTTGCATGTGAAACAAGTCAGATTTGGAGCAAAAACCGTTTTTGTTAAGAATGAATTGAATTTGGGAAGAAACTTAACAGGAGAGAGCGTGAATTTAGGTGAAGACCTTTTTTTTAGAGATCACATAAATTTGGGAGCGCGAAGCAAGAATCCTAGTTTAAGTGCGCCGCAAACTTCAGAAGATACGTGCCGTGGCCAGAACAACGACATCTCCTGAAAACAATTGATTTTAGGGACAAAAGCTAGAAATCTGGCCCCAATTCTGGGTGAAAACCTTTTTTTAGAGTTCACCTAATTTTGGGAAGAAAATTTAATAAATACGACCTAAAGGTGCTGCGATTTTTGAAAAATTCCAAAAATGTGCGGCAAACGGAAAAAGGTTGAGAAACACCTCATTATACAATTATTAATTCATGTTGATTTATGCAATATATTCTTTTTTTATACTCATAGTAAATAAGATGGTTAAAAGTTGAATGTGCATCTCAAATTCCAAAACCAAATTTTTCAATAGAATCAGATCAGAACTGTCAAATTAATTTCACTATACCTACACTTCATTCGCAAAAATTTTTATTTCGCAAAGCTATAGTTAATTTTCGGTTTTCCAATAATTTTAATTTTTATTATGTCATAATATTTTCATGGCCAAATAATGGTCGCATGGTCGGTAAAGTTCCCACTTATCTTATTTAACTTATTTGCAAGCTGTTTTACGATTGTTTTGAATGTTTTTCTTTCAACCAGACATCTAATGACGTAATACGTTTTCCTCCCGATTCTCCGATTGGTTGTTTCTCTGTAAACGTATACGATGAACAACTGAGAACTTTGTTCTAACAGGCACTGGAAAATTCGAGTGCACCCTATTGTGATATAGTGTCACGTGATGTGACTTTATATAAGCGAGCACGTGGTTTCCATAATTATTCCAGTGTTTATTCGAGTGCAGTTATTCCATTAATTCCAGTGTGAATTCGGGTTCTTCCAGTGAGTTAATTAACAAGTGTTGATATTGCTTTGCGGCAGTGTTTTTGGACATTAATACTATAGAGACAGAATTATTTTTGTATTGGACGAATTTAAATTTTAGCGCTGGAATCGCTTCGAAGTTTGGAAAAGCGTGGGAGAAAAGTTTTTGTTAATTTGTCAACTGCGATAATCGGTACGTGGGTCGAACGTCTCAACGTTTGCAGGACAGAATCCGCCAGCATGTGCCAAAGTCTATTCGGAACAGGACCAGTCAAGAACGTAAACAACCAGAACGCCCAGGAAAACTAGCGAACTCAATACCGCACTGTGATTCAGCGATTGGAAACCATCTGTTACATAACCAAAAATGTGCATCTCACTATAAAAACAATCAATTTTTTATTCTCTCTAAAGCACGATCCGATTTCCATTTATCAGTCTTGGAATCAATTTTCATCACTCTTCGAAAACCTAATTTGTGTAGACAGAAAGAATTTGTTTACAAACACAAATTGTTAGTATAATTGTAAAAAATTGTCTTTTTAGTTCCAAATTTTAGCACAAAACTTGCATAATTTTGTTCCATTTTTTTTGCCAAAAAAATTTCTTACGCTGACGAAACGTGGTTTTATTTATTAAATACTTTTAATTATTATGATATCTGCTACTAACCTTAATTTTTAGCCAATCAGGATCAGTCTTAAAACTTTTGAAATACTACGTTCAGTTCTGCAATTCATTCTAGCGAAACCTCCTGAAGAGAGCTAGACGAAAACGTTCGAGTTTTCAAAACACCCTTTTTTAAGGCTACTTATTTAACAAAAGAGCTTTAGATGAAGCATTTGCTGTTCAAAGCTATTTTTGTCAATTGTGAGTTTTGTGGATTTTGTAAATACATTCTTTCTAGTTAGAGATAGTGGGTTTGTGGAAAGAAGTTTTCAAATGAATTAATTCAAATTTAGTTGAAGCTAACAGTATAAAATATTCAGTCTCACAGCAAACTACTTCTTGAGCCGGAATAAATAAAAAATAGACACAGCTTTACTTCAGCGCAGGTATTTGGGTTACCTTGTTCAATTGGTCCTCTTGGATTCTTAACTAAAGTCTGTAACACTACAGCTAAATTTCTTTGATTCAATGGCTTAAAAAATTTTTTAGCAATTATTTAGGTAATTTAAAATTTGTAATTCTTTTGAAATAAATCAGAGATCAGTTCAACTTCATTAAATACAATAAAAGACGTAACATATATTTTATAAAGCAAAACTTGTACACAACGTTTCGTCGAGTACATCTTCGCTTAAAACAAGACACAATGCACAACCAATTTAAACGTTTTACCTGAAGAAGTCCGCCCGATGCAACGGACAAAACATCTTGTACAAGTTTTGCGTACGTACATGTATTACACCTTTTTTTTGTATTAAATAAAGTACGAACGTGGAATGCAATATGCTTTATCTCTTTTATCGAACTTTTTTGCTTCGCTAGTTACTTGCTTAGATTTTAAGCGCGGAAAGATTAATACAATAAATCAAGAATGCTCCATTTCACGTTCGTAGTGAAAATGAGCCCTTAGATAAAATTTTTTAAAACTTGGATATGCAAGTTTCTTAATACGTAGACTCAACGCAGCTTTGACCATATTTAGAATAATAACGTTTATTTACAGAACCCAAACAAAGGACATCATCTTCTTTGTCGTATGTGGATTATTAGCAGTTGCTACAACGCTTGCTAACATTGTAATTTTGATTGTTCTCTTCACCAATAAGAAGTTAATAAACGGACAAAAAGTTTATCGAATATCTTTGGCTTCATCTGACATTTTGGCTGGAATTATTGCTTTTCCATCTTATATTTACTCATATAGCACTTCTGGTACTGTTGGATTTAATAAAACGTATATAAATGTGGTTGGATTTTTTACATTGCTAGGCTTCCATGTTTCTATATTTAGCTTAGTAGCAGCTGCCATCGATAGATTTAAAGCTCTTTACCGACCATTAAAATACAATGCTAAAGCAACCGTAACAATTGCCCGGAAAATTTGTCTTGGATTATGGTTAATCTCGATTTTACTTGCTATTGCACCAACTGGTATATTTTATAAAAACTTTACCTTTGTACTTATAAGTAATACGGTTGTTTTACCAGTTGTACTCAATAATGTTTACGTTTTTTGTATATATGCAGCAATTTTAATTACTGCACCCATAGCAGCAATGTGGATATTTACAATTTTGACATTTTGTGTTTACAAAACGCATTCGAAGAAACAAAAAAAACGTCTTAGAACAGAAAGACAAAGACTAAAATCGCTTCAAGAAATCAAATTTTTCTTTACGCTTTGTATAATGGTCGGTGCATTTAGTATTTGTTTGTTACCATCTGCTATATTGACGATAATTGTAATTACTACTTTAAAATTAAATCCGTCAGCTGTTATTTCATCAACTGTTATATTAACGTCCAACAGTCTTTGGAATTTTTTTATTTACAGTGCAAGAGAAAAAAAATTTCGCGCAGCATCAAAAAGTCTTTATAAAAAATTGAGGTTTTGTTTGAAGTGACTGTTTGATCGATGTGCAAGTTTTATTTGGTTTGGAGCAATTGTATTTAACAAAACCCATTATATCCTTTACAACTTCATGCGGTTTTTTTTTGTATAATAATGACAGAAACGTTATACACAAAGCAACTGCAAGCGATTATTTTAGCCCAAATCGATTCATGTCTAAAATCTTTCATACTGGTTTGAGTTTGTTTTCTTTTTTTTATTATTGAGCAAAAATTTTTGCTTGATTTGTTAAGTTCAAGTTTGGTTAAAACTTTTGCAGCTGATAAAGTAACCATGTGACGGTGCGATTAACAAAAGATTCAAACTCCGAAACAGATCTTAAATTCTAAGCAATTCGAAATTTTTTGAAGTTTGCCAATTCGAAATGCAAACATTATCAATTTCAAAATTTGTTAATTCTGTAATGTACTATAACAAATGGAAAATTTATGTTTAATTAAAAATAAGTGTAATTAATAGTTTTTATAAATAAATATTTTAATGTTGTTATTGTGATTATTGTTTAGCTTCTTTACCGACAAAGTTAACCTAATTGTTTTGACTGTGGATGCTTTATCTATGATTTTAACATAAGCTTGCTACATTCTTCCAAATTCTCTGTCATCCGTCATGTATTGCTCAGCTTGGGATCAGTCCGCCAAATGTTGACTTTCCATCATTTTTTGAATAGACGCTTGGTGATACAGAATTTGAAGATTGCGTGAAATAAAAGATTTTTTTTCCCAAAACTTTTCATCTGACACTCTTCAGAGGAAATCGTCAGAATGAAGCAGAATTGAAACCGAACTGAGTTATAAAGGGGAAACCAGAGTTCTCATTGGCTGAAAGAAGTTAGCCAATGAGAGAAAAGATTAAGAAATTTTCAAAGAGTATACGAATTCTTTTTGCTTACACAGAAGGGGATTGAGAGATTTAATGAAAGTCGCTTCAAGAGCAGAAAGGTGAAAAAAAGAGCGACCTCGAGCGAGAATAGAAAATTTTTCGTTGCTGTAGTGAAGAGCGCATTGGGCGTTGTCAAGAAGATGTTGACCAATGGAGGATTCATGAAATTGTTGTGGGCGTGTGTTGGCCTTGCAAGAGCGGGAAAGACTTTGGCGGTTGGGCAAGGCAGGAGGATTGGCGATGAATCTAGGAACGTGTTGTTTAATTCAATCTTCTAGGCTTTGAGACATGCGACCAACGTACCGACTATCGCAGTGGCACACAAACTGGTAAGTAACATTGCTGTGATGATGGGAAGGTAACACGTCTTTCTTAATCGCTGGTAAGAGCTGTCGGGTGTTAAAAATAACACGTGATTTGACGGAGAAAAAGCAGCATTTCACAGCAGACGTAGTCTGCTTTTCAAACTTCATCGACTTACCGGCCAGTATCTACGTTGAAACTCTTTTAGTCCCCAGAAACGGAAAACCAATCTAATAGCTACTCTTGTTTACAGAGCTTTTATGATTTGTTCTAAAAGCAAACTGGTCCCAGAGCTTGACTAAATTCGTTCATTTCTTTTAGAAAATGGTTACCCGGAACATGCAATCAAATCGGCTTTCAAACGAAAACTTCAACAACTAAATTCTAACCCGGTTCACATAGTAGAAAAGTGCCCTGTCTATCTACACATCCCATGGATTGGAAATGTCTCAATGAAGTTCGAAAAGCAGATTACGTCTGCTGTGAAACGCCGCTTTGTTTTTATAGATTGGGATAAGCACACTCCTTCTCCATTCTTCTGGCATTCGTTCACCAACTAATAGTTTGTTGAACTTTTTGCGCAGCAATAGGAAAAATTTTTGCAATATTGGGAATTTCGGGGCAGCAACAAGGATTTGTTTGGGAAAAACAATTTTTTTTTTTTTCTTTTTTGTTTTGACTTTTTTTAATCACAATGATTTTAGGACAAAAACTGAGAAATCTGAAGCAGATCCGATGTGAAGACCTTTTAGAAATCTTCTTGATTTTGGATTGAAAATTGAAAAATCGGTGACAGATCCATAGTGAAGAATTTTTTTAATTTTTTTTTCTTTTTTTTTTTTAATTTAAAATTATTCAACAAATTTTTTTCATTATTCATTAAGTACTAGAAAATCATGATTCGGGCATGCGTCACAAACTTTGGGCAAAACTCCATCGCCGCCAATTTTTTTTTGGCTGCTACGCTTAACACGTTAAGTGCCGCGTGTATATCGCGCGCGCATACTGGCTGGTGCCGGCCATTTCTGTCTGCGGTTTTCCAGTGCGTTTATTTCGTATGCGTAAATCTTCTTGTTTTAGTTCCGACGAGAAAAGCAAGCAAAATTGATATACTGCTATTTCTAGAAGAAAATTACACACATAGAACATAAACCAGTTTTTATTCAAACTTTCAGCAAAATGATTTGCGCGAATGGCAGTTAACCGATGGCATTTACCGAACGACGTAGATTTACGTCATAAAGCACTCTGCGCAAAAAACTCGACGACGTTAATCTACGTCACACGGCACTTAACGTGTTAAGATTGAAGGCACTATGCGCAACAATCGCAAGAAAATTCCAGCTAAATGTAAAATAACTAAACCGCTTCATGAGACAAGTTTAATGAAAAGTAAATGCAAAAACAAAACTATAACTACACTTACATCATGCTAGTGCAAGAAATAAAAGAACTTATTTATTCTCAGCACTTTGCATGGTGATATCCCGATACAAACAGAAGAAAATTCAAAGAAAAAGCCTGAAACTGTTTTTTCTATACTAAGAATAAAGTGGCAGTGGATGTCTTTGACCAAATGACAAAAATGTATTCAGTCGAAGATTCCAGAAGACGCTGGCCTATGTATAGATTTTATAATATGATCAACTCAGCTTTAATCAACGGTCACATTTTATACAAGCATGTTTGCAAAGAAGGCATAAGCCGGAGACAGTTTATCCAGAGAGTATGGAAAGGGTTGACCGGCAGCATGCCTTGCAATGCTTCTGAAGATAAAGATATGTCGGACAAACCTCCTTGTAAAGTACATTGCGTAGCAGAAAGAAGTAAATCTACAAGCAAACCACCACATCTTAATTCCTAAAGTGAAGAATAGAACAACAAATAACTACATTTCTTGTCAGCAACACATATGTGGAACTCATGCTAAACCTACTGCCCAGTGCCCGTCCTGTTCTTCAAAATAAACATGTCCTTTCTTAGAAAGTATGTGTAGATATAGTAATTAATAAATGTGTATATTATAATTAGATCTTGTATATTAGTAATTGAATTTGATTCATTTTTGTTGATTTTACGGCAGCGTCGTGAAGTGTTTTAGAGCGCCGGGATTGTTATCGACATGATCTTGGTTCAAAAGCTACTCGTGCCATTCTGTTGTGTCCATGAAACTTTACGAAAATTTCCCCTGCATGGCGGTCTTAAAAAGCATTTAATTCTAATCTCTATAAAATTAAAAAAAAATAAAATAAAATTTACTACTTGTTTTTTTCCTTTCGGCCTTTCCCATTAGTCAGGGTTGACCACAGCGTATCATCATTTTCCAAACCTTTCTGTCTTCAACATTTGTCTCATTTGCACCAACTTCCCCATATCTTCTTTTACTACATCTAAAAATCGTCTCTTTGGTCTCCCTCTTCTCCTCTTTCCTGGTAACTCCATTTCCATCATCTTTCTTCCTAAATATTCTTGGTCTCTCCTTATGACATTTCCATACCACCTCAACCTGCCCTCCTTCATCTTCATTCCTAACCGTTCTACCTCAACAGTACTCCTGATGTGCTCGTTTCTAATCTTGTCTTTTCTTGTCACTCCCATAGCAAACCTCAACATTTTCATCTCTGCGACTTCCATCTCTTCTAATTGTTTCTTTGTAACCGCCACCGTCTCAAGTCCATACACCATTGCTGGTCTTACCACTGAATTGTACACTATTCCTTTTACTATAGCTGGTAACCTTCTGTCGCAGATTACTCCCGATACGCTTCTCTATCTGTTCCATTCTGCCTGTACTCTCTTCTTTACCTCCCTTTCACAACCACCACTTTCTTGCACCGTTGATCCCAAATACTTAAATTTCTTTACTCTTGGAACTTTTGTATCCTCTATCTTCAATGTTTCGTCGTCATTTCCTCCATTTATGCACAGATATTTGGTCTTTCACCTACTTACTTACATCCCTTTTCTTTCCAATGCATACCTCCAGGATTCTAGTCTCTGCTTCACTTATTCCCTGGTCTCTTCAATCACAATATCATCAACAAACAGCATCGTTCATGGTGATTCTCTCCTTACTTCATCCGTTAGCCTGTCCATTATAACTGCAAACAGGAACGGATTTAACACTGATCCCTGGTGTAGTCCAACCTTAACCTTGAAACTTTCTGCACACATCACCACTGTTTCGCTTCCATCATACATATCCTGTACTAGTTGTACATATTTTTCCACTATTCCTGATTTTCTCATACAGTACCACAGCTCTTCCTGCGGAACCATGTCGTAAGCTTCTCTAGGTCTACAAATACACAATGTAGCTTTCTTTGACCTTCCCTGTACTTTTCCATCAACAGTCTTAAAGCAAACATGGCATCAGTGGTTTCCTTTCCTGGCATAAATCGGATTGTGATCTGGCATAAAATAAAAGTTACTACAGGCAAGCAATATTTTGGCATCTCCGGAAGCAGGTCAGGGTAATTGTTTTTTCTATCTATTTGCGCCTTCTTCACTGTCCTGGGAGTCAGGAAGATAAACAAAATGATAAAATTAATACAATAAAAATTTTATTTTTTGTTTGTTATTCTTGATGCCATCGGATAGGTATTATGTGTTTATACGTACAATGTGTTTCCAGAAGCATCTCTTTTCTACATCTCTTTCTTTTACAAATGTCATGAAATTCAAAAGTTAATGAAATAAAAATAATATTGCAATGTTGTTCTATGAATTTAGTACATATTTGAAAAGTTTTTCATCTTTTCATGTTGTTTATGGCTCATATTTTGTAATAAATTAAAAGCCGTCAATTGACGGCTCACGGTACTTGAAAGTAGTTTAAGTTTCCGGTCTTTCTAGTGTTAATAAACGCCACCCCAAAGTTTATCGAAGGAAAATTTAGTGAAAATTTTTGCAAAAATTGATCAAAATTTTCGTTTATTAACTTGTTTGGTCTTTCCCATCGATATACTTTTGTTGCTTGAGATTGACAACAGTAAAGACTCTTCATATTTAGGCGTCTTTTAAATATAATCATTGGCGGCAATGTTACGAGGAAATCTATATGAATTTTTCTTCCAAACGTAGAAAGTCATGTCGAAAACCGTATGCGGCAAGCAGGCAATTCGTTGAAGTCGGTTTTTATAGATATTTTTTTTTTTAATTTTTATAAAAAAGAACAGATTGAAATTTGATAACTTGATTTGCATTACAATAACAGTTTTGCAAAAAACAGACAATTTAAGTAAAATTTACACTACTTTCTATATTACGGTGGAATAAAAATACAAAATTTTTAAAATTTTGAAAGTGGTATTTATATTTGTCCCCAAATATGGTTTTGGTGCACCTTCTAGTAACATAGGAACCAATTTTAGTTTGGTGTATCTTTTAGTGGTTTTGCACATCTTCCGAAAGGGAGAAAAATGCTAATTTGGCCATATCTCAAGAACTGGTTGACCTAGATATCTGTGTTTTCGCTAAAAAGATGCAGAAGCACCACTTACATCTCTTTTCTAAGAGAAACTTTTTGTTTACAATTCCCTTAAAAAATTTATAAGCAAAAAATAACTTTTTGATAAAAATCATGCACTTTCCTAAATAGAGTTAAGGCTATTTTTGATATTTGCAAGACTTTCAATTCCTTATTAATGATTAGGAACATGTGAGGTGGTCTAATTTATTACCTGGGGTTTTTGTATTACCAGTGTGCATCTTGGATATGTCATACAGCAAGTATCATTCATAAAATATAAAAATACTGAATACAACAAAGATAGGCACTCAGAAGTGCTATAAAAAGCGCAGAAATGCTCCAGTATCACAAAAAGTTATTATTCAAAACTTTATTGGCAACACTCAATTGAAACTTTTATATATACAGTCTCTAAAGAGCTTTTTTGTTTCTCAGGTTTAAATTTAAGGAATTTTCTGTTGTTTAGTGAATAAGCTTCAGTGTCTACGTTTGCTGTTTCAAGATTACTGATTAATAACAAGCTCTCTGTTTGTTTCAATACAAATATTTTTGGAAGTAAAACTTAATGTTGAAAAGGAAAAGAGCCTATTCTAATGCTGTCAAGAAAAAAATGCACTGTGGAGAAGTCTTCAAAGCTGCTAACTCTTTTCCTCCAGGAGAATATACAAGTGATTGAAAGAATGCTACTTTGTTCTGATTTTAGGACACTGAGTGCTGCAAAAAAAGTTGCCCATGACTGCATCACAGATGGGTATGGTGCAATGTCAAACCACAGCATCACTATATCATTGCAAAAAAAATACAAGAAACAATGACAATTTTCAGCAAAATTACTAGATATCCGAGAAAAAACTCAGAGCGATACAAGAAAATGGAATCTTCATTTCTAGAGGACATAACTAATCTTTTTGATGTTTACTGTGTTGATGAATAGCAAAGAAGAGAAATGGAGATGCGACATTGTTTGAGAGTGGCAACAGAAGATTATGCATTTTATGAAAAGCAGAGGAGTGATCGTAAACGTAGGTGTGTAGATAATGTCGTTTTACCGACGTTATCAGATTTAAGATTTTGCCATAATTTGCAACTATTTTCTCGTCCAACATCAATTAATACATATGCTTTATTAAGTTCAGAATAACACTCTTCCTTTATTTCTGATTCTAATAATGATACAAATAGTTCTGCACCACATTCATCTGAGGAAGCACGTTTTGCACCACAAGATAGCCACCTAAGTCATGCAACAATTGAAACGTCGGAAAATCATCAAAAATGGACAAACTTGGCAAGAATGTGTGAGAGATATAAGCTATCAGATAAAGCCGGAGCTGCTATCGCCACCAGTATATTGCAAGACATGAAAATAGTCGCTGACGAAGACAAATCATTTGTTGTTGATCCTAGTAAAATGAGGAGAGAGGGAGAGATTCAGAGAAGAAATTTTAAATTTTAAATTTGTTACTGGATTGTACTTTTACGGCAGAAAAGATGCAACCCAGATTATAAAAGAAGTACCAAATGGAAAAATGTGCAGATCCACCCAATTTGAAGAGCATTATGTATTGGTAGGTGAACCTGGGACATACTACCTTACACACTTATCCCTAATTGATGGCAAAGGTTGTACATTAGCTCAAGAAATATTTGAATTCATATCGGACACAGTGCTGTGTGAAAAACTCACCATCATCAGTACTGATGGAATAGCATCGATGACTGGTAAATTCAATGGTGCCATAAGTTCTCTAAAAGAGTTGGTTAAAAATCCACTGCGATGGTCAATCTACCTTCTTTACACCAACGAGTTTCCCCTGCGACATGTTTTTATGGAGCTTGATGGCACAATCAACAGCCCTGATAGCTTTACTGCACCCATAAGTAAACAACTAGATGGATGTGTTTTAAAACGGCCAATTGCTAACTTTAAAAATATTCCTAACAAACATTTCCGTGATATACCACACTTAGTTGTTGATAAGCTAAGCAGTAACCAACATTATGCATACAGAATTTGTACGGCTCTCATGGTTGGCTTAGAGGATTAAGATCTTCACTTTTTAGAAGTAGGACCAATTGTCCATTCACGATTGCTGACTCTTGTTTGCATGATTTTGCGGCCGTATGTTTCAAAACATAACCCTTCAGCAAACCTTCAAGCAATCGCCAGATTTTGTATCAGTGTTTATTTTTAACGTGGTTTGAAATAAAAAAATAGAGTCAAATAATTCATGGTGTAAAAATTTTTTTCAATTTGTTCCATCGTACACAGCAGTTCACAGAGTAAAAATTGGTCTACTGCGCTTAAAGTTGGGCAAAGAAACGCTTTTTTTGCACATCCTGAAAATGTTCTTTTGGGTATGCTGGAGGATGATGATGAAGAAATCAGAAGATAGCCAGTTTATAAAATTCAAGCTTTGCGAGGAAAATTATTGTACCAAACTATTCCAAATCGCAACTTCAAAAAAGGCTACATCAAGGAATATCAAAACACAGTAGATGCTGTTAATATAAGCAGTATTAGAGTATTTAAAGTTCTAATAATTAATCAATGTCAATGCACGTTCTTTTGATCAAATTGTTAACCTGAATGGAAGGGAGTTGAAGCAACCGATAGCAATAAAGCACCTCAGCGACTCGGAAATAAAAGTCATTCAAAAGAATCTTCTAAAATTGAACTACCCATGCCACAATCAGCACATAGAAAGGCATGTGAAATTGGTTACAGAGGCATCATCACAAGTGTGTGGCTTTGATCGTCGTGATGAACATATTCGGCAAAAATTGAAGTTACGACAGATTATAAAGAAGTAGCACACAAAACATCACTTCACGGTTCAACTGGGTCTGCACGATGCTATGAGTGTAAATTGACACAGATATATGGCCACCTACTTCTGTATCGTGCTATTGTGTATTAATACACAACAACAATTTCCTAGTTCCTAACAGCAACAATAATTAATTACGCCCTCAAAAAATCTGGTTTCAATCCCAAGTAAGCCGTAAAAGCGTTGGAACGTCTGGAAGGCCAACTGGAAACTATACGGCCTCATCACAAACCAACTTTCTCAGAAATTACCATTTCCTTACTCTAGTTCTATTCATTACGCTTACCAAAACTTGTGTAATACCATCTTTGCAGCGGCAAAATTGTCAATTCCACGCTGTCACAGAAATAATTATAGACTGTTTTGGATGCGGAGTGCGAACACTTCTACAGGTTTTTTTACGGGCTCCTAAGCGTAAAGCAACTAGTGGAGTTGCTTCCGTCTTGTTGTTTCATTTTGATAAAAAAACGAAACAATCGCTGGACCGAGGCTGTCAGTAACATCGATTTCACGCACTTCAGTCGGCTGGCATGAAATATATTTAACAACTTGATCAGTTAAACTAGACACACACGCCGCTTCTGCCCCATTACCGCCAACTCAATAGCCTTGCAGTTGGTTAAAAATGAAGTGTGCAAAATAGCAAACCACCACTCAGCCAGACTTGTTGTTAGAAATGTGTCCCAACTCTGGAAAATTCAAACACCTCCAGACAAATGCATCTCTGGAGACTTCTTAAAAAACGAATTTCCCAATGCCTTCCAGCTGTTACAGTCTGGAAAAGCTCCGGGCCGTGACTCTCTATTTCCTGAGTTAATACTCCATGAAGGCGCTCTTTGAAATTCCGGTTATACAAGTTCCTATCTTTCTGCATGCGCCAACTCAAGCTTTTAAAAATTTCGAGTAGAGCAGTGGTTCCCAAACTTTTTTGCTGTGTGGCCCAAATTTTGATTTAAAAACAGTTTGTGGCCCACCCCTTTTTTAAATATTTTATACACTTGTTTATGCGCACTAGCAATTTTCAAAGGTCCCATTAAAGTAAAACTATAAAAATTTAACACAAAAATACACAAAATGGCTTTTTACAATTTATTTTTCAATGAGATGGATGCTTTTGCGCTTTAGCAACAAGCTTTGAAATTCTTGGCTCTGTTGTCAAAAGAGCACAGCGAATGTCATGTTCAACGTCAAAGCGATTGCGTTGCTTGGACTTCATACATACTAGAGCTGAAAATGCAGATTCACATCGCCATGTAGAGCTGAAAGCCAATAACTTTTTTCGAGCAATTTTGCTTATTTCTGGATATGACAATGCCACATTTAGCCCGAATTCCGTGACTGGCAAAGTTTTGAACAGATCTCGGCAGCTGGAGTCGTTTTTCAAGTCAATCAATTGGTCTTGCGATTCATCTTCCACATCTTCAGGGGAGAGCCGAAACGGATTTCTAGCAAGTGATGGGTCATCTCCATTAACTTCAGGAAAATAATGTTTGAATTCGCTTTCCAGTTCTTTGAGATGTTAAACAACATTGGTCTTCAGTTTATCGTTTATCTAGGAAATATCAGACAGGTTGTTAAACATTGCAAAATTGCCGTTTTGAGCTTTTTGTCCCAAGTTTTCCAATTTTTCAACAAACCCACTGATCGAGTCCATGTTCTAAATAATGTTTTTTTCTTTTCTCTGCATTTTCAGGTTAAAAGTGTTTAAAGAATGAAAAATATTTACCACTTATGCCAAACAAGCAATAAATTTTGCATTGGTAAAGTGAAATGCTAACTCAGGTTTTGTATCATTTAAATAGATTTTCAGCTCATCGCGGAGCTCAAACACTCTGGATAAAACGTTCCCTTTAGATAGCCACCAAACTTTTGTGTAATGCAAAAGGTTTTTATGTTCAGATTCCATGTCTTCGCAAAGGTTTCTAAATAGACGAGTGTGCAAAGAGCTGCTTTTCACAAAATTTACTATTTTAATAGTAACCTTAAGCACATCTTGCAGACCACGAGCTAAAGTTGTGGAAGTCAGAGCTTCCCGGTGAATGAAGCAATGAGTAAATATAACGCCAGTAGCCTTACTTTGCACGAGTGCCCGAAATCCATTTTTGGACCCAAGCATCGCAGGAGCAGCGTCAGTGCACACGCCACAGAGATTGTTCCATGATATTTTGTTTTCATTAAAAAAATGATCAACTTTTTCCAATACATCTGATGCATTTGTACTGGTGTTCAAAGCACTACAAAAGAGTAGTTCTTCCTTTACAGATGTGCCAACTGCATAGCGAACAAAAACCATGAGTTGAGAAACTGAGGATACATCAACAGACTCATCTAGCTGGTTTGAAAATAAACTGTTGTGATATTGTGCAATCGATGACGTAGTGTCTTCTTTAACGCTTAATCTTAATCAGCGCCTTCTGCTCGATCAATTATTGGACGCGTATCTCCAAGCATAATTGTAACAAGTTAAATTTGCGCATCTATTTCGGTTCACGAGTCAGTTCAAAGTCATCAAGCTATTACAGTCAACGAACTAAAAAACCTTCTATTTCAATACGGTTGTTTTTGGCTAAGTATTTTTTGTGAATTTTAATTATTGTTATTTAATAAACCTGTGTATTCGTGCAAAGATACAACAGGCAAAAGTGGCGACGAGGATGGGATTGATTATTTGGCAAGGTTCCGAACATTCGTCACTGCTAACTCTATTCCCGACAACAAGCAAGCACAAATTTTTCTTACCAACCAATCTAACTCCGTTTACAAAATGCTTAGCAACTTAGCGGCTCAGCAACAACCTGTCAAAAGCATACATGAGCTAACGATGAATGATATTCAGACGTTTATGGCAGAGCAGTTTGACCCAAAACGATTTGTTGTCAGAGAACGTTTCAAGTTTTGGTCCGACATGAAATGCAAACCTGGCGAAACTATTCCTGAACTGGCAAGTAGAATACGACAAGATGCAGCTACATGTGATTTTCAATCCATTAAAGATCCTTTAGATGAAGCCTTGCCAACTAAATTCATCTGTTCGGTCGACAGCGAAGCAGTTTTGAAGACACTCTTCAAGCACAAGGACGATAAACTGAAATTTAGCAACGCCATCAGAGTGGCTCAAGAAGTGGAAGAAGCGGCCAAGGTAGCAAAGGAAACCGTACACGGTCAACCTTCTACCACGCAAAGTCCAAAACTTCCAAAACGCAAGAAAAGAAAACCGCCTGCTTCAGGTGTGGAAATTCTGGACATTTCAGCAAAGCTTGTCCTCACATAAAAGCTATTTGCAGCTTCTGCAAGAAAACAGGTCATCTGCAATCTGTATGCATGTCTCGACTAAGAGATAACAGTAAGCTTGTGAAATTGGTGCACAAAGTCCAATGTTCTGTTTCACCCACATATCAAACTATTAGACTTAATGACCGCAGAATTAAGTTTGAAATTGATAGCGGAGCCAGTGACACATTTTGCTGTGAAGCGACGTGGCAAACGCTGGGTAAACCCACTCTACAACCTGTAACAGTTCAATATCAAGTTGCTGAAGGTAACCCGCTACCCGTCGTGGGACAATTCCAATCAACCGCAAGTATTGATGGAAAATCACCTGACGTGACCTTTCCTGTAATTGTCACTAAAGTGCCAAATCTAAATTTGCTAGGTCGTCTGGTGATGATGAAGTTGAAACTCACCAACTTAACTGATCACTTCATAGAAAACCTAAGTTGTGCTGAATCTACTACAACGTAGAGCACGTTACTACAAGTGGTCCAGAAAACTCTTTACATGCGGCATGTATTCAATTATGTGGAGAGTTTCCTACTTTATTTGAATCAACATTGGGTTGTCTAAAAGATTTTTCACTGGACATACGGTTTAAACCTGAAGCTAAACCTATTTTCAAAAAGCCAAGACCTATTCCGTTCTCAATCGTACAAGATTTAAATGAAGCATACGAAGCAGGAATTAAGAGAGGTGTATGGGAGCTTACAGATTTTAACTCGTACGGCACCCGATGCACCTTACAGATATGCACAGAGACTATACTTGCTCACTATGACCCATCTCTTCCGTTGGGTTTATCTCGTGACGCCTCGGAATGCGGAATTGGAGCGGTACTATTTCATCGCTTTGCAGACGGAAGCAAGCGTCCGATTCTCAATATTTCTAAAATTCTATCGGCAACACAAAGACGCTACAGCCAAATACAGAAAGAAGCACTATCTTTAGTGTATGTTTTGAAGAAATTTCATCAGTTTCTGTACGGTCGTAAGTTCATTGTGGTTACCGATCACAAACCTTTAGTGACCTTGTTTACCCCTGATAAAGGTACTCCTGCAACGGCAGCGAATCGACTTGCACGATGGGCATTACTAATCCATCAATATGACTACACGGTGGAATACCGTAGAAGCAAAGACTATGGTAATGCCGATGCTCTTAGTCGCTTGCCATTTTCAAATGACACAAGTTTTGATGAGGAGGAGATGGAAGAAGATGTCGATAGCGTTTGTTTAGTTCGAACAATCAGTCGTCAAATCAATCCTGACTATCCATTGCTTGTGGTCAGAGAGACTGCCAAGGATCCAATTCTTTCCCAAGTAATGCGATTTGTGAAGGAAGGATGGCCGAATGCATTTTCGGAAGAGCTTAAAGACTTTAAAAAGTTGGAAAATTTGTTGTCAACTGAGAATGGTTGCCTTTTTTACGGCTTACGGGTTATAATTCCTTCAACCCTACGTAATCATATTCTTAAATTATTACACCTTGGACATTTCGGCATGCAACGGATGAAACAACTTGCCAGGTCAACTGTCTATTGACCAAGAATTGACTTTGACATTGAGGATTTATGTCGCAAATGCACTTCCTGTGGCCAATTTCAAAATAAGCCGGATAAACCTTCAATCCATCCGTAAATGATGCCAGAAAAACCATGGTCAAGACTCCACTTGGACCATGCGATCAACTTTCTGGGAAGAAACTGGTTAGTCCTTGTAGACGCTTATTCAAAATATCCTTGCATTCATCCAACAACCTCAACGTCTTTGAATAATACTACTGCTATACTTGAACAAGAATGTGCTAATTTCGGGTATCCACACGTTGGTGACCGATAATGCCACAACATTCATGTCTCAAGAGTTCCAAGCTTGGTGCAAACAACGAGGCATTGTACATCTCACCGGAGTACCTTATCATCGAGCAACAAACGGTGCTGCCGAGCGTTTGATACAATCGTTCAAACAGGCATTGAGAAAATCCTCGTTACCTCCAAAGGAAGCTTTGCAAGAATTTCTAATGCAATATAGAAGGATTCCTTTTGCATCGGGACTGTAGTTGCTAAACTTTGATTGCTATCGATGTCAAACGGACTCCAACACTTCACAGATCTTGTATTGAATTTATTTGTTAATCCAGAAATGATGGGCGTCATTTAAAACAAAATTTATAGCTGAACGTAATTAGACATGAACCATGAACGTAATTAGACATGACAAGAAATAATAAACTGCAATAACAAAACATTACATTTTATAATAAATGGTTTCTTACAAAGCATTTCTCCCTTATTTAACAAACGAAGAAACAAATTTTTAAAATAAATTGTTCTGGCACACACTCGCAACAATTTTAGCCAGTTTGAATAATTGGTTATTAATTCATCTAAATTATGTTGACTAGGTGAAGTAGGGGCCACGAAAAACACACAATATTTCTTTATTTTGGAATCGTTAATAGCATCGTGTTTCGTTAAAACTGGTTGATTGGGCCAAAACAACCTTGACTGCCATAAATTTTTAGGACCAGATTGCCAGCACTGTTGGTGAGTTAAGCGCTTGTATTGTGGGACCCCATGACACAGCATCAGCTGGGGTTTTGGCTTGGTGGGTTTTGTAACATTCAATTTTTTGACAAGAGCTTGAAAGGTGTTAGTAAAGAGGGAAAATGCAACACTGTGAGTCTGGGGGTGACTGTCCAGTAGAGTAGAGTATGCCATGTTTTGCGGATTTGGTCGCATCTTTACGTCAAATTGCCGGGTCTTTTCAAAGAGTGTCTGCATGCCTTCGTCCACCCTTTGCTTGTTGATGATCACCTCGGGGAAGTCCCATGTCGCTTCATCAGTGCTGCTGATGTGCTCGTATTGCGCATGCGCCGCTACCGTCCGGTTAGATTTAGGCTTGTACATTGTCGCATTCTCGTTCTTCGGCGGGCTCCATTTAGTTCGAACTTTGCGATGACGTACAGTTGCGTCATGCATTGACATCCTGTAAGTGTCCTTAAAATAGGAATCCGAGCTGTTCTTTGTGCTATAGTTGAGTTTCGTTTTGTATTTTCGCTTATTCGAGTGATCGCTAAGCGTCCGCTTGACGCCATAATCTTCGGACGACTTTTCGGTCATGGTTGATGGTTTGTCGTTGTCGCGCAGGAAGTATAGTTGTTGTCGAGAGGGAGGACAGGAGGTTTTCCTTCTCTTCGTTGATGGTTTTGTTTCTTCATCGCCATCTTTTCGCTGGCAATTTTCGTTATTTCTGCTGCTTACGCTACTTCCTCGACTTCGAGAACTTTCTTTGCTCGACGCACTCGCACTGTCAGTCTTATCGTCATTGTTTAGTTTTGTTTCGCGGTTAGTTGTCAATTTTGAAGTGGAAGTAATCGTGTGTTAATTTTCAATTCAATCTTGTTTGAAGTTTGATTAGGCGAATTGTTGGGTTTCGACTTCCGTTCTTGTCGATATTGGGCTTGAGCTTTGCTTGTGTTGTGCAAGGGTGATGGCGAAACTGGTTCCGGCTTCGATCGCTCGTTTTCAATATTTTTATCCTTTCTTTCGGCGGCCGAGCGGTTGTACGGCAGTTGAAGCTGTCTGTTCCGCAATGGTAAGGCAATCTCGAAATGCGAGTTGTCGCAATGCCGAATCGAGTCAGACACCAAGTCTATAAACCGGGCTTGATCACGTGACAACCAGAGCTTATGCTCATTTACGAACTTGATACGGTCAAAATAAAAAGGTTTACGAAATTGCTTGCATTGGTTTAAGAAATGAGAGTTGTTACAAAGAGTGCATTTCTTGGACTTATTCGGTGCCACGTGATTCGTTTGCGTAGCAAAATTATAAACTTTACGATCGGAATTAGACTTGGTTATTTCTTTCGTTTTGGGTGTTCGATTCCAATCACAGGCAAAATTGGTTTGCTGTCTCGTTCTCAAAAAAACATAATTAGCCAGATCCTTTATACTAACTTCCCGTAGCTTAGCATGTATTACGTGATCGGCTTCACATTGCTATTCAGTAATCCAGGAAGGTGGTAGACGTTTAGCTATTTTGTGCAAAATGTCAAGATTTTCCATTCGGTTTAAATAGTTCATTCCCTCTAAGACATTCATGCACGCATTTAATTTGGAAGAAAATGCAATTAAGCTCAGTTTATCTTTAATGTCTAGAACAGGACCATTAGCCACCAAGTCTACGTATATTAGCTTTAGATATTTGAAATTTTTGGCCAAAGATATTTTTGAGAAGGTTTCTGGCCTTAATGTACCCTCTTGTCCGGACAATTATTGACAACCCTTTACGACATCCCGAGCTGGGCCTTTAGTGTATTGCAGTAAATAATAAAGTTTGCGCTTAGGTTCCGGTACATTATACGCAATCAAAGCGTCGAAAGAGTCGATAAAGCTACAGTAATTTATCGGGTTACCGTCGAAAATGTCCGGCTCGAGGGACGGTAAATTAGGGGTGGGACCTATTGTGAATCGACGTTCTCGGGGTGAAGAAACCATGAACCCAAATAAATTTTGAAATTCATGTTCGTCTCCCCTTTCTACATAAGGCTCCGAAGGACAGTCCGATTTCGTGGCCGAATCATAATTTCTTAGAATATCGAATTTAGAGGACTGTAGTTCGGGTTTAGTATGTGGTTAAGCCGGCTCGCCTAGATTGGTGGGCGCGGACCATGTAACAGAAGCGACCGGGCGATCCCTGTCACGATCAGTCACGTTTTTATTACGAGTTTTCTTATTAAGGGCAGCGTAATCAGAGGTAGCGCAAATTATTTCCGTTTGTTTAAGAACGTTCGCGAGGCGTCAAACCAACAGTAGCGGGTGCGGGAGCGCGAAACAACGACGAAGAACAACAAGCAACATTCAATTTTATGAATCTCAGCTTGAGCCTTGATGCGGGCTTGGAGGACCGCCTTTTTTATCTTTGCTCCTTTTAAGCTTGTTTTGGTCGAAGTTGAGTTGTTGGTTCGACGACTTTCTTTGGTCAATCTAGAAGAGCTTGAAATTGGGTTTGATTTGGTGCTGATTCCAGATTGATTTGTAGTTTCGACCTCGGCTTCAACGACACGGGCAGCCTCGTCAGCGTCCTTCTTTATTTGGTTTGCTTTCGAGCGCGTGATCACACCCGAAAGCGACATAATTTAGAAATTTTGTTTTAAACCTATATTGTAGTTGCTAAAATTTGATTGCTATTAATGTCAAACGAACTCCAACACTTCACAGATCTTGTATTAAATTTATTTGTTAATCCAGAAATGTTGGGCGTCATTTAAAACAAAATTTATAGCTTATTAGACAACCGCGTTAATTTAAATCTTATTCAAATAGAATCAAAGAAATAATTAGTACACATAAATAAAATACATTTTTAAGTACAAACACAATCCTAACCCTAATCTAGCTAATTAACTGGCGCATTAAAATATAAGTAAAATGCTTCCTAAACCTAAACTAGCTACAATTCAACTAACCACGTTAATGAATTTGAGTAAAGTAATCTATCCGGCGTTCAAAGTAATACTAAAAAAAAACCTGATGCGTTTAGTGCAAATTAGATAATTAATTGTCATTGTGCGTGGAAATTAAAGCGCTCTAGGTAATTACAGAAAACAAAAAGGCAACAAACTATGATTGGTTAAATTAAAGATGACCGGCGCCACCTAACGAGGACGAAATGGCAGTTACAGGGACTGTCACCAAGCGAATTGTTGAATGAAAGAAGAATTCGCACCAAAATTGACACTTTGGTTCCATCTATTCCGCATCTCCTGCAGGGAGACAGTCAAGACAATCAGGCAAGCATTCAAATACTGAAGACTCGGAAGTAGTTTCGAAAGTCGAACATCACTACACACTAGGGGACCCTTGTTACGCACTGTACTTCGGACCTAGAAGAGATCGTGACCCACGATGGGTGCCTGCTATAGTTACGAAGGTTCATGGTGCACAAAGCGTCAACGTACGAGTCATTCCTCGAGGACCAACTTGGAGAAGACATCTTGATCAACTTCGACCTCGATACGGTTCGGATCAAGATGATGATCCCTGTGAGATCCCAACGAGCTTTTTGTCTACAGAAACACTTCCAGCCGGGACTGACCACGCATCTTCTTCTTCTTCGAACCAACGCAAGAATTCGAGATTACCAACCGGAGACGAGTACGGGCGACACAATCCACGACGATCAGCGAAAACAAAGAGACTTCCAAAAAAATATTGTTGCTAATATGTATATATTTTTTTGTCATAGTTTATTTGGGGAGGTGTTGTAATATTCTGCAATCGATGACGTAGTGTCTTCTTTAACGCTTAATCTTAATCAGCGCCTTCTGCTCGATCAATTATTGGACGCGTATCTCCAAGCATAATTGTAACAAGTTAAATTTGCGCATCTATTTCGGTTCACGAGTCAGTTCAAAGTCATCAAGCTATTACAGTCAACGAACTAAAAAACCTTCTATTTCAATACGGTTGTTTTTGGCTAAGTATTTTTTGTGAATTTTAATTATTGTTATTTAATAAACCTGTGTATTTGTGCAAAGATACAACATAGACCAAAAACAGATTTGTTTATTTCAGTTAATACTTGTTCCTTAATGTCTTCTGACATTGCTGTAATTCGTCTCTTTACTGTGTTGTTAGATAAAGGGATAGCTTTGAGGCTTTTCTCATGTTTATCACGCAGCACAATTCTTGTCATGGTCAGTGCAGATGGTTTAATAACACTTTCAGCAATATTGTGAGCTTTTTTCTGCTTAGCTATTATTTGGCTAACAACGAAAGATGCTTCTGTAAGTTTTTGATCAGTGTGTTGAAAGTTTCCAGTTTTGTCAAGTTGTTGACGTTTACAGCTAGATTCCAATCGTCTAAAATACTCGATGCTTTTATTCTTTAACTCAGAATGATTTTTTTTCAGGTGATTACTCAATTTACTTGGTCTCAGTGACTCATTGCTTAAGACGCGGTAGCATACTACGCACTGACCCTTTTCCACTCAATAATCATTTAACAAAGTAAACCCAAAATTAATGTAGCTATCATCACACTTTCTTTTATTAGTTATTGAACCTTTGCAGTTATTATTTTGTAAACTTGCATTCAAGCTTTTTGCTAAAAACCGCTCAACAAACTAGCAACGACATCAAAGAATGCCACGTTATTGACCACGATTTCTCACACATAGAAGGGTTAAAACCAATTGTTACGTAACAATCCCTTCATTAGGGCAAGACAGGTTTTAGCACAGTCAAAACTTTGTGGGAAAAAAATCTAGAAATTATTAACAATTATTTTTTCATACAAAGCATAAAATGTCTATCTATTACAAAAACAATATGATATACTGTATATGTTCAATTCCAAATAGCTGTGTGGCCCACTGAAAATGTCTTCGTAGCCCATTAGTGGGCCATGGACCACAGTTTGGGAACCGCTGGCGTAGAGCATCCCAAACCCAAATAAGCTATCAGGTAACCCCAAGAGCTATACACCTATCTATTTGCATTGTGTCCTCTTCAAGATTGTAGAGAAACCTGCCTATGCTCGTGTCAAACCAATTATAGTATTATTTCTAGATAAAGAGCAAGCTGGGTTTTGGTGCCATAAGTCGACCGTAGATCAAATCACTTTTTCAACTCAGGAAAATGAGGATAGATTTTCGGACAAAAAAACCGGCCCCGTGTTTGTCTATCTCAGAACAGCCTACAATATTGTATCTGCAGGGTACCTGCAATGTACTCCGTCTTTTTCTGGACAAGCACATGGTCTAATTGATTATGAAACTGTTTCGTAATCAAAGTTTTACCCTCACCACCGGTGCCGGAAAGCAAAACAAGTTACGACAACTTAGCAATGGCGTTCCACAACAATTAGTCTTGGCTCCCTTCTTGTTTAATGTCTATATACAGGGTGATCAAATCAAGTGTAAACAAATGTTTAATAAAATAGAAATACATTAACAGAAGAAAAATGAAAAGCAATTTTGAAGAAAACATAAAAATGGACCAAGGAAATAAAATCAACAGTTATTTTTTGATACACCCTCCCCCACCCCCACAATACGTCTCAATCCGCCAGGAACCCGACTGCACGAGGCACGCACGGTTTCTCCCGAAATCCCATCCCAACAAGTCCCCAATCCACGCCCCAGAGCTTTGACACCCCGGTGATCGGAAAAGCAGGTTTACTCTCGAGAATACTCCAAATGGCGAAGTCCAAAGGGTTTAAATCTAGAGAGGAAGGAGGCTACAATTCCTTCGACCAAAACCCCGCCATATTCCTTTTACACCATTCTTGGACAAGATTAGCCATGTGGCTCCGTCCTGCTGGAGGGTAATTGCGCCTTCCTCGAACGCCGCCTTCACTCAAGGCACCAACCCTTCCTGCAACAGCTCCAGACACATGCGCTGACTTACTCCCAACCCCTCCTCAATGAAAAAGAGGAGGCCCTCTTTCCAGCCGAAGCCACCGCGGCCCAGACCACGACAGAAGCCGGGCTCTGTCTTCAGAACGCGAGCCTGCCGTTCAACGGGACCCCTGTTCATTTACTGCATAAAAATGGCCACCCTGATGACTGTGCACGGCCCGGACACTGAACAACCTCTCATCAGTCCACAGAACTGGAGGCTGTGTGCCATCTCCAAACCCTTCCAAAAGAAGCCTGGCTCTCTGCAGTCCTTTGGCTCTTGCAACCCGCGACAGCAACTGAGCTTCAGTTTTTCCGCAAAGGAACAGGCTCAGATCAATCCTGAGTACATTTTGCATTGCTCCATAGCTCACACCAGCGGCCGAAGCCAATTTTCCCACGCTTCTGGCATTCCTCCCGACTTTCTCCCCGGGGTTTTGAATGAGTTTTGGTGCCTCCGACCCTGCGACCTGGAGTGCTCCCTACCTTTGGGAGGGCTAAACCCTTTCTTTTAAACGTTTCAGAGTCTTAGAAACATCAGATCTGCCCACACAATCGCTTAACAGTGTGGACACTTTGCCAGGGGTTCGCCCTGACTCAGACAACTCCCGAACAGTCTCAGTTACAGTTCCCATAGCAACACCAATATTTATAAATATTTCTGAAAAAGCAATCCATTAATTAGTCAACACAATAAGCCACCTGAGAGTGTAATGAGACCCGCAGTCCTCATCCCCAGGGTTTCTAGAGCCACCTTCAAAATCTGTCTACACTTGGTTTGATCACCCTGTATATGACTTGCCAGTGACAATTGGAAAAAAATTTGCTTATGCTGATGACCATTTTGCACTTTGCAAGCGACAGGCAGGCATTATAGCAAACTCTCACTCAAGACATGGTAACTCTATCCTCTACCCTTACAAATGGAAGCTCAAGATCAATATAACCAAGGCTGTCTCGGCAGCCTTCCATCTTTACAAAATGGAGGCACAACGTGAGTTTAACATTTTTGACATTTCGACCGTTTTGTGCCAACCTATTTATTTTGGCATGATAGGGCACTCACGTTTCGCCGACACTTAGAGTCAATGCGCAAGCAGTTAACATCTCGAGCTGGGCTTTTAAAGCGATCAGCAGGATCAACTGGAATGCGGATGCCACAGCGCTCCGCACAGTCACCCCTGCCTTGGTCCATTCCACGGCTGAGTACTGCACGTTTGTTTGGTGTCACAGGACTATATTTGCCGTATTGACAAGCCCATTAACGATTTCTTGCACATAATAAACGTATGCCTGCGTCCCACACCAACAGACAACCTTTTTTTCTTGGCAGGCATCCAACCAACTGAGCCTCGCCGCCAAAACGCCAAACTGTCTCTAGCTCGCGGCGCTAAGGAGCCAGAACTCCTCCTATATGAAGGTTCCTGGCTCCACTTAGTGGACAGCTGCGGTAACTTAAATCAAAACACCCATTTATGCCTGCTGCATTGGATCTACTGGAGGACGCCGCCCAATCAGGCACCAGTGTAGCATGATGGAAAAAATATAAATACTGTAGAGCATACAGTGGCCAAAAAACACGTTTAGACTTTATACATTTATTGTAAATTTAGTCCAACGCCACCAGGATTTAGCTTTCCCAAACCTGCATGGCTCAAGCCTAACCGCCTCCTAACCGGCGTTCGTCTATTTCGCTCAGAAACGCACAACTGGGGTGTGGCTTCCCTGGCGGCTTGTGAGTGTGGCGCAAAGGAACAGACAGTTGATCACGTAAAATTATCTTACGCCATTTATCACCAACCAAATGGATCCCGGCTTTCTCACATGTCGACAAGAGCCTGGTGACCTGGCTGAAGGAAGTATGTTCGGCCATTTAGTAGAACATCCAGCTCCCATCCATTTCCCAAACGAAAAAGAAAAATCTTTTTAGCATAATTGTAAAGAAAACTTGGAAGATAATTGTTGTGGCCCAATGTATGTAGACTTTACTTTCGTTCCACATGCAATTTCTCCAAATCGTTTCCAAATTATTGGTGAAGAAAAAAAATCTTCATTTTCAATTGCCATCCAATTTTATCAAATTGTTTCTTTGTAACAAAAACTACCTTTGAATATCTGATTTCAACACTTTTTTACACCATCTCTGTGTGGATTACTGGTTGGAAACCCCTGGTTCAGCTGAATTGACATAACAAGTAATGTAACTTTTATACTATTGTGTCTTCTGGTTACAATGCTTTGTCATGAACTGCTTTGTAGAATTGTAAACGTAGTATAATAGTTGATTTGAGAATCTGGCCCGATTTAATTGCTTTTATTATTGCCTGGTAACCTGACAAATATATATACAGATAGCGTTGCAATTTTTATTTATTCATTCGAGTGCTTAAAATTGTTTCGCATAATTGTTGTCTGTGGGGCCATGTTTAAGTTGTTTAAGGATCAGTATTAACGATAATTTAATTTTTAATATTGACATAGAAATATTTTAGCCTATGTGACGGACAAACTATTAAGTTTAATAGTAATCATCGGGGTTCTAATTTAATCTCAAAGTCAGTCAGTATTATTTGCAGTTGTTGAGTTGTTGAGTGATTATTTGCAGTTGTTGGTATTGTGAATTGCTTTAAAATTTGATGAAGCTTGGAAGTAAGTTTTACGAGAGTTGTTTAAGTTCTTTTGATTTCCTAAATATATTTGTTATAGTCAAAGACCGTGGTTTCTCTTATCTACGGAGAGAAATTTTTAGCAAATTGATTCGTACTTAGTTAAAATTAATTGTTTTAAAAAATTTTTACTTAAAACTTAAAAACTTAAACTTATTATTTTTTTACTTATTACATTATTATAACATACTATTTCTTACTTAAAACTTAAAAACTTTAAAAGTCTTGAAGCAACCTATTTCTACAGCCGACTTAAATAAACACAGCTTTACTTTAGCACAAGCATGTGGATTACCTAGTTTAACTGGTATTTTTAAATTTTTGAGTAAAGTTGTGAAAGACTTCAAAAACCAAAACCACTGTCTGGTAGAGGTTTTTCCTTTTTCATACTTTTTGAAATAAATTTTTTGCAACGCTTCTAACTTCCCTTGTCTTCCCTTAAAATAAATCCATATCCTCTGTACAAGTTTTTTATTTTTATTTCGTAGTATTTATTTTAGCTAATATGATGTCACAGACATTGCACTATTTGTTTGATTATTTACGTTACTATGTTTTTATTGCTGATGATTATACCGTGTTTATCAGAAAATAAGACCTACCTTAAAAATAAAGCCTAGCGTGAACTTTTACGATGATTTTAATATAAGACCTAACCTTAAAATAAGCCCTAGTTATTAGTCGGAAATTGTGATATAGTAAAAGTTAAGGTTAGTTTTAAGTAGGATGCTGTAGCAACAAGGCACATGAACCTATATAGCAACAAATCTCTACTTCGTAACTTTGTTTGTTGATAGATGAAAATAAAAGATATCCCCCGAAAATAAGCCCTAGTCTCATATTTTAGAGTGAGAATTAACATAAGACCTGTTTTATTTTCGCAGAAACACGGTATATTCTTTATCTTTTTAGTTATCACCGACATTCTATAGATAAAATAAATTGCTGTCTTTTTTTTTAAGCAGTTTAAATCAATTAACCCTACTATAATTAAGGGGTTTAAAACATGCCTACAATTTTACACCATAAAATACAGTATTTGAACATAAGTTTTGTAACTTGAGAGAGCAAGTTGCTAGTCTCTCTAATTAAGGTATTTATTGGTCCAGGAAAAAAATTTAGTAGCTTTCAGGTATTTTTTAAAGTGGTGTAGACTGAACAAACAAAAGGCGTACCCAAAAAGTTTTAATTATACACATCAAAACCTTTTCTAACAAATAAAAAACTTTGTTTTTGGTCTTCTCTGGAAGTAAAACTTGTTTAATGTAAATAAAGACAAAAAAATTTCTTTATTTTAAAAACGTAGTCACAATGCTTTATTTACTTTAAAATCACTTTTTTATCAACATCACCAATTTCAACCCCCCAATACTTTTAATAAGCGTGTTCCTTAGCTCAAAAAAATTGAACACCTCTAAGCTATGTTATAAAATTTGTAAAAGTTGATGCCAAAATTTTATATTTATGGATGACATGACATCTATAAAACATAATTTTGCGAATTCTTTGGAAAAGTAGCCGAGTAGATAAGAGCACCATATCGATGACAAACGCCCCAGTCTCGGTTTTAATTTTACTTTCGTTATTTTGTAATGTTCTTGGGAAAAGCACTTTATTATATTGTATTTTTCTCTGCTTGGCAGTCTTATCAAGCAGCTCTAAATTTGCTCGATGGTGAAAGGTCAAACCACCTCTATATACGGGTGCTTTTATTGTGCCGGCGTATGCATTTTCTCAATTGGTTGAATATATTACAGGCTAAACATGATTTTTGCCTTATTTTTTAAAGCATTGGCGAGGATGGGAGTGATTCCCTACTTAACTTTCTGTAGTAATTTTTTTACTTGCCACGAAACTAACAATCTTTTATTATAAATAAAGTTAGTGTAAATGAAAAACGAGAAATCTAAGCATAAAGTGATTGAAAGAGGAGAGCTCGGGCTGTGGTTGCAACGATAACAATGATTTTGAGCGATCTGGAACAATAAAAGTACCATTAGAATTATATGCAAAATCAAACTTGTGTGTTCCACGGTCATGTCAATATTTCTATGTAAGAGTTGGATCTTGACAGCTGACTTTAAAGGAAGAATAGAGCGGCAGAAAAAAATGCTTCCATGAACTTGTGGATATAATATACGAAGTTCACCTTCAAAACAACGAGAAATAACTAATAAAAATCTGGCAAAGGACCATTGACTATAGTAAAAAAGACGAAATTTGCAGTGGTATGAGCACGGCATAAGATCGTCAGAATTGTCTCAGATAGTCCTGAAGGTCACGATAAAATATGGAAAAAGAGGAGAACAGAAAAAGTGATGGAAAGTCAACATCTAAAAGTGGACCGGCCTATAGTTAATAACACATTAAGAATGGCTGTGAATCATAAAAAATACAGAAAACCTTTGTTTAAAGCATCAGTAGTGCATCCACGGTCAAAACGACTAGGATAAATGTGTAAGTAAAAAAGCTAAACAACAATCACAATAACAACATTGAAATATTTACTTATAAAAAACTGCTGAATAAACATTAAATTGAACTTCAATTTTAGATTTGATATATATTACGAAATTCACAAATTTTGAAATTGATAATGTTTGCATTTCGGATTGGCAAACTTCAACAAATTGCTTAGAATTTAAGATCTGTTTCGGAGTTTGAATCTTTCGTTAAACGCGCCGTCACGTGGTTTATTTGTAATCAGCAAATTTTTTAAACGAAGTAGAACTCAACAAATCAAGCAAAAATTTTTGCTCAATAATAAAAAAAAAGAAAACAAATTTTAACCAATTTGAAAAATTTTTTACATGAACCGATTTGGGCTAAAATAATCGCTTGCAGTTGCTTTGTGTATAACGTTTCTGTCATTATTATTCAAAAAAACGCATGAAGTTGTAGAGAATGTAGTGGGTTTTGTTAAATACAATTGCTCCAAATCAAATAAAACTTGCACATCAATCTAAAACAGTCACTTCAAACAAAACCTCAATTTTTTATAAAGACTTTTTGATGCGGCGCGAAATTTTTTTTCTCTTGCACTGTAAATAAAAAAATTCCAAAGACTGTTGGACGTTAATATAACAATTGATGAAATAGCCGCTGACGGATCTAATTTTAAACTAGTAATTACAATTAAAATTGATATACCAGATGGTAACAAACAAATACTAAATGCACCGACCATTATAAAAAGCGTAAAGAAAAATTTGATTTCTTGAAGCGATTTTAGTCTTTGTCTTTCTGTTCTAAGACGTTTTTTTTGTTTTTTTGAATGCGTTTTGTAAACACAAAATGTCAAAATTGTAAATATCCACATTGTTGCTATGGGTGCAATAATTAAAATTGCTGCATATATATAAAAAGCCATAACATTATTAAGTACAACTGGTAAAACAACCGTATTGCTTATAAGCATAAAGTTAAAGTTTTTATAAATTATACCAGTTGGTGCAATAGCAAGTAAAATCGATATTAACCATAATCCAAGACAAATTTTCCGGGCAATTGTTACGGTTGCTTTAGCATTGTATTTTAATGGTCGGTAAAGAGCTTTAAATCTATCGATGGCAGCTGCTACTAAGCTAAATATAGAAACATGGATGTTTAACATTGTAAAAAATCCAACCACATTAACATACGTTTTATTAAATCCAACAGTACCAGAAGTGCTATATGAATAAATATAAGATGGAAAAACAATAATTCCAGCCAAAATGTCAGATGAAGCCAGAGATATTCGATAAACTGCTTGTCCATTCATCAACTTCTTATTGGTGAAGAGAACAATCAAAATTACAACGTTAGCAAGCGTTGTAGCAACTGCTAATATTCCACATACGACAAAGAAGATGATATCCTTTGTTTGGGTTCTGTAAATAAACGTTATTATTCTAAATATGGTCAAAGCTGCGCTAAGTCTATTGAGAAACTTGCAAAAGCCAGTTTTTTAAACTTTTTCAAACCAAAAATTTTAAAATGGAAACAAAGTTGCTACATTGCGTGCCACCCGTAAAAATTGACGGTAACGTTTTTTTATGGCAAAGTTTCGATGTAAAACATTGAATTGGCAAGACACTTGCACATTTGTTCGGAGTCTTATCAGTAATTATTTATGTTAAATTCTTTTGCAAGAAAGAAGTAAACAATTTTTAAACATGGACAACTTGCCCTCAAAATTTACGTCACTACCCTACGAATGCTGAAAAATTCGTTCCAAAGCCCAAATATGAGTTTTTACTATTGTTTGCGTTTATACTCTATTCCAGATATGACATAGTTGTTAATAGTAAACATCATAATATTCAAGTTATGCTAGCACTGCAACTAAAAAATAGATCTTTTTTTACTTCCTTTGAAGTAAAATTTGGGATTATTTGTATGTAATCAGATAAAAAATTGCGTGATACATAATTATTTTTGCTTCCATCTCTTGCAATTTTTAGTAAATAAACAGAAAGTTCTACTTTAATCCCCTTTTTTGGCATAAATTTGGTTAAAAGTAAATAGAATCTATTCTTTCTTTAGAATATGAAAAAAGTTTACGTCTAAACTATTTGTTTATTTTCTCAACATCTCTAAATTATGTTTTTATCCATCATATTTAAGCATATTTAATCCGTGGTTGTTGAATATCCAGTTAAAATGTTTTAATTTCTGTGGACACCTCCTGTAACTAAACTTATTTACCAAATATTTTGCAATTTCTAACATAATAACTTCAATCCTTAACTACAGTATATAAATTTAAAACAATTTTTTTAAATTTTGTTGATTTTCTTAAGACAAAGAAAAAAGTTTTGCAATCCAAGCAAATATGCAACAAAACTTTAGACTTACTTGGGAGTTTTTTTGAAACAGTGATCTTGTATCCATGAACTTGAATTGTATTCGGAAGCTAGATTGCATTGGCTGAAAAAACACTCAAAAAATATATATGGATTTATAGATTTGACAAATTTATTGGAATTCATTTCGCGTATTTGTGTGAAAAATTTTAAGGTCTCATTGCTTGAATTGTTGTCTAATTGTGTTAACGTAAAGTTTTGTACTTGTTCAATACAATCAATTGCTACTGATCCATTTACCAAAATAATAAACTTGAATGCAGCAATTCGTAATGGTTTGATATATTGCGAATCTTGCAAATCCCACTCCATTACATGTGACAACATTGTATTTTGAGCATCTTCATTTAATGTATGGAATGTTAACCAAAACATCGGACACGGATTTTGATAATGACACCGAAGAGCTTTGGCTTCACTTCTATGCGAAATAGAGAGATTGTTTTGAGGTAAGTAATGTCTTTGATTTGCAATAGACTTTGCTAACAACACATTGAGCAGAAAAAACAAAACTACTAAACAATTAAAATTGTTCATTTTAAATCTGAAACCTACAACATAAATACTGTTAAATAATATAAAAAAGTAGCTGTTACTGTCAAATGCTCAGACTTTTTAATTTGTCAACTTTGCGCGTTTTGTTTTTGATTTTGGTCGGTTTCTTAATAGAGGCCCTCGGTCCTCTATTGGAGGCACGAGACATTTTCTGGAGAGTCACTAGCAGCAGCCTTCGCTGAAATCCTTTTTTGGGACCAAAATGAATAACTTAGAGACAATTTCAGAGTAATGACTCATTTTTTTATCTTCTCTTGTCTTTTGGAAGAAAAATTAAAAACAGTTTTAGAGTGATAATCAGTTTTTTGCTCTTCACAACCTTTTTGGAAGAAAAATAAAAAAATTAGAGACAGTTTCAGAGTGATGACCTTGTTTATTAGTCTTCACCAGTCTTTTGGGACAATATTCTAAGCCGTGGGCCACGAACGTTGAGAGCCCTCTGGAAAGGCACCACGAACGATGAAAGTTTGAAAACCATTGTGCCAGATTATAACTCGGGGATTTAGTGTTGCATATGTAATCACTAAATTGCGATTTCGTAACTCGTTGGTGGCACTCACATCGCCCGGATTTTTGCTGTTCTAGCAGGATCATTATAATGTTCTATTTTAAGTAGTTAGAAAAAGCCTTGTTGCGAAAGCATCAATGAAGTAAATAAGATGATAATGATTTATGTCATAAAATTTTTCCCAGCATTTTAATTCTGATCTTTGCAACCAAGGTCAAAGAATGATTAAAAATTTTGGAGATAAAATACTTTGCAGTTTACAACAAAATTTTTTTGAGCTTGGTTTCGAATTAAGCTAACTGCCTTTTTCAGGCTAGCTGTACGTTTACTTCTTTTTTACACTTTGATGTTAATCGATAATTATTTAACAATTCTGATTCAATATAATCAAAATCAGTAAAATTAAGCTTTAAGTCAATTGTGTGTTTTCTGAAATATTTTTCCTAAAAAAATTTGTTTCGGCATATGTAGAATTTTTAACTGGGCTAACGAAGCTTCTCGTCCTATTTTGTTTTGCAATCGACAATCAATCAATCAATCAATCAACATAATTTTATTTACGGGAAAAAAAATAATACACATAACGAAAATGAAACACTAAAATAGAATAAAAAAAATTTAGCCGCAGGGAGACTGCGATTTGACCTTTCGGTCTTCTTGTCAGCAGCCACCCTTAAGAGCAAAGCTGCAGGTACAACTACTTGTAAAATTTAAGTGTTGCGGAGAAGAGGGTTTTTTTTATTTTAAACAATAAGGTTTTTTTATTTTAAATATAAGGTTTCAATAATTCATATTTAAAAATAGTGTAAGAAGCATTTTGAATTTAAATGGGAATTTTGTTCCATATCTTAACTCATTGTAAGGTAATATTGAATGAGTGTGTTGCAAAGCAGCACGGTATGGTGGAATGCAAAATGGCTCTTATGGTGAAAAAGAAAAAAGCAGAGAAAGTAAAGCAAAAGATACCATGGTGGAAACTGAAAGAGACAAACTATCAAGAAGCGTTTAGACAAGAGGTGACCAGGATTTTGGGAGGCGAGGACGGGTTACCTGATGAGTGGGACAAAACGGCGGAAATGCTAAGAAAAACAGCTGAAACTGTACTGGGAGTGACATTTGGGAAACGAAAAGGAGACAAGGAGACATAGTGGTGGAATGAGGAAGTTCAAAAGAGCATAAAAGAAAAGAAAGAGGCAAAGAAAGCATGGGACAAAATAAGAGATGAAAATACTAAAAAGGTATACAAAGAAAAGAAGAATAAGGCAAAGAAGGCAGTTGCAATGGCAAAAGGACGTGTTTATGATGATTTGTATGCTAGATTGGAAACAAAAGAAGGTGAAAAAGAGCTGTACAGATTGGCTAGGCAGAGAAACAGAGCAAAGAAAGATGTACAGCATGTGAGGGTTATAAAGGATGAAAATGGTAATGTTATGATAAATTCAGAAGCAGTGTTAAAGAGATGGAAAGAGTACTTTGAGAAACTGATAAACGAGGAAAATAACAGAGATCCTAGGACAGAGGAAGCAGAAGTGGTTAACGAAGAGGTAAATTGTGTCAGTAGAGAAGAAGTAAAGAACGCACTAAGAAGGATGAAAAAAGCTAAAGCGGTTGGGCCAGATGAGTTGCCAGTAGAAGTTTGGAAGTGCATGGGGGAGATGGGGATAAAGTTTTTGACCAGACTGTTCAACAGACTATTAATGGGTGAACAGATGCCAGAAGAATGGAGAAGGAGTGTGCTTATCCCAATCTATAAAAACAAAGGGGACGCACATGCTGTGGAAACTACAGAGCAATAAAGTTAATGAGCCACACAACGAAGGTATGGGAAAAAATTATTGAAACCAGGTTAGAGTGGAGATCAGCAAACAGCAATATGGATTTATGCCAGGAAAGGGAACCACCGATGCCATGTTTGCTCTAAGAATGTTAATGGAAAAATACAGGGAAGGTCAAAAAGAGCTACATTGTGTATTCGTGGACCTAGAGAAAGCTTACGACAGGGTTTTACGAGAAGAGCTGTGGTACTGCATGAAAAAATCCGGAATAGTGGAAAAGTATGTGCGACTAGTACAGGATATGTAGGAGGGAAGCGAAACAGTGGTGAGGTGTGCAGTAGGAACTACAGAAAGTTTCAAGGTCAAGGTTGGACTACACCAGGGATCAGCGTTAAGTCCATTCCTGTTTACAGTGATAATGGACAGGCTAACGGATGAAGTAAGGAGAGAACCACCATGGACGATGCTGTTTGCTGATAATATTGTGATTTGTGAAGAGACCAGGAAAGAAGTGGAGCAGAGATTAGAATCCTGGAAGTATGCATTGGAAAGAAGAAGGATGAAAGTAAGTAGGTCAAAGACCGAATATCTTTGCATAAATGGAGGAAATGATGACGAAACAGTAAAGATGGAGGATACAAAAGTGCCAAGCGTAAAGGAATTTAAGTATTTGGGATCAACAGTGCAAGAAGGTGGTGGTTGTGAAAGGGAGGTAAATAAGAGAGTACAGGCAGGATGGAGCGGATGGAGAAAAGTATCAGGAGTAATCTGCGACAAGATGTTACCAGCTAGAGTTAAAGGAAAAGTGTACAGTTCAGTGGTAAGACCAGCAATGGTGTATAGACTTGAGACAGTAGCAGTCACAAAGAAACAAGTGGAAGAGATGGAAGTCGCAGAGATGAAAATGCTGAGGTTTGCTATGGGAGTGACGAGAAAAGACAAGATTAGAAACGAACACATCAGGAGTACTGTTAAGGTAGAACGGTTAGGAATGAAGATGAGGGAGGGCAGGTTGAGGTGGTATGGACATGTCATGAGGAGAGACCAAGAATATGTAGGAAGAAAGATGATGGAAATGGAGTTACCAGGAAAGAGGAAAAGAGGGATACCAAAGAGAAGATTTTTAGATGTGGTAAAAGAAGATATGAAGGAAGTTGGTGCGAAGGAGATCGACATTGAAGACAGAAAGATGTGGAGAATGATGATACGCTGTGGCCACCCCTAACTAACGGGAAAGGCCGAAAAGAGAAGAAGAAGAATCTTAACTGCTTGGTATTTTATACATCTTTGTAATCGTAAAGTTTTAAAAAAAGGAAATATGCAAAGTTTTTTTGGATTTTTTGTTTAATCTAGTGCTTTTCTCTGAGATCTGGCTGGTTAAAATAAAATAATTAGACAAATTATTGGGGAGCATTTTTTTTAAACTGGCATGAATAAATTTACCAACTTCTAGTTTATAAAGATCTGTAAGTTTTAGAATCTTAAGGCGTTTGTAATAAGGTGAGGAACTATCACAAAATTTAGCTGCACATATAAATTTAACGGCTTTATTTTGAAGAGTTATCAATTTTTTAAGATACGTCGGGAAGGTAGATCCCCAAATAATAAGGCCGTATAATAAATGGGAATGTATCTGAGAGTAATAGATTTTTAACAGTGCTGTTTCTGGTAGATAGTGTCTAATTTTAGAGATAATTCCAACGGTTCTTGATATTTTATATGCTATATTTAAAATGTGGAAATCGAAATTTAAATTCATATCAATAGTTAAACCTACGTATGTAATACTTATGAATTGTGGGATAGAAATATTATTTAAAAAAACATTAGTTTGTGAAAAAGGTTTGTTTAGTTGGGAGGTATAATTAGGAAGTTGGATTTAGAGGGATTAACCGTGATTTTATTAGAATCAAACCAAATTGATAAATTTTGAAGTTCTGTATTCATAATTGTAGTAAGGGAAGCAAGGTTAAGGGCCGTAAATATTAAGCATGTGTCATCAGCAAAGAGTATTGGCATACAGTTAACCGCTTGAGGCATATCATTAACATATAAGAGAAATAAAAGAGGGCCAAGAATTGAACCCTGAGGAACACCATAATTATTATGTAACAGCTTAGATTTTGCACCCTTAATGGAAACGAATTGCTTGCGAGATAAAAACCATTTAATTAGTTGATTTTCTGAGCCGTGTATACCATAATGTTCAAGTTTGAGAAGAAGAATGTCATGGTTTACTGAACAAAAGCTTTTGTAAGGTCAAGAAAAACTAAACCAGTCTATTGATTAGAATTTATATTGTCATAGGAGTGTGTGATAACATCAACAAAAGCATGATTGGTTGAGACTTTATTTTGAAAACCATATTGAGAATTTATAATTACATTATGTTTATTTAAAAAATTATTTATACGCTTGTACAAAAGTCCTTCAAAGATTTTTAAAAAACAAGTAAGAATAGAAATAGGGCGATAATTTGTAGGTTTATCACGTTCTCCTTTTTTAAAAATTTGGACTGTCCTTGCAATTGTACAATTTTCGGGAAAAATACCTTCTGTGAAACAAAACTCAATAAAAACTTGAAGATACGGATTAATAACTGAAGAGGCGATTCGAAGAAAAAAAGCTTGAATGTTGTCATGGCCAACTGCTTTATTATTTTTTAGAGAATAAATAGCGTTAAAGATTTCTGTGGGGTTGGGTATGTTGAGATAGATAGAAGAAGAAACTCGTTTGTTTAGATAGGTAGAAAAAGACTTAAAGGACGTATTTGAAAAATTATTTGCTAAATTTAAGCCAATTGAGAAAAAAAATTTATTAAGTTCTACAGTTATATTTTGATAATCTGAGATTGAGCCACGGTCAGTTACTAATGAGTCAGAAGTTTCTTTAATTGTTTAGAGTTCTGAAGCGTAGAACGAATTACATTCCATACTTTACGAGCACCCTTCTGGCATTCGTCTAATTTAGAAGTATAATATAGTTTTTTTGACAAAGTCTTTAGTTCAGTTAATTTAGTACAGTAAACTTTATAAAATGATTTTTTTTTCTTCACCACTTAAAAAATGAGATTTAAACATCCGTCTCTTTTTCTTAATTGAAGTTATTAAGCCTTTAGTAATCCAGGGTTTTTGTAAGAGTTTTCTCATTCTTCTTAAAATTGATCTCAAAGGCGCATGGGTGTCAATAGAATGTGATATAATGTGGACAAAATTATTAAATAGTTCATTAAAATTTTCATTAGATAGGGTAGGTCGATGACTAAAATAATTGTCTAAATCAGTTTGAAGTTCTTTACAAAACGATTCTGAACAAAACTTTGTTTTATCACGATAAAAGAATTGCTCTATATTTTTTTTACTGTTAGTGGAATTTTTATTGATAACACAAAAAATTGGGTAGTGGTCAGTCAAGTCAGATTTAACTATAAAAGATTGCAATTCAAGCTTTGAATCATTAGTTATAATATGATCGATTATGGTTGATGAGTTATTAGATATTCTTGTTGGTTTAGTAATTAAGGGCATACACTAGCTGTGTAGTTAATGAAGGACATACCTAAAACATAAAGCATCATTTTAACATAATGTTATTCAATCAATAGACATAAAATGTTTTAAATAAAATAAAGCACTAGCAATTTTGATAAAAAAGTAGCACAATATTATTGAACCATTTTGTAAGCTATCTTAATTTTGCGCAACTAAAGATAGATAGAATTAAATAGCTACTCCGATGAGGTTCAAAGTTTGTTCTATTTTGAATCGTTTAATTAAGATATTTATACTATAAAAAACGAGGTGATATTTTTTTTATTTTTAGGTTTCAATTTAAAAGCAGCGTTTGAATAAATTGCAAAAGACAATTTAGGAAATTACAAATTACCATCGCAATATTAAAAAGGAAACAATTTAGCAACCCATTTCCTGTGACAAAAGAAGAGCACAATTTAAAAAATAAATGATGTGAGAAAAGCAGCAAAGCACATTGGCAATGTAGGCAATAAGTAATTGAATGAATAATTATTAATAGAGAATTTACATTCGTTTATGACCTCAAATCAACTTGTTTATTATCTATGAAAAGAGTATAATTACCATCAAGTGCTTTCCACATGGTTTTCTTATTATTCTTCTTAGCTTCTTTATAATACGGTAATAGAAGTTTTCGCTGTTCTTGAAACTTAGCAGGCAGATGATTAGTAATGTAAGTATTTAGATTGGTGTTTCCACTTTCTTTACGCATAGCGTTATATGGTCCAAGATTTTTTGCTGATTTAAAAATTAAATTTTTATCATGAATTGTAAGTAGCTTAACAGTTATCGGTCGATGAACTGGTTTACTATTCTTTGTGATCGGTTGTTGAAGACGTCGATGAATATCTGAGAGCTTGATTTCATTTGGATCAATTTTTAAACAATTCTTTAAAAAATCCTGAAATTTTTCAATAGTTTTTTCTCTTTTCTCCCAAATATTATTATTGTCTTCTTGGATACCATGAATTAAGATATTCAATCTTTTATCATAAGATTCTTTCATTAAAAGTGCCTTTTCATAATTTGACTGAAATTCTTCAAATGATATAATTTTTTGGTTTAACTGTTTAATTAAGTCAATATCAGCTTTGGTATCTAATATAGTATCAACTTCTTTACTTCTATTTTCAAACTTTACTTCTAATAAATTTAATCTTTCACTGACAGCATCGGTTTTGGAGTCAATGTTTAAAATTTTCTCTTCAATTTTATTTAATCTTTTTATATTTTCATCAAGTTTCTTTTCCAAGTTCATTATTTTATGCTATTTAATCTTTTAAAAAATAATTGACTAGCGTTAGATTAAGTATTTTATTAAAATCTGCTTCAGCCTCTATCTGTTCACTTTAGCAAATCAAGTTTGATGTTGCCTCTACCATGACAAAAGACACCATGACAAAAGACATCTAGCAAGAAATAAATAAAACAAAATTTTGTGAGTTGAATATTTCAACATCATATGCACCATTATTTACACCATTGCTTTTTTTGCGGACAACCAAGAATTTTTTGTATCCATCTTTTCAGCCAAAAATTTATGCAAAAACAAAAAACTACCATTGCCTTTATAAAGTAAATTTATACCTGAAGCTGGTCAAGAATTGTTCTCATTTGTTATTAAATAACTTTTTATACTTACTTACTCAATGTAATAGCACTCTGACGTGCAAGCGGACTAACGTGTGCTTGATGCTAAGTCTATCTGAACTTTATCGTCTAAAACAATTGTTTTTATATTTTTTTACTTAATGTTTATTATAGATTTTATTTTTTGAAAAATACGTTTTCTATTTTGTTCTCACTTGAATAAAAGAAACGTCATGATTAACTATTTTCCTAATATATTGGCTTTATTTTTGTTTTTTAATTTAAGCCTTTTCTTTGTTTTAGTCTTTTCTCATTGCACAGACGGATTGTAGCAAAAACAAAATTTGCCATAATAAGCAAAGCATTTTAAAAAGTTCTAAATTTTTAAATAAAGTTTATGGAAATAATATATCGTTAGCTACAATTTTGGCATTAAAGTAAAATTTACGTAAATTAAACTAAATTACTTTTCATAAATTTGCTTTGTAAAGTAAATTAATTTGTATGAATTGTTTTCAGCTAATTTTTCTATTAATTTTAAAGCAGACTGGTTCAAGCACAAATTTATAGAACGTTGCAAAATTTTTCTTATTTTATTGGTTCTTGAAACTAGAAAATTCTTGCTTCATACATTAGCCTTTTAAAGCACTTCACTTATTTTCAAATATATTTAAAAAACTTTTACTGCAGAAGATTTCTTGGTGGTAACTGACCAGGATGCAGCTAAATGTAACGTAAAATCTTTCAGTGAAATTAAAGCATTTTTTTAAAACTGTTTCTGCATAAAGTATTTGACTCACTTTTTGTTTTTAAAATCTTAAGATAATTTTTTTACTTTATTCGCACTCAGAAGCTGTTTTGAGATTAGGCAACTTTTAAAGTTTTGTATGGCTAAACTTTTTAAAATAAACGCACTTAGTAAGTGCCATAGCAAGATTTAAACTCAGATTCGTAATCGTTTCAGCATTTGTTAATTTTTTTCTTCGAAAAGTATGTAAAATTGTTCTCTAGTGCAGTATTTTTTGATCTGTTTTGTCAGGTGGCGTAATAAACATTTGTCTGAATTAGCCAGGTGCACCCTCCGATTGTGGTGTGCTACGTTGGCGAGTTCAATTAGAAAGTCTACTAACTGTTATGAAATCAAATTGCGAGCAATCAAAATTGACCGTTGGAAACACGGAATTAACTTTCGTCAAATTATTGATATTTTTTCCAACCATATTGTTGAGATACTCAGCAGCACAACCAAAGTCATAAAATTTTTTGTTGGAACTTTTTTGGCTTCTTAAGCCCTTTTTCAAAAAAAGTTTTGTTAATTTTATTTAAGTTTGAGTTTTTCTTGAAAAGGGTTTAAAAAGTCGAAAACGTTCGAAAATAAAAATATTTTGTAAATTTAGTTGTGCTGCTGAGTATCGCAACAATATCTTTAAAAAAATTATTCCTAGACGAAATTATTATATTTAACTTTGTTTGCATAAAATGCCCTAGTCGCTTCCGGGAGCAGAATTTTACCCTTACTTTTTGGGTTAAGCAAAACAATTTTTTGGTCCTTATGGTTTTGAATGAACCTTCCCCAGATTAAGTTTCAACTTTGATCACCTCAGTAAATTATGAAGAAAAAAATTTCACTCCAAAGTTTTCCGATCTGGTTCCAGATGATGTAAAAGATGGTGCAAAACTTTAGTAAATTTTTGTATAATTTTTTTAAAAGTTGTGGTTTTTGCGTCAAAAACTTTTCAAAAGCCCAGTTTCTGTTGAGTTTTTTGCAGCGCATTGGTGCAAAGTTTGTGTAACACATTAAAATTTCAAATGTTTTTTTTTAAGATATTTACTGTTCAAGAAGTTTATTGGCTAAAAAGTAGAATTATTTTTTAGCAAAAAATTTTTTCACTAGTATTTTGGTAAATGTTGACTTCATTTTGTCTGAACGATTCAGGGTGTTATAAAAATTGTCACGAAAAACTTTCTCTTTCGTTATTGCAAAAACGTTAATTTATACAGTTTACAAAATAATAATGGTATTTTTTTGTCGACAGTGAGATAAAGTTTTGGTTTATCTCATATATTATAATTTCGCCATTACGAATACCAATAAAATCTGTTTTTCTGCATAACAATTAATTCTTATAAAAACTTTAACGTGCATCGAGAAAAATATTTCATGCATTAGCAATAGTAAATTTTTTTTAAAGGTTTTTTTCTTTTTTTATTCTATTTTTCGCCACTATTTATACCACTGACTTGCGGAGATAAGCTAAAAGCGCTATATCTCGAGCAACCGTCAAGCGATTTTCTTGATTTGCAATCAGAGATGCCGTCCAGTAAAATTTTCATTTGTTTTTTCTAGTTTTTACAAAAAAGATATAACTGAAATTTAAAGCTGCTTGCTAAGACTGCCAACTAGAGGAAAGTTTCTAAAAATGTCTTTCTCACAAATACAACGGATTGACGCGAGTTAGTTTTGAACCGCAACCGTGTCGATCATTTTAGCCAACAATACAGCGCTCATAACCACTCAGCCACGCTGCTTACTTTTTATAACAAAGCACGCATTAGAGCCACATTTTTTTTACTTACATGAGTATAATACCTTATTTTTACCAAATTTTCATTTTAGTAGATATTTTTACCACATAGATAAACATCAAAAATTCTTAAATTGAAAATTGCGCACTACAAGGTGAAGGCTGGTTAAAGTCTCCAAAAGAGGTTCATGATTTGTGAAATATTGTATTGAAAAATTTGTCGTTTGAAACTTATAAAGTGAAGAAGACGGAATATTAAAAGTAACGCTAAAAGGGGTTGCAGTACGAAAAGTTCTAGAATGCTTTGCATAAATTGCAGAAACCAATATTAAAAGTATTTGTAATTGTTTAAAAAAATCGCAAAAGTATGCAAAAAACGAGTTTTTACATGTAAAATTTTGATTTCTTTACTAAGAAGAATCTTCGCTCATTATCTTTTTTTCTCTCATTGCTCCTTGTTTTTTTATGTGATCGGCAAATTTGGTTAATGCCACTATTATTTGATAAAATCTTAGCTTGGCTAAATCGTTTGATCAGGAAACTATGACGTTGATCAAGAATAATTTCTTATGTTTTAACAATTTATAGGTTGTTTTAAGTTTGATTGTCGCCTTATTTGTTATAGTAAACTCTTCAATTAGGCAGTTGCGTTTCACGTGAATCGTTTTAAAATCTTCATTCAGTGGGGCTGAACATCCATTGAGTTTTACAATAAATTAAGCTTGTTATGGCAAACTCAATATATAAATGAATATACTTTAGAAAGCAAACTTTAGGAGGGACAATCTTGTAGTTGCTGCACGTTTATTTGTAAAATGTAGATATATTTTAAAGCTTGTGAATTTGAAAATAATTTTTGCGATTGACTATTTTTGGTGTCACCGAATGCGAGTAAAGCTATTTTTTCCACACATCGCGCTTCATTATCATTTATACATTATTTACAAAAAAAGCACTAAACGAATCCAACCCTAATTCAAATAAAATGTTTAATAGTTGTACAGTTAGTTTGTTTACGTAGAAGCTTCAATGAAAATTTTCATTCGACTGCAAATACTTGAATACAGACGCGTAATTTAAACTTTAAAAATTAATCTGTAAGATTACGCTTACAAACAAAGAGAAGCGCTTATTAAGAATAAGACCCGTTTGACAAAAGCGAAAACATTATGTCATGGTATTGCACAATTCTACAAAAATACGTGAGGGTCAAACAGAGTTAATTGTATTCTTCTGTAGAATCGTAATTTTAAGATACATCTGGAGTTTTAATATACATTGAAGTTTTTCAAATTTTTTGGTCGGTGTTCATCAGAAAAGTGCTCAATGACGTCGAGTCAGAGCGGTTAGATAACCAAATTTCCGACCATAACATTTTTTTAATTTAACACTAATTTTATTTTATTTGGCTCAACAGACTATTTTGCCTGCCTGGGCTCGTCATGGGGCGGTTATAAACCTGAAAAAAACAAAACAAATGAATAAAAATACAGTTTAATAACAAAGCGCTTGTTTGCTTTATTAAAACAACGTTTTAATTACGCTGGCAGTTAATATACATATTTATTAATTTATACACTCGGTTTACTTTATTTTTACATCTTACCTTTACCGACTTTCTTGATCAACAAACAAAATAACCCACTTCTGCACAACATACTTATTGAACCAACGGATTTTTTATAATTGTCTTTCACTTTACATTTGAAGTTCGAGGCGAGTTTTAGTTTGAAAATTCCCTTCTCCGAAAATATCTCAGCGTGTTTTTTAGAAATGAGTTTTAGTTTGAAAATTCCCTTCTCCGAAAATATCTCAGCGTGTTTTTTAGAAATAGGTTTGCTTGTTTGAAAAAATCTTGTCAATAGTTTATAGCTATTCAATGTAAGTGTGCGAAAAAAAGACATAAATAAAAAACAAGATATTTTGAACCCAGCGTTTCTTAACCTTTTTGATCTAGTTTTCCATAAGGTCAATCACCAAGTTTGAATTTCCCCAGAGATTTTTTTTAGTGACAATGTCTTACGGAGCGCTATTTAGCCGATGGTAATTAGGTTTTATCTCCTGGAATCCCGGACAATTTTTAAGTTTTAAATTTCCAAAATCTCGGTTTATTGTATTTGAGTTGATAGTAATGGTTTTTGCAACTTTTTAAAATTTGTTGCTGTTTATTCATTTAGAAGTTCAATAAATTCTTTTAGCGCTTTTGCTAAAACATCGGTTACTTGAAACACAATGTATTTTTTGGGTGAAGACGAGCAAACAAATAATCTTAAAATCTTCCATCTCTTAAAAAATGGTTAATGAAAATGATTCAATAATTTCTCCTGTCCGTGAAAAAATAAATGCTTAGTTGAAAACGCTCTTAAAACCTTCGATGGACGTTTTGCAAGTGAAAACTTCATTTGGAAACAACAAAATTTTAAAGCATTTTCCTTTAGTTTGCATATCATGTCAGATAAAGAACTGTAGGAAGAATTTATTGATTAGCGGACAAATCAAACTCTTGAAATCTAAGTTGAATGCAAAACTTTGTTGTGTAGCAATGAATAACTTTTATGTGATTAATCAAGACAAGATTCAAGATTAACCAAGACTTCACGGCACTATTATTAATTAAGACCAAGTTAAGAAATCGCTTGAACACCGTGGAGGGCAGTCGGATCATTGTCAGCAGCAAAATGTAACTGTTACTATTAATTTTTTTGACCTTTAGACGCAAGAAAATTTTTGTGTATTGCCTTCTGTCTGCTTTTATTTCAATTTGCTATGTTTTTTTTATGCCATTCCAAAATTAGATTTTGTAAAGCATGTAAAAATATAATAATAAAAGTTTTTAAAAAGTAGAGAAAATAAGAAGATTGGAAAGCATTGTTTTACATAGTAAAAAAACGATGCAACTGCAGTAAACTTTTATTAAGATTCTCACTTTTCAAGTTTCAACTAGTGTCAAAATTTTTTTTGAATAAAATTCCTGAAAAACGTATTGTAAAACTTCCATCTATTAGAAAAATACAGATGGACAGTTATTTTATTTAACATACTTGTAACGGTAAACGGCGCTGAAATTGCCGATTACCGCAAAGTGAAGTGTCGATCAACGCGCTTCCGGCTTCGACAAATTAAAAGGAAATAACAACCAAGGAAAATAATTTAATTGAAAACAAGTAATAACTGAAACGTTGAAACGTGGAAATGAAAGCGAAAACGAAAGCGGAAATGAAAGCGAAAACGAAAGCGAAAACGATAATCTGTAAATAAATAAAAACCAACTAAAAATTAAACAAAAAAAGAAAACGCATAGGTATCTTACCGAGCAGTTCACTTCGGTGCTGACTCACGGGGAAAACGGGAATTATCTTAAACTGCACGCTAAGTCTACTCAGACTTCAACCAGCTGCCCACAAACACTGCAGCTGGTCGCCTCACAAATTGAGAAGTGTGAACAAACGCAAAAAAGCCAGCTCTAAAATCAACGCGCTGCAGACACAACTATGCTTCAAGGTGAGATTAATTAAAAATAAAGCGTAAAACAAAAAAGGCGCTGGCAGCGAGTGCTCGCGCAAATAATGATTAGAAACTCAAGAAAAATAAAATAAAACACGTGCGTTGGTAATTTTCTACAATACTATAATTTTCATTATACTCTGTTGTTCTTCTGGTAAAAACAGAAAACTTTTTTTGTTAAAAACCTTTTCAGTTTATTAAAAACTAAAAATTAAAAACAAACAGTCAACGTTTCGGGTGCGGTTACAAGCACGGTTCATCAGGACCAAAGCTAAAATGAATGTAAAGTTAAGAAATCAACTAAAATTGTTTTTTTCAAAAAACAGTTGTCAAAACATAGCGGAAATTACTCAAGCGTAGCATTAAATGATTATTTCAAAAAAAAAACAACAAGTTTCGTGTAAAAAACAATGAAATGCGCAACACGGAATCGAACAAGCGTGAGAGAACAATTTAAAACAGCAATTAAATTTTGAAAGTACAGTAAATAAAATACAAAAACAGGTTTCATTTTAATTCATTATATATTTTATTGTAATAGACACCTTCTTTGTCATTTATCGATGAATTAGTTTTTTGTATGAAATATGATTCTAAAAAACGGCGTTTATAAAAGTCAGGTTCAAAAGTAAGAATTGATGAGCCAAGCCAGTTGATTTTATGGTCGAATTTAACAATATGTTTGACAAGAGCAGTTTTTTTATTTATGTTGTTATCATCAATTTTCGCCAGATTGCGTGGGTAAAGATCACGTTTGTGTTCCGCACAGCGTGTTTTAAAATTACGACCAGTTTCTCCTATATACAATGCAGAGCAATCTTGGCATGGAATTTGATAAATAGCTCCTTGTCGTCGAGTAGGTTCAATTCTGTCTTTAGTTGAAGGTAAGATGTCTTTTATAGTTTTTAAAGGTTTAGTACAGACTTGGACATCAAAACTTTTTTAGAATTCTTGTAATTTTTTCACTGAGTCCTGATATATATGGTAGAATGACTGTACCTTTCTTTTCTTGATGATTTGAAGTAACTCTGCTTTTTGTTCTTGAAGTATTCATGCGGTTTATCGTCTGCTTTAGAAACCAGTCCGGATAATTATTGTGTCTGAGAGCTTCCATTAGTTTCTTCATTTCAATTGTTTTGTCTTTCTTTTTAGTAATTAGTTTCGAATTCATTCTGTTCAAGAGTGTGCAAAAGGTTTTTAACAAAAAAAGTTTTCTGTTTTTACCAGAAGAACAACAGAGTATAATGAAGAATATACCTGGTAACAAGAAAAATAGTATAATACTATAATTTTATTTAAGTAGCAGGAAAGCAACGGAAGCGCTAATACACAGGGCAGGCAATTATCTAATCTGCATACGAAGATGCCAAGATATTGCTGTCTGGTTGAAATTTTTCATTTTAGTTTTTAGTTTTATAGAAATATGACTGAAATTTAGAACTGCTTGCAAAGACCATCAAGTAGGGGAAAGTGCCGCAAAGTGTCTTTACCAAGGGCACAACAGAATGATGCAAATAGGTATTGCGCAGAGACCGTGTCGAGCACAATCATGGCGTTCTATGCTCACTCGACGCTCGACCACGCTGCCGGGTTATTTTTCTCCGTCTTGAAAAGAAAATTATTTTTTCTGCAAAAACATCAGAAATTTTCGCCCCCAGCTTTTCAGTGCTTTGAGTATAGTGAAATATTGTAATTTTTAATCCTAAATTACAAAAGTTAGAAAGGGTTAAAATATTTTGCAGAAATTACTCAATAAAGACAGCATTTAATCATCTGTCACGTTGAGTTAAGAGGGCGTTTTGTTGTTTCAAAAAAAGGACAATTTTAGCTAGGAAATTATTGAAAAAAGTCTATATTTGACATTGGTCTAAAACCCTTTTTTAGATTAACCCAAAAGCTAAAGTCTAAACAATCCAGACACAATTCGTAGTATTTTTTTTTAAATAATTAAAATCACAAATTATTTTCTTTACAACATTAAGCTGATGCAAAAATACTAGGCGTAACCTGCATAAGTCCATATAAAAATTTTTTTATTAATGTTTTTCCCAAGCATTGAAATTCGCGGACAACAAAAAAGTATTGTATCACGTGATAAATTACGCTGTCAGGGACCTTCTTTTGTAGAAGACGCGAAGATAAAGGAAGAACGAAAAAAAAGCGACAAAGGCTTATAAAAAATTTATTCCGTTATGTTAGAGATAATACGAATTGAACTAATAAATCTAGTTCAGTAAAAATCTATAACGAAATAGTTGGATGAATGCGCACAACCTTATTTTGAATATCTAAAAACAAAATTACGATGTTATCTTGGAAACAAATTTTTGAGGTTTTACTGAATTTTCTTGCCATTGATTATATTTAACACACAATCTTTTTTCATATTAATATACTCTATTCATAATCAAATTAAAGCATTCTCTGAAAAAGAAAAAAAGCTTTGCGCAAAACAAAAAATGCGATCGTTAATAGAATTAAATGAAGGAAATGCGAGGTTTATTCCAAAATACGCGTTTTATAAAAATAAGATAATGAATAGAACTAATTGCGTATATAGGGAGTTTTTCACCGTATTTGTGCGCTAAATAAAAATAAGATCTTCACTTGAATTAATGGCCAAAAAAACACATTTTTTAAAACAAACAGAAAATGAAATTAAGACCTTAAAATAGAAATACTTGTTTGTAAAGGAAATTTTTCCTATTGTGTTGATGTACCAAAAAGAAATAAGTTTTGATTAGAAACAAGTCAGTGCAATGTAGGAGAGAGAGAAAGTGAGAGAAATTTTATTTTTTCACCTTGCACACATTTGGAAAACAATTTTGGAGAAATACAGAAAATTGCAAGCTATTCACCATGCAAAGGTCAGGAAGCATCAAAAAATTTTCAAGGGTATTAAATCAAAATGCTTTTTGATGAAATTAACAATCAATTATTACTAACAAAAAATGAGAAATAAAAAACAAAAAAACGACGTCAAACAAAGAAATGAACAATTATTCCAAAGCGTATAACAACTAAGTAAAAAAACATTAACTATTTTACAAAAAAAGCAAAGCACAAAACAAAAACAAAGCAACCAGAATAACAGAGATCATTTACGAGAAACAAAAAACAATTTCTTATAAATTTAAATTTGTAAACTCGGCAAAATATTTTCTATATTTTTTTTAAATAATACCCATTGCATACCCTTAAATTCAGCATCTATTTGACCCCATAATATAGAACCTCTGTAAGAAAGAAGATTTTTACTAAAATTTTTGTTAATACGAGGTATAAAATATATAGAAAGTTTTGTACTTTTTGTATTGTGAATATGAATTTCAGTCAATTTACTAAATGAACCATAAAATTTTTGAGGTAATTTATTAATTTACAGTTGATATATAAATTTATCAAATTCTAATATGTAGTTATATGTCTTCCAGTTGTAAAAAATTGAGTGTTTTGTGAAAAATCTATATCGGGTTGAATATAGTGCAAGATAAAATAGTCTTAAAATGTTGTTTAATTTAACTTTAATAACTCCAAAAGATGCTTTATTAGCTGTTGCCCAAACAATAATTCCATATTGTATCTTGCTGAAACCAAGGTGTAATATAGCATACAGAGGGTTTCACAAACAACATTACTACTCAATCTGTAAAAAATGCCAGCATCTATGGAGAGCTGTAAGGTCAATTGTGTAATGTGGGAGGAACATGTTAAAGTTTCATCAATCGATATTCCGAGATATTTAATAGTTTCAACTCGTTTGAGAGCCACACCATTCAAATTTAAATTAAAGCTTGCACTAACAGATTCGTGAAGATATTTGTTAATAACCATAAAATTTGTTTTTGAGTAATTTAATGATAATTTATCTTGACCAAGCCATGCATCTATTTTCTTAACTTCAAAGTTAAATTTTGTTTGCAGAGACTCAATGCTTCTATCAGACATCATTAGAAGAGTATCATTTGCAAATATTGTGGTATCACAACTAGAGGCCGTAAGCAAACGTTAATATACAACAAAAACAAAAAAAGACCAAACAAGACCCTTGAGGAACACCACATGTGACTTTTAGGTTGTCAAACATTGTATTTCTGATATTAGTATTTTTAAACCAATCAAAAAGATAGCTTTTGAAATGCTCCAGGGGTTTTCTTCTAATGCGGAAATTCATAGACATTTTGCGTTAAAGCAATTCGTGTTAACGGTATCAAAGGCTTTTGATAAATCTAGTAAAATACAACAAGTTTATAAATTGTTATCAATATTTCTGACTAAAGAGTCATAATTGAACTGATAGCAAAATTAATGGAAGTGTTTTTTCTAAATCTTGATTGATTATCGCTTAAGAAATTTTTCTCTGTGAGAAATTCGTACAATCGGTTGTAGATGAGTTTTTTTAATTATTATTATTATTATTATTATTATTATTATTATTATTATTATTATTTTTATCATCTCTACCATCTATAATTTGCTTAGTTACATCAATCATCGAGTTGATTATTTTGTGAACCCGATCCAACATGTTGAGAATGTGATTTCAAAACAGTCATTGTCATGCCTTCTAGAATTTTCGACAGGTTTTCTGTAAGTCAATTAAAAGGTGGAAAGAATTGCTCTTTCGCTTTTTAGATTCTAACAGTTTGGATAAAACAACTTTTTTCTTTTTTTCTTTTTGAACTTTAATTGAACGAGTTAAAATAAAACAAAACATATAATTACAAAGCTAAACAAGGATAGGAGACATTTATTTTTGCTGCGAAGTGTTAGATCTGCAACAGGAGATTAAAATTAAAGATTCCTTTTTTAACATCTTACTTAAATAGTGCTCATAAACTTTAAATTTTGCGAGTCAAACCCATATTTATTGTATTTGAAATAAATATTCAGTTAGACAAAAACTTCTTTTAGAGTAGAGCAATGCGTGATATATACAAGAAGCTGATCAACATTGGCCATTTACACATACCGCTGCCTGGTTTTGCGTCGTCGTATCTAGCTTGTCTTTTTATCGCTAAATCTGAATAAAAGCAAAAATTTTTTAGTTTTTTACTTTGTGACATTAAACTTTTTTGTTCAAAAATTTGTCCAAATATTGTTTTATGATACGGAATCAAGCAGCATACCTTTGAATTTTGCCGCAACCAATCACAAACTTTGGTAGTTTTTTTGTCCAATCGAATAAGTCGGCTAATTTTTTTGGATTGACACGACGCATATAAATATGACATCGAGCTCGTTTTTTGATCAATGTCAACGATTTCCTTTGATTAATGTTGACCAATTAGAATTTAAAAAAATAATTTTTTTCAAGAATATTTTTTGTTAAAAAGAGTTGTATCATCGTTTTGCGAAAACTTTTTCAAAATACCGCTATAGTTTTGGTTTGGAAATTCAAGTTTTAGTTAAAAATTTAGCACTATGCAAAACGAAGCATATTTTTTGGAAAGTATTACGACAATTAACCCTTTAAGAGATATAAGAATTTGATTGTAAAATAAAATGACAATGGTTCAATAATGATGTCACAAATACCTAAAAATTATAATTATAATGCCTTCACAAAAGTGCTTTTGTTACGTTACAATCACAATCATGGTACACATATGTATCATTGTCCCTTAAAGGGTTAAAGCTGGATTACAAAAGTTATAATTTAGTTTTTTTAGACTGCCGAATTTATGTGATTAGCAAACATGAGAAAAGAGGCAATTTAAAGCTATTATAATAAAATTAAAAAAGTAATGAATTAAAGGCTTAAATAATTGCCTTAAATAAATTAGTCATGAACTAAGAAATCCTCAAAGTTTGTTTGCTTGGAAAAATTTAATGTTTTAATAAAACTAATGATTCAGCAAAATCTCTCCTTTGCCATTATCGCCAGTGCATTTTTATATTTGATATATATTTTATATTTATTTTATATACGTTACATTTGATAGGCAGCATTTATCCTTTTTATTAATTTCTACCGGGAAGCAATAAGAAAATGTAGATTTCAACATTAAATGATGGATTGTCACTAATGCATTTTCGCTTTTCTTCTGAAAGTATCAAAATTTCTAGAAAAATTTCTTACTGTTTCTATTTTAAAGTTTTTACAAACTTTTTTGTATTGTAAACAATATCCAATATTGTAAATGCAATTAAAATTTTTAATGGATTAAATAAACTTTTCTCTAGTTTTTATTTATTTGGCAAAAATATTGCAATATAAACTTCTTTTTTTTTAAACAAAGCTCGGCCTCCTTTCCAATAGATTACTACCCTAGCGTGGTGGAGAGATTTGCGTTTTTTATGATCTAATAGCAATGCCGTCTAGAGTTTTCAACTCCTTTTACGGCTACCCATGACGGAAAGGTCGAAGGTGAAATACAGACCAAAAGAAATCTAACAAATGTAGCAAAATAAAGAGTTGGAATAAAAATATTCATGCTGCATTGGGCTTCGCGCAGGATAAAAAGGTGCGCGTTCGGGCTAAACTACTACAAATAACTTACCCGAAAATGGATAGAAAATAAACAGGAGTATTACCGAGAGAAAAACCAACAAGTTGTTAATCTGTTTTAACTTTTTGTATAATTTTTCATTGTTTCAAATCTTTTTGAGGTGACTAATTAAACAAATCTAAAACAAACCTAATCAATATATTCAACAACTGCAACAAGCCAACACAGACAACCGAGCTAATAAAATGATTAAATAAAGTTTCAGCCATTCTTGTCATGACCGGCCTTCAGCATTTTTGAGTTTTAAAAACAAACTTTAATGAATATTCATCAAAAACTTTTTTGATTACTTTTTACAACATTGTTAACCAGCTGTCTTGTGCGTTTCAGCTTTCTTCTGTTTTAGTTGAATGGGTTTTTGAAGCAGTTTGTTTAATGGTACAACCACACAGAGCAAAGCTCTTTCCTACATGCCAGAGATGACTATTTATTTAAATTATAATTTTATATTATTTGAAAAAACATATTGTTTTTGAAATAATTGAAAATGGACTACAATTTTGTTAAATATTTCGGTTTCGGTCTTGGTCTCGCTCTTGGTCTCGATTGTTTCTGGTCTCGGTCTCGACCCTTAGGTCTCGAAATTTGGCGGTCGCAATCCCCGTCTTGGTCTCTGAAAATTATCGGGTCTGGTCTCGGTCTCGACGTTTGTGGTCTTGCATGACTACATCATTGCCTTTTACTAACTGGACTAATTTTAACTTAAAACAAATAAATTGTTGCACTGATAAAAATTAAACTAGAAATTCTTGCGATGTCCTCATGTAAAAAATATTGGAATAAAAATATTACCTGCAAATTGGCCTCTCAACAGTAACTATAAAGAAGTCAAATAAACCAAACATTCTTAACCCTATTCTCCTCAAGGGCGGGGCTTCTGAAGCCCGGCCTCTGCAAAAACATTTGTAATTACTTCATCTTTTTAGATAATATTCTAGAATTTCTTGACTTTTCCTAATTTGAATTGCTGAATAAGATGATACTAATTTTAGGTGCTCCCAAACAAGGTTTAAAAGGGAAAATAGACGTTTTTTAGCAAATTGGTAAATTTTTCCTTGTTTTCGCAAGCAGAGAGTAGAATTTCAATTTTACGCTTTGTTAAGTAACATGAATTTTACCAACTTATTGACTTTGCGTGACGAAGCAAATTACATTGTTTGCTAGACGTCGATATGCCTGAGACGATGCAGAACTTACTTCATGTAAATCGCATTTTCTGTTTTTGAGCTTTTGGCGATTGCTTGGAAATACTTTACATATATACATTCTGTTCTATAAAACAATTGTTGTTGGACTGCTTAAATACCAATCTAGCGGACAAAATCAAATCTTTACACTAAGCATTTTTATAAAACTTTCTTATAACTATTGATTCATGGGAAAAAAGACTACATTGACTAGTTTACATGTTAGCTCTTATGCTGACGCCTTCAGAAAATTAAGCAACAACTTACTTTTTATAATTGCATTTCACTTTGCATTTAAAGTAACAGGCTGCTTTTTTATTGAAATTTTCCTTACAATGAAAAATTCGACGTATTTTTTATGTATAAATTTATTTGTTTCACATACTAAACTCTGAGATGTACACAAATTACTTGTTTCCACCAAAAAAATTTTCAACTCAAAGTTAAAAAAACGGTTTTTATTTATCGCAAACTGTTTGATAAATTTATTTCGAAACTTTAATAAAGACCGAAAAAGCTCCTCTCTGGAAATTCGAAAAAAACTTTTTAGGTAAACGTCATGTAAAGACCATTTTTAGTCTTCATTTGTCTTCCACAATAAATTTTACGTTTGAACTCAAAATGTCAGTTTAAAAATTTTGTTATGAATCCTGGTCTAATATGATTATTCTATTATATTTCGACGTCTTTGTAGTTTTAAAATGACCCATTAATTGGAAACCTCAGAATAAAATCAAGTTAGATTCTTACTTACCGATGACCTGGGTTGTTTACAAGGGTTTTTCCAAGTAAAACCAAATAAATCCCCGGGTCCTGTTTTTATGTGAACAAAGCTTATAATCCACGTTAGAGCTGCTTTGATGTCTTGATTACATAACTTTCTCTTTTCCTACTTGCGTCAACTTCAATTTCGAAAATCTACTGAAGAGCGCTCATAGTCGCGATTCGATAGACTAAGTAGGCTGTAGAAGACCTAAAACGTTATTGACAAATTTATCTACTTTTTGTCCCCTGGCAAAAATTTGAGACGCTTACCTATGTCCTCAACGAGCCAATTGATGGTTTTGACGCAAAAAGTCAATCGTGGATCAAGTCGCTCAGTTGAAACAAATAATTGACCATTTTCCCGAGATTGAATCTAATTGTCAATCTGACAGCTGCATATGACACTGTTATTTCATACAAATTTGGCTTTAACTACAAGCTGCTGAGGTTTCTGCTGGATAAATGCATGGTTCGAATAATTATACAACTAGTTTGCAACAAAAGTTTCATTCTAACGGCGACAACAAGCAAAATATTCTCAGGTGTCAGAGAAATCAATTTCTTTGACACCCGAGAATATTTTGTCAATTTTGTCAATAAAATCAATTTCTTTTTAGCATCTACTGTAGATCTACAATCTGCTTTTCACAATCTCCAGATTAACACTAAAAGGAGGGCAATTTTCACCTATCTAGAAGGACAGAGTGCGTCAATTGACGCAAAATTTTAGAAAGCTGCAAAAATAACGTATTTTGCACATAAAAGGCCCCCAACTCCAAAAACTCTTTTCAATCAGAAGGTAGTTTTGATGTTTTATTGAATTAATGCAATGACTCTCAAAAAATAAGACTTTCTGGTGGCACATCTCCCACACACTTGTTTGTCACATTCTTGGCACATGTCAGTGGTCCAATTTATGCACTTTGAAGTTGAGCAGGTAAGGCGGCGCTTTACAATAGAACAAGCGTTTGTATCATTGGGACTGCAAACTTCTTCAGCACGCCGTTTACGAGACACGGCTGGCGCACTTCCAGTCAGCTCTTCTGCTACCCTTTGTATGAATACTCTACGGCTGATACTGTTTTGGCAGACCTGCTTGTAAAGATACCAACTGTTGATAAGAGTCACGTCAACTACATCGTAGAATACATGCACAGGCTAACGCCTACTTCCTGCTTTCACCGAGTAAAACCTTGTCATTTGGTCGTAAAGGTCCACTCCCACTTTTGTTTTATTGTAGTACAATACTGAATCAGGTTTTTTTGGGGGAGTTTTGTCGCTTGAAACAAAAATATTCGGGTGCAAACTGCTCAAAACTGCCACGTTTCTGCTGCTTTGCACTGGTAGGATGTGAGTGTAATTTCCGTTTGGCCATCATACCTAAACACTTCGGTTTTATGCAGTTCCTTTTTCTTCTTGCATTCCTCCGGGACTTCTCTTCTATTCTAGCGCAATGTCCCAACAAGACGGCACTTTTTCTCTACTAGTTTTATAGCAAGACGAAGTGAGGTAAAATAATTGCCACACGTGACATTGTAACCCCGTTGGAAAAGCGCAGCCATGAGCTTCAGCACAACATTTGTGGGCACAGACATTTCACTGCTTCTTGTATCGTCTTTTCCTATGTAAGGTAAGCCGTTGAATAAGTTTTTTTTTCTACATCAACTGCAAGCCAAAACGTAGGCCAAATTTTTCAGGCTTATTGGCCGTTTACTGGATGAATTTGCATCGTCCTTACATGGCAATAGATGCTCATCCACTAGGATGTTGCATTGTGGAACGAATGCTTTTTGGCAGTTTGATATGAAGCTGTTCCAAAGTTGTAAAACGAGAGCAAATTTATCCTGCAAAACATTTTTACGTCTTTCCATCTTCAGGTCAAAGCGAAGAAATCTCATAATTTCAGCAAATCTACCTTTTGGATTGTTTTGCGAAAGCATTTGACAACCCCAGAACTTTCTCCAAAAGCTCTTCAGAGGAAAGTTTCGTCCTCCAATCATGCCACAAGCAACCACCAACCCAATAAATTTATCTAATTCATGCAAGGACACATCATAAGTCTGATCTCCATTTGCCTTTGTCCTTCTTCAACTGTGCATTTTTTATGTTTCTCAACATTGATTTATCAAATAGTACCCGGAACGAGGAAACCGGGCTGTCAATATCAACACCACTTGTGGAATATGATGTAGGTCGAGGCTAAAATCTCAGGATATTATAAGATTGCAAGCGGCCCTGAGCAGCAGATGACACAACAATCTTTCGCCACTTTGACCCATCCCTACCTTGGATCAGACCTGGTCCGACAGAATGTGTAACTTGGTCATCAGCTTCATCATCGCCATTTGACTCGTCAGATTCTACCGCTAGAACACTAGCCAATGCTGCATTTACAACTGGGTCGATTTTACTGTCAAAGCCATCGTTATCAAACAAGTCTGACGGAAAATTTTGCAAAATTTCCAAAGCACGACTTGCTGCAATTCTCTGTCGATACATTTTTAGCAGTTTAGGTTTATAGAAAGTACTGTAACTACTAAAAACAAATGCATTATAAAAAGTACAGTAAAACACTCTAAATAAACTATTAAGTTTATCTGATAATATGTGTGTTACAAATCTTTTGCTCTGTACTGCAGCAAGTGTAAGTTGCATTGAAATTACAGTAAGTATCTCACACTGCTTTTTCACACCAAAAGTTGTAAATTTTCCCACGCTTCTGAATGCAGACACCAGCTGTGTAACTTTTGTTTTCAATCTTTCGTTGGATATAATTTGTAAAAACAGGCGATGCATTTTATAATACGTTTTCAATAATAAAACAGTACTGCGTCAATTGACGCACGCCATCCTTCTAGGTAGTTGATCCATTTCGCTTCACTGATAAAATAGAAACATGATAAGTTTAAAATAATCAACATTTACCATGTTTATCTTGAGGTGTTTAGTTCCGGTTTATCTTCAGGTAAAATTAGACAAATCACTGAAGTTTTGTCACCACCGTTTGGCATTGCACAAAAATTTTTCTTTGCGTGTCCCGCTGCTGATTTAACTTGCGGCCTCAAGGATACCAAAACATCAGATATAGATTTCTTATTTTTGGTCTACTCAACAGCCGAGTACTGGAATCTCATTTATTCTGGCAGCGCACGTACTTGGTTTATATGTAGCGTCTTGAATCAGGCTTTGCGCGTAGTCACTGAATGCCTCCATCCCTCTCCAACGGACCACTTAACAGTTTTTTTAAACATCCAGCCATCTGAGCTTTGACAACCAGGAGCGACACTCTTTTTGGCTGAAGGTGGTACTCTAGACCTCTGCTCCGCTATTTTTTTTAATCTGCGGCACACTTTGAAAGATTTCAAAAATTTCCAGAACAGCTGGGCCAGGGAAGAGCTAAATTTTGAACGCTTTCCGTTACCTGAAGTTTCATTTGGCGTCATAAAACACCTAAAAATTTCAATCTAAACTCTAAAGAAAAATGATGACTTTTTTTCATCTAAAGTTACCAATTTGCGCATGCCGTGCATAATCGAGCCTGGGTGAAAATTTATCCAAAAAATTTATTAATTTATTTGTATAGAGTTTTTATTTTCATCGAATAAAGTTTCTGATGAAGAAAGGCGTTCGAAATTTAATAAAGGCCAAAAAAGGTCTTGACATTACACAATGAGATGTACTGTATAATGAATTTTTTAAGTTTGTTGGTTGCTATTTTACAGAAACATAACTTTTTTTATTTGAAAGAGTATGTTTGTCTTTTTTCCGCAGCACACGAGCTGCATAGCACTGCTCTAGATCCTGACTATGGTTTATTCATCGGTTATCAAATGCCTGCCGATAAACACAAAGGTCTAAACACTTGTTTGTGCCTGCTGCGCAAAAACTTGAACAATCTTGCTAAAGGGATTCGTTCTTCCCAGTACATGAATTATAGATTGAACACAGAGTAATTTGCGGATACATCCCGGCCTCGTGTTTTCATTACCAACGCCTTGCCTGTACTCGTTTGAAATAGCGTGCTCGAAACAGTTTGAGTTATGCTTAAACGCCTGCTAAGGATTAGGACAACTGGCCGCAGCCTAACTAACCAGTCAGCTGCGTATAGTTGAGTTGCACCCAGTCGGTTACGGCCAGTTAGCCCATTTCGCCTGCGGTTTCATTTGTGCATAGACAAATGGGGTCTCCTTCCTTTCATCGCAAATGCGGCGCCGTTGCACAAACCGGAGATAACGTTGTATCGGGGTGTCACATGCATTGTGCATTACAAGCAGCACGAGATCGGACAGTTTTGGATAAAAAAATAAAAGGTTGTGGCTTGATACATTGCTACAAGCATTTAATTCAGGAAATACAATAGCAATTTGCGCTAATTCAACCGCACGTTGAAACAATGCCTTTGACTGGCTTACAAAAATAAATTTATCTTTGGAAAACGTCATTTCCGTTCGAGTGACTATAGTGTTGTAACATTTATACCTCAAAATTATGCTTCAAAGTCTAATTTTAGGAAACAATGTTGTCTCTTCTATGATAATGAAATCGGACCAGGCCAGAAAATGCGAAAAAAATCCATAACTCAGGAAATCAGTGTCAAATATATGGTTCTTTACGTGTTTCCGGTAATGCTTACAAATTTGTGCTTCATGCTTTGAACAATGCCGAGATATATTCCACGACTAACAGTAACAATTATATAGAGTAATATTGTTTTTCTCATGTGTTTTTTTAAAGTAATGCGATGTTATTTTAATACATAAAATACTATTTTTGTGGCGGTGAAATACACTGCAAAAAAACAAACGATGTGCATATAAACGATGATATATAAAAGATAAAGCTTAGTTGGTTTTACAGTATTTCTAAATCAATATTTAACACAGCTAAATGTCAAAACATAGTCTATTTCAAATACTTTTATGTAAAAAAAAAATTGTTTTTATTTCTTTATCCTTTTTGTAAAAAAAGCAGCAATAACTATTAGTATCTACAAAAACATGTGGACAAAACATGTGAACAAGTAATTTAAACGTGGTCTAAAATAATTTCCATTTTTTGACCAAAACAATGAAACAAGCTTCCTTTACCTTCTTCATTGTTTGTAATTGACGTGCGCGTTGACGTTCACTCTATACGTCCAGTTTTTAATCAAGTTTACGACTGTTGCAACAGCGAATCCGTTACAATCGAATTTCACGCTAGTTAAAAAAGTGTCTAAACGTAAAAATTGAAGTGACCTTGTAAATTGCAATTTTGCATACTTTATCCAATGAATTTTCAAAAACTTTTTGCTGTAACAAAAGTTAAATAAATTATTTTTACTGTGTTTAAATTTCATAAAGATAGCTTAAGTAGTTTTTGAGTTATAAATCGTTAATTTGGTGGGCTTCTGAAGCCCGGCCGTTGAGGAGTCAATAGCTCGAAAAAGGTTGAGGAGAATAGGGTTAAAACTGATTATATAAACGCTACTTTCCATGTAAGTTTGTCTCCCATTAAATCTCAATTTGATCTTACCATGTCAAACAAGCAAGCTCAAAGTCTAGTATCAGAATTTAATTTTTCAATTTTTCTTCGCCGCGATGGTTTATTATAAGTTTATAATAAATTCTCGGTAACTGTTCGTTTCCACTACGAGCGTGGAATGGAGTATTCTTTGTTTCTTTTATTAATGTTTTTGCTTCACTTAGTGCTTAAGCGCAGAAAAAAATAAAAAACTCGATAAAACAAACAAAGAATGCTTCATTCTACGCTCATAGTGGAAACGAGCCTCAAAAGTTCATCTCAAAAATAAAAAGGTTGAAAAGTACAGCATTAAAGTTTTATGGTTAAACTTTTTATAGAAAAGAGTGGTACAGAAATTTGTCACAGTGAAACATTATTTAGACAACTTTTTTGAAACATTCCAATAAAAAAACTTTTGCAAACTTGAACTTAATTAAGAATCCGAGGAAAGTTGATATTGATAAATTTTTTAACTACGAGTTGTTAACTTTTTTCTTCTTAACCTGTTTTCAAGCTATTGTTTTCTAATGTAGTTTTTAAAAAGATCACTAAACTTTAACCATTAAAAACTAGAAATATGCTTAGTTTATACTTTTAAAACTTTTCTAGTTAAGATGATATTATTCAACTTTTGTAAAAACAAAAAAAACTTTTTTAAAAATAAGCTGAAAACTTATGAAAATTTTCAGTTACGTAAATTTAAATTATCATTAATTACGTCTTATTTTGTGGTAGAAAAACAACCCGAAAATCAATGTAGTAAAAAGGTTAAATTTATTTTTTTAACTCAGGGAGAGGAAAAATATAACAAAAATTTATTGGTAATGAAACAATTTTTTTTGCAATTGAATGAAAAATAATCTAATAATCTTTTCACTTTGAGAGATTTGAGTTCAAAGCATCTTTTTCCGAAAAATGAAAAACAAATCCAAAAAGTACTAAAAATTTATTTATGTTGCTAGTTTTAGGTTAAAAATGTTTGGTTTTAAGAGTTTATTTGTTTTGCTTATATTGTTAATTTGGGAATTTACTAAACCTGTACTAAGTAAAACATTGTCGGATGTATTGCATAACAAATTTTATCAAAAGAGTAATATTTTTAGCATAAACCAAGATAGAGACTGTTGGAGATCTTATGAAAATCCCTGCCCATCAATTCTTTTTGCATTCCAAATCTTGATTGATGAAGAGGATTGGTTGTTACAAATAAAAGAATCAAAACAATTAAAAGAATTAGAAGCCTTAGGAATAAATTTTATTACTATATATAATGGAAGCTTTTGCAACCAAAGTTTGATAGAAGATATTTGCATCGATGATGTTCGAAGCTTTATAAAAATACAAACAGAAAAGAATTTAAACAACATCACTTGGAACGTTCTTAAAGAGTCAATAAAAACTATTAATCTGACTTCCATCAAAATTGACAAATCATTAAATCCATGTTTGGTTTTAGTGTTTTACTGTAGCTACTACAGATTTTTTGCTGATTTCTTTCACGGATTATTGTTGGAAGAGCTTAACACGTAAGTTTTATATACTAATTTGTATTTTTGCTTGAAATTTTTTTTTACAATCTTTTTTACAGACAAAACTTTTATTTACATTTTACAAAAAAAACTTCAATATATATGTAAATACTTTTTATTTATTTATTTATTTATTTATTTATTGCATGGATAAAAATGAATTATGAAATAGTTTAAATTTTTGAATCTCTCATCAAAAAAACTTTTGGTTTTAATCTTTAGATCAAATTTTTATTCCGGAAAATAAAATTGTCTTTACTTAGCTCTTATTTTTCCAAACTTATTTTTAAGCTTGATTATTATTAACTTAAAAAAAACAAGAGAAAAATTGAAAGCTGCAAAGGAAGAAACAAATGTTTCTTTACTTTCTGCCCAAATGCTAGAATTATACTTGTCAAAAAACACCTGCAATCATACTAAAATGGTATTGATAAAAATTGGAGTTATTGCTTTAATTTATGTTAATTTTAATTTAGTTTGATATTTAGCAAGATTTTTTTTTAATATAAGAAATCTCTTGTGTTTAAAACAAGGTTGAAAATATTGATGCACAGCAAATAGGGTTATTCATTTTTTCAAATCTTATATTTTTAACATACTCTGACATGGCTAAAATGGTTACTCAAAACTAACTAAAATATTTTTTACCGATGAATTTTATACTTTAAAGTTTCGCGTATTATCCAAACAATTATTTAAAACTTTTATCAAGTCAATAATCCAGAAAAGAAAATAAATGAATTACATTTCTAGTTGTTCAGTAGAAATTTGATTACTTGAATTACTAACCACACCTTTCTTCAAATTTATTCAAGTTTTACCCAAAGATTTAAAAACTCCGTTTTACGACGCTAATTTTTGGTAGGATTAACCAAAAATGAATGCAGGATCAAGTCTATACGAGACTCCTGAGGGACACTAAATGCAACAGCATTTTTGATTAAAAATCTTTGCTTCAAATAAGCATGAAATGGTTGTAATAATTACGCCAACTTCGTGAGTGGAAAAAGTTTAAGGGGATCAAAACTCTTCAAAAAAGAATAAAAATAGAAACGTGGAAACCACATTAACATATCAGTTTTGTCAGATTACCAAGTGTAACAAATATTATAACCTTTAAAGAAACGTTTGTCAGGAAAATATTTTTTATCATTAATACTTTCGTTTGCAGTTGACCAAATAAAACACATTTAGTAACTTAAATTCTATTAATGTTTGTGTAAAGTGTGTCATTAGTATAATATAGCAACGAAACGGTACGATTAGTAAAGAAAGTTTGAAGCAACTTCAATTCTGCAAACTCGATACATTTTTAAACGAGTTTTAGTTTACAAAAATTTTGCCTGTCAAAGTTCTCCATTTTCAATTCATCGAGTTAGAAAATTATCTATGCATATAGTAAAGACCAAAAAAAAGTTGTTTTCTCTTAATCGGCTTTTTTCTAGTTTAAGTTCGAAAAATCTTATTATTATTATTTTTTTTTTTATTCTCTATATTCATCCTCCTGACTCGCAGGAAAGCAACGGCGGCGCTAATACATAAAGTAAGCAATTACCCCGACCTGCTTTTGGAGATGCCAAAATATTGCTATCCGCTTGTAATTTAATAGAGATATGACTGAAATTTAGATCTACTTGCTAAGACCACCAAGCAGGGAAAAGTGCCGTAAAGTATCTTTCTCAACAACACAATAGAATGCCTCGAGTGGGTTTTGAACCGAGACCATGTTGATCATAAGCACGGCTCTTTAACCACTCGACCACGTTGCCGACTTTTATTTATCGAATTCGAGTTTGCCGCGCTGATTATGTATGATAAAAATTATAGAAGCAGTTTTTTAATTAATCTAGTTTGTATTTAACATAATCAGATTTAATATCTTATATAATTCTCATTTATGGACAAAAATAAAATAAAGGACCAAGTGATCCTAATTAGTTGTGGAATATTAGCCGTAGATACAGCACTTTCTAATGTTGCAGATTTGATTGTTCTCTTGATTAACAAGAAGTTGATGATTGGCCAAGCAGTTTATTGAATATCTCTGACTATTTCAGATGTTTTACTGGAATCATAGTTTTTTGACTTGTATTTATTGAATCGGTGCACCATAACTGCTTACATAAGGTGAATAGTTTTTTGTGTTTATGCACTTGTATGGAACCTTAATTTTAAAAAAATTGTCGGAACCCAATCTATTCGAGAGACAAAATCATATGAAGGTCTTCACTTTATATAAGTAGTAATGGTGTTATTGTAAAATCAGCGCCGGTTTTTTTTTGGGGGGGAGGAGAAGTCAATAAATAATTTTGATTTATTCGGATTCCTCCCTGATTTTTTCTTAACAATTATTCCTCTGTTTGGATTACGAATTTCTTTTTACAAAAGGCAAAAGGCTAACTTTGAGAACACTGATGAGAAGAAAGATAAAAGTTTTTTTTTGCATAATTCATTCATTTACTTTGGCTATCAAAAAATGAAAGTTTACCCGGAAAATGTTTTCCTTCAAAAACTTGAAGCACCAAACATTTGATTTTTTTAAGAAAAAACTTGAGAGTAAACATTTTCCTCTCTCGTGTAAGTGGTGCTTTTTCGTAACAATTCAAATGTTTTGTTGACGCAACTTGATTACTTGAAAGGCTAGAAAACGTCAATAACAGCAGACAGTATCACTGTTATGCCATGGTTGTTTTCATTTAAAATATAATTGATACACAAAAACATTGTCGAAGCCATTGTGTAATTTTGTTGCCTCACACCGATTTATTTCAATTCACCAAACAAATGTTGCTTGATTTAAAAACAATCAATTTACAAGCTCGACGTGTAAAATTCCATAAGCAAGGCAAATGTACTCACAGTAAATTCGTCGGATGTAGACAAATTTAGATAATTTCTATTTGTAAAATTTCGTGGAAAACCATGCAGTATAGCTACTTTATTAACTAAAAGTAGTTTTATTTACATTTTATAAGGCATTAAACAAAATTTTCAAAAATGTTTCTCAATAGGCTAAGCGCAGCTTGTTTTGTGCTTTTAAGAATACCTTTTTATTGTTGAATACAAACAAATGTGAAAACAAAAATTCTTAATCTTCGTCGTATGTGAAATATTGCCACTTGCTACAACGCTGAGTTAATGCCACCATTCTGATTGTGTTCGCGATCAAGAAGAAGTTGATGAATGAACAAAAAATTTATGGAATATGTCCGGTTGCGTCAAACTTTTTGGCTGAAATTATAATTTTCCCGACTTATATTTTTCTCCTATTTTGTTTATGGTAATGGAGAGTATGATTAAATCTATCTTGATGTAGTTGGATTTTTTAAAATGCCAAACTTGCAGGTTTCTATAATTACTTTAGTAGCGGCTGCCAATGATAGATTTAAACCTGTTTATAGTCCATTAACATACAATGCTAAAAAAAACATAACAAGTGGTTAGAAAACTTGTATTGAACTCTGATTACTATCTATTTTACCTGTTATAGCACCAATTGGTATCACTGACAACAACTTATATTTGTGCTTGTTAACGATACTTACGTCTTACTTATTCTGCTAACTACTTTGAAAGCTTTTTACATATATGCCGTTACTCTAATTATAATACCTGTGTCAATAAATATGGGTGTTTACAATTTTGACATTTTTAATTTACAAAAAGTCTTTAAAGAAACGAAAAAATTGTTTATAACTGAAAGATTAAACCTAGAATCGAAAAAAGAAATACAATTTTTTTTACCGTTGATATCATGTTGGGTGTTTTCAGCGTCTGTTTGTTACCCGCAGTTATATTATTGATTACTGCTGTTTATATAAGTAGCGAAAAATTTATTGGTCAACTGCAGCTTCTTCGGTTGTTGTATTAACGTCCAACTGCCTTTTTTGGAATTTTTTTATTTACAGTGCACGAGAAAAGGAATTTCGTGTAACGTCTAAAAATCTTTATAAAAAAATGTAGTTTGTTTTAAAGTGATTATTAAGTATGGATCAGCTGTGCAAGTTCTTTGCTTTGGGGCACGTATTATTAACTACACTCATTGTATTGTTCGTTGCTTCTTGTACAGTACTTTACTCGCTTACTCGCAAAGTCGTTATCATATTCTGCAACAACAAGTTATTGGTTTAGTCTACTATACATGGTCTCAATCAGGGTTTTTAAATTTAAACTGAAATTTAGTCTAATTTTTGTGTCTAATCTTTATATTTTTGAAACTTTTTTTTCGGCTAATTTTTGAAACTTTCTAGACTCCAAGTCTAAATATTCACTTCAGTAAAAACAAAAAAAATCTTTAACCGAAGTTCTGTTAAGTTTTTTTCAACAACAAGATGAAAACTTTTTTTTCATGATGAAAATTAGTCTTGGTATTCCTGGAATAGATATATTTTAAAGTGACGATCGAAAAAAAAGAAAAATTTTCATCTTGCCATTAAAAACACAACTTAACCAAACAAAAGATTACGAGTTTTTCGAAATACTTTTGGAAAAAGTGATTTGTAAATGGATACCAATTCTGCGGATCCCCTGAATAAGTTGCTATGGATTGTTGGGGATTCAGTGGACCATAGTTCAGAAACCCTGGTCTAGACTTTTTCACCTAATTCAATTATTATCTTTTTGCTTGTCATCTGAGAATATTTTTTCCAATTTGTTGAGTAAAAACATCAAATCAGATTTTTCAGCTGATATGAGAATCGCTTCAGTAGCTCATCGAATGTAACAAGACCAAACTTTCAAAAATACCTTAAATATCAAATCTATCGAGTTTGCAATTTTCAACAAACAATATAGTCAACTTTGAAAAACAATATACAGGGGGTGCCCATAAGTAACCGTACACTTGTCAGAACGATGAATTCATTTATTTATCACACAATTACACAATTACAATGACGAATTTACTTATTTATCTCACAATTACACAATTTTCAATCCATTTTAATTCACAGTTACAATAAAATCAATAATAATCACTGTATTACATTAAATGTTTGAAGTGTTTACCTTCTTCACCGATACATTTCAAGCACCTGTCCTTTGTCACGTGGCAAATGTTTTGGCAGAGTTGTTTGTTCCTATTGATTTTCTAAATTTTTTCTCTGATTTTGACTCAGTCATCTTACGTAGAACTGATGCGTCTTATATACGGGTCACTATTGAAAGGGAGGTTTTAAACATTCAAAAGAAAGTGCGGCTTATGTACGGGGCGGCTAATACAAGGGTATATACGGTAAGTAGATAGCAAACCGAGTGAACAAAGTCTTTAATATTGATTTATTAAAGTCAGCAGTAGCATTTCATTGTGCATTATGCTGAACTTTTACATGTGCAATTCTTGACGTAATCAATAATAATTAATTATAAATTATCAATTTTACTCTTTGGTGTTATCAAGTGTAAGGTTACTTATGGGCATCCCCGTAGTTTTATTTTCATACTCGTATAAAAAATAAAAAAACTGAAGTACAATAGAAAAAAGGTTTGCAGCGAACTCGACTTTTCCTAAACGTTTTCAGTGCATGAAATTGTGTGGATTTTGTAAAATGTAGTGTAAAGTTTACAGTATATTCGACCGCTGCATTCGTATTGATTTTGTGAAATATTCGGAAGAGTTTATTCGCTCGCTGCACCGTACTTTTGGCATTCGGTTCGCAAACGTCATTTCCCCAAGTTTAAGTCTTTTATATTTATTTTTACTATCCTTCCTTTGATCCTCTGAAAATAAATTTGATTTGAAGTAGAGTTGAAATCGTTATGTCAAAAAGTGCTCCATGACAAAAATCAGAGCAAAATATCCTGAATTAAAATCACATAATAAAAGCAAAAATTTTATTGAAACCGACGCCTACAAAAAATTTTGTTTTTATTTTGTCATGTTAATTCTAGATATTTAAAAAATCATCCTAAAAATAACAATTCTTCCGATACATATTCTAAATTGTAATTAAGTTTTTAATGATTATTTAACTTAGTTTGCCTTGTTTTTTATAATAAACAGCAAAAATAAAACCTTACAGATTTTCTAAACCTAAGTTTTATAACTGGTTAAAAATATGATAGGTCTGTGTTTTTAAAAACGATTGAACTAGGTAAATTGGGAATATATCTAAGCATTTCTAAATTTCCTGCACAAATATTTTCAACCTTATTTTATACTTGAGAGATTTTTATTTTATTGAAGAAAATCTTGAAAAATATCAAACTACATTGTAATTAACATAAGTTAAAGCAATAAATTTAAATTTTATCAATATTTTTTTAATATGATTGCAGGTATTTTTCTGACGAGTATAATTCTAGCATTTAGGCAGGAAATAAAAAACACGCATTTCTTTCTCTTCAGCTCTTAATTTTTATTGTTTCTTTAATGTTGGTAGCAATTTAGCGATACTTGTCTTATAAAAATAAATTTGGGAAAATGAGATCTAAGTCAAAACACTTCTGTTTTCCGAAATAAAAATTTTATTTGAAGCTTTCCATATGTACATGTAATATAGAAAATCTCAATTATTTAATTATTTATATACTCAATTATTTAATTATTATATTAATTTTTATTTAAATTTTTAATCAGAGATGCAAGTAAATTTTTTAAATGAATTTTTTTGTTCTGATTCGAATTTACCCTTGTTTTTTCTTCTAGTATATCTGCTTTAAAATAACTGCAATTTATATTTTTTGTGTTTAAAAATATTTTTGAATTGAACCAATTTTTTTTTGAAATAGTTTGTTTGAAATATCCTATAAATCCCCATTATATCGCTTAATAATATTTATGTGTACTGTAGCAATGTTTGGAACCAAAAAAACTACAATTTTAACAATAAATGCTGAAAGAGGTTAAGAATAAACATTTCGCAATTGCTTATATAGCTTTAATTTAATAAACCAGGTATTGAAGCATTATGTGGAACAGGTCTTCGTATTGAGTCTAGATTTGGGTTTGTAATTTTCATTTTCTATTTTGCACTAAGCCCTTTCATATTTACAAAGTAAACATAACAATCTTGAAAGTGGTCCTTAGGTTTAATTCATATCACGGAAACAGCGAAATGCATTGCTGATGTTTGTTTTTTTACCCAATTTCGCAAGTTTCTCGAGCAACAAGTGCACAATTGATGCGGTGAGCAGTGCGTATCTTGGTCTCCCAACGAACAACCGAAATGCAGATTGCATATTTTTTAAAGATTTTATGGACGACTCGTCGTTGAGCTTTAATTGTAAAGCTGCCAAATATATAATAAAACAACTTTCTTAGCATGATTATGAAACTTATAGATAAACAATAAACTAATATTCATAAACTTTGAAAAAACGTAATCCATTGTTACTTCTAAACATTTTCAACAAAGCAACTTAAACTACCTAACATTGAAGACCTAAAGCACACCACATACGTTCTTAGCTAATACATACATCATGTATTTAGTAAAGCGCTTTGTTTTATCAGTATCAGTTTAGCCACAAACGGAATGCTTTCTAAAACGTCATTGCTAAATTACAAAGCATGGTACAATCGGTATTGCGCAAATTTTTGTAAATCAAACTGTAAAAGCTAAATAATACAAATATCTTAAAAATGTGATGTGCTAGAAAAAAAAGTAAAGATTTATTTGCAATCAGCGTCAAAAATACTTTTAGAAACACATACTCGTAAAGATATTTGCTGTGGACCAAGTTATTATCGATTTTATATGAATTTGAAAAATACTGTAGCCTAATAATTACATTTATATTGAAGCTTTGATTGCAAATAATTAATGCACTTTGTTGATTTAGTTATAGCGAAAGAGTTCATGCAAATTAAAAATCGTTTATAAAAAGCTATAAAAATAAGCGTTGTGAAATACTTAGAATATCAATCTTGTAAATTTTTCATGTTTAAGATATAATAAACTTTTAAAAAAATGATTGTGTAAACCAAGGTTTTTAAACTAATTGAAATATATAGACCCCCAAGGACTTTTACTCTTATATTGTGAAACTATATGGACCCATATCTAAAACTCAAGTGAAGAAAAAAGAGTTCTACATCTACTTCTTCTCTTCAGTTAATGACTTTCTTTGTCTGTACTTCAATTTAATAAAAAGATGAGTATAGGGAATCACTCCTAACTCTGCCACTGCTTTAATGAATATAACCAAAATCACTTTTGGCCTGCAATATATTCAATTGATCGAGAAAATGCACACACAGGGGTAATTTGACCTCTTACCATCGAGGCAAATGACACATTACTGTGCAAAAGTACAAAGACTCATTCGATTTCGACCAATATCACATTGGTACTTCGCTGTTTACGACCGCCTTGCGCTAATTTTCAACAGCCAGGACAATTACTGGTGAAAATTGACTTGGTAAAGTGCAAACAATAATCAAGCTAGCTAATTTGGGGAAAAAAAAAAAAAAAAAAAAATTTTATCTAGACACAAATATTGGAAGATTGAAAGCATAGTTTGGGGGCCTCAATTTGTAAAAGAGAAAAGGTAATCTTGTCATAAAGCTTAGTGCATATAGCCTAATTAAGAACAGAAAATACTATTGGGTAGCAAAATCCTCCGCCAGACAGCTGTTTCGACTATTGAAGTCTCGTCAGTGACGGTTTGATTTTTGCAGATGTTAAAAAAAAAAAAAACTGAAAGGCAAAATGACTGAAGTGACAATTTGATTTTTACAGAATGTCAAAATTCAAAAAAGATTAAGGCACCGAGAGAAGTCTTTCGTAAAAGTCTTTCCTTTGAAAATTAGCGCAAGGCGGTCGTAAACAGCGAAGTACCAATGTGATATTGGTCGAAATCGAATGAGTCTTTGTACTTTTGCACAGTAATGTGTCATTTGCCTCGATGGTAAGAGGTCAAATTACCCCTGTGTGTGCATTTTCTCGATCAATTGAATATATTGCAGGCCAAAAGTGATTTTGGTTATATTCATTAAAGCAGTGGCAGAGTTAGGAGTGATTCCCTATACTCATCTTTTTATAGTAAATTTCTTGCTTGCCATAAAACCAAAAGATCAATTTAATAAAATTTCAATGCTTCATTAACAAATTAAAAATATTTGGTTAATGCACCGATCATTTTCAAGTTCTTATAATCTTATAAATGGTTTTGGATAAAGCAGAATGTAAATAACAAATTATTATTTAAAAAAAATTCTTTGCACCTCATGGATGGGTCGCTACGAACTTTTGGGGGTCCAGTGTTCAAACAAAAATGAGCTTTATTATGAATATTTTTGTTTGATGCTGACCTATTGAAAATAAATTTGGTGATTTAACATATTTCTTGCTATGCGTATCATATGTATCATGCAGTTTGTTTCGATTAACTCCACTGTGGCGCACAGTGGCTCACAAGTTAATTTATTCAACTTTTTTTAATTTTGACTATTAAGACCTTAAGTTTCACTTTCTTGTACCAATGCAATTGTATAAGAAAAAAATAAAATTATTTTTGTCGGTAATTTATTGTTTTTAGGTACATATTTTCTTCTGTGAAAATAAACATAAATTAAATTTATCGATTTCATACGAAAAATTTAAGCATATTATTTTCTTAAATTTTCAGAATATAAAAAAATTATTTTGATAAGTTCTAAAAAAATGTTATGATGCAAATAGAAGCATAAAATACAAGGGTATGGTTTGTCATTAGACTTATTCCATTAAGTTGCTACTTTTTTGTTTACTCGCAAGTTTTATTTCGTCCTTCCCTAATTGATATTAACTCATATACCTTCCTTTACGTTTTTCTTGGTTCCTTTTTGGGAAACTCTGCTTCTGTAAATTGATAAATTGAAATTCCAGTACCTTCAACAATTTGAGTATTCTTTTTTCCACTTTCAGTTCTTCTTTTGGAAAACCATAAGTCAAAAAAAGTATTAAAGATTTTTTGAAAGCCAAAAAGAATATTTAGTTTTCTGCATACAGTTTTTTATACAATATCCAGGCATTTACACACGATATGCCAGCTATTATTTTAAACGCAACCTTTTTTTATACCATTTTTAGCTTTTTTTTTAGTGAAGTATAATAAGCTGACATTTTTTCAAACTAGTCTACCCTTATTTGCGGTATTATAACCTTGAACCCCTTTAGGATTTTTACAGACTCTCCATGTCTAGTTGTTTATTCAGTTGAAAATAAATTGTCGTCATGTTGATGTTATAATACAATAGTTATAAGCATATAATGCAAAACCTTTGTCAAGGTATTGCCAATTTACTCCATGACAAAAGATTCGGTACAAAGGAGTAAAGCGCAGGGGATTTTTTGAGCACGATAATTTGATTATATTATTTTAGTGTATATCATCGAATTTTATAAAGTATAATATTGAACTAAAGTCTACGCTCTAGTAATTAAAATGTTGCTGTAACACAAAGAAAATAAAAATAAATTGCAATTCATATGTTTGGCATGTTGGATAACTGCCAATAATACATCTGCTATTCAATGCAACAAACATGTGGCTCGCATAAAACTATCAAAATTAAAAGCCATTATAAGCGCCCATTGCAGTAGAGCAACCTGTCTATGTTAAATGCAATATGTGCCATGTATGACTTGCGCTTATTTTCGTTTCTAATAAAGCAGAAATGAATAACAAAAACTATAAACCAGCTCTCTCTATAATAACTGTACTTAAAAATAATCTCGCAGTAATATAAAACCACAGTTGACAGGTTTAACAAGAAACGTGTTAAACTATATAAACTTTAGTGCTCATAACATGTGTTATTATAGTAGGTTGTAAGCATCGTTTTGTGCAGTAACAGTATTTTAAAAATTATTTAATTTTATGGCACGAAAATTCGAGCGATAGCTTTCCAAAGATGTAATTTTTGTTTTGTGTTTGTTAACCATATTTAAATGAACGCAATCTATGTAATGACATTTATTTACAGAAATCAAATACAAAACCTTATATTTCTGGTTGTATGTGGAATATTAGCTGTGGCTACAACACTTTCTAATGTCACAGTTCTCATTATTCTCTTGACGAATAAAAAGTTGATGAATGGACAAGCAGTTTATCGAATATCTCTGGCTATGTCAGATGTTTTTGCTGGAATCATAGTTTTTCCGACTTGCATTTATACGAATTTTAACTTTGTTTTAAAGATTTTCGAAAATGGGTTTATATATGTCAATACATATGCATCACAAACGTATATAGATGTTATTGGGTTTTTTACAATGTTAAACTTGCATGTTTCGATATATACGTTGATAGCAGCTGCAATCGATAGATTTAAAGCTGTTTATCGTCCATTAACTTATAACACTAAATCAACCATAGCAATTGCTTGGAAAACTTGTGTAGTATTGTGGACAATATCAATTTTACTTGCAATTGCGCCAATTGGCTTCAGTAAAAAAATTAGATATAGAATTTCTAATAAGGCATTTATAATTCCTTTGCTATTTGATAGCTTTTATAATTTTCATATCTATGCCATAGTTGTACTTTTAACTCCTGTATTGATAATGTGGATATTGACAATCTTGACGTTTGTGGTTTACCGAAAATATTCCAATCAACGTCGAAGACTTTTTAGAACAGTAAAAAAAAAACAAGAAATAAATAAGCAAATACGACTTTCGTTTACACTTGGTATTATGGTTGTGGTATTTACTATTTGTTTATTACCGACTGCATTTTATTCAATTTCAAAATTTTTTGGTATTTACTTGGCAGGAAATGTTGCTGCACAAGTTTCTCTTTATGTATTTGTAATATTAACATCAAACAGTCTTTGGAATTTTTTTATTTACAGTGCACGAGACAAAGCGTTTCGAACATCTATGAAAAAATTAAAGCAAAAATTATGTTGTTGTTTAAAACGATCATGTTCACTTAAAACTGCACTACAAGCTTGTTATGATTAAAGTTCAATGTATTTTAAATGTTTGCTTATCTAAAAATTTAATGGTGAAAATCTGTTCGAGAAAAAATTATGAAACTCGCAATAATTACCAGTAATTGAAGTAAATTTAGTTAGGGTGCAAATACAAGATAAAAATAAGAACCGCATTTCAGTTTTTATTTTATTGTTTAAAATTTGTATAGTTTCTGTTTGCAATTTTTTACTTTAAAACGTACATCTGCTAGAACTCGGTATTTTTTGTCGAACTCAAACCTGAACTTAAAAAATCAAAATTTCTGAGCTTAAACTTAAACTGAAATTCGAATACTTTGAAAAATTTTGTCAATATTAATACGGAAAAAATGTTAGTTTTTGTTGTTTTTGCTATTACAGGATTTCACTTGGACAGCTTTTTAACGGCAGTTGTGTTTCATTTTAATTTCATGTTCTTGTTATTTTTAGCTAAAATCATTTCTCAAATTTAAACCTGAATCAGAGATCGATACCTTGAGACATGCCTTGAGACACGTTTTTTAAAGTCTCGGTCTCGCCTCGGTCTCGTGACCCCAAAGTCTCGGTCTCGGTCTCGGTCTCGTACAACTACGTCTCGATTCCAGATGGAGACATTGCAGCGATGTGAGCAAAGTTTACAGTTGTTTCAAAGATGTCACGAGCTTTGATAAAAATTGGTTATTTATGCGTTTTCTAGCCATTTGGGCGTCATGGCCCTCTTCTAAATTTCCTAAAAGTCGAAGTAAAATTGAACCATGGCAATTAAGAAGCCTGGACACCGCATAAAGTGCTTGAAACATTATAGACCTGTTTTTACCAATATTTAAACGTCTTGCATTTTATACTTTTATAAAAAAAATTTTGGTATCTCAAAATGCGGTTACCGGTATGTCACAATGTTTTTAATTATAGTCGATATTTTTCTCGAAATTATAATAGTTTACATTTTTGACTATTAAGCAATTGACACAATTGCGGGTCAAAACCTAGTCGCTTGGTTTTGTTGTGTTTTTGTGGAAAGATACTTTACCGTACTATTTTTTGCTCTTAAATTTCTGTCATAAGCCTCTTACAAATTAAAAATGTACGTATATATCGAGTTATAGGACAAATGACTCTAAACCAGTGGTTCTCAGAAGTTTTTGCTACATTCCTCCCTTTCAGGACTTGGGTACCATCTTTTCCTTCTTCTAAAAAAGAATACCCCGATGATCAAAGTGAAGAACTTTTTTGTTTTCATCGAAATTTGTGACCCAAATTCCAGTTATCCCAGAAAGTTCAAAAATTAACATTCAATTTTGAATCTTTCTTAGACTTCTCAACTTTTATTTATTTTATTTTATCTCTATATTTATCTTCCTGACTCGGAGAAAGCATCACAACACAATAGATAGGGCAAGTAATTAACCTAATCTGATTTTGGAGATCCCCAGATATTGCTGTCTGGTTGAAATTTTTTATTTTGTTCTTTTAGTTATACAGAGATATGACTGAAATTTGGAATTGCTTGCTAAGACTGCCAAGCAAAAGAAAGTGCCGTAAAGCGTCTTTCCCAAGAACACAACAGATTGGCACGAGTAGGTTTTGAACCGAGACGTGTTGATCACAATCACAGTGCTCTAACCACTCGACCACACTGCTGATATTTTTGTCCCTAAAAATTAGTAATTCCAAACAAACTTTTCACTTTGAAGTACCAATTTTTTTGCCTCACTTAAATTGTAATGAAACTTTCAAATTCCTCCCTGATTCCTCCCCTAGTGATTTTCCTCCTAGGAGATTTCAAATTTCTCCTTAAGGAGCCAAATAGATCACTTTGAGAATCACTGCTCTAAAGAGTACCGTTTGTGGAATTGTCATCACAAAACCGTACCGGCGATCATGGTTTCAAGTTTTAAACTCTTATTAAGGCAGTTTGTTTTACCCAGGTTTTGTCCCAGAGCTGCTCATATATAGAAAAAAATTTAAGACTTGTGGCATACCACCAGATGCATGGCTGCACTGATAGAAGCGGTATTGTGCATCACGCATGCCGATGTAGATGCTAGGAATATATTGAATTATAAGACAGATAACATTAAAAAATATCATTTTTGGTATTGTACATCACGCAACCCGGTATGTAGGAATGGAACGCAGGCATCCAAATGTTTAAGGCTTCATTCTAGACACTATTTATAAGGCGAGCTTGTGCGCTGCAAAGTACTCAGCTCTCAAGTAGACCTAATAGAAAATAACAGCGTGACGCGGGAAGATATTTTTTGCGCAATGCCACAAGGTTGTGATGAAACGTGAACGATTTTTTAGCTTTACACCAAGAAATGTAGAAATCGAACAGAATGGTAAAATTTTATCTTGTAGCAAACTTTTAGCTCAGACTTGGCTTCTCGCTTATTAAAATGAAAAGCTGCGTTCACCGTCTTTGAGTGACTGAGTTTCATCCTTTAAGTTTGGAGAAAAAAAGTGAAAGAGTGAATGTAGATCTATTTAAAATCCTTCATGTCTTGAGAAAAAAGCAACAATATAAGATAATCCGCAAAGGCGAGCTTTTTGAAGATTGTGGAAGCCAAATAGTATGTATAAATGTTAAAGGAGAAATGAGCCAAGACTGATCTCTAAGGAACGCTTTTTCTTACACATCTAAGCTTGCTTTGCTTGTTACCAGTAGCTAGGGTAAAATTTGTTTTGGGCAAGTTCCATCACTTTAACCATGTACGTATCTGAAGAAATCTCAGCAGCTTACAGGTAAGGCCACAGTGCCAGACCGTCATAAACATCTGTCAGAGCGGAAATTACAATACCCGCCTTCTTCTTACCTTTAAAAGATCCTCAATGTCTCTATTATTAAATAACAAAACGAATTGATCTACGTTTGACTTTCCGGGTCAAAATCCATCTTGCTCCTTAGAATGCAATCAATGAATAATTGTCTTTGCTCGACGTCGCCTAGCTAGGTCTCTCGAAAATCATTTAAAGGAAAGAAAGAAGAGATACCGGGTGATAGCTTTTAGAGTCCTTTGCAGGTTTTATCGGTTTTGAAATGACGACTACAAGCGCTCTTCTTCAAATTTTGGAAATTTTAAATGAGTGCCAGCAAAAAAAGGAAAGTCACCTAACCAGGAATTAAAAGTAACTCCCGCATTGGTAATAGGACATAAAATCAGGACTCGGAGCTTTAGGTCTATCTGATCTTAATTATTACAGGACAGCAGGAAATTCTGGGTATAAAAAATTAATTCTTACATATAGTTCTGGTGTTAATACTTTCTAAAATTCAGACACCTTTTGGGGAAGAAGTCAATTGACTTGCATTCAACAGCCTCATATCTCCCTTTTCTAAAGAACGGGGGAGTTTTGTGACCTACCAATAAGATTATTTTAATATACTCCATGCTTTTCGACGAGAGTGTGAAACTGGATGCTCTGACCGAACCCATCCATCTCTCATTTAGCTCTCAAATTTCAATAAATCTATAGCAGCCAAAATCAAGTCGTATTTCATTTTTATGCACTGCAGTTAAATTCTATAGAGATTTTTACACTCTGCATATTAATACAGCATAGCCTACGGTTGTTTTGGTGACCGCGTAAAATAGTCTTTTTGGATGCCCTCTGCTGGCGTTAAAAAATTCCTGGCAAGTCGCTTCCACACCGGGTGAATGCAGCAGCCACAAAGACTGCAAAAATTACCAGGACTTTTTTTAATAGTTTAAGTGGTATGAGATTAAGAGAACGTTTAAGTTGTATGCTAGCACTGGCAAAGCAAAACTTGGTAACTAGGTAATGTAAGTCTAATAGGCGAGGATCAATGTTTTATTTTAAGAAACTTTTTTGTGATTTATGTTGAAGATTTTTGATGTGGAAAAGAGTTCATATATTTTTTGTATTTATTGGATAAACCACGGTTGTGTAGTCGGAGAAATCTATATCGGATTTTTCACCTCCACCAATTTAACGTTTTCTAATTCGAACTCCACGAGATTTAATAATACGACTCCAACTTCAGCACATGTAAAAAAGAGTCCAATTTCACCCTAAAATACGAGGCTCCAGCAACACCAACTCAACAATATAGTCATAAACAGGGTTGTGGAGTCGGAGTCCCGGATTCGAATGTTTTAAAGTGGAGTCGGAGTACTTTCCTTAAAATTGGTGAAGTTGGAGTCGCGAGTATGAGTCGGTTTTTTGGATTCGGTGGAGTTGAAAATTGCAGTCCTTATTGCTTTGGACACTTTAATTGACGTTAAATTATGTTACATTTTTACATTTTATCTTTATACTTATCCTCCTGATACGCAGGAAAGTGACAGAGGCGCTATGAATAATGCAAGCAATTACTTCAACCTGCTTCTGAAGATGTCAAGATATAGCTGTCCGATAGAAAATTTTTATTTCGTTTTTTAGAGATATGATTGAAATTTAGAACTGTTTTCCAAGACCGTCAAGCGGGGGAAAGTGCCACAAAAGTGTCTTTCTCAAGAACACAACCGAAAACTGCGAGCAGGTTTTGAACCGAAGTTATGTTGATCACAATTACGGCGCTTTAAAACGCTTTAACCACTCAATAATTAGACCTCCAAGACTGTCCTTAAAGGTTTTAGCATATTTTAAAAACTACTTTGGTTCTGACTTTAACCAAAAACATACAACTCCAACTTCCGACTTTAACTCCACAACCTTGGTTTAAACTAAAGCAACTTATGTAAAGTCTCGTGTCTCGTCTCGGTCTCGGTACTTCTCTTGCCTTGGTTTCATTATTCCAAAGTCTCTTCTCGTCTCGGTCTCGAAGCACAGTGTCCATCTCTGACCTGAACACAAAAAATTCAAAATAAAGAACTCAAACACAGTGTTGCTATTTTTTTTTCACTCGAACTTGAACTTGATTAAATTGCATTGAGTTCTCAACTCTGATGTGTAATATATCGTAATGGAACAAACAAGAATTTACAAAACATTTTTTCTAAATCATGTTTTTTTCAAAAAATTAAGTTTTGTTTTAATGCTTAACAAAATGTTTGTTTTGTTTTGTTTTATCTCTGTATTTATCCTCCTGACTTGCAGGAGAGCGACAGAGGCGCTAATATATAGGGTGGGAAATGGTGCGAGTAGGTTTTGAACCGAGACCATGTTGATCATGAACACAGCGCTTAAACCACTCGACGACGCTGCCAACTCTTTTTTGTAATTTATGACATTTTGTAAAAAAGTTACACTGGTCAACGAAAATAGCGTTTTTTCTAAACAAGAACACGAGCACTTATTCTTTGGTAGTAACCGGGCGCTGATTCCAAATTTGGCATTAGTTTATTTCTGGCACATCAGGTAGCTGATTCCGAATTTGGCACTACTTTTTTTTTGGCACATCAGGTAAGATCAGGTAGTTTAGAGATATGACGAAATGCGGTCATTTTATACCCTATAAATGACAATATCTCTGCCGCTATTACGGCGGCTGTTCAGGTTTAGACATACTAAACAGATTAATACGCTGTTATGGTTAATAAAAAATTAAACAAACAAGTTTAACGTACCGGTCTCGATATTTACCAATAAACTAAAAATTGGTCAACTAGCAATTTCTTTTCTGTCTATTGTAGTCTAGAAAAAAGACTGTTTATTGAAAGCCTTGAAACAACCTGCTTTTGGTTGATCTTGAAAAAACTGCAGTTATACATGAATAGCCTTAACAAAGACTGCTTATGAATAGCTATAAAAAAAAGGTTGTTTTGGGTAGCTTTAAGAAAGATTGTTTAAAAATAGCGTGGTACTATAAGTGCTTTCGACCTGGGCACCACTTAGTACTGCAATCAATACCAGTTCTATAATAAGATGAAGATTTTAAGATGTTTGGCATACAATTTTTGTTTGTATGCATAGGTTGGATCATCACATTGCAACACCCAGCAAAAATCATACATTTATTTTAAACACCTTGATACCTTTCGTCGTGGTCGTCATCGTCGTTTGGAAGGACATCCACTCCAGGTCAGACACAAACAGGACTTCGGCCGAGGGTTTATTCTTTTAGTACCCCAGGCTGCTGTACTGCCGGGTTAGATGCTGGCAGTGATGTTGTTAAGCCAGCATCGAGTTTCGTCGTTGAAAACCGTCAGACCTCGTACTCCATGTGGTGCCCGATGCATGAGCACGCTATTAGAACCTGGTCTACAGTTTGTTCAGCGGCGCCGCACACGCAAATCGGTGAAGGAACGAGAACCCATTCGTGCATGGACAATTGGAATCGCACAACACCACTTCTCAAGCGGTTAAACTTAACCCAAGATCTTGGGACAAGCCCATCCCAACAGGCCTGGCACCGGTCCTGGGCACAAAAACACGAAGCCTGGAAGCATTTTCACAATTTTTTGGCTGCTTTCGTAATTATGTTACAGTAGTCCAGGTAAGCTGCATTCACATCAAGTGAATCAGGCGGCAACTAAGTTTTTGCAAATTTATTTGTCAAAGCAATGTGGCTCCATTTGGATTTGTGTCAAAGCATTTGGCTTTGCGGAAGTTCTATCGCTTAACAGGCATGCTTGGAACTAACAGAGCAAACTTTGGTTGTGTAATAAGCAAAGATCGATGTTGTAACCTGGGAAACTTTTCGAGGACACGTCTATCCGGTAAGCAATTGTTAGGATTTACACTAGCGAAAGCTAGATTTGGATTTGTGCTAGTGTTCCAGCGGCCGGAGTAAAAACTGGCGGCGTTCTTGGAATTGTACAGTATAGGAGGGCAAGAATATTAATACTTTCCCAGCCAGCCAAGCACTCACCGTCCGGACTGTTACCATCGTAACCCTAAACAACATGACAACTGTTAAAATTGCCAGCATAAAGACATGGGTGAGGAAACACTGGGAGATCCAGAAATCGCAATCGTGTTGTTGGAGATTAGTAGACGTTGACTATTTTATAACCATCAACATCCACGCACAACCACTCGATCTTCGATGTCGGTGGAGATTGGTCCAAAAACATGTACTTTAGTCTCTCGTAGAAAAACGTGGCAAGGCCATGCTTTCTGCTTAAAGAAGACCTAGCTAGTTGGTAGCTTGTAAGTACCAACTTTTCTGCATCGGTGCAGTGGGTCTCCTGTAGTAGGATGACACGCCTCAGACTGTAGAGGAAGGTAATGAAAAACGTTCATCTTGCTTGCAGTGAGGCCTTCGATGACTAGTGGGTCTTCGGAATTTGTTGGCAATGTGCCCTGAAAAGGGCAGTTTTTTCCAGGCATTGCCCCGTCCTGAAAAGAACGTTTGCCGATTAGCAGACCCTCGCTGAACACCGAAATAAATGAAATGGATACTTTTCCGTTTCGGCAGGTTTGGTTTCGATCTGTCATGTTTAACACCAAGAACAGATTTACTCACGGCCCAGGCTGCGAGAAAGCACTTGTTATCTGCGCCTTAATAACTTTTTTCCATTGCTTAGATACTTGGTAAAATCTTTCACTCTGCTCATTACTAATTGTTCCAAAATTTTCAGAAAAAAACTCAAGGTGTGAATGAAAAAAGTACATATTTTAAAACATGCGACATCCTATTTCTTTGTATGCGGCAAGCAACTCTGCAACATTTTCTTGATATGAAGATGACTTAAAATTTTTCAGAAAATTCAAGCAATTTTAAGCAAATTTAAACGCATGTCAATCAAGTAGTTTCAATGTATCTACAAAGTTTTCAAACTCTGGGTCTTTAAAAACTTTTGAATTTGTGAACCAACAAAGATTCTTTATTTCAACTTGGCTTGGCTTAGTTTGGAAAATTTTTGCAGGAAAATTCAAAGCCATTCAACACTAGTAAATAAACGGTTTTCTTTTATGCCGTTTGCCGTCCCGATAATTTGATTTGAATCCAAAGAACTGTCAGGATTGTTATTTTTGCTTCACCAAAACAAAGGGCTTTTTCTTTAAACAAAGAGAAAAAAATGCATATCTCAATTTTGATTCAGCAAAAACACCCGTTCCTTATGATGAGTCATGGTATTGAAATGCTATTTTGAAATACCATTCCTATGGTATTGAAAAGCTATTTTGAACTCTGGGAATAGTTCACATTGTGGATGAATGGAGGCTTTTTATTTATTTCTCAAAGAAAAACTTGAAAACGGTCCTTTTAGATGTTGGAAATCAAAGATTTTCCATCCCTATTGCACACCCTTTCCAGTTAAAAGAATCTTATGAAAATATTGAAATCTTGTTGAATGTAATCCACTATTCTGACTACCAATGGAGCTTACGGGGGGATCTTAAGATCATTGGAATGTTAATGTGATTGCAAGGGGGTTTACGAACATTGTTAATTTTTATGTTTGTGGAACAATCATGAAACAAAAGAATGGCCGACTAGGAATTCATATGCCCTAGAATGAAAAATATTCAACACATTCTTTTAGTAAATCACGATAAATTTTTAATGCCATAAAGTTTTAAGTTTTAATCGCGATAAGGATTAATGAAAAACTTTGTTAAAGCTGTAGCCAAACACCGATGGAATGGTTTTGAATTTTCCTGAAAAAGTTTTCCAAACTAAGCCAAGCCAAGTTGAAATAAAGAATCTTTGTTGGTTCACAAATTCAAACGTTTTTAAAGTCTGAGAGTTTGAAAACTTTGTAGATACATTGTCATCGTTTGTCGTCATCATTTGAAGGGTATCCACTCCAGGTCAGACACAAGCAGGACTGGGGCCGAGGGTTTATCCTTGTATTACCCCAGACTGCTGTGCTGCCTGATTCAGATGCTGGAAGTGGTGTTATTAAGCCAGCATCGAGTTTCGTCATCCAAAACCGTCAGACCTCATACTCCATGTGGTGCCCAATGTATAGGGCACGCTGTTAGTACCTGGTCTGCGGTTTGCTCAGAGGCGCCACACTCGCAATTCGGTGAAGGAGCGAGACCCATTTGTGCATGGACGAATGGAATCGCCCAACACCAGTCCGCAGGCGGTTGAGCTTAACGCAAGCTGCTGGGAGTTTGCCTGGAAGCATTTTCACAATACTCCGCGTTCCATTAGTGGTTTGTCCATTCAGAAGCGCGGATGCCAAGACTGGCAAGGTTGTCCAAAAGATTCCGCGCAGCTGGTACAAACGGCGTCTGGATCTTAGTCTCACTTGGCGAGTATCTGAGGACCCACTTAAAAGACCATACAAAATATGATCGGAGTCCACAGATCCACGGTAAGCCAAGGAGAGTGTCGCTCCCATTCGGCGAAGCTCAGCTGGCTGGATGTCTGAGAGTACAGGTAGGTGGTCCGTTGGAGTGGGACGCAGGCATCCAGTAACTATCCGCAAGGCGTCGTTCAAGACACTGTCGATGAGGCGAGTGTGAGCACTGCGACACCAGACTGGCGCACAGTACTCAGCTGCTGATTAGACTAGAGACAAGGTGGCTATGCGTAGTGTTTTAGCACCAGCACTCCATTCCGAGCCCACAAGTTGCCTCAACAGTGTGACGCGCGAGGATAGTTTTTTACGCAATGCCACTAAATGGTGACGAACGTGAGCGATCTGTCCAGTTTTACCCCAAGATAAGTAGGGCTTGGACAGAACGGTAAAAGTCTACCGTTGTTGTAGACCTTTAGCTCACGTTTGGCCTCTCGGTTATTTAAATGAAAGGCTGCCGTCACCGTCTTAGTGTGACTGAGCTTCAACCTCCAAGTCTGGAGATACGCTGAAAGTGTAAACATGTCTTTGGCTTAAAGTCCCGCCAGTCTACTTCCAGTTTCCAGAAGAATGCAACAATGCTAAATCATCACCATAAGCAAACTTTCTGGATATCATGGAAGGAAGATCGTACGAATAGATGTTAAATAAAAGGGGAGCCAAGACCGATCTCTGAGGAACGCCGTTTTTAAGACGGCGTAGCCTGCTTTGCTTGCTGTCACCGGTGGTAAGGGTGAAACTACGATTTCTGACAAGCTCCATAATCATTTTTACCATGTGCTTAATCATAAGTAGTCTCAGCAGTTTGCAGGTAAGGCCACGGTGCCAGACAGTGTCATAAGCAGCTGTCAGATCGACAAATACGGCACTGATCTTCTTTTTAGCCTCAAAAGAATCCTCGATGTTCTGGGTTAGCAGAACAACTTGATATACGGTTGACTTCCCGCGTCAAAACCCATCCTTTTCTTTAGGGAGCAGTGGATTGATTAATGGCTCAACGCAGAGGTAGATAAGCTTCTCGAGGATCTTGTAGGGGACATAGAGCAGAGATATCGGTCGATAACTCTTTGGGTCTTTCACGGGCTTTCCTGGTTTTGGGATCTCGACCACAAGCGCCCTTCTCCAGATCTTGGGAATTTTGAGTCGGTGCAAACAGGAAGAAATAAAGTCACGTAACCAGGACTTCATAGCAGCTCCGGCATGGAGAATAAGCTCTGAGCAGATGGAATCAGGTCCCGGAGCTTTACCTGGTTTTTAATGTTGGAGGGCAGCAGCAAATTCGCTCTGTGAAAAATTGTCAGAGATATTTACTGCGTCTGGTGTTGTGGCCCTCCAAAGGTCAGACACTTCTTAAGAGACAAGTCGAGATGACTTGCGATCAACAGCCTCGTATTTCCCATTTCTAACTAGCTGAGATGCAATAGTATCGGCTGAAACGGGACAGTGACGAGGAGAATGTCGTGACCTACCAGTAAGGTTGTTTAAAGTACTCCATGCTTTTCGAATAAAGTGTGAGAAGTCAATGCTCCGAACTGTCTCGGACCATCGATCCCTCCGCTTTCTGTCAAGCTTGGCAAGCAGAGCTGAGCAGCCAAGCTCGAGTCGTCTCCCTGAGGAGACTGCAGGAAGGTTTTATAAAGGGATTCACACTCTGCATCCCAACACGGAATATAGTTATTTCGATACCCGTGTGGGATAGTCTTTTTGGCTGCTTTCTTAATGATGTTACAGAAGTCCTGGTAAGCGGCATCCACATCAAGTGAATCAGGCGGCAACAAAGTCTTTGAGAATTTATTTGTCAAAGCAATGTAGTGACTCCATTTGGCCTTGCGGAAGTTCCATCGCTTAACAGGCATGCTTGGCACTGCCATAGCAAACCTTGGTGGTGTAATAAGCGAAGGTCGATGTTGTGACTTGGGGAACTTCTCAAGGACATGTTTATCCGGTAAGCGACTGTTTGAACCTACGCTGGCGAAAGCTAAATTTGGATTGGTGCCAGTGTTCCAGCGGCTGGAATAAAAACTGGCAGCGTCATTGGCATTAGGAGGGCAAAACAATTAATACTTGCCCAGCCAGCCAAGCACTCTCCGTCCGGACTGTTGTCGTCGTAACCCCAGTCAGCATGACGACAGTTAAAATTGCCAGCGTAAAGACAGGGGTGAGGAAACACTGGGAGATCCAGAAATCGCAATCGCGTTGGCGGTGGTTTGTAGACGTTGACTATTTTATAACCATCAACGTCCACACACAGCCACACGATTTCCGATGTCGGTGGAGATTGTCCAAAAGCGTGTATCTCAGTCGCTCGTGGAAAAACGTGGCAAGACCATGCTTCCAGCTTAAAGAATACCCAGTTAATTGGTAATTCGGAAGTACCAACTTCTCTGCATCAGTGCAGTGGGTCTCCTGTAGTAGGAAGAGGAGTGCCTCAGACTGCATAGCGAGGTAATGAAGAACGTTCATCTTGCTTGCAGTGTTCAGCTTCGATGTTCAGCTGAAGAATAGTGGGTCTTCCGAACTTGTTGGCAATGTGCCCTGAAAAGGGCAGTTTTATCCTGACATTGCCCCGTCCTGAAAAGGACGTTTGCCAACTAGTAGACCCAGACTGAACATCGGAATGGGTGGATACCCTTTCGTTTTGGTAGATTTGGTTTCGGTCTGTCATTTAAACAGCAATGAACAGACTTACTCACAGCCCAGGCTGCGAGAAAGCACCTACCATTTGGGCCTGTAGATACATTGAAACTACTTGATTGACATGCGTTTAAATTTGCTTAAAATTGCTTGAATTTTCTGAAAAATTTTAAGTCATCTTCATATCAAGAAAATGTTGCAGAGTTGCTTGCCGCATACAAAGAAATAGGATGTCGCATGTTTTAAAATATGTACTTTTTTCATTCACACCTTGAGTTTTTTTCTGAAAATTTTGGAACAATTAGTAATGAGCAGAGTGAAAGATTTTACCAAGTATCTAAGCAATGGAAAAAAGTTATTAAGGCGCAGATAACAAGTGCTTTCTCGCAGCCTGGGCCGTGAGTAAATCTGTTCTTGGTGTTAAACATGACAGATCGAAACCAAACCTGCCGAAACGGAAAAGTATCCATTTCATTTATTTCGGTGTTCAGCGAGGGTCTGCTAATCGGCAAACGTTCTTTTCAGGACGGGGCAATGCCTGGAAAAAACTGCCCTTTTCAGGGCACATTGCCAACAAATTCCGAAGACCCACTAGTCATCGAAGGCCTCACTGCAAGCAAGATGAACGTTTTTCATTACCTTCCTCTACAGTCTGAGGCGTGTCATCCTACTACAGGAGACCCACTGCACCGATGCAGAAAAGTTGGTACTTACAAGCTACCAACTAGCTAGGTCTTCTTTAAGCAGAAAGCATGGCCTTGCCACGTTTTTCTACGAGAGACTAAAGTACATGTTTTTGGACCAATCTCCACCGACATCGAAGATCGAGTGGTTGTGCGTGGATGTTGATGGTTATAAAATAGTCAACGTCTACTAATCTCCAACAACACGATTGCGATTTCTGGATCTCCCAGTGTTTCCTCACCCATGTCTTTATGCTGGCAATTTTAACAGTTGTCATGTTGTTTAGGGTTACGATGGTAACAGTCCGGACGGTGAGTGCTTGGCTGGCTGGGAAAGTATTAATATTCTTGCCCTCCTATACTGTACAATTCCAAGAACGCCGCCAGTTTTTACTCCGGCCGCTGGAACACTAGCACAAATCCAAATCTAGCTTTCGCTAGTGTAAATCCTAACAATTGCTTACCGGATAGACGTGTCCTCGAAAAGTTTCCCAGGTTACAACATCGATCTTTGCTTATTACACAACCAAAGTTTGCTCTGTTAGTTCCAAGCATGCCTGTTAAGCGATAGAACTTCCGCAAAGCCAAATGCTTTGACACAAATCCAAATGGAGCCACATTGCTTTGACAAATAAATTTGCAAAAACTTAGTTGCCGCCTGATTCACTTGATGTGAATGCAGCTTACCTGGACTACTGTAACATAATTACGAAAGCAGCCAAAAAATTGTGAAAATGCTTCCAGGCTTCGTGTTTTTGTGCCCAGGACCGGTGCCAGGCCTGTTGGGATGGGCTTGTCCCAAGATCTTGGGTTAAGTTTAACCGCTTGAGAAGTGGTGTTGTGCGATTCCAATTGTCCATGCACGAATGGGTTCTCGTTCCTTCACCGATTTGCGTGTGCGGCGCCGCTGAACAAACTGTAGACCAGGTTCTAATAGCGTGCTCATGCATCGGGCACCACATGGAGTACGAGGTCTGACGGTTTTCAACGACGAAACTCGATGCTGGCTTAACAACATCACTGCCAGCATCTAACCCGGCAGTACAGCAGCCTGGGGTACTAAAAGAATAAACCCTCGGCCGAAGTCCTGTTTGTGTCTGACCTGGAGTGGATGTCCTTCCAAACGACGATGACGACCACGACGAAAGGTATCAAGGTGTTTAAAATAAATGTATGATTTTTGCTGGGTGTTGCAATGTGATGATCCAACCTATGCATACAAACAAAAATTGTATGCCAAACATCTTAAAATCTTCATCTTATTATAGAACTGGTATTGATTGCAGTACTAAGTGGTGCCCAGGTCGAAAGCACTTATAGTACCACGCTATTTTTAAACAATCTTTCTTAAAGCTACCCAAAACAACCTTTTTTTTATAGCTATTCATAAGCAGTCTTTGTTAAGGCTATTCATGTATAACTGCAGTTTTTTCAAGATCAACCAAAAGCAGGTTGTTTCAAGGCTTTCAATAAACAGTCTTTTTTCTAGACTACAATAGACAGAAAAGAAATTGCTAGTTGACCAATTTTTAGTTTATTGGTAAATATCGAGACCGGTACGTTAAACTTGTTTGTTTAATTTTTTATTAACCATAACAGCGTATTAATCTGTTTAGTATGTCTAAACCTGAACAGCCGCCGTAATAGCGGCAGAGATATTGTCATTTATAGGGTATAAAATGACCGCATTTCGTCATATCTCTAAAACCTGATGTGCCAGAAAAAAACTAATGCCAAATTTGGAATCAGCGCCCGGTTACTATCAAAGAATAAGTGCTCGTGTTCTTGTTTAGAAAAAACGCTATTTTCGTTGGCCAGTGTAACTTTTTTACAAAATGTCGTAAATTTAAATAAGCATTAAAAACAAAACTTAATCTTTTGAAAAAAACAGTGTTATAAAAATTTAGATTTCAATAATGGACTAACACAAATGTGATGATTTAGAAAAAATATTTTATAAATTCTTGTTTGTTTCATTACGAAATATTACACACCAGAGTTGAGAACTCAATGAAGTTTAATCGAGTTCAAGTTCGAGTGCAAAAAAAATTAGCAGCACTGAGTTCAAGTTTTTCATTTTTAATTTTTTGTGTTCAGGTTTAAATTTGAGAAATGATTTTAACAAAAAAAAAGCAAGAAAATAAAATTAAAATGAATTACAACTGCCATTAAAAGGTGTCCAAGTGAAAATCTGTAATAGCAAAAACAACAAAAACTAACATTTTTTCCGTATTAATATTGACAAAATTTTTCAAAGAATTCAAATTTCAGTTCAAGTTTAAGCTCAGAAATTTTGATTTTTTAAGTTCAGATTTGAGTTCGACAAAAAATACCAAGTTCTAGCTGATGTACGTTTTAAAGTAAAAAATTGCAAACAGAAACTATACCAATTTTAAACAATAAAATAAAAACTGAAATGCGGTTCCTATTTTTATTTTGTATTTGCACCCTAACTAAATTTACTTCAATTACTGGTAATTATTGCGAGTTTCATAATTTTTTCTCAAACAGATTTTTACCATTAAATTTTTAGACAAGTAGACATTTAAAAGACATTGAACTTTAATCATAACGAGCTTGTAGTGCAGTTTTAAGTGAACACGATCGTTTTAAACAACAATATAATTTTTGCTTTAATTTTTTCATAGATGTTCGAAACGCTTTGTCTCGTGCACTGTAAATAAAAAAATTCCAAAGACTGTTTGATGTTAATATTACAAATACATAAAGAGAAACTTGTGCAGCAACTTTTCCTGCTAAGTAGCTACCAAAAAATTTTGAAATTGAATTAAATGCAGTCGGTAATAAACAAATAGTAAATACCGCAACCATAATACCAAGCGTAAACGAAAGTCGTATTTGCTTATTTATTTCTTGTTTTTTTTTTACTGTTCTAAAAAGTCTTCGACGTTGATTGGAATATTTTCGGTAAACCACAAACGTCAAGATTGTCAATATCCACATTATCAATACAGGAGTTAAAAGTACAACTATGGCATAGATATGAAAATTATAAAAGCTATCAAATAGCAAAGGAATTATAAATGCCTTATTAGAAATTCTATATCTAATTTTTTTACTGAAGCCAATTGGCGCAATTGCAAGTAAAATTGATATTGTCCACAATACTACACAAGTTTTCCAAGCAATTGCGATGGTTGATTTAGTGTTATAAGTTAATGGACGATAAACAGCTTTAAATCTATCGATTGCAGCTGCTATCAACGTATATATCGAAACATGCAAGTTTAACATTGTAAAAAACCCAATAACATCTATATACGTTTGTGATGCATATGTATTGATATATATAAACCCATTTTCGAAAATCTTTAAAACAAAGTTAAAATTCGTATAAATGCAAGTCGGAAAAACTATGATTCCAGCAAAAACATCTGACATAGCCAGAGATATTCGATAAACTGCTTGTCCATTCATCAACTTTTTATTCGTCAAGAGAATAATGAGAACTGTGACATTAGAGAGTGCTGTAGCCACAGCTAATATTCCACATACAACCAGAAATATAAGGTTCTGTATTTGATTTCTGTAAATAAATGTCATTACATAGATTGCGTTCATTTAAATATGGTTAACAAACACAAAACAAAAATTACGTTTTTGGAAAGCTATCGCTCGAATTTTTGTGCCATAAAGTTAAATAATTTTTAAAATACTGTTATTGCATAAAACGATGCTTACAACCTACTATAATAACACATGTTATGAGCACTAGCGTTTATAAAATTTGACACGTTTCTTGTTAAACCTGTCAACTGTGGTTTTATGTTACTGTGAGATTATTTTTAAGTACAGTTATTATAGAAAGACCTGATTTATAGTTTTTGTTATTCATTTCTGCTTTATTAGAAACGAAAATAAGCGCAAGTGATACATGGCACATATTGCATTTAACATAGACAGGTTGCTCTACTGCAATGGGCGCTTATAATGGCTTTTAATTTTGATAGTTTCATACGAGCCACATGTTTGTTGCATTGAACAGCAGATGTATTGTTTGCAGTTATCCAACATGCCAAACATATGAATTGCAATTTATTTTTATTTTTTTCGTATTGCAACAACATTTTAATTACTAGAGGGTAGACCTTTGTTCAGGGATGTCTAACCTGCGGCCCACTTACTCTTTTTATTCGGCCCACTGCTTAATCAAATTTTTTAGCTATATTTTCATAACTGTATAGAATTCGATGTCATTGCTGTCATAATAAAGCATCGGGAGACAATATAAATACACCAGTTGATTGCTGCATTGAGTGACGTCCAATGAACTGAATTGTCAAAATTTTGTGGGCGGAACTTGTCATAAAAAGCATGTCCCAACAATATTTTCAGTATTCACATTGTTTTGAAATTATAATAGGTTTGAAAATAACACTATTTCCAAACCTTTTTTAACAATATCAAGTGATAATCAGTTTATGAACTTAGATGTCGTAAAATACTAACTTTAAAGTAAGATGGAGGAATTTAAAATAAAATTATAGTAGTAGCAGCGATGCTGCTAGTGAAATTTTTTAGGAAAGTGAAAAAGAATCAGACATTTTTAGAGATTTTAGGTCCAGTCGTTTATAGTTAGTGAAGTTCAACTGGTTGGATGCCTAAAAGTATGGCTCGGTGGTCCGTTGGAGTGGGACGCTGGCAAACCGGTGACAATGCGCAAGGCGTCATTCAGGACATTGTCTATGAGGCGAGTATGAACGCCGCGACACCAGACTGGTGCGCAGTTCTCAGCTGTTGAGTAGACCAGAAATAGGGCAGCTGTGCACAATGTATTGACCCCATCCCTGAGCCTACAAGTTGCCTAAGCAGTGTGATGCGCGAAGGTAGTTTTTGATCACTGACACTAGATGGTGACAAAATGTAAGCAATCTGTGCAGTTTTATCAAAAAAAATAGGATTTGGACAAAATGGTAAAAGTCTATTGCTGCTGTAAGCATCTAGCTCACTATTGGCCACTCGGTTATTTAAATGAAAGCCTGCCATTATTGTTTTAGTGGGACTGAGCTTCAGCTTCCAAGTCTGGAGATACCCCAAAAGTGTATCATGTCTTGACTTCCAATTTCCAAAGAAGTTTCAATTTCCAGAGGATTAGTCCCCTCAAAAGTCTTCCAATTTTCATAGGAGTGCAAAGTCATCTTTTGACTTCCAATTTCCAAAAAAGATTTCGAATTTCCAGAGAAGAAGTACCCTCAAAGCCTTCCATTTTCCAAAGGAGTGCAACAATGCTAGATTGTTTGCGTAAGTAAACTTTCTGAAAATTGTGGAGGGCAGGTGGTACATATGGAAGTTGAAAAGGTGGGAAGCCAAGACCGATTTTCTGCTGGAAAGCAAAACATCGCTTTTCAGACGGCCTATTTTGGTTGTTGTCACTGGTAGTAAGGGTGAAACTTCGGTTTCAAACAAGCTCCATAATCATTCCAACCATGTGCGTATCAGGCAGAAGTCTGAAGCAGCTTGCAGGTTGGGCCACAATGCCAAGCAAAGTCATACGCCGCCAACAGATTAACAAATTGGCAAAAACCCTTGATGTTTTCTGTCAATCAATCGAAAACTCTTTGGGTCCTTTACGAGCCTCACCTGCGTTCAAAATCGCGTTTACAAAGGCTCTTCTCCAGATCTTGGAAATTTTGGGTCGGCGCTAGCTCAAAAAAGAAAGTCACATCATCAGGACTTCGAAGCAGTTGTTGCATGGATATTTTTAGTACTAATTACATAACAATTTTATTTGTTTAATCAATTTTAAATTTATGTTTTAATATCCATCATTTGCTCATGGCATCTAATACTAAAAAAAAAAATTTTGTATACATGTACGTTTGCGGCCCGCCAGATATATTTCAATTTATAAATTTGCCCATTATGAAAAAAGATTTGACATATTTCTTTAGTTCAATATTAAAATTTATAAATTTCGATGATATACACTAAAATGATATAATTAAATTATTGTGCTGAAAAAATTACCTGTGCTTAACTCATTTGTACCGAATCCTTTGTCAAGGATTATATTTATATAGATATTATACAAAGCTTCTGCATTATATGCTGACAACTATTGTATTATAACATCAACATGACGACAATTTATTTTCAACTAAAAAAACAACTAGACATGGAGAGTCTGTAAAAATCCTAAAGGGGTTCAAGATTATAATACCGCAAAAAAGGGTAGACGAATCTAAACAAATGTCAGCTTACTATACTTTACTCAAAAAAACTAAAATATGGTATAAAAAAGGTTGCATTTGAAATAATAGTTGGCATATTGTGTGTAAATGCTTGGATATTGTATAAAAAACTGTATGCAGAAAACTAAATATTTGTTCTGGCTTTCAAAAAAATCTTTAATACTTTTTTTGACTTATGGTTTTCCAAAAGAAGAACTAAAAATGGAAAAATAAAACTCAAATTGGTGAAGGTACTGGAACTTCAATTCATCAATTTACGGAAGCAAAAGTTATGAATGAAATTTAGAACTCCTTGCTAAGATCGCCAACCAAAGGAAAATGCCTTAAAGTGTCTTTCTCAAGGACACAACTAAATGTAGGTTTTAAACCTCGACGATCACGTTCACCATCGCTATGGCGCTCTTAACCACTAAGCAACGCTGCCCACTTTTCATAACAAAAACACAATTACAAACACATTTGGTTTACTAGCAAGACGATACTTTATTTTTACCGAATAATACTTTATTTTTACCAAATTTTAAATGGGCAAACATTTTTTTCATATTGATCAGTGGTTCTTCAATGAAAATTGCGCACTTCAAGATGGGGGGTGCTAGAAGTTTTCACGAAGGGCTTATAGTTAGAAAAATGTTCTAAAACTAATGAAACTTATATTACTGCTGCTTCAAAACTTGGAAAAAAATTTTAATATAGGCGCTAAGGAGTAGAAGGCTCAAAAGTTTTAGAGTACCTGGTATAAAATATTAAAAGTAATTGTAGCTACTCGAAAAATTGCCAGAATTAACAAGAAATGAGTTTTTATACCTAAAATTTTGAAAACATTTGCTTTATTCAAACATTTTACCTTATTTTCACCTATAAACTCAATCAAAAATCTTCTGAGCAATCAAAGCTACAGTTCTATAAGTTTTATAAAGGAGTCATTTTTTAACTGGTAACTTCATTGGGTCATTATTTTTACTTTTTAGTTTCGTATTGAATAAACGAATATTATTTTAATAATTATAAGGTTAGGGGTAGGAGAAAATATTTTTCGGACCATTTTTTTTCTTGATCAAATTAGGAGGTGATATTTTCACTTGTTCAAATTTAGGGACATTTTTTACTTGATGAATTTAGGATCATTTTTTTAACTTGATCCAAAATTTCTTCAAGGTAATTTTAAAAAATGTAACTTAGTTCTGTTAAAATTTTTTTAGTAAAATTCAAACGCTTTTTTAAAACTTTTTTGGGCATTTTCAGCATGACCAAATTGGCTCATTCAGTGCTTCAAATATTTTAAGGTATTTTCTATTTCGGAATTATAAACTAGTCATGAGGCCAGGAAACTTTCGGAAGTTTTGTAAAGTTTCTTTAAAGTTTTGTGAATAAAAATAAGCAACTTAGTTAAATAAAACTTCACAGATTTTTTTAACAAAATTTTTTTTGTGGTAAAACTCACAAAAATTGTTTTCGACAACAATATTTCTCAATTTTTTTCCTAAAGGCCATAAATAAAGTTAAGACGAAAATAGTTGGTCTACTATACTGAGAACAATCAAAACTGACAGTTGCAAATAAGGAGGGAGTATTATACTTTATGAATAATAGTTTTATGAATAATTCTTTTCTACCGTTTCATTTACAAGTGATATACAGTATGTTAAAGTTTTTTTCACTTTTCTGCTTTAAGTGCCATTCTAATTTAACCTATGTAGTTTCAACAATTGGAATCATACTACGAGTAATTAAATTGTTTCGACAATACAAGCAGTTATTTTAAAGTTGCTTCAACAAAACGTTTGAATTGTTGCAAAAAAGCACCACTTATACAAGAGAGGAAAATGTTTACTATCAATGTTTTTTCTTAAAAAGTCAAATTTTCTCTGCTTGAGTTTTTTTGAGGGAAAGGTTTTCCGGGAAAAATTTTATCTTTGATAACCATAGTAAATGTTTCTCATTATGCGAAAAAATATTGTTATCTATCTTTCCATCAGTACTTCTCGAAGTTAGCCGTTTGGCTTTCTAAAAAGGAATTCATAATCTAAACAGAGGAATAACCGTTAAGAGAAGAATCAAGGAGGAATCCGAATAAAAGTGAAAAATTTTATATAATTTTTTCTTTCAAATAGATTGGGTTCGACAATTTTTTTAATCAAGGTTCTATACATGTGCATAAATACAAAAATATATTCACCATTGATTCGACAAATACAAGTCAAAAAACTATGATTCCTGCAAAACATCTGACATATCCAGAGGCATTCGATAAACTGCTTGGCTAATCATTAACTTCTCGTTAATCAAGAGAACAATGAAAACTCCAACATTAGAAAGTGCTGTATCTACGGCTAATATTCCACAACTAATTAGGAATACTACGTCCTTTGAATAAACATTTGGTGGTACAGAATTTGAAGATTGCTTGAAGTAAAAGATTTTTCTTCCCAAAGCTTTTCATCTGACACTCTTCAGGGGAAATCCTCAGAATGAAGTAGAATTGAAACCGAACTAATTTATAAAGGAAGAAAGTAGAGTTCTCATTGGCTGAAAGAGTCAACCAATGAGAGAAAAGATTAAGAAATTTTCAAAGAGTATACGAATTCTTTTTGCTTACACAGAAAGGGATTGAGAGATTTAATGAAAGTCGCTTCAAGAGCAGAAAGGTGAAAGGAAGAGCGACCTCGAGCGAGAATAGAAAATTTTTCGTTGCTGTAATGGAGGGCACATTGGGCGTTGTCAAGAAGATGTTGACCAATAGCGGATTCGTGAAATTGTTGTGGGCGTATGTTGTTTTTGCAAGAGCGGGAAAGACTTTGGCGGTTGGCCGAGGTACGAGGATTGGTGATGGATTTAGGAACGTGTTGTTTAATTCGCTCTTCTAGCCGTTGAGACGTGCGACCAACGTACCGACTATCGCAGTGGCACAAAAACTGGTAAATAACATTGCTGTGATGATGGGAAGGTAGCACGTCTTTCTTAATCGCTGGAAGGAGCTGTCGGGTGTTGAAAATAACACGTGGTTCGACGGAGAAAAAGCAGCGTTTCACAGCAGACGTAATCTGCTTTTCGAACTTCATCGAAACGCTTCCAATCCATGGGATGTGTAGGTAGACAGGGCACTTTTTTACTGTGTGGACCGGGTTAGAATTTATTTGTTGAAGTTTTCGCTTGAAAGCCGAATTGATTACACGTTCCGGGTAGCCATTTTCCAAAAGAATTGAACGAATTTTGCCAAGCTCTTGGTCCAGTTTGCTTTTAGAACAAATCATAAAAGCTCTGTGAACGAGAGTACCAATTAGATTGATTTTCCGTTTCTGTGGACTAAAAGAGTTCCAACGTAGATATTGGCCAGTGAAGGTAGGTGTCCTGTATACTGAAGTGAGAAATTCTGAATCATGCCTTTCTACTAACACGTCAAGGAAAGGGAGGGAGTGATTAGATTCCTTTTCATAGGTGAAGCGAAGTGAGGGATGGAGAGAGTTGAGCTGGATGAAGAAATTGTTGCAGTCTTCTTCATTGTTGAATACGGCGAAAGTATCATCAACGTACCGGAAGTACACCAACGGTCTTTTGGCGATGTTGAAAAGTTTCGCTTCTTGGTAGCCAACAAAAATGTTTGCTAAAGCTGGACCAAGCGGTGAGCCCATAGCGACGCCGTCGATTTGTCGATGCATGTTGTTATTGAAGCTAAATTCCACAGAGGAGGTGGCTAGCTGCATTAATTCGACAAAGATGTTGCGTGGAAAGGATCTCAACGGCGCCATCAAACTAATCACTCTCTCCCTTTCCTTGACGTGTTAGTAGAAAGGCATGATTCAGAATTTCTCACTTCAGTATACAGGAAACCTACCTTCACTGGCCAATATCTACGTTGGAACTCTTTTAGTCCACAGAAACGGAAAATCAATCTAATTGGTACTCTCGTTCACAGAGCTTTTATGATTTGTTCTAAAAGCAAACTGGACCAAGAGCTTGG